>CM030904.1:19164558-19768212 GCA_018136845.1 Heterotis niloticus | reverse complement strand
TTGCCCTTGGAAGTAGTGGGATACCTGTACTGTTTTACAGGGCGTCGTGTCATTCCCCCTATTGATTACCTTTGCATGTAGGCCAAAAAAAACAGTTTGATCTGTGACCTATGCCCTGCAAGAGACAGACAGACTCCAGCTCTAGAGTCTGCGGTTCCAGATGAGAAAAACCAACTGCGGGCTCCTGAGGGAAGTTCACTGAAAAGGGGAATGCCATGCTATTTATCTACCGTAAAGTCCCGCTCAGGCCTGAACAGAACACGCTTCCTGCCCAGCCCCCAGGAACTCCATGTGTCCTCTGTCGGAGTTCCACTACTCGTGTACAAAAACAGAGCAGGCCTGTGTGGGAGAACTGCTCACCCGAAGGGGCAGGTCAAGCTCGATGCATGGCTGTTGCTTGATGGGGGAGCAGTCGCAAGTTTTGCCGGGCTTTGATTTTGATTTTTTTTTTTTTTTTAAAGTTTCTGCTCATAGTATTCAGATGTGGTAGTGTTGTCTCAAAGCTGTTTCCATGCAGGGACACAGCGCTCTAGACCTACAAGGTGCTCCCAAGCCAAAAGGATGTAGTTCAGCAGGTTTACAAAAGCACTGACCCCATGAGTGATCCTCCTTACGCGATGAGGAGGACCACCAAACTGGCACTTAGTTATTATACTGGAATTTAAAATGCAAATAGAAGCTGAAGTTGAAGATTCGAAACCGTTCGTGTCATCCTCAGTACTCAGGAGGTCGATGTGAGTAATTTAGTTGAACCTGAACCCTAGATTAATAAACTAAATAAAGTAACTGAGTCGATACAGATTGCGTTGCACCACATTTTGTAAGCAGATCACATGTGGGATAGGGGGCAACTTTATTCATTTAAATATTGAAATGTAGCTGCATTTAACATTTTTGCCAACGATTATACGTGGGCTTCACCATTTTTTGACCGACAGATGCTGTGCCTTCAGGCGTCCTTGTGTGAAATGTGTGAACTTATGTAACGCGCTACTACATATTTGCTCGATCCAGACGTTACGGCTTCTTCGCACGGGACATGGGGGTGGACAGTGAAAGAGATTTGAACCGATAGGCCAATGGCCCCAAAGAAAGGCCTCGATTGTCTCGTCCTCCTCCCGCTTACCCCACGATGGGTTTGTGCGCCTCCAATAAAAAGAAAGGGGAGAAAGGAAGAGAGAGCGGGAGAGGGAGAGCAAGGCTGTCCGCTGAGCAGCTGCTCCTCTGGCTGTTTTTGGATTACGTCAACACCGCAGAAGAAAGAGAAGAGGGGCGAATTAGAGAGACTCCGGGAGCAGGAGCAAGGCACGCTCTTCCAATCCCCCTATGGTTTATGGACCTTTTTTCGCATCTGAAGTCCCTTTGACAAAGCTGTCATTGTTAATAGACTTGAGTTGGTGAGCTGAGGCTGAATAGATGCCCCCCACCCGCCCAAAGTACAGTACATGGCCCAGATTCATCTGCAGGGTCCTGCAGATTGCATGCAGCTGAGATCACAAGCCGTTGTTCGGCCACAGGAGTCTACAGAGGCTGTGGATCTAAATCCGGTCAGGGGCAGGCAACTGTTTTTACTATGGCGTTCTGGCATCCAGGGCTTTGGGAGCGCACCTGACAGACATCCCCGCGTAATACATTTGGTCCAGTGTTTCTGCATCATCGCTGGCATTTGTGAACTAGTAAGGGCTCAGGGTGCAGTGCAGTGGGACTAAGACTGAGCCATGCCTTCAGGAAAAAGTGGTTTCTTTGGAAGCATCATTGCTCAGAGACATCCCCATAAACTGCTATGCAAACTGCTATGTTCTTGCTAGGAAAGGTTTGCTGAGGGTTTGAACTAGAACTGATGAGCTTTATGAGCTGAGACCTGCTTACAGTCAAGTGAAAAAGTACTCTTTCAGTTCTATGGTTTAATATATCACGACATAAAAAAAAATCATCTTTTCCTTTCCAGGCCCCAAAACCAGGTAAATCTAAGCTCAGGTAACAAACAGCATATGACAGACTCCATCACATCATTTTTTTCCTCTTACCCATTCAGCATCAATACCCACGTTACCCTGTTTGGTCCCGATCATATCTTGTAGTCATGGGGTAGTGGGCTATGAAACTACACCATGGATGACCATGAACCTCCATCCATTCTAGGATGTATGCCATAATTTTGTCATAATAACATACAGAAGCCATGTGTGAAAACTAAGGATGATTCATTAGCTTGCCGCACCACCTTTAGCAGCAACAACCTGAAGTCATTGTTTTCTGTATGAGTTTATCAGTCTCTCACAACATCTTGGAGGAATGTTGCCCCACTGTTCTTTACTACGTTGCTTCAGTTTATTGATGTTTGAGGGCATTTGTGTTTGCACAGCTTCCTTAAGGTCCTGCTGCAGCATCTCAGTAGGGTTGAGGTCTAAATTTTGACTTGGTTGTTCGAACACCTTGAACCTCTCCTTTCAGTTGCAGATTTTCAGACAGACAGTCTCACCTATACCTCCAGAACACTGTGGTATGAAGATTAGTTCACAGTCAGCTGTAAGGTGCCCAAATTATCACCCCTTCACAACCATGCTTGACAGCTGGAATGTAGTGTTTGTGACGATACTGTACGCTATGTTCACATTTCGGCTAACATAGCGTTGGACATTATGGCGCCTTCCCTTTGGTCATGTGTGCTCAAAAGACATTGGTCCAGTCCGAAATGGCTTGTACAGATGCAAGTTTGCAAACGTAAGCTGTGCTCCACTGTTAATTTTGAACAGAAGGGGCTTTCTCCTGGCTACTCTTCCATGAAAGTCATACTTGTTCAGTGTTCTTCTGATCTTAGAGTCACAAACTTCACATCGAAAATCTTATTTGAGGCCTGGGGATCCATAGATGTAGCTCTTTGGTTCTTTGTAATTTCTCCGAGCATTGTATGGTCTGATCTTGGAACGAGTTTGCTGGGAAGACCACTTCTGGGAACACTGGCAGCTCTCAGGAATGTTCTCCCTTTATAAATAATCTTTCTTGCTGTAGAGTTATGGATTTAAGATTGTTTGGAAATCTCATCATAACCATTCACAGATTGATGTATTTTCTCCGTGATGTGGTGTTGACACACACCTGAATGCTCCAGACCACAGTTCTGCTTTCACTGGGGTGGTCACACTTAAGCCAACACCTGGGATGTAGTCAAGTTGATTCAGTTAACAGCAAATGGCTACGAATGATCTTCTTAATTCGTATGGACACTCAAAGGGTGTATTTTGACTTTTTTTGTTGAATAAATAACAGCTCGGTGAAATCCGTTACGTGTTGTCTGTTATCCGAGGCAGGATTTGAGCAATTATATACAGTAAGCTGGTGGCTGGTGAGAACCAGATGAGTGTTGTGTATGCCTTGATATGTAAAACTATTAGAGATAGAGAATGTTTACTTTGTTTTTCACGTGACTGTAGCTTTGGGGTGGCCTGGATACATCTACATCCATGCAGTGACAAAGATGGTGCTACACCAACAAAATATATATTGCCAAAATTTATTACACTTACATCAATAATGTGTGCAATGCCGTCACCTGTCCATGTGTGTTGAACTATACAGAAACCTCACTTGTGACATGAAGTACCTGTGGGCCAAATTTCAAGTCTATGGCTTGAAAAACAAACCCTTCCACAAAGCACAAACAAACAAATGGACAAACAGGGACTGGGATTCATAGATTATAGAGGTTCATGGATTAACATGCTTCATGTTTTGCAATACCGGATCTGTGTAAAATATATAAAAAATACAATATACCACACACACGCGCACGGTTTGGTACACCAAGACAAAATTGTCAGTATATCTCGCATGCCTTTCCTTACATCCAGCAAAAAAAGCAAGTTATTTTCAGCTCAAATACCCAACCCAAAGCAGTTTTTTTTTTTTTTTTTTCTGGATACAGACATGATTGTTCCTATACTATGCATCGTCTCTGCATGGACAAACTAAAGCATTATGGGTTATTATAGTTAGGGGCAAGCAAGGCTTTCCCACTATTTTTTTAAATAAAAACTGACACATTTATGAATCTATGATGTAAACACTGGAAGGAATGCTGTACTGTGCACAAAGCAATGACTTAAATTAGCTGCTTACTATTTGTTTTATTTTAAACTAACAATCTGTAGTTGTGTCATGGCTCCCTTATTTATGCTCTATTTTGAAACTGAATGCCACTCTTCAATTGTTCTTTTGCCCTGGACAAAGTGAGCAACTCTGGTACAAACCATTCACTTTAAATGTCTGGACCACCGTTTGTTGTTGCTCAGTAACTCTTCAGCTTCCGGGGGCCACTGGGATTGTTTTGACCGTCGCTCTCATTGGGATTTTATGGCCATCGAAGTCAATGCAGGAACGTACCCGTTGCAGTGCCATAAATAGGCAAGCGAGAGAGACGTTTGCACTTGTAGTGACAAAGGCCAACAGGAGTTCCATTTTGTCCATAAACACAGACCAGGGCAATAAGGAAGGGTCATCATTTTTCCCCACCCCCTCCCTGCAGGGGTCAACTTGTTCCCCTTGTTCACTCACTTAGGGCACAAGAACTTCCCTTAACCTTGCTACCGGTGGCAGGCGCTGCTCTGTTTAAATGATAGGGGTGACAGATGTGTCCTCAAACAAGGTCCTAATTATTGTCAGTGGCCCCGGTGAAAACCTGTTTCTTGGCTTTTCTTTGCCACTGAATGGAAGAGGAAGCAGTTTGTTTTAGATCTGCTCAAGCACACAAGAGACTGGATCGTAAGTTTGATATGACTTACAGGTGAAGCATTTTGGCTCTGGACTCTGCTTGCAAGAACGTTGCTCCATTTTGCTCTAATTCAGAATTGCTTTCTTTCATTTTCCTTTACCTTGATATCAAAATGAATCTAGTTGCTAACAATTTTTTCTTCTGCTATCAATAATAATAATAATAATAATAATAATAATAAGCCACAAATTCAACCATTTAAAATACACTGCCAAAAAATAAAATAGAAAAAAGCCATGTAACTTTAAAGGAGGAATCTAACCTTGTGTCATTATATTATAACTATAAGCTGTTTTGACAAATGAGAAAATAACGCCTGATATTGTGCTAATGGCCCGCTGGGAACATACGGCTTTCACGCGTCAGCCCTGGGGGATGTGTGGGGTCTGAACTACAGCTGTGTGTTGGTTCTCTGCTTCTCTACACTGGGGCTTGACGAACAAGGGCAGGGCATGAAAAAAGTGCTGGACACCCTGAAAGGTTCCCAGGCTCCCTGGAATGGAGACGGCTGACATCTTACTGCCACTCTGCCGTCAATGTCAAAAGCTCATTCAACAGGAGGTTATCATAAAAGAGATGACCTCATTTATATCTGACAAAAGAATATTCTAAATAAAGCCATTTAAGGGACAAATACCAAGTAACCTGCTGCTTTCATACTGAGAACAAAAGAATATTCCATAATCCTCCTAATTCTGGACTCTAAATGTACAAGCTAGGGCCTGATCTCGGTGAGGAATATATAAAAAGGGTTTTGAAAACTCCCCATCCATAAACAGAGTGTACAGCTAAAGTCACAACAGTTATAACAGCAAACATCCACGTTCTCGTTTCACAAAGTGAGCTTACCGCACGTCTTCCTTTGCCGGCATGCGGGCGAGCTGGCGAAGTGGCGAGTTGCAGGAATCTCACGGTGGCCAGAAGCTGAAGCCGAAGCTTCAAATCCCCATGGCGGGGTTGAATGGCTCTAACCGATGCCATGTTTTCGGGTCCCCTGTAGGCCAAGATTACAAGGCCTTCCAATGCTAATGGCCACGACAAAGGACTGCAGATAAGGTTGATGGCCCATATGTGGAGAGCCTGATAGATTTGTTCAATTGAATTCCCATCTCTCGTGAACAATTTGAGGCTCTTCGAGATGCTAAACGAAAAGGTAGGTGTTGCTAAGAAAAGCAATGTGTAACTTCTTGTACGGGGCAATAAAAACATAAAAATGAGTCCTGCGTAAAAGCCTATATCTACAACCGAAATGAATGCACTCTGTTACAGCATTTGCATTTTTGCCAGAATATAATTTTGAAGGCAAAACTACCTCTGAGGTCTATTTTTTTAAAAGAATCCCAGTATATCACATCACAAGCACATAAGTCAAAATCAAAGTTTGGTCATGCATTATTGTTAAAGGAATCCCACTGTAAGCTGACTTCATTTTTTGTCATCTGGCAAACGTTTCAAGAGAATAAAGCCCTCAGCAGGGTGACAGACATGACTGTTGACCCTAGGGCGTCCCGCCCCGTGTCTCTGAACCTCATCTTTGCGTCTCGATTGGCCACTTCACTGGGTCACTGGGAACCCCTCAGCCGCTTTCGGCATGCCTGCTGGCACCCATGAGAGCAATGGTGTTCCAGGCCGGCCCAACTGTCTTCAGCCACATTTGAAGGAGTCCTCTGTGAAGGAGTGACTGTCTGCTTCCACGTTTGAAGGCGTTCTCTGTGAAGGAATGAGTGTCTCCAGCCATGGGTTAAGCCCAGGGTCAGTCAGAATGCCAAGGTCTTTAAAAACACCCATAAAACTAATGACCCCTAATGGGACCACCAGTGGTGGTGGGACTCCTGCAGCCATAGCCACCCATAAACTGGGCCCCACTTCCCCTTTCCGTCCAGTGAGAGAAGTCTGTGCTACGTTTAAACTTTTTCCTGTCAAAACAGGCTGTAGAAGAACACCGTTGGGTGCTTTTCAATGGCAAGCCTGCAATAACAGCGTGCACCCCCCTAGGACGGCTGTACATTCCCATGATTTGTTCTAGCACTTTACCTCATATTCAGTGGTGATAAAATCACTAATGTATGACCACAAGTTAAGCAGGGGAACGGGACTGCAGGTTTGAAGTTATGGGTGGTTTATATCGTCTGGACTCCTCCTGAATCAACTAACAACAAGCGACGTGCCAGTAAAACAAAGCTGCTTACGTTACATTTCAATGTTATGGTTGGTGTAAAAATGGTGCTGACATTAATCTGCCGTAGCATTTCGCTGAGTAAAGGAGCCTGGAAAATACTTTTAACTAAAGGTGGTTTCTTTGCATGCTCTATGAACATATAAGCACAACTGGGCTATTCCAAGAGTTAGATCCTCCATGTTACGTCTCATACCCTCGGGCTCCGTCCAAGCCTCCAAATAATTTCACACCTCCACAGTCTATTCCCGACAGCAGGCTCCACGCACCAAAAAAGCCCATGGCAGCCAGGGCCACAAAGATACGAGGCTAAGGCCGTCCTGAGCAGTCCATGGCACAAAGGCCAGCAGAGTGACTGAATATTTCAGCTATCAGACGTTCAAAGAGACGCCGGTGGCTGCAAGTGGTTCGACATACAACAAGAAACTGGCTGTCAGCAGATGACTTCCATGAGGAGACTCTAGGATGATGGAGGTGTCCGCATGATGTACCTGAGGGAGGTGCAAGTAGAGGGCAATTGCTTCAAAACTCCTGCGGTCTAAAGCAGGGTAGGAAACACACCACACCATGGAAAAATGCTTTAGATATCTGTATCAGCTATGGCCACCGTGTCCACTAAATTATTAGTCTTTGCCCAGCCTTAATGCATGAGCGAGGCAACGTAGTCACATTTTCATGGCATTTGCCCAATGGTTTTGTAGCAGATGCAAATGATGCTTGACAGTCAGTGGGCTCTGTGGTTGGGTACAGGTAAGGGTCACCATTTAGTCTCCGCACAGTCTCTGCATTCTTTCCATGTTTGCAACAGTTTTCCCCGACTGCTCTGGTTTCTTCCCGCAGTCCAAAAAACTCTTTAAGGTGTACCGGTGACTCTGAATTTCCTGTAAGGGATGCCACTACGTGCGGCTACACAGAGATGGACCAGCACTTCATGCAGGTTACATCGAGTCCAGCCTTGCACTCTTTGCTTTGTGACAGCATCTGGACCGCTGTGACCCTAATTTAGGACAGTTTTCAGCACTTAGTGAATTTTACGACGGAATGCTCTTATGGTATTGGTGTGTCTGTATTACATTTACGACTGTCTTTAAGCTCTTTGCTTTGCAACCTTTGTTTCAGAGAAAGGCCCCGAATTAAAACCAGATCCCGCGTTGCGCCGGCTAACATGATAGAATGTCTCATCTACAGGGGATGCTATTATTCACTTTAATATTAACATCTATCTTGTTAGATGTTGCAGATGTTGCACATTTGCATCAAACTTGTGCGCTTCAGCACACAAAACAATCACACACCAATCCTCCCACTGTCAATGACCAGCACTACACCTCCAGTAAATGCTTCCAGGCCTGTGTGTTAAGGGCTAATAAAGTATGAGGGAAGAGGAAGGAACCTTTAACCCCACAGGGTCAGCGTTGGGGGCTGGGAGCCCAGCAGTGAGCCTGTGGGCCTGCAGGTATCGTTGACACAGAGCAGGAAGAGTTCAACATTCTTACTCAGGAGCCGGAGCCGTGGAATTGTCGAGCTGGGAGTATGGAACCTGTGTGTGTGTGTGTGTGTGTGTGTGTGTGTGTGTGTGTGTGTGTGTGTGTATGTGTGTGTGTGTGTAGTGCTGAGTCGTGTATCAGATGTATCAGGGAAGAATACACACATTTCATCTGCATCCCCTTGTTTTTTAGTCTACTCATGTTGAGATGAACCCTGTATACATGCAGTATGCCAGTTAATAAATATAAATGATAAAGTCCTGCCTTTTCTGCATGTTGTGAGCATCCCCTCAGTCAGGAAAAAACCTGCAGGTTCCTGAAAGTCTCTTTTCCCTTCCCTTCCAGTGTCTCTCACAAGACACTTCCATTTCCGTTTGGAAATCAGGCTGGAGGAGCTGTTAGGCCTGTTCATGTCTTCCAACTCCTGATCAAGAAAAATATTTGCTGTAATGTACTTTTCCTCAACCCCCTCCCCAGTGAGCTTAACCTGTATAATATGTCTGAAGAACCTGTACTGGTTTTCATCATTTTTCGATGCCATTTCACTTGCAGCAGAGCCATGTATTCTTCAGAAAATCACAGGAGCGCAAAAGAACCAGGATCTCCGCACCAAAATAATGTCATAGCCGAGGGCAAAAAATCTAAGAATGTTATGTTCAGAGCAGTTTAATGTGGAATTTTGGAAAAAACATTTTAAATGTCCGAGACACTGTGGACGATGTGTTGCATATTCATGCAACTCCAGTCATGCTTTCAGAGTGCTTTCTGTATTTTGTTCTTTGTGAAATCGCACAGACACACTGTAAAGTCTACCAATTTTAACAGTTTTTAAGCAGAATGGATTAGATTCCAAATCCTGCCACCTTCCCTTAAACCATTCGTTTCAAGTGTGGTCTCCCCTGTTTCTGCTGATGTTAACAGGGAGAAGGTGGATCTTCTGGGCAAGAGCAAACTACGCCTGTCCCTAAGCCCTGGCTCTTCATTGCTCAATAGCGTTCTGTCCTGTTCTTGTACTAGGACGTCTTGGCCATCTTCAGAGACCTTCTTCCCATCTCCTCTGTCTTTCTAGTTGGACACTTGATGTGACTCATGAGATATAAGTTTGGTGTCCCTTTCCAAAATTTCAGTGATCCTCCCTAGCTGTCCTTGACTTCTTTTCCTGGTGGAGTAGCACTCCTGGACCAGTAGGCCCCTTTTGGATTCTTGCAGAGCAGGAGTGTGACCCACAGGACAACAGACACAACACTTGTTACACATCCTCTACACGCACAACTCTGACAAAGGGTACAATGTGTCACGGTGATATATACTGTACATACATGCCACACGCTCCACCCTGCCCACACCGCCGCACACCACACTTTGCTGATGCCAACGCACCTCACGCTCCCCTGAATCCTCAGCCGTCTCGATGTATCTTATGACACCTGGTTTATGACCTGTCCTGAGATACGAGCGAGAGTAAAAGGCAGAATGGGGACTGGAGACTCCATGTTCCAGAGCCCCAAGCTATAGTTCAGATTCTCTTGCCCCCAACCAATTGCCTGGTTTACGATTTTGAATAAATGATCAAAATGAAAATCTGTGTTTTTACCTCCTCCTTTTACCACAGACCAGAGCAACAGTGATTGACGCTTTTATAGCTTTTTTTATTCACTTACCCAATATTTTTTCTGCAAAATGATTTTCTGCGGGAGGAAAGAGCCAAACGTATTTTTCAATTTCAAACCCCAAAAAAATGCAAGACCCTTGCTTTCTTCTGTCAGCGTTATATCGTATAATGAATTTTGTGGCAGTACCTTGCACCTCTGCAAAGTCAGAGTTGCTTCTTGCAATACCTTTACATTCTGTGAGGATAAATTCTTGCCAACTTTACAGTCCTTAACCCTCGTGGGTCCCTTGGACCTAAAGTAAAGCATGCTGAGTTCATCCCCAGGAAGGTCACTGAGAAACAAAACACCTGGCAGAGGAGTTCTTAGCCACTATTTGGGATTTGCATCGTGGAGATGGCGAGGGGATTACATAGGACAAAGTGGAGAGGGTTCGGGGAGTAAAGAATCAAGTTCATGTCTCCAACTGCCACTTCTATCCAGTTAAACAACACAGGTAAAATAAACTGAACCACCAAGAGCAAAGATGCTTTGATCTGAACTGGGTTGCCTCTTCTGGATGGGGAAAACACAACTTCACTTAGCAGATGATCTTTCAATGAAGCAATGGTTGCCTGCCAGAGCATAGCGCAGGCCACACCGAATGGCTCCGATGTCCTTCTCCTGTTCTCAGCCCATCAACAGGTGACATCCGGTCCTTAATAAAAGGCACACGGTGCACTTTGTCCCCGCTGGTGAAAACGGGCGCTTCTTCATCCACGCTGCCGAATTCCACGGCCCCCGAAAGGCCGATCCCTCTCCCTGAACTGTCCGTTGCGTCCATCACGCATCAGAATCTCAGCCGAACACACGGTGGCTGACAAGCTGGAGGGGAGGCTTGGTGCAACCGCATACTTGTGCAAATAGACCTGTCTGGATCTATCACAGCCTATTTAGTGTTTTTAAAGCCTGTTTTCTTTTTTTCACATACATTTAGATGCTTGCATTTTGTGAATAAGTAATCACGGTGCTTTGTGTCCGCCGGCTATGGCATTCGGATTGCCTGTCCACTTGGATTAGGGTAACTTGGTTGTCTGGGCATCTTAAGTGTACATTCTCTTTTGCGGAGGTTTTTTTTTTTTTTTTTCTGACGGTGTGGCAAAGCCTTGTGTTTGGCATAGGGGTCTCCGTTGCTTTTGTGGCATTACAGGATCATCCTGAATTCAGGCTCTATCAAAGAAAGCACCGTTGCGGTTTACAAATTCAGGGAGCGGCGCTGAAAAAAAGCAAGTTTGTCCACATCGCTATGGAATCCATTGACCTGTGCGTTGCTAAAACGCGGTGTAACCTCTGAGGTGAAGCCGCTGAAAGGCGGTGTTAGATGGGCACCAAGCAGGCCGACACACAAAAACAAAACTAAATTAACCATGCAGTCCAACTTTGTAATGGAAACGCCGCGCATTTATCCCCTTTCTGTGGAGAGAAAGAAAAGTGTGTTTTGCCCATTATCTCAATGCAACGTCCTTTTAGCTTTCTGTATGTTTATTTGCTTTATTTGTGCGCCCCGCATTCACGCAAAACTGCAATAACGTTCAAGAATTTTTGCGCAACAGGTTTGGCCGGAGACGAAGCAATAATGCTCTTGACCAGTTGGGGGCGATCGTTCACAGATGAAAACTGGCCATTTTTTTCGCACATCTCTCCTTATGTCTCAGTCGTTTCGTTGCAAAAACATTTGCAGCTGATGAATGGGTTTAAATATTTTCCGTACCGCAAAAGCTACTTTAATAAATAGTTTATAAATGCGGTCGGGAGATCTTCTCTGAAGTCGGGTGTCGCTGTGGTTAGAGCTGTTTAGTTGGACACGGTGGAACCCGACTCAAATCTCTGCTGCCTTAAGTAAGGTTAAAAAGTGGGTATGTATTTTATATATCTGGCACTACTTTTCTCGCTTTGGAGAAAAGTGTTCGCTGAATGAGCGCATAAAATAAAGCCAACCAAGCTGCGGCATGGAAACTTGTTGGTGGCGGTTGATGGCGTTTACCAGAAATCGAATGACAAACCATGGTTCCTTCTGTGGGAAAATGCAACAGTTTGTGTTTGAAAACTTTACACCAGTGGGGAACCTTGAGTAAAATCTCGGCATGTCATGTTCAGTCAAAATGGTTAAAATCTACAGGAACAATCTGAGCAAATCTGCATTTATCATTTACGATGGACACTAAAATATAATAGGTGGCTTTGAAATTGCCGACTAGTGGGCGTTTATCTTTTTTATTATATTCTACCCTGTCTTTATCGCTGCACTTTATAACCTGTAACACAGTTGTGAGGAGCGGATGAAAGTTGCTGTGCAATTGTTTTCAGCGTGTGCTCCAGTGCAGCGCACCTCCGCAGTACCTCTGGGCTATTTCTACCCCGACAGTGACCTTCTTTGCATACGTGTCCACCGGCATTTTCGGGTTCCATGTTGTGCTCCGTCACAGTCGCTCAGCTGTCACAGAGCCCTTCTGCATGAGCCAGCAGACAGAACCCAACCTCATCTCACCATCAATATGACCTTTGCCAAGATGTAACCAAGGATGTTCTGAGTATGACTGATGTTTAGTATTGCGTTCACTAGTGTGGGGGTTGCAGGTGCCATAGTGGTTCGTATCTGTGGCCTTTCACTTAGTACCCAGGTCTTGTTTCCTGCCGCACAAACACCAGGTAAGGTATTTACCACAAACTGGTACAGTAAGTATTGTCTAGATGTGTACATGGATAAACCATTGTCAATAGCTGAGCATTGAATGTCAGTTGCTTTGCAGAAAAGCACAATAGGTGGTCAGGCAGTATAAGCGGTCATGCATGGGCCATCATGCATGTCTTCAACACATTGGTCATAAATTCATCGCAAATGTCGGCCTGTTTCAAAAACACTGCATGGCCAAGAAAAGTCACACACTCTAATATTTAGTCGGACCACCTTCAGCTTTGACTACGGCATCCATTCTCCATGGCATCCTTTCGATAAGCTTATGCAATGGCACAACATTTAGTTCCATCCAGAGTTGCATTCATTTTTCGCCAAGATTTTGTATCGATGACGGGGGAGTCAGACTGCTGCGTAAAGTCTTCTCCGGCACATCCCAAAGATTCTCAATGAGGTTAAGGCCTGGACTCCATGGTGGCCAATCCATGTGTGAAAATGATGTCTCTCTCATGCTTCCTGAACCGCTCTTTCACAATTTGAGCCCCATGAATCCTGGCATTGTCATCTTGGAATATGAAGAAAAATTCCATTGATGGAAAAACCTGGTCATTCAGTATATTCGGGTAGTAAACTCACCTCATCTTTTGGGCACATAACATTGCTGAACCTAGACCTGACCAACTGAAGCAACCCCAGATCATAACACTAAGTTAAATCCACGTGGTGACTTTCTTTTTGGCCGGGCAGTGTATAAAGTGAACAGTATGTACTGTACGTTGTACTCTGCTCCTCCAAAGTGCACGCTAAAGCTCTGTGCCAGTTTGAACACAAATGTGGGAAAAAATACTTTTGAGGAGATCACCAAAATTATGAAGTCCATCAGGCTGTGACAGAAATCATCTACATTTCAAGAGGCCAGCAACTGGCTGTCCTTCTCATATCTGTGTAACTGATCTACGTGCCTTCCTACCAACAGCTACTGTATCTTTTCCAACAACACCACTCTTGGACTCAGCTATTATTTTATACTTCATTTGCGGAAAATGTGTTCTGTTATTTAATTTTTTTTATTTACCAGTTATTTATTTGGTTATATTTGCTTTCATATTTTGCTTTTGCTTTGTGTCCTCTGTGTCAACTTAAACTAATAATTAATAAAGTTCTGTCCTGTCTTATTTGATCACCTCTTGTATTTTTTATATTTTGCTGTTTTCTGGTGTCTTCATTTTTTTGTCTTGTGAGGGTGTGTGACAGCCCATCATCGAGCCCTTAAGCAAACAAGGGTGAGCGTGCGCAGCTAAAAGACCTGGCACTGAACCTAGATATTGCTGATCTTCTGCTGGGTTTCTTTGACACTTCCATGAAGCGGGTGTGCGTGGGGACGAGGCCTTGAAATAAATCTGTAACATTTGTGGAAAAATTGAACCACCGGAGCATACAGTTCCAGTGGGAAATGACACCGCAAGCCTGTGTGCACGAAGTGCTGGCTTTCAAATAGTTTTGCGACATTACAGAAATTTCTAACTTCTCCGTGCATCGTGGAGTCCATCACTTGAGGCGATATCATATGTGGTAAAGTCATTATATAGTATTTTGTCCATTTTATATAAGCAGCCTTGGCACGGGTGTCCAAAGATGAGCCCTGTGGCTCACTCCCAAGCGCTGTCACCAGAGCACCCTGAAAGTGACAATTATATCCCAGACGGAAGGTGGTGGTCTCAAGTGTGCGCTGGTGGTTACATCACTGCATCACAAATGCATGCTACCCTAATGTGACACTGAGAGACAATGGTGGCTGTTTTGTTTTTGTCCCCCTTTCTTTCAGGCACTGGTTGCTGGCCGTTGGGGGTGGGGGTGCCGCAATGAGACATGAGGCTGTGGGCTCTGTCTCTGTGCGTTGGAGGGAAAACAGATGCGGGACCACGCGTCTCTGAGTCTGGCAAGCATGCACCAGGGTGTGCCGAGGGCCCCACGGGACTTGCTCTCTAAAGGGAGGTGGCACTAACAACGGGCGCCTTGTGCCCGGCGCGTGGCAGGACGGCGCGGGGGCTACTGATCTGGCAGGTGTGGCTTTTGTCCCTAGACTGGTGGACTCAGACAATGCCTGCGCAGGCCTTGTTACAGTGTGACCTCCCTGGCAGCCACAGGGAGGGGGTGGGGGGTGTCTGACCCCCAGCAACACCCAGGCCATCAGGACAGGGCACTGTGGAGATTCAGGGCTAGGGAGGGGAGGGGGGTTAACTCATTGTGGACAAAGCTTTCACCCTCCGACAAGTCAAAAGAGGCCTCAGCTGGCACCAGTCGCTCCGGAAGTATCTATGGCGTCCGCAAGGAACTGGTTTAGGCCAGGAAACCCTGATAGAGGACTTCTTCCATGGGAGACACACAAAGAGCCAGAGAAAACAGTGGGGCCCAGTTTGCACTGCAGACATGCCAGCGTGGACGCCCAATGGCTGCTGCCATAATTTACCTTTTGTTTTCAGCGGTGTTAACAGCACGCTGCCCGGGTTTTACTCTCTGCGGTTATTGCCTTTCTCACACACATTAAAACCGAGCCTTTACATTCTAGGACAACGCTTTCTAAATTCCTCCTGATTTGCACCATAAAAACGATCCCTTGGCTACGGAGGCCCTTTGCCGAGCGTCGCGAGCCTCCAGTCCTCTTTCATTTCCATTCCCTTTCAAGGCGTCAGGAAAGAGCCGGAGGGCCACATACAACTTCCACGAGCATTAATAAAAGTGGCTGGTAAGAGCCCACGAAACACGGCAAAGGCACAACAGCTGGTCTAAAAACAACAAGGAGAAGACTTCATTTGGGGTCTAGGACCTCTTTGAGCTCCAGAAGTGCCTCCTCGTGCTTTCACCCACAAGGGTGGTGACCAAATACCAGCCACTTTAATCTACACGTTGCAGTACACAGTTACTCACTTCCACAACACAGTACTCGACATGGTTGCACAGCGTTACCTAAAAACTGCGTAACAATTTAGGAAGGCAGCTACGTTATTTTTCAAGGTGGAGAAACTGTCCTGAGTTTCTGCTCCCTCCCGCACGGTTTGAAAAGGCTGCTGAACATGGTTCTGGTCTCAGTGAGAGGGAAAGTGTTTCGTTTTGGTTTTTGCATAGAATTTGCAAATTCTGCACGAGATGTTTTAAGAATCTTCTTGGCAGGAAGTGTTCAGCTCCCTGCAAACATTTGCAACAATGCTTAAAATGTAGTTAAGATTGACCACACCGGAGCTGGTGCTGATCTTAGTCATTTCTGTGTCACAAGTACCATGGACATCTTGTCTGCTGAACGTATTTCTCGCAATCCTTTAACTCTTACTAGTTACTATTTTATACTTTTACCAATGAGAACAAAATGCAGTTAAAAAAGCAAAATACGGCTTTAAAATCATGCCCATTGCAGGGAGGAGGGTGTATCGCTGAGACACAAAAGGGAACATAATAAAAGAGATCGATAGGAGCATTCGTTCATGTCCATTTTACATGCCCCAAACCTACAACTAAAAGCACGTGACACACAGAAAGAAAGACATGTATGAGCGCCAAAGTTAGGGGTCTCAGCGCCTTGCGTGCGTTAAAAGGACGTAGTGACGTATACAGTAGCGGCGCTTATTCAGCTAGAGTCTACAGTAAACTTTAGCATCAGTTTTTTTTCAGTTGCACAATAACTTAAATTTACTATATTTACTACTTTATATTTACTGTATGTACTATTTACTACTTATATTTATTCGTATTTACTACAAAATAAACTCTTGCACAACTGTAAATCTGCTAAATACAAATAAATATAACAATTTTATTTAATATATGCAGTCATATATTTACATACCATTAAGTTCTACTGTACACACTATACAAATTCTGTTGAGTTTAGTCTTTGGAAAAATGTCAATATTAACTGGGAATTTTGCTGAGGAGCAGTCATTTCCCATCAGGCGGCCCAATGCGAGCCAGTGCAAAGCGGCCCATCTCCAGGGCACCTGTCTAATTTGGACAAATGAGACTGAAGAAAAAAACCAGGCTGAGGACCTCGCCATTTGCTCCGATTCTTCTTGAGAAGACGCATGAGTGTCCTAGACAATAACTAAGATGACTGGGGGTTGGAAAAAGCAACATTATGAGAATCCGTGTCTTCCTAATGAGGGCGTTCGTGCCTCCCCCTCTCTTGACCCAATAGGGCCATTTGACAAGTTTGCTCAGCAGTGGATGTGACAGACAGCAGCGGGGTTCGCTGTCTGTGCTCCACAAGAGCAGGGCTGTGGTCAGTCTGTGACTGTGAGGTCCTTGCTCAATAAACCCTCTTATCCCCCTCTTTTTTCTTCCCAAATGAAATGGTCAATGCCCACTTTTACCTCCCCTTCACCACTGTGAAGCCATAAAGTGCAGTTCTGACTGGGGGTAATAATTGTACCAACAAAAGGAGAGTGAATGTGATGTGCGGCGGTACAATGCATTCAGAAAGTGCCCCCCCCCCCCCCCAACTGACTGTTTCTTGTTCTTCTGTTTTGCAAAACGAAACTACAGCACATGGTATTTCCCACCATTCCTGTAAAAATAAATTCAAAGAGAGATTCAAAGAGATTTATTTGTCACATGCATGGTAACCAGGTATGCCATACAATGAAATGCTATCTGAATCGACAGGATACTATGCGTGGTTTTAAGGATAGTGGTAGGTTCAAGAGCCTTATGGCCTGTGGATAGAAGCTCCTCCTAAGCCTCTCCGTTTTGGCCACAATGCTCCCGAATCGCCTGCCTGATTTCAGCAGGTTGAACAGATGATTGCTGGGGTGAGACGGGTCACCGATGATCCTAGTCGCTCTGCTCCTGCATCTACTGGTGTAGATGTCCTCTAGGGATGGCAGAACAGATCTGGTGCAGCGTTCAGCTGCCCGGATCACTCTGTGCAGTGCCTTGGTGTCACGGGCACAGCTATTCCCAAACCAGGAGATGCCTATAATGTTAAAGCAAAATTATTTCGATGCATTCAGAATCATTTCAAAAATTAAAACGTGAACAGTAAGTATTCAATGCCCCTCCTTGACTTTCCGCACCCCCTTAAAGGTTACAGGTAGGCGCTGTAGAAACTTGCTGTCCGTTCAGCAGAAGTCCTGTCCATGGGACTTATCTGCAGGACCTGTGGCTCCAACTGGACAAGAAGCAGCTGAAAATAGACAGAGATGCTTGAAGACTGCGATATACTCAGTGAAACAGCTCGGATTTCTCACACTGTACCTAATCTTATTATATCTCATATCTACTAGGACTCCAACTTCTCAGTCTAAGAGCTAACAGCGCACAGGTCACAGTCTGCTGTGCATGCACCCCACCCAACCGCTGTTCCTCCATCTACCCACAAGCAGACTCATACACAACATTAGTAGAACTAAGATGTTGCTTTAATACTGCATTCTAAAATCATGACTTCTTACAGGACAAGAAAAGAGATCCTGCAAAAGAGAGGTAACTTTTCAATACGTGACAATGGCTGCAAAAATAAACACTGCAATAATAATTTGGCAGCAACCGCTTGTCAGGACTGTTAAAGATTCCCCCCGGACTGTGCATCACTTCTATGTAGTTTTGCATGCCTTGCACCGTATTTACATTTTTATTTGCATAGGGCAGAAACCTCCAAAAGCAGCCAGAAGGATTTCAGCCAGGAGCTTGGCAGCGTGAATGCGGGTACATCTGCTTACTCTTTGCAGAAGGCACATGGAGATGTGATGAGAGGAGAATTGACTCACCTGTGGCCCAAACCTAAGGAGGCGATGATAGTGTAGACCTGAGGCGGTTAGCAAACATCCAGACTAATAAAATTAATTTGCTTTTATTTGCATTATTTCAACTGCAGCTGGCATGCATTGACAAAGTTCATATAGAGATTTCGAACCTCCATTTTTAGTTTTAGTTTTTGTTTTTTGAAGCCTTCCTCAGAGTCCTGGTAGCTTTAAAGGCACGGGAGCGGGAGCACCATCATGTGCTGCAGAGCTTAGAAAGGTCATTCGTTTTTTTTTGTGTCAGCACCCATCATAACCAAAACTCAAAACTGTTTCATGCACATGGATTCACAAGCAGAACAAACCTAGGGCTCCTGCTGAGCGAGCTATTTCTGAGTGAGGGTCTAAGCACAGATACAAACAAGAAAGTAGGGTCTTTGCAACCGCTGTTTGGAAAAACGCATCTCCAGTGCTCATTGCCTCTGAATGGCTTCTCTCTCTCTCTCTCTCTCTCTCTCTTTTTGTTGGCTTCCACGGCATTTTAGTGCTAAATGCCACCTTTGGAATGACTTTGAAAAATAGCTCTCCGGGGATAAATTCCCAAAGGTCAGTTGCTGTTCCTCCCAAGTTCCAAGCGAACCATCACCAATGGTTAGGGTTCATACCCCAGTCACATTCTCAGAGGAGCCCTGACACGGCTGAGCCTCATTCTGCATGACGCAGGTGTCACCATGTTTCACTACACAGCCCTCAGGTTAAGCGCACTGTTATCTGCTGCGCTGGACAGGAGAATTGCGTTTGCTTTTACCCTGATTTCACCTGCGGGTTCTGCTCTGACAGGTGCCAAAACAAGCCAATAGCAGGTTCATGAACTTAAAACGTGGATTCTGATAATTCAAGCTCATATTCTTTACATTAAAAAGGTTTTTTTTCTTTTTTTTTTAATGGCAGACCTCACCAGCAAAGCCCTTATCGGACAGTGCATGTCAGATCCTTTTATTATGTTAAACTGGATTAGACCGAATGTCAAAACTGAAACACACCTGCCCATCTAAAACTGTTCAAGTTTAACTCAGGTATGTTACCTTCTGTAACTCATTTATTGTCCTTTATATGTGCTGAATTGCCTTGAATTTCAGTTCAAGCACCGCATAATAATTTTTGCCCAATCTTTTATTTCTATCCGTTCCCCCATCCAAATAGAGCCCACGGTATTTGGAAGGGGGTTGTGTTTGTTTTGCTGTGTGAGCCATTCTAGTTCGCCCGGTGGAAAATAAACCCTAACCCACCCCACACAAGCCGCCGCCACCACCACCACCCCCCATCCGCCCACTCCACCTTTTGTCCACTAATGACCATTATTGTCAAAAAGAAACGTAAGAATTACAAGCTATCCGTCAAGTGCTGTGACAGCTTTGTTTACACCAGTGGCAGCCTTTGAACTGTTTTCTAATGAGTCTATTATAGGCGAGCAGCTTTGGTGGAAGCCCGTGACAATAGCGAAACAAAGACGCAGCCCCTAAATGTCAAGAGCAAAGGGTTTCTACCACAGTCAAGTGGAGGCAAGTAAGCAACGTTCGCTTGGACCGACCGTGAATCCCCAAGTACCTCTTTGGAGCAAAACAAACGTGGGCCCACTGTACAGGCAGAGTGACAGAAGGGGTGGAAGCTGGTGTCCATTAATGGTGCTGGGGCTCCTACAGTGTTGGTGGGAGGCAAAGTATGCCGGGCAAGCGGGGAGAGCAGGGGGTTAAGGCAACAGATGGAGGAGGAACAACGTGGACAGGGAGACTAGTGGACAGACCCGAGATATCGACCAAAGTGAGGCACGCTTCGGATGACCATCTGTCCAACTGGCAAGGGTCACACGTGCTGCCTTGAGAGAACTTCAGAAACAAATTTCTTTCAAGATATTCACTTAGTTGGGAGGAAGTTTCTTCTGTCTGAGGAAGCAATGTCAAGTCTGAGCACGTCATGTCACGCTGGCGCACCCAGTGACATGAGCCTAAAGGCTCCTGATAATAGGGACTTTCAGCTATAAATCTGATTCGGGATGAAACAGAATACGGAGTGCATTAAATTGTGACTTTTGGTTTAACGTTCCCAAGAGAGGCAGATACTTGGAATACCTAGATGTTGCACGAGATCTTACAGATGAGTGAAAAGTGCTTTATTATTACTCACACCTGAAAGGAGAACAATGGCAGTTTTAAAAACTGTATGGGCTAATGCAGCCATGAGGCTGCAGGGCTTTCTCCTAGGATCCAGAGTTACACGGCGTCCAGTCAGTAAAACATTCCTTAGGATTGGGATTGCAGGTGAAGACCAATCTCCCCACTGGATCTCAGGAGGCTAAATCTGTCCCTACTTTGACCCCCCCGGTCCAAAGTGAACATTCAGTGGTGAGGGGGCAGGGGCCTTTTGATTGTGAATTCTGTTTCTCATATGCTCGCACCCATTTTAAAGGGACAGTGTGCTACAACATTTTGATGCTTTATTGTACCGCTCTTTTGTTTTGCATTGCTAACACATCAGATCTGATTGAAGACACAACATATCTTCATCCCCAGAAGACACACTTTCTAGATCCAGCGGCCTGAAGCAGAGAAGAACGTTCTAAGTGTCACAGCAGGATGATTCTCCGCATTGAGGTCAAGATGCACCACCGACAGAGGGAGGTCTTTCCTGCGTGGAACTTCACGTGTAAGCAGTCCTTGGCCAAGAAGCAGGATATTCAGGCTCCAGTTTGCCACCAAACAAAAGCTCGTAGCCCCAAAAAGACGCCGATGCATTAAAGGACACAAAGGACTGCCCCACTAAACTGAGTTTTAATCATTTTGACAACCATCAACGGGGGCTCATTGTTCACGAGTATCTGTCAGTTTGCCATTGTCGGACACATTCGAGGTACACGTGGCCCAGTCCATGTAAAATGCCTGCAGACGGAGAACACGGAAGGCCTCCTGGTTGCTCAGTGGGCATGAACGTCCATGAGGAAGGATGTGCGTGCTTAATATAACTTAAAAATGGCTGCAACGTATGCAAAAGAAATGCCACATTTGGAGACTGCACTGCTAGTTTACAAATGCCTTCTACAAAATTAAACCATTGTTTCTAACTGTGTGCGTATGTGAGTTTGTGCGCTAGCATGTTTTGAAAGTCTTAACAGCCATCAATTCTTTATGAAGTGCGTCAGTTATTCCCGTTCATTAATACATATCTGCATCTCGGGGTGGGAGCTTCAGTCCTTTGCCCAGCGCCACCGCATTTCTTCCAACTCTTTACATTTGTTATAAAACACATTTTTATGTTTTACGTTTCATTGGGCAGGATCTCTTGCTTTGTGGCATGACTGTTATGTAAGTGCATCCACTCCCTGTGCAAAGAAAACTTCCACAAACGGCAACGTGTAAATACACCCTAAGAGTGTTCTCGTTTTATGAATGACCCTGTTGACAGATACTAAGGTAAACTTCCTCCCACCGAGTCCATATTATATATTCTGTGTGATGCCAAGCCAACCGGTGTGGTGGTAAATGATTTAATGACTTCCTTCACTGACACACCAAACACCTGTAGTTTTATTTCACCTCAAACAGGTGAGGTGTCGGTTGCACAGTAAGCAAACACAGGTAGAAGGGGGGAAATACCCGAGTCGCAAACATGGACAGGTTCCACTGTCTACAGGAGATGTCCTCTCAGCAAACAGCAGTGTGCACATATCATACATGAGGATAAGGATGTTGACTAATAAGATAGCGACGACGCGTATTTAACGCACAAAAGACATTTTCTGCCTTCTGAGATGCTCTGAGATGTATTATTTTTTTATTTTTTTTGGCAGGCTAGTAAAGCGAGTTAAACATTTTCATCCTGTTAATTGCAGGGCTGTGTGGGAAGCCGGAGAATCGAGGCGAAATGTTGATGAAGTGCCGTCTAGCTGATCTCCGAGCAAAGCGCACGGGTTTGCGTTGAGAGCTCGCTGCCGCGTAACTCAGTCGCCTCCCTTTTGAAGTCAGACAGGTATGAAACGAGGAGGTCACCCACCAAAAGTGGAATACCTCATGTGCATGACCTTGAGTAAACACTGGAAACTGAATATTTCCTGTGCCCCGTCAAAGTCTGAGGTCTTTTCTCATGCCTTTTCAGCCAGAACGAGAGGTCCATCCGCATCTGGAGAGGACATTAGACACTGAAGACAAGGTTTAACTTTCACTCTGGTGACGGGTCAAACTAAATGGCACTGCCACTCTAGCATGGTTTGGGTCCAGTTAAGGTCCACAAGGCCCTTTCTGTTCTTATGCTATAAAGCAGAAGTCCATCATTTTTAATTTCCCAACACTGGAGAGACCTTTTTTTCTCATGTCCCTTAAGGCGACAAGGGTTTTGCCATGTAAGGCAGAGAACCATGACCACGCTCGTCTGTGGGCCTCCTAACACCTTCCTCTCTCATTGCAGGCTAGTTTAGAACTTCTCTGTGGTCACCACGAGCAGGTACAAGCCAGGCGGACGGCTAAAAGCTTTAGCAGAGTCGACGGACACTTTTATAGAGAAAATTCAGTCCGTCGCTCTTCCTGGTCCTCCAGCCGTTAGTTTTTTTTTTTGTTCTGGTTGAAGAAAAATCCATTGCTTCTTCATGAACAAAAACTACTTGTGATTCATACTGTTGTTTTCTTCTTTCGCTCGCTGGTCAAATCCAGATATCTCGAACGTCCCTAGATAAGACAAAAGATACGTTATCTTGACAAGTATTTTGCTATACATTTTTGTTACATTTTTACTTTGTGTTTTATTATTTTTAATGATTTACTAATGAAAACAACACATTTTTAAAAATAAATGCAGTGCACGCTCTATGAACTGATTTCACCAGAAAATAACATCATTGGCAGTGGCAGCTCCCTGTGATGCAGCCCACATGCTGCTAACTTTGCTTTGACTTTGCTGTCCCTTATTGTCCGCTTTGCCCAGGCGTACTTTTCCCCAGTGCATAATATTAAGAGCATACATGGCTTCATGTGATAATGTTTGCATTGCACGCTTTCCACACAGATAAGAGCTCACAGCATAATGACAAGCTTCACACTGCAATGTCAACAGTCAGTGGTGTTCAGACAGCCTGGCCTGTGGATGTGCACAAAGCTCATTCCCACGTGTGATGCTGTATTTAGAGCAGCGGAGAGAAGTCCAATCGTGGCAGACTATACCGTAGTGCGTCAGCTGGATGGCTGGAACTGCCAGGAAACGTGTTAAACCAAGCACTGCACACGAAGGCATTCCCTCACTCGAAAAAAAGTCCAATGTTAAAATCCTTGCAGCCAAATTACTCCCTTGGAGTCCCCTACTGGGATGTGAAATGTCCGTGTTTACACCGGATCCTTTGTCATACACATTCTCAAAAGAATGCACGAGAAACAATACCAGTTACCGAAATGATTTCATTCATTTCACCAAGTTCGGCAAAACAGTGTGCTGGAGAGTCCCACTCCCTTGGCTGCCTTACGCTAGCCGACTGTCTAGGTTTTTTCTATAGATTCGTAAGGCACTTTTCAAGGTGGACTTTGCAAGGCCTGAAGTTTATGTGCACACATCAGCTTGGTTGTGGGCCTTGCATTTTCTCAATGGATTCTTTACTGGACCAACGGTGGTAGAAGAGGGGAGTGGCTGACTGGGAGCTGATAAAGCAGGATATTGACACAAAATTCATTCTCGATCTTTCCTTGTTCTTATCTTTCATCAGTTCCTCTGTAGAAACTGTCACCTCCCACCACCTGCCTGACATACTCAAGGTCACGTGGAGTCATTAAACATTTTGAGGAGATTCAAGTTTTGCAGATGTTCATCATGCTTTTCGGAAGGAATCAGTGCTGATTTCCTCAGCCTTGTAAGGAATGCATGCTGGGAAAAAAAATCACTGTTCCGTCTTCTGTAACAGTTTTGACTAAGTGTAAATACATGGGGCAAGACTGACCCTGCCTTAAGAAATATCAGGTCATTCACATTTATTTTTGCCTTTAAAGGAAAGCCAGGAGTTGCAGTTAAGGCAATGCCTCCATGTTGGCTATTAAATGATTTAAGGAGATTAAGTAAAAAATTCAAATGCAACAAATAAAGGATCGCCATCATCTTCACATGAGAACCATACAGGAGTGCTAGTTGGTTAGTCTTTTCCTGAATTGATGTCAGTATTTATCAAAGAAGATCAAGTGATAAGTGAAGTACCTCTCTACTCACCACCTCAAGGAGTTCTGGTGCAAGACTCGCAGTTCCGAGACCTCAGCAACATGGACCTATGATAGAATGTGCAGCACAGTTTAACACAAATGGTTTTCCAGGGCTTTTGTGCAGGGTTAGAAGGCTATTCCAATAGGAACCAGCTCCTTAAGTTGACTGGAGCCCTGTATGCTGCATGATGAGAAACCTGGAAAGCCTTCCACTGGTCCTCAGCCACCCCCAGCAGAACCAGGCCTCAAGCTATCCGGCTGCTGAGGATTTAGTCATGCCTTCAATGAAACTCGGGGTGCATATTATGAAGAACTTTTTGTCTGCTTAACATATTGCCTACACTCTGTGGAGCTGGAGTATGCATGACCATAATCTAGGTTATTTCAATAACCTGAGCTTCAATCATGGTGGAGTTCAATCCACAGAATTTAGACTACATGGGAGAGCTAAGCTACCTAGGACACCTAAGCTTGACATGCTATGATGAAGTTTCCATTTTTAGAAAGGACACTTTACAGGCAGCTTTCATAAGCCTAGATGCAAAGCTTTGACAGTGCATTTTCATATAAGAAATGATGAAGCAAAAGAATAGAAAGCAGGTATTTTTGCACTGTCCACTTTGCAGGGTAGCTTTTTTAAGCCAAGTATCAGCCTTAAAAGTTAAGCTAAAAGCATAGAGAAGGTCATTAGGTTTTAACCATGAGCTGAGGGTTAGGTTGTCATTTACCTATTGCCAAAGTGCAGGGTCCTTCGTGGCTATTGTAGGTCGGACCTGATTTCAGACAACCATCAAGAAGGTGAAGATAACTAACTGACCGATCATTACCTGCTTTTTACTCTGAACTGCCTACATTCTTGTGGCTCGTGGAGGGTTCAGGCTTTTGTTCTGTACTGCTCTCTACATTTGGCAAATCAACATGTAGGGAAATGAGTTTGCTGTTTTGCTGATCCTTTAATAATAAATTAACTTTAACTATTTGTAAAAATGTTGCGCTCGATTAGGGTGAAGAACTTGCATTCCTACAGTCCAATAATACTTTTGTACTTCATAGCAAACCTGCTGACTGTGAGATTTTTTTTAAATTTTATTTTATGGTCTTGTTTGAAAGCTTCAGTTTGTACAGTCAGCAAGTACAAGCTTGGATTTTTCCCTTGGTTTTCTCACCTTCCCTATTAGCAAGCTTTTAACTTTAAAACTAATGATGGGAAACCGATTACATGGATGCAACTGACTGAATATTTTATTTACAGCATCTTTATAAAATAGAGCAATGAACTGAGACTCTGACTCGAACAAGCTGGAGTTGTATAGCTTGAGGGCTGCTGTGACCTCATCCCTTTGTCTGCTAGTGTCCTCACAGCCCTGAATACCAAGTGTCACAAGGTGGCTGATGCTCCCAGTGATTCCCAGGCTGGTGCGTTGGCTCCCAGCAGATGGGCTTCCTCCTCTCCCGCTGCTGCGCCCACATCGTCTCACCTGCCCAGTGCATTCCTGGCTAAGCAAACAAGGGCAGAGCTTTCACTTTGAGTTGTGGGAGGCGTCCCTTAACGTTCCACGTGGCACCTTCAGTTTATCACTCCGTTTCTTTTTTTTTTTCCCCAACACCACTTGGTGCCTGGAGAGGCTTTTCATCCTGCCGCACCCCCACTCCTCCCACCTTTGTTTCAGTTCTGTGGGAAACGCGGCCGCTTAACGTGTCAGCTGACCCATGATACAGCTAAAAGTTCTTTCTCCTTAGGTCAAAATCCGAAGAGGAGATATTGGGTTGTACTTTTGACATCACACAGCACAATTGTTACTGCTCGCTGCAGCCGGTGCCCAATGAATTGAGAACCTGAGTGCAAGTCTGAATAGCTCCTAGTACAGGTATACATGTTAATGACTCTACTAAAAACCAGGGCAAAACCTGGTACACACCCTCACGATCCATGTTTAACCAGAAACAATGACTCACTGGTTGATCCATTAATGAAGTTCCAGATTGAAAAACAGTCCATGATGCACAAAGTGAACGGCTGAGAGCGACAGCGACAGGTAGGTGTGTACAGGGTCGTCTCTCGACAACTGTCTTGCATCCGGGAGCTGTCATCGAACATGATTTATTACGGAGGATTGTCAGCGAGACCAACGAATGAGACCCACCCAAGGATTTTGGCAGCCCCATTGGGTTACCAGGCACTGTCTGCCACCACCCCCCCAACCCCCCACCTGGAGAAAAGCCAGGCTACAGGTAAATGATTCCGAAAAATCAGCTATTGCATTTTGGCTGTTTGCTGTTGCTGGAGGCACACAGCTTTCTAGCACTGTGCATTCCGGAGCAAACAGCTAACCTCAGCAGGTGACACAGAAAGTGTCGAATGTGCAGATTTCTTTTTTTTTCAGAATTTTTTTTGTCTGAGTAAGTAGCACAAGTGAACCGGTGCATCACATTTTGGGAATGGGAGGAACTTTCTCAGGCTGGGAACAAACAGGAGCTATTTAAATGTCCTGTGTTAACATCCTAAGCCAAAATGACATGTCCTCCATTCACCGACTGCCCTGCGTTCCATTGTTCCCACACAAAAGAAAAGTGTTAATGTGTTAATGATAGCAGAAATGAATCATGGCTTCATTCTGCCCAAAATAGATGCTCAAGGTTATGCGTTAGTGCGGGATGTTTTTTTAGCTTGTGCGCAAATGATGGCATGGCTTCTTCCAAGCAAAACTTTCTATTGAAAGGAAACCAGGACTAAATATAAAATGTGGTAAAGGGTCCGAAAGAGGCCCGATTTCATGCTGCTACACACTCTTCTCACATCAACAACTATCTAAGCCAACTCACCAATGCCACAGCATACCAGTATACAAGGAAGTATAGCCTAACTTTGTCAGAACATGAGTCATGAGAAGGGCTGTAGAGTTGAAGTGCTTGTTTTGATGTTTATTATCTCAAGCACACAACTTCTGGGGAATTGTGGGCAGCAATCCCAGCGATAGCGTCTATATCTCACTATCAGTATTTTAGTTTCAGTATTACACTTCTAACTCACAAACTCACACTCTAACCAGCAATGACTGCACCTGGAGATTTTTGAAAGGTGATATGTAGGCCCTATCCGATAGTTGTCACCTGTTAAGATTAACTTATCATAGCCTTTGAAGAATTTAAATGTGTTTGGAGGTCTTTTTGGTACAATGAACTGTGTGTGCTACTGAGCTGCAAATGAGACCCACCGATAAGACAAACAGTAAACTTGATATATGCAAGTTATATAATCGTTTATGCTTTAGTATCTGTGTGGGGTTTAACAGCTGCGAACGTCTTAAAAGTGACCATGCCCATACAGAGTCCACAGTGTTTATAGAAACAACCAGGCTCATCACAATTCCTTTGTCCTTCTATCAGAGCTTCCAATGTTAATTTAATTGACAGTTTCCAAACAAGTCAGATAACAATTGGGGAAAGCAGGCTGCATGATAGTTAAATCCCAGCACCCAGGTTCAAAGCTCTATTCCTGCGCTAGTACCTTTGAGGAAGGGACCTTATCCTGAATTAAAACAGTAAGATTACCCAGCTATACAACTGAGTCAGTCAGTGCTAATGCAAATATAAATGCTTGGCATATGTACCGTAACATTTTCGGAAAGGTGTCACCTTCTGTAAATAATGTTTAACACTAATATACTGTAGTGGTTATCAGTTTTGACATTTCTTTAGTCAACAAACCCTCTTGAAAAGGCTTCACATTTCTCCTAAGGCTTAGGGGTCCACAGTGATTCTTCTATGGTATTCTTTCCCATGCTAGTAGAAAAGAACCTGCCACTGTAAGCAAGATATCTTTTGCTGTATATTTTGCATTTGCTCACAGAGCTCCCACCTGATAGCAAGTCTCCATCAAACCACACAGCAATACAACCCACTTTCTACTTTGAGGTTCTTTCTACTTAGAGGTGACAACACAAAGTCATTGGGAAGCCCTGAAACTGAAGGAAATTGAATTCATTTGCTCCACCTTAAATTCCATCCATCTACTGAAAGCAAATTAAAATGACATGAATTTAGACATGCCAGATGCAATGGTTAAATAACATTTGTTTTCTGCCAGCTTCCTTATCTAACCGCATGTGACTGACTTTCTGAATACGGTGTTTATGCAAACTGTTCACAGTGTTGCCATGGAGAAAACAATCAATAGTTTTACAGTACCGCATTTTTTCCAGATTTTATAACCAAATAAATGAAGACAAATACATTGAAAGGTACTGTGGCTGGGTGTGAGGCAGAGGTGACTACAAAGGCAGGACAGGGGGTGTGGAAGAGCAGGTCACAACTGAAAAGACTTTAATGTCACAAATGAACATAAATGAAACAAAAATAAGGCAACCATATGGACTCGTGTCCAAAAAGACCCAGTGTCCCACGGTCCTCAAACCAGCTGCTGTAAAGGTCTCACTGACTGGTGGTTGCAGGTGGTCAGCATTAAACCCCTATAGGGGCTAGGAAGGAGCAGGTAATGGGTAGCTGTCCATCATTTCAACTCCACCCTTGCCAGAGTATTACTGCCCGCTAGCTCACATATCTTCCCCTTAGCCTTAGACCCAGATAGCCTCAAAAGTGGTTTTAAAGCACAGAGCTGGGAGGAGGCTGGGGATCTGTCAAACACTTGGGTCAAAAGTGTGCTGAAATCCCAAGGAAGACAAGCAGTGAGGCAGCCTGCCTGGTGACTGCTTTAGATGTCCTGTGCTACTCTGTGGCTCAGCCACTTGGGTCAGCTCTACCTGGATGCACTTGCTGACTTTCTCCAGAGAAGGGGACACAATTTGGGATTAAACCCCACTTTATCCACTCCAGGTCATTAGCACCCGAGTTAGACTTCCAGACTTACACACTCCTTTTGGACAGCAGAAAGATCATGACATTTTAAGAGAGGAGTTGTACATTTTATGAAGATGCCTTTAATCTTATTTTTTTTTTCTAACTGAAAAGCCAAAACTTTAGAATGATCCACAAAACCCAAAAGTTTTTAAAAAGGAGCATGATGTCCTGTGAGGTTTTACATCTGCATTTTTCACCACACGTGGCTAGTGGTGGAGTGGAGGTGGCCACGCAGGTGCACGTGAAAGCACCGGACAGCAGGATTTATAAACAGAAGGACTTTAATAAGGTAAGCAAGCACAAATCAAATGCAAAACAAACAAAAAGTAAAGCCTGCCCAGCTGCCCACTCCCCAGTGCAGGTTCTCACAAAAACCAACAATCCTCAGTCCTCAATCCAGCTACCTTATTTATTCCAACCCTTTGTCTCTGCAATGGATGGCCTTCATCCTTATTAAGTTTTTTAGGGTTATGTAGAGGTGGGCAATGATGAGTTGTCAATCAGATTACACCCCGCCCCCATCAGATGAATCCCCCGCCCCTACCACCCACCAGCTCACATTACAAACACCTCCAAAAATAATAAAAATCAGCTTTTTGTTCTTCTGACTCCATGTAAGCCTTTAACGTCCATTTCAAATTATTGTTAAAATAGTTTTAAAACTGTTGAATGTTTGTTCTTACTTAATGAAATGGATGAGCTTCAGTAAAAAAAAAGAAAAGAAAATAAGCCAGTCTGGAGACACTGTCTTCTGTGGTGTTGTGTTAGTATTAACTTGTATTTCTCTCTGTGCATCTATACTAAAAAGGTCACAGGTGTTTTCTGTTAGGCAGTACAGGAATAGAGACAATCCAGACAATCCAGAGCTGGCAAACCTAACAGGCTGGGTGGGCTCTTGCCTGAGACAAAGCAGTAGCCCCCTGATGCTTTAGGGGAGCAAAGTAGGAGAGGGTAGCAGAGATCAAGGACCCAGGACATATTAGAGGTCAATGCTAAAGCACCCTATCCTACATGGCAACCTCCAAGGAATTTTCTCACGGAACACGCTGGGGAAGTCTGGGGGCCCAGACAATTGCTGGAGAGTTAATATTGGCCTTCCGGGTCAGAGGGTAAATGTGGGAGGTTGGACAGGAATCCTGGAATGGGCTGGACTACAGGGACAATGCAGGGACCTCTGGGCCTTTCAGTAACAGGGCAGAAGTGGCTTAAGATTTCAGCACCTTCCATCATGGAGCATTCTCATATCACATGGGTTTCTTCTTAGTCTGTCGCCATCAGAAATGATCTAAAAACATTCTGAAGTTGGCTACACTGGACCTTCTGAAGTCCTGACCTTCCTGATGCTTGACTTAGCCTGCCACTGAGGAATGTATGAATGGTGGAGCACCTGCCCGCTCCGTATCTCCACCTTCACCTCTCAAATATTTATGCCGGAGTCATCTGACCTGGCCAGAGCATAGAAGGGACTTCATGATTACTATACAGGCAGATGTCAATGCTGACAAATGCAGGCCGAGCTGAGACACTACAACATTATCAGTATTTGCACATGGCTCCTGTTCTGTTGAATTAGCCTGAATAAACACTTTGAGCTGCTAGCAACTTTAGACCTGCTGTATTTTAAATGCAGACATCAAATGCAAAGCATTAAAATGTCTTATTTAAAGTAATATAAAATGTATATTTTTTTGTTATGCTATTAAAATATGCTTTCATTGGTAGTGTTCGAAATTCATTTGAAAAGCTGACACTCGGAAAAGTTCTGTTGGGAGAATTTTTAAATATCAAGATACACATCAGTGTATTAATCTTTGCAACATGATTACTGCATGACGCTAATAATATGTATTATTATTATTATTATTATTATTATTATTATTGTTGTTGTTGTTGTTGTTGTTGTTGTTGTTGTTGTTGTTATTATTATTATTATTATTATTATTATTATTATTATTATTATTATTATTATTATTAGCCAGCATAATAAATCAGCATAAACCATATGGTTGTTATACTATTATATAACAATTGGTCACTGTAAATTACTCATAGTAGATGCATGTGTGTAGATGTCTCAGTGTATGGCATCTCACCCAGGGTGTACTTTCATAGCTCAGTGTCCACTAATTCCCAGATACAAAATTAAGCTACGGTTCAGGTTAAGTGCTGCTCTTTAGGTTAAAACAGTGCATATTACAATTTGAATAAATATAGTACTTTCAGATTTTATTTATCAAATGCCAGTGTACAAATGACAATTGACTTGTTTATTGTAAGGCAACATAGCATTAGCAATATGCAGGATCAGGGTCATAAATGCTCAAGTTCAGTTTGTGTTTAAATTAATAGGGAGGTCCCTTTTTGTTCCAACAACAATGGAGCATTTACCCTGCCATATGCTTCATTTTTCAGGGTTTTATTTTAGTTATCCAGGTGAGGCAATGGCTCTGCCTACTTTTGACATTCAGGAGCAAGTGAACGTAATCCTGCTTTATTTGCACAGCCTGACACAATGGTAACTTCTCTGAATGTTCATGTAAAGGTATGTTGTTCCAAAAATGTGAAAATGTCAACTCTGAAAGTAAACGTCCTACCTGTCAGCAGCAGAAAATGTCCTCCTGGTAGCCAGTGACACCAAAACATCTCAGGCCTGAAGACTGTGACTCATGGATGCAATGACACTGCCAGGGCCACAGGGAGACCCCTCACTACTTACATCCTATAAGCAGTCTGGCTCATCCTATAAGCCATGCCATCATTTGCGCACAAGCTAAAAACCAGTGATTCTGGGGTAGGCTTCTGACTACCACAACCCAGACCAAGAAAACAGAATCAATAGTGATAGATGGATGGGTATACAGTCACACCCCAGTTTCCCAGACTTAAACTGGGAATTTATACATAGGCAGCTGTGGATAGAATTTTAATCCATCAATACCCCCCCCCGAAAAAAAAAAAAAAAACTAATCGATTTTCCTAAATATCACTAAACTGTGGTGAAATTTTGATATGAATAACAAACTATTACCACTTTCTTTCTCTTTTTCTCTTCTTGGATAGCAATGGACACGATGACATTTTTCAGAAAAGTTAATTTGTTTAAAAAAAATGCAGACAACAATTTAAAGTAAACAAAAATGCAAGTCACTGTAATGAACAATTGCATGTATTCACCAAATGAACTTAAATACTGTACATGCAGCAGTAGAAAGTAGAGGTGGGTGGAGGAAACAGTGTTGGTGGTCACTCATTGTGGCATTTGGAGGCAGGTGAGAGCGAAGACAAGTGAGATGACAAAATAATGTCAGGATTTTCAATCCATAGTCAACAAATATACAAGAAGAAGAAGAATACATTATAAACATATCCAGGGATATGTTGCTTGACAGAGAACTGACCAACTTCGCACAGCTGACTGAACAGAAAGTCGCAGCAGATCCCCCTTATTCACACTTTGTGGATTCCTCAAAATTTCACAGTTCACTGGTCAGATGTTATGAAGAATTTTTAGAATGTAACTACTGAGTTTTTAAATGCACAGTTCAACTGGAAAATCCCATATGGAAAATATAAAGCATTTGTAAAGTAAATGGAACTTTTTTGTACACAGTCAAGCTAAAATAATCATCATATGGGGAAAATAGAAAGTGAACTGAATTTATGCTATAAAAAAACTAGAGATATTCAACTAGGAGGATGTAAATGAGGTTATGACTGTACACAAGTATCTCCCTACTTATGAGCGTAAATGTATTCCTGGAAATCAGCTCATGAAGGTGAAATCTCCTAAGTCGTAGGAGTGTTCATCTGAGATTTGATCCGCTCAAGTATAACTTTACATACTGTATATATAATATATGACCAAATTATATTTGTGCGCATCTAACTTCAGACTCATTCGTGTGCTAAAACTACTCCATGATCACCTGTAAACATAAAAAAAATCTGATTTATATTTGGTTGTAATTTCTGTAAAGAGCGTTACATTATTTCACTCATACACACAAAAACATATTTCACAGCAATTGGCTTCTTAAAGCTGTTGTACTATACTGACCAACTTAGAGGTCCTTTTTGAATCAAGACAAAACAGAAAAAATCCATCTATAAACGCAATATATAGTAAATGCATAAAATCTTATTAGTATCCATGAATCAGTGACTCAGTATTTGAAAGGTGAATATTTGACCTGCTCATGGGTGAATATCTATAAATGAACCTTTTTTTCTGAACTGTACTTTGCCCTACATTTTCAGAAGATGGCCAAGTTAAAGCATTTAGCAGCAGTTATGACTCACAAAACATGTGATTTGGAGGTTGTAAAACATGAATTAAACATTGTGACTGAAAGCTGAAATAAGCGACCCAGAAAAAGTCATTCACATGCACATGAGAATTATGTACATGTTCTTTTAAAGTTACCCGTTTCCCTTTATGTTTTTATGTTCTGTGCCATTTGCATCCCCATTCTAACCAATCTCTGTCATTCAGTCTTGTGAAAACTAGAAAAACATATTTACAAAATCCAGTATCTTCACCCCTAGCAAAACACAGTCCAAGTGGTCAGCAACAAATCATTGCTCCCTGTGATGCATCTCATTGTATACAGCAAGCAAGACCCAGTCATCGCAGCTGTGAATTATCAAAATGGTGAGTGGGCAGGAAATGACAGAATACGTCTGAATAAGCAAACAATGCCAACAGGCAATGCCATCCAAGAATCAAAGCACAAAAGCAGCTGTTCTGTAAACAGGAATACTTCAGAATCTAGAGGAACAGAAGTGAGGGGACCCAGAGGGACTTGGTCGCCCACGTTGCTTCCCGTGGCTCAGCGGCCTGCGCAGTGCAGGCTGCATCTCTAGGTGGCGCACGCGGTCCAGAGGGAGAGGCAGGTCAGCCCACAGGAACCAGGGATCCTTTCTCAGGAGTGAACGTAACCTCGTCATTCTTAACCACTGTAAATAACCCCGGGGGTTCTTGTGCAGGAAGGCCACCAGGACAGGCGCAAGGAGCAGCCCCAGGGAGGGAGGGAGGTTGCTGTGTGTCTGTGGGTTGGGTAAGGGGTGGGTCAAAAACCGAACACCTCTCTGGATCGAATTTCACTGTCTGATGAGAATGGGCCTCCCTGAACTTGGCTGAGCTTTGCAGCGGTGCAAACCTCCAGCGGTACCTGCAGAGGTGATGCTTGAGGGTTACTGTGATTCTGAGAGATAGGCAACTGCTACTTGAATTCTTTTCTGAGACTCTCGCACCCTACTGAGAACGAGAATGACAAGCATTAGTTCATTTACCTTTAGGACTGGAACATAAACATTGGTAACAATAGCAATGTACTAAGAAAATCAAAAAATGAAATGTCATAGAGATCAGTTACATTATTATAACTGTGCAAAAGGCGGTGTAGGGGTTTGAACTGTCCCGTCCCCATTTTTATTTCTCTAGATCAAGGTGCTTACCCTTAAATGGTTAAAAGTTATTCAACTGTGCAAATGGGTAAACAGTTTTGAGCAATTTAAATGTTCCAAGTGGCTTTGGAGAGAAGCATTTATCTAAACAGATATTTTGCAATTACCTTTACGTCACTGTAAAGGTGACTTTTAGTGGCTCTACATGAGCATTCATTCCAACCTCCTACATTTTGTTTCTCATTCCAGCACACATTTTTCCCATGGTTCTGGAGCAGCCCTCAGTCTAGCAGAGTCTGACCCACTGATCATTCAACGGGAAATAGTATCTGGCTAAGAACACTGCCACTTTCGAAGCATTGCGCACTTTCCTGTTCCATCCATTTCCTGTCCTTTTTCACACAAAAGACTTGAGCTCATCGCCTTCATATATGAGCCCCATACTCAGCTGCAGCAGGCCTAGCTGCTGTCTGACTTTCTGCAGGCCTCCCCCACCTCTGTGTGCCCCACGCACCCCAGGCCACATTTGGTTGTTACTCTGGGTTCTCAAGGGACGGTAATCCACAACAAAGGCTCCCAGGGCCCACACACCAGGCAGAGCTGCATTCACACACACAAACAGCCCCAAGGAGCTGCATACCCTGGATCCTCCTTGTCTCCATCCAACATGCCTCACGCTCAGCATGCTAATCTCCAAGACCGTGCCAAGGGCACGTCACCAGGGAGGATCGTGCGCCCCGTCGGTCCACAAACCCACACATACGTCCCAAGATAAGCCTGCTATGGGGATGCTGCTCACTGGCAGCCCCTTTGGAACGTATTTTAGCGCAGGAGGCTTGGGCGTTTAAAGTTTACAGCTCAGACCTGAGCGCTCGCAATACATACACAAGGGCTAATAAATTCCACCAGCAGTGCCATCACACTTCTTGTTGCACGAGCTGTCATTGTTTCCATCAATCTTTAATGTGTTTTTCTTTAAGGTGCCTGAAGTGAAGGTGTGTTCTAAATGTAAAGCTGTTCCTGGAACTACAATTATTCTGGAGGTGTCATAGGTTGCCATCTTAGAGGAAGGCTGTTCACCCAATCAAACAAAACTTTAGCAAAAAGTTTGACTTGTCTCCCTCTTAAATCCTAGCCAAAATTTTGCTTTGACAAAGTTATGAAGCATATGCAGATTTTTTCTTACATATCTGGCAGGGAAATTTATTTTATTTTTATGGGCCACACCAGAAGCTCCCTCTACATGAGTTGTATGATAACCAGACTAAATTCTGCTGCCTAGAGACAGTTTTTGGAGTTTCGCAGGCAGTGCGGCATGACTACCCCTGCTAAATAATCTACCCCTTTGTTTGTGTTTTGTATTACGGGCGTGCATGCATTTGACATTTTTCCTGCATATGGTTTCAGTCTCAATGGTGCTGTGATCCGGTCCTGTCCTGTAGTTAATCGATAAAAAATGCACCTTAAAAGTGTCCGAAATGTGGATAAATGTAAACACGACTGGACACATTTCCGTGTTTCTGTGAGCGCTCTGTGAGAACTTTGCTCAGTGCCTTTCTGTGCAATTTGCTTGCAGCTGTCATCTCATTCTAACCTGGAAGCCATTATACGCTATTTTGTTTTGCCCAGGATGATGATTGACTGGTTAAACAGACTCATTTTTACCTGAGCTAGGAAACATAATGCAAAGCATGATATATTACAGGGACTGTCATCCTTTGGAGGGACCAGAACAATGGCTTTTCCTCGCTCTCAGAGGCCTACTTTTCAAACCCTTTAGAGCGATTCTGTGATTCCACTCTATTATCACCTATTATGCATGATTCACTGCAAAAATAGTTTCTCCTTGCTGGTACAGTCACTGTTTGTCCTAAAGTCATCAGATCTTTCCTTTCTTTGCTCAAACACCCACAGCTTTAATCTGTACATCTGTAGTTTGTCAAGCATTAGCCTGTTAAAGGAGTTCCTCTTGTGCAAGTCATGGCTCCCCTACAAAGCTTGGCTTTTTATTTTGTCTTTTTTCCCACCCAGATAAAACCCTCTGTGTTTCAGGCACTGAAACAGGCGGCTGGTTTCTTTGAGAAGTTACCCAACAGTATGAAGGCTTTCCATCTTTCGTTCGGGCTGCATTACATCAAACTGCTGTACGGCATATTTATCCTTTCCTTTCCTTGCATTTTTACTTAAATGTTGCCATGCTGCTAACATCTTTGCAAGAAACGCTTAAGTGACACTTCTGACAGGGACAATGGACCTATACTTTGAATGCTCTAGAGTTCATCCTGCTGGCCACACATAACAACTGCAAGGTTTAAATGTAACTGCAGATGATAATAGATTCAATTTAATATCATTCAGCTCAGTATCATTCGGGTCACAACTCATGATTCCATTGTGTCTGAGTGTTGGTCATTTGGCTCTGTCTGGTATGCCTTTGTTCATGTTTGATGGGTTTGACTGCATGTGGTTTTTAACAAAATGCACTTGAAAGTCAATATGTGTCTTTTCAGAACCGGTTCAAAAATGGCAACCTTATGCCGGGTTCTTGGCAACTGCATGACTCGCTTGTGGGCTGGGAGAACACTTAGTTGTAAAAGTGAAACATGGCTAACGTCTCTGCTGAAGCGAACTTTATCAGTTACGATGTAGAAACCAAAAAGATTCATTCCAGATCATTGCTTTATCATTTCCTTAGTCCCATGACTCAGTTGCACAACTGCCACAATGGTGTGTATCTCATGCTTGATGGTTACTTGCTCTTGTAAACCTCTAGGAGAAAGAGGTGGAGAATTATGATTACTCCAGGCCACAAAATTGCCCTCTTTTCATTGGCCACTCTGAGAAGGTCATTCTTTCCAGCATACTTTGTACCCCGTGATATCAGCATCCAAAATGTGCAACCTAGGTTGTGGTGACTGATCGTTTTTTTAGGTACAGTAGCAAGGTTCACTTTCTCATATCCGTATAATTCATTGTCATGTTGACAGGTTTGTTTCAGTCCTCCAACAGTTCTGAACACACATTAAAGAACAGTGTTGGTTGTGGTTCTGCTTACTCTCACATGACAATGGATAATGGACACGTGATGCCATTCTTACTCCAAAAGCCGATGCAGCTACCTGTCACAGCACCCACGGCAGGTTCATCCTCAAGGTGGACATTGAGTCTTATTTCTGCCACAGCAGTAGTTTTCCACATTGTGAAGATATTGCATGGGATGGGCACAAATTCCTATAGCTGTGCTCCAAAATTTGGTGGAAAGCCTTCCCAGAAGAGTTGTGGCCATTATATATTTTTATCATTTTGCCTTGCTGCTAGTAAACTGATATGAAGACACTGCACATGTGGCAGAGCTCTCCTTTAAAAGGAAACCAAAGAGACTTTAATGTAGGATACAAACAATTTCCTCCTTTTGTTAAACCACAAATGGTATTCATGTGATGGGTTTACACATTTTTTTGTTCCAAAACCTTTCATCTTGTAGTTGCAGTAAAGAAAGGACCCAGGTCTGAGGAACCTGGATGAATGCCTGAAGAACTCACTTAAACTCATCCAGCATGTCAAATAGGACCAGGTGGTGTTTTCAGACTTCAGACAATAAATGGTGTCCAACATAAAAAAACGACACAGGAACTACTGTATGTTCTTTTGTGAAGAAAATTTTGCAATAAACAACCATACATAAAAGTTTAGAGGTAAACCCAGGACTACATTAAATATCTCACAAGTTTGGCTAAAAAACTAAAATAAATGACTCGAGAACTGGCAGAGCAGATTCATGGGTTAATGTTTGCTAGTCTTTAACCACTTTTGGTCTAATTTAATTTGAAAAACTCTATACCTTTTCACTTCTTCTCAGACCATTTTGCTGGTGCCTCAAACTGAAAGTACAGCCCTTGCTTGCAATACAGTAAAAGAAGTACATGTTCTCATCTCTGGGGGGTGGGATGCGGTCAGAGCATTAAGTAGCAGGCATTGAGGTCTGGTTGAGAAACGAACATCCGCATCCCATGTCGAAATGCTGCTGTCCACTACTTCCTGCAAAACTTACTGTACTGTAATGCACAACAGGCAGCAAAGAATAAGTTGGTGCTTATATCCTTTATATCATTAGAGAAGCCTTTATTTTTTTTTTTCTATAAAATGGTTTATGACTGCTACTTTTTTATGGTTTGTTTTCTTAAATTATTACATTATTAAATTAAATATTTTGTCCATCTTACATTTCTTTTTTACGCCTATATTGTTTCACAGAGCAGCTATACCTTCTTTAATTATTTTGGCCATGTGTAAAGTTCTCATTTCCTTTCTGTTTTGCTCTTTATTTATGGAATGCTGTAGAATTTATAGAAAGTGTGTCTGGCTATGTTCATCATACCAGACCTCATGCCTATAGTCTGTTTTACAAGAATGGCTCCTTGGTTTGGTTTTCTCTCACTGTTCATAGATGTGTTTCAGGTTAACAGCTAATTGTAAATTTCCGATTGTGTGTGTGTGTGTGTGTGTGTGTGTGTGTGTGTGTGTGTGTGTGTGTGTGTGTGTGTGCACCCTGTAATAGGCTGCCTTCCCATCCAGGGGAAGTTTCTCGTTTCTGAACTCCCGGGACCCTGCTCAGGATAAGCAGTTTCTGAAAATGAAATATTGGATGGATTATTAATGTCGATAAACCCTGAACAGGAAAGGTCTTTCTTTAAATGTGTTGTTATTTCATAGGCATTCACCTCTTCAGAAGCCCAGACAAGCAAGAGAAAGCACAACTCGGAGAAGAAACCCTACCACCTTTAACCTTGAGGTCATGGTGAACCAGGGACAGGAATTGTCATATGCATTTCATCTTCAGACATCTTTCCAATAAATGCCTCCAGTGCACAGTGCCTGAAAGGACAAGCTTTGTCCCCGAATGTACAGTTGTGTGGATGGAGCTCTTTGGAGTTGAAGACAATTCCTTCCGCTCTGCAGGGCACCACAGGGTGATTCAACCCGGATTGCTCACCCAAGCCGGGGCATCTCATGCAGCCACTGACTCAGTGGGGGCCTTGCAATCTATAAGCGGAGTTTCAATTATGTAGGGAAATGTTCATTTCAATTTGAGGAGAACTTGATCAAAACATTTACCAAATCCCAAGGTAAATAGAGCTGATGGGAAATAATGGAAGACAGGATACAGCCTTAATCAGTGTTTAGATTTATTTTCCCTATCAGTTCTAAAGAGTTTTTTTTTTGGAAAAGGTTTATCATAGCATGTATAAATCTGGAGTGGAAAACTTGAATTAAATAAATCAATTAAATGTCTTGGGATAAACATTTACAGTAAGTGTGTGTGTGTGTGTGTGTGTGTGTGTGTGTGTGTATATATATATATATATAATCACCATGCGTATCATGAGGAAGTCTTAGAGGACAGATTGAGGAAGATTTTTTTTTTTTTCTGTGCATTTCCATGCTGACTCAGCCAGAGCCTTGTAATCCTCAACATATGGACTGAAAACAAGCCTGACCACACCCTGAGATATTTACTGCTATACTTTATTGTATGGAGAATTTTGTACGATAATGTATTCGGATGCTAAAATTCTACGCCGGCAGAGTTGTGACATGTGTGGTCCAGCATCCTGCCACAGGCACAGCACTGGACACCTAGCAGCTCTATCTGCCATTGTGGCACGTGCTTCATATGAATCATTTGTAAGAAAGTGGAAGTATGATTGTTCACAGGAGCCACAGTGCCTTGCAGAAAAGCACAAATGCGGGGTGTACATTCGCACAGGGCCTAGCATACCCCTCATGTTGCATTAAACCACAAAAACGTCAACACTGATTTTGCCCCTTCCCAATAGTCCATCAGTACAATGTTGTGCACCTTATGGTCAGGATCCCAGTTTGAATCCCTGCTCTATTTCCTCAGCCAGCTGTGGTAAGTTGGCCCCCAGTCCCCAGTCCACAATATGAGCAGTGATGTGTTCCCTGAATGGAATAGCTCAAGTGTTTAAAGACAACATGGACATCAGGGGATGTTTGCGTCATTTTTCACCAATGTGAAAGAGTTTTTTTGGCAATGGGGTAACTGGCATGGGTAAAATGAACCTTAAAATATCCTAGAAAGTTTTACTTAAAAACCCCTACAGGTTCAAGCTAAAACCAATACTCACAAATGATACGTTAAAATGATAAGGGTATTATTTGCTCATGGAGGATTGTCATATTGCCTTATGCCCTCAAGACCAAAAAATTACCCGCCTTCTGCTTTCATAGTGTGTTGCTAAGAGAAACAGAAACCCAAACTAACAAAAAAAATCCTTTTCTTTACATTCTAAAATAAGTCATAGCAAACTGCAGCAGGCCTGCAGCACTTTATTCTTGTGAATCGTGGTTGTGAGGTTAGTAGAGGTATGTTGCGGGGGCAGCCACATGTGAACTGTACATAGATTGAAAGGAAATGGCAGGAACAGTTCAGTTATTCAGCGACTTGTGAGTAACCCTGCTGGCATGCAGTCACTCCCAGTCACATGAACAGTCACAGCAGTGGTATTCCAGCACAGTCTGCGGCCGCAAGTCAAGCAGCAAACACGATGACAGCCCTTCAGCCAAGAGGACCATCGAGGTCCAGATGGCCTACACTCATTCGTGTAACAGCAAACCGATGCCCAAAAGCCTTTCTGACATTCGTCGTTGCATTACTGGGCGGAACGTTGGGCTTGGTCTCCGTGTGACAAATCTGACTGAATATGAAATGCCTATCTGCTGCTTCCTTGAGACATTTAGTTTCACCAGTTTTACTTCCACAGTGACACAGTGTGATCGTGTTGCATACGGCTCAAAAACACACTAAGCCGGGCGTAGAGGTAAATGGCGACACAGCTCTCAGTCGAACTTTTCGTTCCTTCGAGGTCTCCTCGTGTAATGTAATATTATAATATAATATAACAATTACGATCATAACTTTCAGTCATTAGTCACAGATTAATTTTTGTAGCCACTGTGTCCCGTTTGCACAATCCATTGAGAAATGAACAACATTAGCAACTATAGTTTTAGAAATGAATGTACTTGCACTGAATTTAGTGGCTTAAACATACGGTATCACCAATGTCAGACCAAAAATAATTTTGTGCCAGCGTCATTTCATTGTTTCGGCACAGAACAATTTGCACTTTACAAGGTAAACTGCTTTTTGTCTATGGGTCTAGTACAACCTGCAGAGTTGTGGGTCCTCTGCTGAAACAATTGTATAAAGTAAGCCACTATGTCATAAAGATAAAAACTAAAGCAGTCGAAGATTTTATCATCTAGCTGGAAAACTTAACTTTTTTGCCTAATTCTGTCTTTATAAATCTATTGCGTCACATCATTTATTTTGTCTAAGGGAATTTACTATGAAGACTGCTGCAATGTAGTGACATTAGCGATGACATTAACTCCTGACAATTGTCCAGTTCTTATTAGTGCTGATTTAATTTGCTTCTGTTAAAGGAATCAGGAAAACTCGAAATTTAATTTAATGTATTTATTCTTTTTTGTATGGCAGAGGGGGAAATAGTACCATCACTCCACACTAAATACAAGAGCGGGGAGGTGGCTCTTGAGCGGATGTGGAACTTTATAATGTGGGACTAGGATTCTATTGATACCTACAGTACACCTCATGTGCATGGTGATCCATTTGCAACATGCAAAGGAAAATTAGCTTATCCCTGGTTCTCTTAAGATGAGTTTCAAGATTTCCTTCTGGATTCTTTGCTGTACTGGACAAAAATGAGGTGGCTGTTAACCTGAACTCCATTATAAGTGTGATTCTCAGCAGAAACATCTTGCAGCGGTTTAGCCATTGGTTAGGCAGCGGCTCATCGGGCATTGGACCTTTAACCAACCTGGGCCGAGCGGGTGACATATGCCATGTTTCTGGCAGTCAGCTCCTTCCTCAGTGTCCCAGCCTTAAGTCTGAACCTTAACATTATTGGTCTTGGTTAGGTAAATTCTTTTGACAAATGTCTTATACAGCACTGTTTCTGCACTTGCTGATCATGATCATATTTTATAGGAGGAAACTTGAGGAATTCATTCACAGAATGGGAATTAAATTCAATTTTTATTTTGTACCCTGGTCTATGAAGCCAGATACACTGTTTTCCATTGATTGTTCTCCTGCTATGCCTGCACCAGCCATCTGATGCCTCTGTTCCTTTCAAATATCTGCTTCAGTGTTTCTAGTCTTAAGTGCAAAGCCAAAAACGTGCCATAAAACCTAACTACTTTATTTTAAAAGCTGGCTTTGCCAAGACACTGGTTAATGGGGCTTCCTGAGGTTTGTAATTCATGCAACCCAGAAACATTATTCAGTCGTTTTTACCAGTACTGCATTAGGAGAACACAGTTGGTCTTCATGCTATTATTTGCACTGAAAGCAGAAGTCATCACTTCACCAGAGGCATCTGCTGTTCCAGAGTGAACTGAAAGCTGCTTTAAGCATCAGGATGTGCGATGTGGTCTCTTCCCTAAATGTATACGAGAAATTTGAATACCTACAATGCTCTGCAGTTACTTCAGGTCCCCACACTGCATGCAGTAGCACGAAGGGTCACAGCGCAGGTTTCGATTTAAAGCCGATTTAAAATTTGCTTCAACGCTTTCACAAAGCCTGCATCAAAACGTTACTTAAACCGTGCTTGGTTCTGTGATTTTTAAAGCTGTCATTTATTAAACCCAAGAAGAACTCATGATATGTGCCATCACTGTTGTCAGCATGATCTTGAGGTTATTTCTACAGAGGAAATAAATAAAAGTGATGGAAAAATATGGCAAATTTGAAATAAATTGTTTCATGCTCACCTTTACATGCCCTTAGCAGTCCTTCAAGTGTTTTGGAAGAACAACAGAGTATTAAGAACAACTGAAGATTCAACATGTCGTGTGTATAAAGTAACTTGCGCTGAATTCTGATGTTTTCGATAACCTGGGTTCATTCAACCAGGTAACTTTTTCTACTCCTCATTGGGTCCATTTTTGATGCTCTTGTACCCACTGGAGAGATGTTTTGTTGTTCTTCAGTGGCAGGATCAGAAGTCGACATGGTCTTTGGCTATTTGACACAAAATTCTGTAAGTGGTGCATTTTGAGATAACATTCTGCTCACTTCTGTTAAAATCGAATGTGATTCACGTGGTTTTGGCAATAAAATTGCGTGCATGTTTCTTGCCATTCTTCTTTGACCCCACTCAGGAGTTGTTTTCATTTACAGGATCACCACTCACTGTTACATTTTTGCTGTTTGACCGCACTTTATAAAACCTTAAAATCGTTGTTTATGAAAGGCCTAGGATGACAGCCCTTCGGGAGATGTTAGAACCTCAACACCTCAACTGTGATGGCACATTCAGCAGCAAAGTCCGTTCTAATGGTCAGTTTAACACTAACCGGTACTAGAAATGCTGGCCTGCCTGATGCAGACCACACACCACAGTCAGGTGAAGTATGACTATTTCGAATTTAAAATTTGTGAGAAGGTGGTGGGTGTACCTGAAAACTGGCAACACGGTGTGTACACTTATATAGACTCTCCTAGACTTACTGAGAGGTTAGGGAATAACAGCCAAGTCGGATTATGTTACACAACAACGGGAAGATGTTTACTGCTCGTGACAACAGCTTACACTGTGTGAGATGTGAAAAGATGGTTGCTGGCTGTGTGTGAGCAGGGTGCTGCCATCGTGCCATAGCATGTGGTATCGATCGGAATTCACTTTACACAATCAATACACTATGATGTTACACATATATACAAAGCAGGTGCACATATGTTATGCTTTCACGTACTTTCATGACATTCTCATAAAATATTTCATCTACTGTACAGTGTAAGCTGTAAGCATTCAGTTGTGTCAGAGTGTATTTTTGTATGACTGTTAGCAGATGCTATTATTACACTATGATGTTGTTCATGTACTGTAGAGGTCTCGCACATTCTACATTAGAAGCTGCTCACGTGTAAGTTTAAAATAGCAGTAAGATGCGTGTCGGAACTGCTGGAAATCTTTTGACAGTTTCCATCCACTTAATTTTACCATTATTTTTTGTTGTTTTTATTGACCATCGTGAACATGAGAGTTGTTGAATGTTGAGTGCAGCAAGTCGGGGACACTCTAAATACATATAGCAGCATACATACTACACAGAATACATGCATACGTGCAAGCACACAAACATGTGCAAGAGTGCATGGCAGTGCAAAGAAATACAATAATAAATACTGCAAGCAGCACACTTTGCTATATGCAGTTCAACATTATAGTTGTTTGTAGAGTTGGGGGGAATACTGCACAGAACAAACAAACAAGTCAGCTGTTCATGAGCGTAACGGCATGCAGAAAGAAACTCTATATAAGTTCGTACAAAATAAAAAAAAGTGCTAAACTGTGTTAATATACTTTTTTATATTTATAAATATTAAGGTTGCCCTCCCTCAAGCTGAGAAATTGCCCTCCCACGGTTGCTCTCTGAATTGTTAGTCTGTGGATTGCTGTGGCTGTGAAAGGCTACACGACAGACTCAGTCCATACGAAGGGATTGTGAATGAGCTGGCGGCCACCTGTGTGCTCACAGCTCTGCTGTTTGTCGAAACTTGCTAAACCGCGCCGGTCGGTTAGGAGACTCGCAGACGGCGGCTCTGCCGCTGACAAAAATAACCCTGTGCCATTGCACCCAGTAGGAAACTGTGGGGAGCTCTTAATGGGAACCATCGACAGACACATCAGCAAGATTAAGTTCATTGGAGGGTGGGGGGGGGGGGTCCACAAGCGAAACCTGCAGCTTTCTGAATGAAAGCATTTCCCATTCATCCTCTGCAGGCTCCTTTGACTCATACTCACTCTTATGGCCAGAGAGGAACTATGAGAAATTTTCAGAACAGTTGGCTGCACTCTCGTTTCATTTACTTGTTTATTTTTGATGCACTGTCCATAGCTCAGATGAATATGTGCACAGAACTGCCTTTTGTCTCACATTACTTAGCAAAAAGATACCCCTGAAGCCCTGAGCTAGAGTTCAGAAATAATTTTTTGATTATTCTGTCATTTCAGAACAATGTGATACCAATAATAAGGCTAATATACACAAAATATTGCATTGAAAGATATATAAATATATGGATTACCCATCTTTTACGTTTCAAGAAGTTTTTTTTTTTTTTTTGTTTTTTTTTTTCGAGTTCAGCCAAGGGGTGAAGTGTCGCACAATGGATGACTCCAATAATTTGAAACAAAAGGCTGTGAATGCAACTTTCTGATGGTAAATCTTTCTTTCTTCTGAAGATGACAGCGAAATTCAACCCTCGCAAAAGCCTGTAATTTCGAGCGACCGTGCGCTGACTTCTGAAGCACGGCTACACACCATGTTTGTAATCATGGGTGTCTTGCCGGTTTTTTTTTTCTTTATGGAAGAAGCTGAACGGTCCGCAAGTATGAACGATTTATGATATTTAGTGGTTAAGCCCGTTTCAAAATATCCGAGTTCCTTTTTGTGCCGCGCAACAAAACGCGCTGCCGTTCCAAACGTGAAACAATTCACTCGGAGCTTCTGGGAAGGCATTAAGGCAGCGGACCCCAAGCAAGTCTTGTTTCTGTCTGCCGGCCATGGGATGAGGGGGTACATAGCGCTGTGTAGGTGGCATGTGTTGTAAACATTTCCTCAGAAGTAACCAGCGGGTGATGAATGAACACCGAAGTGGCTTACTCTGAAAAAATGGTGTTGAAACGACTTTTACTGCAGCCGGTGTCGGAGAACAGACTTTAGCAAACCATTTATTACAGTTATTGATGAAAGAGGAATGGTCCGGAGGTAAAAGTAGCCCTGAATGAATGCACACTGTTATTTATACTATGGCTTAGACATCTCCTTTATCAGCCTCTTCCTAAAAGCAGATTAAAGCAAGGTAAACACTTCCCCACATGGGATTATAACTAAATGTGTAGACAGTATATAGGCGCTGACATTATTCAAGACTGGGCATCTACAAATGGAGACAGAACCAATGACCCTAATTATTTTGCTTTCCTTAAATGAAAAATCCCAAGCGTAACACTAAGTTGGGGGTTGTGGCATTCTTCACACAAGAGCCACGCGTTTACCAGCTGGCTTCCTGGAAGGAAACCGTTTCTCCACAGTCTCTTGTGAACCGGGCATGCGTGAGCCCCATCTTTATGGGTGCTGTAAAGTCGTGCTTTAATTTAGATGCGGATGGGATTGGGGTTGGGTTTTCAGACTATGCGATACTGTCGGATTTTCAGCCACGCTTTATTCGGCGCTGCGTGTTTCGTGAGCGCGGGAAGACCACGAAGCAGGCTGACCTACACGGGGGCGACTTGATGCCGGCTTCGTCGTTCGTGTGCGGAAAATGCCAAATTCGAAAGTAGGTTACACAAGTGCTGCGAAAAAGCGACATTCCAGCAGTAGTTTTGACATGCTAAAGAGGTCATAGCAGTTGTTGGGTTTCATTACATCAAATTAAATTTGTTTTTGAGAAATTCCTTCACTTCAAAGATTCTTTGTGAATTAGCCTCGCGGTAATCTGAGGAGTGACTGCACTGCCCTTGCTGCTGCCCATGTGAGTCTCCGGCGCATGTTCAGCCAAGCAGCAGGGCCACGGCGAGCCATGACCATAAAGGCTCAGCTCATGTGATTCAGAGTTTTTAATCTTTTATGTCTGAAGAAAAGCATGACACTTGTGCTGACGCCATATTTTGTCCCTACATCTGCAGCCTAGTTGGAGAAAATGCCCGTTTTCTCTTTGTTCATTGCAAATACGTGACACTTGCGCCAGAGCCCTGAGATGTAAGGAGGAAGCTGCATGTGCAGAACCTTGGTGAGGCCTGTGGTTGTACCTTTGAGAAGTTATTCAGACCAGGTTTACTTTACCCTTACAAACACTTTAAAGCTACATTAGTTCCTTGGGATAAGAGATTCTAGCATGGGTGCTTTTAAGTGTCATAAAGTCTGAGTTGATTCTTGGTGACCGCAGGGTCTCTAGAAACTCCTGTCCGCTGCTTGTGTGCTTCATGTTGACAGGCCTGTGTGTCCATTATTGCTGTGTGCAGGCCATCCCTGCTTTGTCTTCAGACTTTTCTATTCTTCGTTGCAGACTTTTCAAGAGACCCCTATAACATCACGATGTGTCCAAAGTAAGACGACAATTCATTCTTCTGATGATTTTTCGGGTCTCATTTGATTTAAGATTAAATCTGTTTGCTTTCCTGTCGGTCCATAATATCCTTAAATCTCCCCTACAGTTATGACAGTTTTGAGGATGGGACAGCCAGACAGTGAGTAGGCGCTTCAGTGTATTCTTTTTTTCCTGAAAGACATTAAAGAAGACGCTGTGGTATTTGATAACTTCTTTTAACATTTTCATCATTATTATTCTGCATCTTAAGGTTTCTTAACTCTCAGGGACATCAAATATTTCCAAAGGCAGATCAGCCAAGGATGTCCATGATAGGCAACATCCATTTTTAAAACATTCCTGTCTTTAATGTGTCAGCCTCTGGAAACTTTGAAGACAGTAAAAGGCCTCTGTTTATCCAAACCCTACCTCTTGGTTTTACTGGGAGCTGTTCTACATCAGTGAGCGACGTCCCCGGAGGACAAATGTTTTGCCTTCCCAGGTGGTCTCTCACAGTGGAACCCCTCTGACATTTAAAAGCAATTTGTTAATGTGCAAAATGTGAAAGCCACTTTTCAAGTAATTTGCTTACCAAAGATTATGTTTACATTTGGGGTGACAAGTGCTGTAGTGGTGACAAAGACAAAACCCAATGTCCTGTCAGTGTGTTTACACACATTTTCATGACCTAAATATCTGGACTCCATACTGTGAGAGCATTCTGTAAGGTGTTGGTCTTGTAGGCAAGAACAAGAGAAGAATGCACACACCCAACACAAACAGCAGTCACAGGGCTCAACACCGGGCGGCTTCCTTTTTTGTCAGTTTACGGATTTAAGTTTTTAAATGTTACATTAAATATTATTAGCATTTGGTCATTTTTGCTAAACATCGTGTGCTTTGGGTCAACCTTGCCGGCAATATTTCTCTATAAAGTATGAACTAAATATTCAGGGTTGCAAGCTTTTTTGTACATTTTAAGTGCTATCTTTCTTAAAATATTATGTCCAGGGCAGCAGGTAAGAAAAAGATTAGAGCTTTTGCTGTGGGATAAAAGCACTTGGCGCAGAATCCCTGTTGCTGCTAAAATACATTTGAGTAAGGGATTACCCTACATTAGCCAGCTGCATAAAGGAATAAATAATTTCAAGTAGCTAAATGGTACCCAGCTTCATAAATAGGTAAATTGTTCTCATTTGCTTCGTAGAAAAGCACCAGTTAAGTGCATGAATATCAATGGCTATTGTAGCCAGCATGGACAGGTATAATGCGAATTCATGAAAAGGTGCACAAAATGTAGTCAAATGCTCGTCTGCTAGAAATCCTTCCTTGGACGCCTTTAGTAAATACTTGATTTATTCCAAAACCCTAAAAAAGACAAGTTGTAGAACTTTCTGGAAGTCGAGCTTTCCTCTTATCACCGTCAATTGGCATATTTTATCCAAGGCAGCCTACAGTGATAGTTTTGTACACTAATCTGCTTACAGTTATTTCCCATTATTTTATTATTTTATTGCTCTGTAAATTCACAGGAGCAATTCAAGGCAAGGTTCTTGCTCAGTGGTTCTACACCAGGAACAGGATCGGGGTCCTTTGAGAGCAACAGCTACCTGCTGCTCCAGCCTGGTACTTACCATTCTTGACTAAGTGGCCAGAAAGGCCAGAAAGAAGCAAAAGGCCACAAAGAAGCATATTGGTTACCTTCTACTTTGGAAGCTCGAGTCTGAATGCCATCCCCACTGTAATGACCATAAGAAAGGAACCTGCTGTGTACTGCTCCAAAAAAAAAAGCCCTACAACAGTTAAATAAGTAAATGGCATACATTTAAATGAAAAATTAAAGACTGAAAACTATGAAAACCGAATCAAATTGTGTTCATAAAGAAAAAAACAAAGTCATTCATTGAAGCTGCTTAAGCAATGGCTTTCTTACGTGTGGCAAGACCGCTAACAAGAAATACAACTTTTTAATACGCTCTCACAAGACGTATCTGAACATGCAAGGGATGCTTTTGCATTTTTGCACTAATGTCTAACACCAGCCGGCCGCTTTTTCTCACAGATTTGCAGACTTGCAGGTAGTGCTGGTCTGGGGCTGTGTTTACACAAAGCTGAAGCTTGGGGAAAACTTTTCCTTGCACTGATCTTTGAAGTCCTTCTTGGAAGGAGAAGAAACTGGATGGGGTTTTGGTGCTTTTCTTAGGTAGACAGGCACAGTGCCAAGTGTTTTCTGTCGCCCCAACTGCAATTACATTAGTATTAGTACTAACTTAGTAAGGTTATTTATATAGCACCTTTTGTGCACCCATTTACAGCCGTAAGTGTTTACATTATGTAATGTTCATGGAAAAAGGTTCATTCCTATCTTCTGAGTTAGGCTGCACGTGAAGGTCCCAAGACACCATGTTATTGTATCTTATTGCCTTGTCTGATTTCAGCACATGTTTATTGTCAGTAAAAACAAACCTGAGACCAGGAAATTGATGCTTTTGCTACGAACTAAACTTTTTTTGTCTTGCTGACACACTGGGGCCTGTGTTGTTAAAATTTGAAGAGGAATTCCGCTGTTTTACAGTTGACATTGTCTCACCTTTGATAACCACCTGTCCAGCGTAGGGACGACACAGTGCAGAGCCTCTCCTGGAACCATGGTATCCTTGGCAAATCAGGGTAAACCCCAGGGAAGATTCTCTTCTATTCCAACAGTGCCATTCAAACATCCAACTTCGGGAACTTCACGGTCACCAGTTCAGCTGAAACACATGTTTTTGGACTGTGGGTGTAAATCAGAGCTCTGGGACAAAACCCATGAACAGGGGTAAAATAAACAGGAAGGCTGAAGCGCCGCGAGGCCACATCCATTGCACCGATATGCCACCTTTGTGCTACAGTATGAAAAGTTATCTTGCACCTTTAACATTTTAGGATGCTGGTGCAACACAGCATTGCTCTTTGGTTCTGTTTGCGTAACACACTGAAAGATTTTCAACACTTCTCGGCAAAAAAACCGGTTGCAAGTATGAGAGTCACCGAACTTCAGCGGCAGCGCCTTTTCTTCCCATGTTATTTTAGTTTTTTATTAATCATTGTTTACAGGATGCACATGGAATTTAAAGCGGATGAGCACATTTAAATCATGGCCATCTCGAAGCAATTACTTTTATGGCACGCTGCGAATAAAGCACAGCGGTTGGGCTCGTAATTGCGCCTTTGCCTTGTCTGTGATAGAAAGTTGCTAAAAAGGCAGAGGAATGCGGGTGGAAAAGGGCGAAGTTCCTGGACCAAAGGACCAGGCTATTCCCAAGTAATGGGAGCCTAATTGGACCGATCATTGCCCGTAACCACTGCCAGTGACTGGTTTGGCACTCCCCCGCCCCACCCAATAACCAAACCCCATGCACTGTTTGCACCAACCCCCAGCCCTCCCCATTTTGGTCCGGTTTAAAGGGTGGGTTGTACTTGCTGACTCTTCTTTGTGGGACTGTCTCCATCCTCAGCTCTGCTACTTCCACTTAAAGAAGCTGTCATTGAAATATTTTAAAGGTTCCAGTGGTTTGCAATGTCTGTCATCACCATATGTTTCTGTGACTCTGATGTACGCTTGGGGACCTTGAAATCATCACAGTCGCACATTTACACAGCTATGTCTCTCGATGTGTCCGGAGCACAATGAATAAACAGCGCTGAGAGGAACTTGTTGGCTAGTAAACCAGCGAAGGCTTAGATTCCTAGTCCACTAATGTATCAGGTAATCTGTAATAAGGCCATGTTTTATTCTAAACATTGCCGTTAAATGCAAGATGATTGTGGAAATGCACTATATGGCCAAAAGTATGTGGACACATGAGCATCACACCTGTATGTGCTTCTTGACCATTCAATTCCTAACCCATAGGTACTGATATGGAGTTGCCCCTCCCCCCTTGCAGCGGTAACAGCTTCCACTCTTCTGGGAAGGCTTTCCACCACATTTTGGGAATTTGTGCCAATTCAGCTATGACAGTATCAGTGATGTCAGGCGAGACGGTCTGGCTCGCAGTTGGTGTTCCAGTTCATCCCAAAGGTGTTCCGTGGTGTTGCGCTCAGGGTTGTGTGCAGCCACTGAAGTTCTTCCACACCAACCTAGGAAAACTTTGCGTTTATGGAGCTCACTTTCTGAACGTGGGGGCACAGTCATGCTGCAGCTGGAAAGGAGCTTCCCCAAACTGTGGCCACAAAGCTGGAAGCACACAGAGCTCAGCTCAGCCATTAGAAGGGGGGGGGGGGGGTCCACGTATTTTTGGCCATTCAGTGTATTATCTGTAGTTTAGGAGGCAAAAGGGTTTACAGTAGTTTCATCTTTTGATGAATAACTCTTCAATGTGCATTTTATACTTTGGTAAAAGAGTTACCATTCAGGATTAGGCCATATAAACCTAAAAAAATGATCTAAGGAGGCCACTGTTGTTTGCCTGTTACACCTTAGTCTTACTTCAGGATTAACAACGTGGCTTGCCAGAAGGGTTTGAAACAGAAAATGCAATTCCTTGGAAGGAGTAAACAAACAAAACATGTTTTTTAGCTGCTCAGACCTCTGCATGGTTCCTCCTCACTCAGACACACAGAATCTACTCTCTCGCCGAGCTGACCACCTGTTGGCCCCCCTAGGTAGGTGCTACCCAGGACAACACCGCATTAAGATTTGAAGATGAAACCCTCTTGGGCTGTGAGTGCAGTTATTTTTCACATCCTCTAGCCATAAGCTCTCCTTGCCTTCCAGGCATAGTATCAAAGCTTGGTTGCCCCGTGTTGAACTGTTCATTCGCTTTAAAAGCCATATTCAAATGTTTTTTGTAATACCTATACCTCAAGCAAAGGTTTATGTAAAAGCATAGGTTAATGTAGGAGAACTTGATGAACTTGCAGTCGAGTCCACTGAGATGGGAGGACTTTGCCTCCTAACAAACTGCACTGGCCCTTGATGGAGTTGGTCACATTACTCTAAAAGTGGAATAATAGCCCTGGGTCTTACTGAGTTCTAGCTGTTCTTGGTGGGTGGCGGACCCTACGTGATCTGACAGCCTGCAATTACAATCATGATGTGCCCATTAAGTTGGGCCCCCTCCCTAGGAGCCATGCTACTGGGGGGGCAAGTTAGGAAAACAAAAGGGGGTAGAAACTGAGAGGTACAGGACAAAAGGGCAAGCCCCTTTGGCTCTCTTCGAGCTGTGCACCCCCTTTCCCTCCCATCTTGCATGGTCGCTCTTTGCCACCAACACTGACAGCTGCCAGCCTGGCATGCAATGAGCTTGGCATGTGGTAATGAGCAGACTGGGGGGGAGTCGGTTTTCTTACCCTTTAGATAGTAGGAGGTTGGTGGTGGGATGGAAGGGCTGTTGGCTGCGGGGCAGTGGGTCCAGCTGGCACTTTCTTAACTAACAGGCTGAGCTTTGTACAGCCAGACAGCTGCACTGGGAGAAGCTGGCTCACTGTATATTAGGGAGATTTGTCAGGTCAGCAGCAGCCCTGCTAGGCCCCTGTTGTGGGATTTCCTCTCTATATTAGTGATGGGGAGAGGGAGCGCCGAGATGAAAGGCCAACTGCACACTCGCTCCTGCTGGAGTCCGATGGGTGCAGAGATATGGTCGGCAGCCTGCCATTGGACTTGGAGGGCTGCGTTCTGCCACGTGGCTCAACCAGAGTCTCTAAGATATCGCTGCATCCACCTCACCCAACGCAGCCACCCTGACCCCACAGTGACCTCACTCTGGGTTCCAGCTTTTACACATCATGGAAAAGGTTATGTGGTTGCTAACATGGGTTAGTAGGTCGACCAAACATGTCCCACAACTTAGTGGTTGTTTGGGAATTCTTTTGGGAAAAATAAATCTACACCCAACCCATAATCCTTTAATTAAGGGTGTAGCTGAAAAAAGACTTCGATTGCCCTTTTTTGTTACAGAATCCTCATTATTAAGACCTCCCATCAAACTCCTTATGCGATTAAGCTATTAGATTATTATATCCTATTGAGAATTGCGGCACTATCAAAAAAAAACCATTCTTTTTTTTTTTCCATTTTGTGAATAAAGTGCAGTTCCATGAGGGCAAAATGACTAAAGGATTGGCAAGGCAATATGGTCTGTAGGCACCAGAAGGCCATCAGTCAACCGCTGTGCTATATCTTCAACAGATCGGAGCCAGTTAGCATTCTTCTGTGCCACATAAACATCTAAGGGTGAGGCGTGGGGGTACAGTAGAGGTCTGTGAACTTCTCACCTTGCTTCATCTGAAATGTCAGGGGCATGTCAGTTGGCATTGCTAATTCCACCCAGACAAGGCTGGTCGCCTAGAGGTTTTCTGAAGACAATGGAACCAAGAAACATACGCAAGTTGCAGCAAGTTAGCATGAGAGTGGAGAACCTATTGCTCTTCATACATTCAGTGTTAATACCTAGCTGTCTGGCTGGTCAGAGCCAGTGTCTTAGGATCTCCTGAACATGTGAGATTCTGCATACATGTCTGTAATTTCTGTTATCTTTTTTCAACAGTGCTGAAATAGTCATGTGTCACATTTACATGTATTTGTTTAACCTTTCTCCAGAATGACACACAACTTTGTTTAGAAAAATATCATTTCATCTTCCTCTGTGTAGAGTGCCTTACAAAAGTTTTCAAATCCCTTGGAAGTTATCAAGAGTCCTTGAATTAAAAATTGTACTTACATATATTTTTCAAATCATTATATTTACTGCAAACTCATACAATCCAACAGCAAACTGTCAGAGCCAAAAACAAATTAGTTGTTTGCAGATATTTTAAAGAGAATGAAAAAATGAAATATGCTGCTTGCATAAGTATTGAATTCCTGAGCTATGGAAACTCCAAGTTTACACATGAAAATTTAATTCCTACTAAAAGGACACAGTTGTCTCTAAAATAAACATTACTGGGTTATACTTATAACTTATTTTTATAACATCATTTAGAAACAATATTTCTATCACATTTTATAGATGTGATTTTTTTCTGGGTGAGATTTTCTAGTTTTAAGGATCATTGGTGAGGCTATGAACCTAAAGGAAAAGTGTGAGAATGAAGACTATAGAATATAGTACAAAAGTTAAGGATAAAGTCACAGAAATGCATTCATCATGGATAGCGTATAAAACAATTTCCAAGTGTTTGGATCTCCCTGTCAGAACTACCGTACTGGCTTAAAAATTAGGAAGGTGAAGCTGCATCATATCACCCACAGACTTCTGAGATTAGGCTGTCTCTCAAAAGCCAACATCTGAGCAAGTTACAGACTTGTGTGGGAAGCTACAGAAAGACCAAGAACCACTCTGAAGGAGCTAAAGAGGTCAGTGGCTGAAGATGAAGGAAAGGTGCACCAGTCCACAACATCAAGAGCACTGCATCAAACTGGCCTGAAATGGGGGTGTCAGGAAAGAAGCTTTTTCTTCTTTTGGACTGTGGGTGTAAATCAGAGCTCCAGGACAAAACCCATGAACAGGGGTAAGTCTTGACCTCAGTTCCAATGAGAATCTGTGGTCCACAAGTGTCAACCAACCAACCGCAACAACTTGATGCCAGAATAGTGAACAAAACTGGTACATACCTACCCCCAAAGATTTTATACTATTATTGCAGGACCAGGTGGCTCTACAAAATAATGTGTGACGTTTGAATACTCACGCAAGCAATACATTTCAGAGTTTCATTTTCTATAAAATATCTGCAAATAGATTATTTAGGCTCAGATAACTTACAAAGGTGGGCACCAAGTTTCTAACAGACTTATTGTGTAAGCATATGTGCAAGTAACCCAGCAATCCACACAATGTTGTATGTTTGAAACTGTCTTGCCTCATCATAAAAAAATAAATAAGTTCAAAAACAAAATGTTATAGTTATTCAGTGCTTCTCAAACCTTATCTAATGTATCTATTTCAACAGGTCAAGTCAAGTACTGTATGTAGTGGAATCTCTTGCTCTGTTTAATAATTTACTTGTTTGTTTGTTTCTGGATTAGCAGGTACATGTACAACAAATGCCTTGTATATACTGTATGCATATTGTGAATTTCTGGTTGAAATATATGTATGTCTATACCTGTTCATTGTCATAGTCAAATAAAAACACTTTGATTTATGGCTACAGACAACCCATGGCCCATTTTCCTACATGGTGTACAGCTCAATTCTCAACCTGAAGTCAGGCTTGGCCATCAGTCAGCCTTTGTTTGTGGTGTTTGAGAAGTGTGACGTGCTGACAAGACCCGTTTTTCTCTGACCTCTGCTACATGCATGACAGCAAAATTGTGAAGTCTGCAAAGACAGACAGGTTACTCAAGGACTGCTGGAACACTCCTTTCTGTAATAAGGACATAGAAGAAGTCTTCAGCAAAATTACAGCCCTTGCTTAAAATGGACTTTGATTTTCCATCAACATACGTCAATTGCCTGGAGCCACCTTTCAAAGTAAAGTTCACAGTTGTTCAGAACCTGCCCCAGAACGCAAAATACATAAGGCAGGTAAACACCATGCACGCTGTACACACTATACGCTCTATACACAATGCCACACAGAATCAGTCACACACATGCGTATTCATTCACCTCAAGAATGCGTTTTCAAACTGGAGGGGGGGACACGTGAGCTCCGGGAGGAACGTGCTGGATTCACTACTTCGCAATGCATTCTTCAGCCCCTGAAACTCGCCCAAGCATGTGGAAGGTTACTGGAGTAAACAGTCTACAAGGTTCCCCTTTTGATGCAATTTAATTGAAACCTTTTTAAAGCCCATTCAGGAAACCATCTTTTGCTGGATATCCTCCGCAGGCTTTAAGCAGCATGAGACAAAATACAGTTTCTGTAAGGCAGTATTTCCAGCAAATCACATTATGCCACCTTCAAGAAGCTCCGTTCAAGTGAAAGGCGCTATAATAAATGTAACGGCACCCACCATGAGCATCCTTTTTCTGTCTCTCCGTGGCCCTGTCACAAAACTACAGGAGTTTTATTCCATTTTAACTGGAATGTTCTTTACTCTCCGCATATGACTCTAAAGCCATCTTCTCTTGCACAGGGTTTTCCAGAAAAGTAAAAAGGAGTGACCCACAAAGAACAGAGAAGCGTTCACCATCACAGGGCAGCAGGCATGTGGTCTCTTATCAGAAAGAAGGAGGGTGATTGTTGGAGGAGGCATATTGTTCTATTTTAACACAACTTGGATCTGTGTCAATAGAACGTAACTGGATCACAGATCAAAGGATATCAACTTCATTTCCTCTTGGTGTTCTTTTTTTTATGACAGAACTTCATTTAAACCCCACTAAAAAAAAAAAAAAAAAGGCTCTCAGCAGAAGCTGTTTTTGCTATAGCGCTGTTTGCACAAATTCTAGTGAACACCTTACCTTCTCGGGCACGCGTACACGTATGTACGGGATGACTGAGACCAAAATAAAGAAGATACGTAATTGTACGGAAACGCGATAGAATCGTTCCAGCATCGTCTTCATACAGTTTTTTATTCCCTGTGCCCTGGAGAAAGGAGAATCATCTGACACGCGTAAATATGCCAGACTACGAAGGCTGGCTGTTAGTAGGGATCTGGTGTTTACCAAACAAACCAATAGTTAAGCAACGGTCTCTTTGTTTTTGTGTTCTTTTTTGTTTTGGTTTTAAAAAAAAAAAAACAAAAAAAAACACAGGCATTCACATTCAGAGATTGCACTTCAGCAAGCATTAGGCAGATAGATTATATTGCAGAAATAATCCCAGCCCAACAACACAAAAAGTCTCCGTCAAAGGGGGACACATGGCTGACTGGGAGCGTCTAACAAAAGTACCAACTTTCAAAAGTCCTGCTCCCTCATTAGGGGACCGGGGCCTGTTCGCCGCTGCGATTCCAAAACAAAACAATACGGCCGGCGCTCCACCGAAAGAGAGCGGCGACCCGACAGGCACCGCGGCCAAGCGTCGGCAAGTACGTGTGATTGATAGCTGAGATTGTGGCCCGTGAGGATCGGCGTGCTGCAAGGTGTGGGGGTGCGTGGCATTCATCCCCACTTCCTGGGGCCTTTGTGCAGAGCGGGGGGCATATGACCTGGAATGTTGGCACTGCGCAACGCCGAATAGGGCCCTGCCATCTGCCGCTGTAATTCAGCGCCCGCATGCCAGAGCAGCACGGCCTTACGTAATGCATTCAGGGCCGCACAATGCGCAAACACAAATGACACAAGCTGACTTGTAAAAGGGGGCTCTTTCAGCGGCCAAGCATTAGGCCTCGGAACACTTGTGCTCACCCATGTCCCCCCTCACCCCCCCCACCTTATCCCATTTGATGCTGGGGGCCTCTCTCCACTCCTACAGTCAAGACCAGTCCATCAGGACCATGCACAGCTTTTTCCTACATTCACGCTGTACTATAACTGACAATATTAATAGATGCGACACCAATGAACACAAATATGATGATCCGACGAACTACGCTAATATGATGTCAGTTAAGCCCATTACATCTGCAGAAACCTGGGACAATGATGTTGTGTCCCGTATGGGGATTCTGGACTTCTCTGGAGAAGATCTGCAAAAACAAACATAGCGAAACACCTGCGCAAGTTATTCTGTTTGACCACAACCTCCTACAACTCCAAAGCAAAGTCCAGCGAGCCCTCTCGAGCACCACCATTAAAATCCTCGATAGTCCCCTACCACTGGTGAGACCCTGGAGGAAGTGACAGAAATTCCTGGAGCTCCCAGCAAGCTACTGCTGCCAAATCTCCCACCAGCGTGGCCCGTAGAGGTGGGGAGGGGGCAAGGGGGAGGCAGCTGTGCCAAGACTTGTGTGGACGAGCCAAGCAAGGCGCCGGAGAAAAGAGGCAGTGTTCCTCTGCTGGAACAGCAAAAGGTGGGTGTGTGAGAAGGGGACGCAGACATTCACTACGGAGTGCCAATGTGTGATCTCGCATGATCTTTTGCAGTTCCTTCTCCGTAGCTAAAGGTGCGGACGTGTGGCTTCAAATGGCCACCTCCGCTTTACTCATTGCCTTGGTTTGACCATTTGACTCTCAAAACACCTACACATTGTTTGAAACTGATCTTGTCAACCGTAAAAATTCAGGAAGTCGTTTCTAAAGATGTGAGGGCTCAGTTCCACAGTTCCCCAAACTTTTAGGAGACCCCAGGCTATATCTTTTTTAATTCCATCTCCTGTACATGTGATTTAGATACCGAAGTAATAATCCAGCCCTAAGTTTGTTGAACAACTGAATAATAATTCACTTTATTTGTCGCACCAATTTGATAAAATCCTTTACTTGATGAACAGCAAAGAGTCAACATGAAGGCATTGGACTTGACTCCACTTTTTCTTTGTCCTTGGTTTGTCAGCTTTGCTGTTTGTTCATACTTTTCGCAGTCATTTTGTTAATAGTGTTCCACCTCATTCCGGTGATGCTGTGTCAGCTTGAGAGATGGGACAGCACAGGCTTTCATAGTCAAGTAAGGGCTTTGTCGTGTTTGCAGAACTATAGGGAGCAAAAAGACCACAAGATTGCCTTCTTCTGAAATGCAGGAACTGGCGCGACTGGCACCAACGATCAGCCCATGCTTAAAATGACTTAGACCTCACATCTTCTCCACTCTAAGGTCCACTCACACAGCAATTGGACCTCTAGCCCTTGTCTGTGGGCTTCATGTTCTGAGTCACCAAGTGCTGTGCAACTGTGCAAGGTGTGTTGTGCACATAAATGACAATGTGTATGGAACTAGAAAATGTATGAACTGGTTGAAGGTCTTCAAGGAGATGTTGGAGAACCTGTCCTCTGAGTGATGTATGCTTAGCAGCAATTATTCCCTGCCGTTATCAGCAGTGTTTATGTCTTCTTTTTGTGTTTGTTCACAAGGGCTGAACTGTGATTTCTGTTCACTGTAACTGGGCTGTGTATTTGTTTGCAGGCGCCACCCTGAGCTGAAGACACCTGCATACTGCACATTCTTGTCCCACTTTGGCATTTAAATCTGTCCATGTCTGCTGTGGGGGGGGGGTCCTTCTTTCAGTGCAGAAGGAAAATCACACAAGCACTGTTGTCTTACTGAGATTTTATTTCCTCTCTCTAAAACAATGCAAGAAAACCTCTGATGCTGTGGCAAGTTACTTAGTGATTTTGTGTAAAAATTGATGAAAAAATCGAAAAGCTGTCAAAATCAAAATTGTCCAAAATCCAATTTTTTTTAAACAAAATAGGTGATATTTCTTTATCAGCTACTGTAGATTAAAAATACATTTCCATTATGATGGATAAGCTTTAAGTAAATGAGAAAATGTAGACCAAATCAAAATCCTAACATTGAAGCTTAGTAAAAATAACAGTGGCTAATATTTGTCTGGCTATGGACGGGTACGCAGCTCTGTCAGCATGGCACAGCCAGGAAATGACTTTGACACCAGCACATTATTTCAGACTGCAGGTTACCTGTCAAGGCCGCTTTGCCTTTTTCAGTCCACTATCTGAAAAGCATCAAGGCACTTCAAGCTTCCCTTTTGGTTTGTGGAAATGTAACCTCTGCTTGCAACCCCTGGGATATTTATGTTTGGTCCCATGGAGGTAAAACAGCCTCCTGATCGTGACATCATTTCAGGGACCAACATGTGACAGGAGGCTAAAAGGAACCACATGTCCTAAGGCAGTTTCCTCCTCCAGCTTGTTCTGGGTCAACTGCACCATTGCAGCTCCTGAGGCTCACACTTTGAAGTAAAGCTGTGATATTACAGTGTTTTATAGGGTGTAGGTACAACACACAGTGCAAATCAATCATTTTAACATTTGCATTCATTTGTGAAAATTAAATACTAGCAAAGCATCTCCTTTGACTTTTCACAGTACTACACTGAATTTTGTTTCTGCAAGGTGGTTTTCATCGAAGGCTTTAGATCCTTAGAGGTGTGCTTCCAGGCGCGTTGTGTTTTACTTTATTCTGGATAAAACACATAAAAACGGCGGTCTTGTTAGTTTCAGCCAATGCAGGCTGTGCAGCTGAACCGTCAGAATAATCCTTCTGCCTTCTAAAGTGCCAACAGAGCAGAATAACACAACCGGAGCATATGTGTGAAGAGCTTATGAAGCCACTCGAAGTACAATTTTGAGCTAAATTGTAAAATTTTAAGAAAGCATCAAAACTTCTATGTCAGTCTCATTGCAACTGAGGGCTGCAAAGTTGGGCCAGCGTGAATGGCGATGTGAAGAATTTCCAGGCAAAACTGCTGAAAAATGAGTGAGGGCTACTTTACTGTGTCGAAGGATATAGTCACCAGTTTTGGAATTTGTTCATTTTACCAGACACTTTCCTCCAAAAAATGGATAAACAGAAGCAATGGACAAATCAAAGTAAACTTTTAACAAGAGGCAAACATTTAGATAGCCAGGCAATTTTTGAAGTACAATTAGTTGTGCATAACACTAAGCTCAAGGAGTGCGGCGCTGTTACTGGAGTTTAGGGCATGATCAGGCCCTGTAGGTACTGGACAGACCTTAGCTGAACAGATGCATCGTGCACACTTCTCCAGATCCCACCATAGTTGAAGATGCACTTGGCTGGCCACGTGCCCCCTGGGCTGGTTTGAACTGATGATCTATCCAGAATCAGAATAACACTTTAGCAGTGGTGTATGAAAAAGCATCCCAAGGTAGAAACTTTAGCAGAAACACTGAGTGTGACCAGCTTTTGTACTGAAGACATTTGAAAACTATAAAACGGCCATTTCCTAGATTGTGGAGTAGGTGCTTCAGATGCCCAGCTGATATTCTACAGCTCTCAGAGGCTTTGGTCTCTCAGCCTTTCATTCTGAGTACAGAGACCGGGCAGTAAAAACAGTTGTCCTGTCCAGTTCTTTCCTGCAAAGGTGTATGAGGGGGTGTTTGCCTGTAATAACCATAACATTTAGCCAATGAGAAGCAGAAGTTATGACTCAGTTCCATGCGTGCACAAAGTGAAACCTAAGGACCACATGACATTTTTGAAAATACAGTCGTGACAAGAAACCCTTCTGCTGCCATTGCCAGTGCAATGTACGAAAATAATTGACAGCCAGTATATAAACTTCAGCATTTCCATGTCATTCCTTTCATTCATTACTATGGAAAGAATAGCACAGTGTTGGTGAACATTAATAACTACTCGCATCCAGGTTATTTTTATCAAGCTCCATGCAAGTATGCTTTTATGTTTAAACAAAGTCTCCCTACCATTGTGTGGTGGAGAGCAGCAGCCATTGTATCCCTTGAAGAAGCATTCCTTAGATTTGTCATGATATTAAAGCAGGGTAAACCAGGCCATTATGGGAACTCAGTTGAAATAAAGTGGAAAAGAACAGAATGCAATGCTTGCATGCTCAGCTAATGCACTTTTCAGACATAGTATACAGCTCGGGGTCATTGAGTCGGTTGTCTGCGACACATTCCTTAAACTGTTGCTTTTACACTGTGCGTTTGGACTTTATGTTTGGACTTACCTACACAAGGGGGTGTGAATTCAGCTCAGTCTGTGTGCAGTTTGTAAGTTCTCCCTGTATTCATATGGGTTTTCTCCCACAGTCCCAAGATATGTTTCGGGTGACCTGGTGGCGCTACATATCCCTTAGTGTGCGATTTAGTAGTTGTGTTAGTGTTCTTGCACTTGTGTAGATGGTTGAAAGGTTTTAGTTCGTGGAGCGTTATATATTCAGCATTATTAGTCCCTTTGAATGAAAATATTAGTTTGTGATCATTGTACATCACTTGCTATATGAATAAATGCTTCTGCTATGTAGACATGGAGACAAGCACAAATTATGAGTTTCTTATTTTATTACAATACACTTTTATATCCTTAAAATGTAGTGTTACATTTTCATCATGTTAGAAGAAAAGTTTAACATGTCTCTTAACATCTCTAAATGTCTCTTTAGGAAGTTTTGTATATGTCCTAATCGGTTTGCAGTTCTGTGCATCTTGAGAAATACCAGGTCAGTCCAGTTCAGACAAAACTCAGTCGTCACATCCAAACGGTCAAACTAGAGAGATGTTGCATCTTAGTTCCCCTTTTTCACCCAACTGGATGAGCCCAGAAGCCAGTTTGAGTGACAGGCTCCAAACCCACACCATTTGTTTTGGTTTCATGCGTACCCCCACAACGGAAGGATGTGCTGTCCTGACTCGTGTGGTGAAGGCCCCACGTTGTGTTAGGAATGTGGCGGAACTGGCGGTGAGGGATCAGCACTGCTCATCAGTGCAGGCGCACACAGGCGCAGTTGTGCACGACCACCTGCTGAGGCTGCCCATGCTGGGCTGTGGGGCCATAAATCACGCGGGCCTGCGTGAATGGGGCTGATGAGAAGGGTTACATCAACATATGAGAACAAGGCAATGGTCATACACAGAACCATTTCATGGGTTTAAACATGTACTGTAGAAGCACTAAATCTGTTATGCAATAGTAAATACACGCGAAGTTGCACTTCTCTCTTTTTCCCGTTCGGCATCGATCCTTTATTCAATCATCTTTTAAAATTACATTAGTTATAATAGAGCAACATTAAAAGCAACAAAACTGTAATTAAAACCAAAACAGAACAACAACAAAAAATAACATTAGGCCTAAAAAAAAGCATTGATAATCTGACACACTATGGGCAATTTAGAATCACCAGTTACACAGGGAAACAATACTACAAAACATGAATTTTGATTTAAACCTACACCCAAACATGCCTGCTATTATTATTATAATTATTATTATAATTATTATTATAATTATTATTATTAGTAGTAGTAGTAGTAGTTTTTGTTGTTGCTGTTGTTGTTGTTCTTGTTGTTTTTCATGAATTCGAAGGATGTGATCCTTAACACTCATTTCAAGATTATGGGTCATGGTGGGCTGTATGCAGGTCCAAATTGGGGTCAAGGACCTCATAACACTGCATGAATAGCTTTTAAAGGTCCATAAAGGCATTTAAAGATGCCTGGAATGGCCAGCAGTTAAAGGTGAACCTGTGAACAGGTTCCTTTTCTTTTGCGTGATGAAAGGTGTTTCCAAGATATAGGGGATGTGCCATGATGGTTTTGAGCAAATGCCAAGATACATTCAAATGTTTGAGATGCTTGGATTAAGAGAGGAGAACGCTAAAGGAGAAGACCAGTCATTAACACCATTACCATGACAAACCTACATAATCTCTGCCATTCTCATTTAATTGCAGGTAGTGTGCAAAACCCCTTTTCTTCCAGGGGGAAAGAACTGTATTGACAGTCTCATAGGACAAAAGTATCCCCTGAAAGCAGAGTAATGACATTCTGTGTGCACAGAACCCAATGACAATGTGAGCTCAAGGCATAACAATGAAATGACAGCTCTAGCTATGAGTAAAATATGTGAGGATACTGCAGAAAAAGCAGGGTACTAAACATCTGAACATGGATCAGATGTTAAAATAAAGGTCAAAAGGTACAAGTTCTGAAAATACAGGTTTTTTTACACTTCTAACCGTATATCTGTGTCTCAAAAGATGGCCCAAACCAAGTCAGGGCTGCAAGGTGATAACACCTGGCAGACAGGATTTAGTATCCTGTTTCCTTTTACAAGTTGCTTTTTGGTTAAATGACATGATTCCTCTCTCTTAGTTTCCACCTAGCTTCTACTTTTATGCAGATAACACACTGCTTGCTATTCATTTTTATTTAAACAGCACACTTTCCCAAACAAAACTGCTTATGGTGCTAGATGCACTATCAACCCATCCATACAGCAGAACAGCATAACCCTCACAAACCTAAAGCACAATTTAGATTCACCAGTTGATCCTAAACACATATCTTTGGGCTGTCAGTGGAATTCCAGATAAAATCAGGAGGATCACAGACTAAACCAGACTGAAACCTACATCCAAGCTAACAGCCCAGGAGCTTTGGGGCACCAGCACTACCAACTGTTCAACTGTTTCAAATGCAAATCTTCATCTGCCCAAAATATACTGTGGCCCTGTCACCCCAATTTAACAAATGTAATATAAACATTTGTTGACAGTTTTCTCAATACATTTTTTAATTAACATTATGTTCCTGCAGTAAGAATCTTAGCTAAGACTCCATTCTGGTTTGAACTTCTAAAGTTTGGGCTGAGTTCTGTAAGCACCACCAAGTAAGCATTTGCTTTTCAGCTCCCGCGAAGTAATAAAATGAGCAAATAAATGTGAAAGCTGTGAAATGAGAAGGCCAGTTTAGATGAAGGAAGAAGAGCAGCTGTCTCAGCAGATGCTCCCAGCTGTATGCCTGGTTGGGGGCCACGTGGTGAGCCCACACAGCAGCATGGAACCCATTGTGGAGGCACACACTCCCCCTCTGCCTCCACAGTAGCAGCAGTCACACCCAGACCCTTCCAAAGCCTCCACAACATACATTTACACACACACACACACACACACACACACACACACACACACACACACACACACACACACACGCAGCTACAAGCAAAACAGCCACAGCCCCTTGAAAAGCAGATCTATGAAATGTAGCTTGGAGGGATAGCTATGCGGTGCTCAAACTGGCCTTTGGTGAACGTTCTTGGATCTGATGAGACACAGGTGTGTGAAAGGGATGAGAAAGTATGACAAAAAAGACCAGATTATCCCCCTGTCCTTCTGTAGTCTTAATGGATTTTAAGAGATAGCTGGACATAGTTTAAGCAAACTGTATGTAAGTATGAATGATCATTGCTCAAGGTTTTATGGTCAAAGGGGTCTTTTACTCAAGTGCCAGAGAAGGGATCTTTCGAAATGTGTCACAATCCCCAACTAAATGATAACAGAGATGCAATGGCTCATCAAACACATATTCAAAATTATAATGTTGCTCGTGTTCTGAGGATGGGGCCTAGAGTACTTCTTGAATGATGCCACTGAACCTTGTGACCTGCATAGCCTTCAGCTTCTGAGTTTGCTGCACTTTACAGGAAGGGTGGTGGCAGCGAACGTTTCTCCAGCGAAGCCGTATCCACAGAGCAGGATATCACATGCACTTCATTCATTTCCCTCCTATCATGGGCAATGTGAGAAAGGAGCTCAATGGTACATGACCACTACAGTTACGTAGTTCACCTGCACGGCTCCCGTTTGCCACACGACTGCCTCGCTGCGTGGCATCATACGAAGCACCAAAATAAACTTCTTACTGAACTCACCCTACCCCCACTGCTCCAGTGGTCCCCTCTCCAAGTGTCTATTGTAAATGCCTCCTCACTCTTAACAATCAAGAGCTTCCTGCCAAAAAGACAAAAGCAAAAACACCCATATCAGACCATCGGTGGAAGTTGGGAGCGATGGACTGGCGCCTGGGCTGCTTCTGTTTTTCTAGAATGTGCCAAAGGGCTGATCTGTATAGTGACATGTTGGGCCAGTAAGGCCTGAAACAACCCAGCCCAGCCTGACTCACAGGCCATGACAACAGGACCCATGTGGCTGTAAAATCAACTGGGAACACACACATAAAGGCATAGAGATTAGGGCATTTGGCACAATACAAATTAAATTTTGACCTGCACAAATCCAGTTAGGAAAATTGCTGTGGGGCAATGGGGCAGGATGTTTACTATTAACAGAGACGACCAAGTTTTGATCAGTGCTCGCAGTTGGTGGAACCTTAGTTATGCATGACGTGTTCTTTCTGGGAGCGCTTGCAAGGCTTAAACAGATAAAGCTCAGAGGTAGTGCACACGCAGAGAGCACATTCACGTTTGTGTGTGTGTGGTTGGTAAAGGACATCTCTGCATGATGCTTCATATGTAGCTTCCTCCAACAAGCCCTTCAGAAGAAACAGTCTTATCCCTGTGGTTGCAAAAATAGACTTTATTGCTAAATGAGGCAACATTTTGCTTCCCAAACCATATATCCACACCTCAGACCAGATGTGACATTTCTGTAGGAGCATGGAAAAGACCCGCTACATCTCGCAGAACAGGGCATACTGCCTAAACTCTCAAGAGCAGCCACTCTTCAAAGATGTGTTAGTCGGGAGTCAAAATATCTTCAGTTGTCATCATTAACAATGGACAGTTCAGCAGGGCAAGGGTGTAAAATATCTAAAAAGCAACTTATTGCCCATTTAAACAGGCAATTTAAATATAGCAAGAAAGGAAGAAAGCAATTTGTGGTACTAACAGACAAGCTAATGGCTGTGAAATCATGGATGGAAGTAATGGTGAGCCTCAGTCATCGTATGAATCCACTGCGAGGCCCGAATAAAAAGATCTCATTGTTGGGACTGGCATGGCTGATACTTCAAAACAGATGAGTTCTTTTTTCCCTGTGTGAACAGGAAAAAGAATTCTAACCTCTGACCCCCATGTGATGAGCTTCTAACATATGCGCTGGGGGTTGCATGTTAGCCAATATCCACGCTGCAACAAATGTCTCCACACATTCCTGGTAAAGCCAGTTAGACCTTATCTGTTTCTAGAAACCTCTTTCTCCTGGTATATGGGTGTACGGAGGACCCGTGCACAAAAAGCGCTGAATAAAATGTACGTAATTTGACAATGCAAATGATTTTATGCCACATCAAATTTTGGACGTTTAAGTGTGGTTTCGATTTTAAACGATTCACACCATTCATAATCTTTCAAAAAATAATAATAACAAGATGACTCCATATTGCACTCCACATTCTGCCATTATTGCACCAAACATGGGACATGTGGCATATGTGAAATGGTGGAATATGACCTAAGGTGCCAGAAAAAGATGAAATATTACTATTTACTCATCAGCGTTGTGCTGGTCCAGAAGATACTGAGAAATCGAAGGGTGCTGGGTTAGTCGGGGAGCCCCACAGAAGGGATGCCAGGGTACGGGTCACCACAGACGCACGTCCACACTATAGGCAATCTGAAGATGTACATTTAGACTTCTACTCTGCGGTGTCTGTGAGTGACAGAGGTGTTGACAGAGACGGTTTGCAGGTGTAAAACCTCAAAGCCTGTTCAGTAAAGAGAAGTGAGTCTGTGCAGGTTTGGCTTCGCTTCACCACTGAGCACCTCAGCCCTGTTTAGCTCCAGCCCTCATGAACATGACTGTTTCAGGAAGTGAGGCTGCGGCCACAGATGTGGTAGGCTTTCCTCCTGCATGGACCTGTGAGGATGGGCCGGCGTGCGCCAGGAAGGGGTTTATATTTAGACGGCCCCTACCGCCTCTGAACTTTGGCTTGACTAAGGAAGCAGCACCTCCTTCCCTCTCCACTCCACCCATCCAGCTGACAGGAAGGTTTGGCATACAACTGCACATCCAGGGGTTGTTAGAACACCTCCCGATCCACTCGTCAAAGGATACAAACCACCCAAATACCCCACCTGCCTGGTCCCGGTGTTTCAGGGACAACGGTGTTCAGAGACCTTGCACTTAACTGCAGCCTGTTTCCTGCCCCCTTTTCCATTTTATTGTTTTGTTTGGTATGGGTTGGGCTCACCTAAGCAAGATTAACTGCTTGGAGAATCAACAAAAAACATCACACACAACGCAGCACCCGTTCAGCTGAACAACCGCTCCGCGACAAAGTTTTCCCGAAAAAGTGAGAATGCGGGTGGGTGGTCTTGAGAACCCATGAATGTCCATGACCTTCAGTTGAGCGCTGAGCAAGTCTGAAAGGGCTGTCACTGTCGTGAAGGAGGACATTCAGCAAGCATACAGCGCGGACCTTCAGTGCTTTGAACAGGAACACTGCTTCCGAACGCATCTGCCTGTGGGCTGCAGCTTATCAGCACTTTCCGGTACACCAGAAACCAAGATACAGCAAGGAAACATGCCTGCTAGCCTGCCTTTTATGTCAACGGCTGTTATGTTCTGTTTATATTATTGCAACGATGTTACAAAATGGATGTCGTGTCAGAATTTAAGGCATTTCCTTGCGGATTCTTGTCTCCCAAATACAAACTTTTGGTCACTCTGCGTGACTCATCATTCTGTAGGAATCTGAAAATGGGAAGACACTTCTCCTATTTAAAGCATGAAATATACAAACTCAAATGCTCAATACTGCATTAGTAAGTATTTTTTTCTGCTTTGAATATAAATGTGGAATCATCAAAATTTACATCAAGCAGTGCTGTAAGTATAGCAGAGGTATGTACAGTATTCATAGTTTATACATGCATGAACAGACTTCAGTTTAGAAGCATCCTGGACTGTCCAGATTGTCACGTGCATCACAGTATGGTGTCTTTTTTTAAAATACTGTATTTAATACTGACCAGTCTTCCATCAGTATACCCCTTGTAGCCCTGCAAGCAGCGTTTTTGGAACAGGCTTCCAGCTGCTGCGGTCCTGAGCAGAACAGGTGGTTAACCATAATGGATAGATGAATAATTTATTGGATTTTCAAGAAAAGAAAAATAAATCTGCAAAGTCGATCAAAGTGTGAGGACCAACTGCATACACCGTATTTTTCTTTAAAGCATGTATACATGCATTTATGTTTTCTTAGGTTTACTATCACCTAAACTGTCAGACAACATAAGCACCCAAGGTCCTTTGTCACAACCTGTTTCAGACTCCAGCCTGCCACCCGTTGGCTTTATCCGCTCTCCTTCGGTACAGGCATACTGTAAGAAGACAGTGGAGACCCAATGCACTCGTGATTCTTTCTTCTGACAGGGGTCGGCAGCTGTGGGCTGGTGCTCACCTCCCAACGGTGCAGCCTTGATTGGGGTGTGGGTTGAGGGCCGCTTTGCGGAATCGGCTAGGGAACAGAAAGCCCCCTACACCCCTCCACCCCCCATCCACAATCGTCTCAATGGAACAAGGGCATTCTGCCTGTGGCCTATTGCCCATGCACGTTTCTATGAAGCGCTCGGACAATGTGTGTCCACACATGAAAGTGATGCCTGGCTTTTTAAAGCAGACGGCCCAAAGCATCTGCACTTGAACTGCACCCATTCAGCAGAGCGCCCCTTTTATCCGTCCCGCACACTGAGCAAGCTGCTCCAAGTCTTAATTCCCCTGACCCCTCAGTGCAGTCGGATATTGTCGCCTAATCCCTTTTTTCAGCTGTTCCCATTTGTGGGTTTGACTTCTTTCTCTCCCCAGTTCCACTTCCCTTCCCTCCTACCACAGCACCCACCTCCTCCTTATTCTGCGACTTCTTCTCCATCTTCCCCCATCTCCTGCTCCTTCTCCCAGTTGCCCTAGGCCCCAGCATTCCTCTGGCGCGTCCTTCTCAGAGCCACCACGGCTGGGCACAATGTGCTCCCAGTGTTCAGGGATTATCTCTATTGAAGAGACTGTGGCAAGTTTAGCTGCGGAGCTCAGCGGAGGAGCAGGTCCTTCGAAGAGACACGATTGTGTAAAAAGGCCCCAGCAGAATGGCCCTGAGAGCGGGGAGGTGCACAGGCAGGGACTAAGGGGACAAGGGGGAGGAAGAGCATACAGACGCAGAGGCCTGCAGGGGCCTCGCCCTCACACTGTTGTGCTATTAGGACTTGTACATTTTCAAAAATGGTCTCTGTAGGAGAAAGCTGCTGAGAGCAAGAGCGTGACAAAAGAACAGTAACCCTGTATGAAATCACGCAAGCTTGACTTTTATAACCAGTGAGGCTATTTTTCTCTGTTAGCGTGTTAACTCAGTTCTTTTGATATACTGTATTTAAATTCCTCCGTTACATGTCAGCGTTCAGAATGTTGAAGTTGGTGCAATGGCTTTGGGAGAAAATTGATATTACCTGTGCTGATATGTGTTTGCCACAACAAACATCCAGGACATAAAATTAAAAATTTTGAGCACTCCTTTGGTATCTTGCTTGTGTATGGTCATATGTGGTGGGCACGTTGAGCGGCAGCATGGTGTTGTTGCTTTAACGGTAAAATGGTTTTCCTTCCTTTCGGCATGGCATTCCTTTGTTTTTATTTGAGATTTGATTTTTTTTAATTTTTTGTTTCATTAGTATTCTAAACAATTTGGCCTAAGAAAAGAGGCTTTCTGTCACAGGCTATGGTGCCACCGCATCAGTGGGTTGTGGGTTTCCCGCCCTGGATCTGGCTTCTGATAGAAAATACATTCAGATGCACATTACACACTCTTCCCCTTTCTAGGACCCACCCCAGGAACCACATCCTCTTTTCCAGCATGGCTCAGAGGAAACACATCTCAAGCTCAATGAAAAACATCCACCACTTTGTTGTACTTTGTTATACTGTATCCCCACTTTCCCATGCTTAAACTCCTTTCCTCTAACATTAATGCTCCCATCCATTGCTTATGCAATGGGCGTTTTAATTTGCCTTTACATAAAGGCTTTGCAATAAAGCTGAACGCTATCCAGATTTTTTTTTTAAAGCTCAAGCTAAAGTACTGTTTATTAACAAACACTATGAACTGTGCATCCAGCTAAATGATCGAATTGCTTCATGTTAGGCTGCAATCGATATTTAAGATTCATAAAGGAGCTCAAATGTGCAAGAATTAAACCCAAGGGCTAAAATAACAGCCATATGGAAAGTACTAAAAGATATGAAAGCAGCACTTGCAAAACATGCATTTGGAAATATCTCATACGCGGCCTGGTCAATCTGCTTTAGCTTTTTAACAAACCTGCGTTTAAGGAGGTCAGAGATTTGACCCCTTTGCCGTAAGGAGATGGCAGCTTTCTGACCGAGGGACAATGGCGTGAGGGGTCTCTTTGAGCCTCCCACACCACACCCCGAAAGCCGACCTCCCGGTATCTGCTCCCACATCGCCCTCACCCTCGTCCGCAGAACTGTAAGTAATCCTGCAAGAATGGGGTTGAGACCAAGGGGGAGGAGAAGATCGGGGGTCAGAAAGAGAGAGGAAGGCAACGCTTTGAAGGGATGAACGAATGTGGCCAAAAGCATCGCCAAGATTCCTTTCCTTTTGGGCCAGAAGTCCTTAGACGGGACCTGTTGCTTTACATTCACTCGTGAGAAATGCTAATGGACCCGGGGCTACCGGTCCTTATGTCTTTGTAGAAGCATCATTATTTGCCATTGCATATGTTTTGTAAGGAAAAAAATGTAAAAATATTGACAAGATCATACAGAAACAAATACTAAAAAAACTAAAAAAAAAAAAAAAACCTTCCATTACAAACAGTACATCAACATTATCGTGACGAATTGCTGTGAACCAATGACGAGAGAAAAAGTGCAAGCAATAAGCAACAAAAATTGAGATGAACTTTTGCAACCCAGTATCTGAAAAAACTTAACAGAAAAAAATCATGTGACAAAGCAAGCATGGGAAATTAAAAAAAACAATATAGTACAAAATCAACGGACAATGTCTGAGCAAGAATAAACTGTAGGTCGCAAGAGGACACTGGGATTACATCAAGTAAATAAGATTAGAAAGCCTGAACAAGTGGGTAGACTGAGGGAATTACGGGGCACGTATATTCTGAATGACCGCAGCAGAGGGGAAACCACCTCAAGATTTGCTTAATTGCTGCAGTTAGTCCTCATACAAATAGGGCCGACTTGGTATAGGTTTAATGGTCCCATAATTCCACAACAGCTCTTGCCTGTGTGGCGGCTCTCCTGCTCTCGTCTAGGCTTTTTCTCATGTATATCTTCATCATTTCAGGCCCTTAATGGGGATTGCATAAGGCCATTGATGTTTCTGGGCCTGGGGGCCGGCCAGCAGCATGCCTCTCAATGGAGTCGCCTAGCAGCAGTCATCTGCGTTATGGGCCCTTTCTTCCAGGGGCATCACCACCCCTCAAACTGACTTGCTTCAGGCAGGTTTTTTTTCCCTCCTGCTTTACCGTTCTTTGGCTCCCTCTCGCCCTCTCTCTCTGCCACTCTCTCTCTCTCTCTCTCTCTCTCTCTCTCTCTCTCTATTTTCCTCCATCGCCCGTTTCTGCATGAATAGCAGCCAGCAGGCCCCCTGCCCATGTGCCCCCGTTTCTCCTTTGGAGAGCCTCCCCAAGCCAAGGCCCCCTTTCATGTACAGGAGGCCATGGAGTGCCACTGAGACTTTTCAGGGGGCATTGTTGTGAAGATGAGGCCTTGCTCTGCGAAGTGAGCGAGGAAGACGAGGCGCTGCAAATGCTGTCTGAAGTCTCAGACTCCTTCTTGCCCCCACGCTGCTGGCAAATATATTAATTCACAAAACGCTCTGGTCAACATTTACACCTTTGCTACAGAAGGCTAGCTAAATTGGGCGCTGGGTGAGGGGACCGTCGGATCTAAGCTCACAGTATCATTGCAATCCCTCCCTTCTCCGGCAAAGCCTCGTCCATTTTCTGTCCTATTCGGATTTAGTTTACTGTGTTCTCCATCAGGTAATATGGACATTCTGACCGATCGGTGCGTTTTTGTCAGTGGTCCTGCAGTCTAACAGCAGGAGTCTCCAGCTCCAGTCCCACCCACTCCCACCCCGTGGCCACCCGCTTAATTGGCTCGGCCTAATGCAGGGTGAATGAGCCAGCCTCTCAGCCCCTCCGGGCCTCTCGAAGCCCCTTGGAGGCAGCCCGTGACCCTCTATGATCACAGCACTGTGGAATGTATGCTCTCTAGGCAGTTCTCCCCAGCTGTCGTCGGGTCTTTGCCACATAAAGTGACTACTTTTTTGTAAGACTGTCCCTTTTCGCTCTCCCATCTGTCCTTTGTGGATGACCAGAGCATCTTCTCATTCTTCCTGGAAAAGGTGTTCTTGTTTCCTACCCCCTGCATTCCTCCCTCTTTACTTACACATGCCCCTTGATAGTAGGCAGGAGCTGACCTTGATTTATAAAGAACAGCTGCAAGGAAGAGGAGCACTTTTGATCACAAGAAGAGGCCCACTGGGACATAACTGAGGACTCAAAGCCACTTTAGTCCGTCACATAGTCCAACAGAGAAGGTGATGTTCCGGGTGCAGAGGTGTGTGGAAGTGGTGAGATTTTACCATTCACCAACCTCGCAAATCCTAAAGTTGAATAATAGTTCATCAAAACCCTAGGTTTAAGGTGACAAGGAACAGTTTGAACCAGTTCGGATGCTATTAATGTAACATCTCTTTCTGAGTATTTAAAACCTGTCCAAGTGAACATTAAGTATTAGTGAGGAATAGCAGTGATTCCCAAAATAAAGTGCAAGTGTTTCTATTCCATCTACTGGCTGCATACAAAAAAGTGCTTGTGTGTTATTATGTGTTTAAGGCTATACGAGGAACGAAAATTAGAAAAACTGCTATTTTTAACCCTGGAGTAAACATTGCCATTTCTGACCGAGGGACAATTGCATTGGTTAGATAAACTGAAAATGACATACTGACCTCTCCGGGTCGCACCTTTCTTCCAGATTCCCCCCTTCGCCTGGTTAGTAGGACGCAGGTCAAAGCTGCTCTTGTTTTGTGAAGATGAGCCAGGGGTCAGAAAGTTAGGTGGTGTTGAGGTTCTTCCATAGGTGGAAGAGGAAGCACTGCGTTCCTCCAGCTGCACGCCAAACAATTGTTCCGCTGGCCTTTGCTTTGCCCCCCAGCCTTCTTTTTGTGAAGAGTCGGGTCACCACCGCTATGTAGGAAGCATAATAAGCGACTGTGCTGAAAAACAACAGTCCCTTCTGGGAGTTTTAATGCAGGGTGCCTTGGATCTGGTTTAAACACATTCTGCAACCAGTCGGTGTCCCTCGCTTTGTAGCTGGAATGTAATGTTTCAGTTGTTCTTTCAAGCACCAGGACAACCTGGTGTTCCACCAGCGCACGACACAGGATCTTCTTATGTCTCGGAGTTGTGGTGTTCCTGGAAACTTTTGAAACGCATCGCAAACAAGGACGCGTCGCACTTTTGTTCAGGCCATTTATGTGGGAGACTCATTATTTCACAGAATCAGAAAATGTTGCTTGTGATCTCTCAGGAATTCCTGGAGGACTAACCTTGGTTGCAGTTGCCATGCAACCGTGGCTCCTTGGATGTGGGTAAGAGGGCCAAATTTGATACGGGGCACACCAGAGCAAGGAACCATTCCTTTCAGCGATCGGCTACGAAGCACTTGATGACGAACTGACACGGGCGGTTTGTCTGTGAGGCTTGGGCCGGTATGCAACCGTGTTGGGGGGGTGTGGGTCATGCATTTCCCTGGAAACTGGCTGGCACGGCAGGTTCAGGAACTGCATTCCTCTCACGCTTGGGACGGGGCGAGCCGATGCTGATGAGGGTTGCTCCATCCGCTTCCACTGGCTTGTGCTTTCATAGGCTGTGTGATAAGACCCTGTCCTTGAGGGCTCCGCACAACAATGGAAACAGGAGGTGCGGAGCTATTTTGATTATGTAATCTAGTCATTTGTTGGAGGAGTTCTGCCTAACCGCAACTCCTAGTGCATTCTCTCAGAAGAATTGCAGGCCTAGCAGCAAATGTGCTGAGCTACTTAAACAGATCATATGGGTGCTGCCAAATATGGGCAATAAAAACGTAATTTTCCCACGTTCGGCTAGCACTCTTGGTTGCATTCGTCTTGCTTCAGGCAGTCGCGAGGGCACCGCCGAAGAGGAAGTGTCAACTCAAAGGCTGAAGAGTACACCAATGGCCTCAGTCCAGGAGCCTGGAGCCTGCCCCTGGGGGGTGGGGTGAGTGATCAGGGGAGGTTGGAGCAGGGGTCAGGTCTGAGGCTGTAAGCACAGGGACTGAGAGAGGCAGGGGTCACTTTCAGGCCTGCAACACAAAGGGTCCAACTCCAGCCACATGCAGTGGAAATTCACCACATGCAAGAAGGTGTATGGTGTGGCACACTGCAGAGGAGGATGGTTGGGAGGGAACAACGCCGAGCTACCGAAACCGACAAAAATGTCTCAAACAAAGTAGCCTTACATCTATTTCACAAAGCATCATCTTCAACAAATTCATAAACTAGTACACAAAAGAGACTTTTGATCTGCATTAGCCAACGTGGAACAAAAGAGATCATTAAAGGGCAACAAATGTGCGGGCTACAACACAAAAGCTAATTGGAAACTTTCCATTCAGCCGTACTGCAAGCACGAGGGGACCTTCTGGGATCGAGATAGGCAGCTTTTGAGGTGCAAGAGACAAGCTTCATAGGTGGTTTGTATGAAAAGCTGGGGGGGTGGGGCACATGTTGTGTGGGAACCTCATGCGCTCTACCTTGGGTCCCGACCTTCCTTTTCCTCCTGGGCGAGAGCTTTGAAGGACCCCTCAGAGACACCCTGCACTGCTGTGTCTGCAGGTGAGGCAGACAGGGGCCACAGTGCCTTGTCTGCATCACAAAGCCTGCGCCAAAGTGACACTAATCAGGCTGCCTGCAGTGAAAGGATGCAGAGCCGGGTAGGGGGAGCAGGAAAGACTGCCCAGACTGAAAGAGAATCCCAGCCATTCAGAGGAATCAGCAGGTTGTTGGCTTGTCAGCGATGAGCCCGCAATAATCAATAGAACAGACCCCCTACGTGAAAAAGAGATGTGTTGGTGGAGACGGGCGTTTGTTGAAATTTAAGTGCTTAACTTTAATCCCGTTACTAAAGTGCTGCTTACATTTCAGTTCGCTCCGCGCTAAACTTGCATTTAGAACCTGCAAACTTCTGGCCGGTCCGAACAGAGTTATGCAATCTCGCGGTTATCTCTGGGCGATATTTCCAGAACAATCTAGAAAGCGGAAAGCACTCGACTGGGCATAGATATGCACTGCACATCGACGGAAGAAAACACGCAGGACCCCCCCCCCCCCAGCAAACAGGAAATCTGAGTTTGGAGAGCATCCTTTTGGACTCAGCGAAAATTGTTTTGTTTTTTTTTCCCCACTGTTACTTGTGTTTCTAAGAGCTCACTGGGAAGCTGACATTTTAATGCACTAACTTTATTTTACTGTAAATACTGCCCATATTTTTTATTTGTTGTCTATGAATATACCATTGGTGTTATTGATTACAATTTTGTTAAACACAAATATTAAATCCATTTATTTATTCCTTATCCCTAGTCTCATTGCTTTTGACTGGTAAACCAACCAGTCCCTATGAACCACTAGTAATCTTCTGATTTATCTTCATCAGTACAAACTGTGGAAGACGTCTCTCCCTCTGCCAAAATAACCAACGGCACAGGAAGTGGTGGATGGGGTTGTGCTTTTATTCAATGCATCAGTCTCAAATGCACAACACCACTTGCTTATTAAAAAGACTGCTGTTCCTGAAAGAGGATTTAAGATGGATGTGAAAATATATCACACATCTAAACTGCTTCATGCCTGAATGGGGGGGGGGGGGTAAAAGTGCAGCTGTCATTTATAAATTGGAAGCAATTGTGGGGTAGTGGGAATTTCATATTTGCGGCAACTTTGTAAATCAGTTCAACGTATGTAACCAGATGTATATATGCTAGTAAGGATAGAGATTGTTAGCGTGAGAAATAAAGAGGGAGAGCATGCAGGTTTTGGACGCAGGACCACCAGGTGACATGTTGGTCTGATCTGTGTTGTGGACCTCCAGTGCCTCTGGGGGAGGGACGTTCCGCTCCGACCAACATGAGTCGAGCAGTGAAGAAAGTTGTCAATTTGCCTTCCAGTCCAAACCCAAACTTGCAAAAGAGCATGGAAATGTCATATGCCCGGTTAAACAATAGCAATCTATTTTACGGCACCTTTGTCATTTTATTTATTTTTGCTCAATTGAACTACTGTCCCACAGCAACATTTGTACACCATCAAAACACATCACTCACCAACACTTTGTGGTTATTTGGTCATTTCCTTGTTTACTTTATTTATTTGTAGTGAATCAATAAGCAGTGAAAAAGGACTGAGGGTTTGTAGTTTACTTTGCGATACATTCCAGTTGCCCAGAATCCACAAGGCTAGGGTGATGAGTCAGTGTCCTGTCTAGGCAGCAATACCTTCTACCCATGAGATTATAAAAAGTGGAAACAGTTACTCCACATTGTTCAGAACAGAAGAAACTTACAAGTTGTTTCTCCTTTCTGTGCTTTGTCACAGAAGAGTTGAGCGAAGCGATGGGAAAGCAACATTTTTGCTCATATTTGCTCTGTTCCACCAGTGACTCTAAACAGCTGCAAAAAGGGTTCTGTCCTCATTTTCTGGGTTCTGGTGATGCCAACCTCCTTTCACTCTTGGTCCAGCTGAACACTGAGGTTAAAATATCGTCATTCAGGTGATGGTCAGTATTAGCAAGGGGCCTAAGAGCTGCCTGCATATTTCAGGTTTTATTACTCAAAACAGGAGGGACTACAGTCTGGAGGTGACCCCGTGTCGCTATGATTTACAGCATCCTGCAGAGGCAGCACAGCCAGTGGCCACAGAGGAACTTCAAACAGTACCACACATGCCTGTTTAGTGTTGGTGACACGCTGCAGGATGGGACCTTTGCACTCAAATTGCTGTCATTAAAGCTCGAAACAAAAGGCCCTCTCAGTAGCGGACATATTTCCCACATGTGATGCTGAAATGGGAAACTTCCTCTCAATAATTTAAAGCCTTTGACGGAGGAATTTATGCATGGGTTATATTGTGAAAGGGGCAGAAGTCATGTTGGTGATACCTGGGCCTGAGGACAAAAACCTGATTACTTTGTTTCTGCTTTTTGACATGCATTAACATCAAGACACGCAACATGATGCGTTCAAGGTTAAAAATGTGCACGATTAAAACCATGAGCAAGTAAATATTATAAAACCGCACAGGAAGATGCATACATACAAAAAAATGTATTACGGCAGCCCCATTCTTACACAGAAAGTATTTACTCATTTCCTCACTTTTAAGGGAGTTTCTCATCATTTATAGCGTGCTAGAAAAATAGAGAAGTTGCAACCATACACTTTCAGTTTCTTTTGCGCCGAAATAATTTTTAATATTGCGCAGGGTCTAACCTAACCCTAACCCTAACCCTCAGGGCTGATCTCTAAGATGGCAAATGAGATTTTAAGCAGGATGCCTGCTTTTTTTGTGTGTGAAATGCAGTAAAAATAACTAGGGTAAGTCATTTCAATTCAGTTTTTGTTGTGTGTTATTTTTCCCCAAAGTTCTAGTTGCCGCTGGCTAATTTGAATAAACTATCCTTCTTCAAGGTCAATTGCATGTGAAAAATCTTCTTTTCAGGAGCAGGAAGTGAGGAAAGTCGGCTTTACAATCTCCTAGTTGTCCACGATGAATTGGGAGCTAATTGAACAACCACAGTCAGTTCTTTGTCCTGCAAAGTCCTGCGTTTAACAGTTTTGCTTATTGATTTTGGTGCTGCGTTATTTTTACAGAAATCTTAAAAAAGGGAAATGGCATCAGGAAGTGATTTGCCAAAACTTTTAATATTTACACATTATCGCCAGCATAATTCTATTACACTATATTTAAATGCTGTACACATTTAAATATGTGGAAAATCCCACTTCTCAATGCATATGATGACACTTGGAAAAGTCACCTGATGAACTGATGTATTATATATACATGTATACATACATTAGATAAATAGCTTAGTGTAAAATACCTTTAGTTTAGAAAAATAATGCATAAAAAATATAATTTTATTCCCTCCAGTTTCAGATTATCTGCACACGATTTTCTTATTGTGTCTTCTCCCACCCTGACAGTTTCCCCAGAATTCCCAGTGCCGCAGCCTTCTTTAACATCTAATAGGATTTCAGACACCGCCACTAAGTTCCCTTGTGAACTGAAATGTTTCTTATTCTTAACCGCCAAACTACAAAGTTCATTAAAAGATGAAGGACCGTGTAACCTGTGGGCCTTTTTGTGGCAGAAGAAATCCACTGACCTTCCTCACAAGACAGAGGCACCCACTTATTCAGTACAGACAAGTGTATAATGTGATTATAACCCCAGCAAAACAGGCATGGATTCCCTATCATTGACCCCTTGCAAACATTCTGCCTGTAGTTGAGCTACATTCAAGTGCTGTGAGGTGCCGCATTAATCCAGGGACGCATGACAGTGGGGGGTTTGTAGTGGAACCCATTATTCTTCCAACAGAATTTTGGGATTCTTGACAGGATGCAAGCCATTGAGAGTTTAGAGGTCCATGGCGCCTGACAGCAAACCTTTATGCTTTTTGCTGGTCTATTTTCTTTAATCGGCATTTTCTCAACCTCCCTGCTTCCAAAAGAAATTCTCTCTTAAATGAACACTATTAATCTGTCAGTGTCTTCTCAACATTCACTCACCAACCAGACTTGTTCTGATTTCTGTAAACTGTCAATAATCTCATATTATACCATCTGGAATGCATAGCAGTAATCAAGACATTTGGAACAATAAAGCTTTCACAGTTCAGTGCCTTATGTGCCCATGGGATGGTGTGACTGATAGACAGTATCTACATGTCAAATTGCAAACTTCAACTGAACAAAAAGAAAACGCTGTGTTACGCCAACGCAGGTTTCATGCATCTATTGAAATGCATAACAATGCCCAGAACTAAGAAGAATATACGCCATCGAAGGGGCGTGGGGATGATGCAGTCAAAGCGTGTTAAAGCATGCCAAATATGCGGCTCTGGGTTCCACATAACAGCCCCACGAGCTTTCTGGCATTGAGCGCCGAAAACTCGAGTGCGAGGTGCAGGAGCGCAGCACCCCGAAGGGTTGCCGTTGGCGCCACCGATGCAGCCTCTTGCCCACGGTCTCAGACAGCCGCAATATTGCCTATAGCTAGGAAAACCACGGCACACAGGAAGAACTGAAGGATTGGGGGAAGCCCACCTGAGCTGCCCGCCTCCCAGGAATGCACCACCTCCCATATTGTTTTGCAGTATAGCTTCAGAGCCATTTTTCACAACTATATCTCTAGTATATTATTTTCTTTCCAAAAGTGGCTAAGGAAGATCCTTTGTTCCAACAAGGTCTAAGGGCGCAGTGAAATGAAACGTTTCACCATTTTCAAGTCGCGTCGTATACCTGGTAGTGAATCCTGACAGCACAAAATGTGGCCGTGACCAACCGTCACTTCACGGGAAGCAATCCAAATGTCATTTCACCGGTGCATATGGTTCCTGTACCGCTTGCCTACGCTTGGCTGCAGCATACGGCAGATCTCATCAAACCCGTCTGCCATGCAGGACAGTTTAACTCCACCTCCCGTCACAGCTTTTCACCCGGCAACAGATGAACGCAGTGGAAAGGCACCGGTCAGAAGGCATCGCTGTTTTGAGAATTTTGCTTGTTTTGTCTGCGTTCATGCTGGGCGTTGGGTGATACACTTTTAATCAAATGGAAGCTGGAAGGCGATTTCAAGACCCTCATGGTGGCCAACCGAACACAGGCATGCAAAGAATGTAATTAGCTTCAAGTTTCTGGGGAAGTAAATCAGGACTTTGGAGAAGGGGGTTCTCTTTTGGAGCTCAAGAGATTTCGCTGGTAGGGCTATAAAGGCACAGTGTTGAATTTCAAAGTGCTGGGTCACTGCCCTCCAAAAGGGAAAGCCTCTCTTACTTCTTTCCTCGCTGCCTTTCCTCAAATGCCTGCCTGGATCTAGCACAACACAAAGGCCTTTAAGGGTCAGTAAAAGTGAAGATGACATTTGTGAGGTGGAAAATTGGTTAAAAGTGAGAGTCGCACCGTTAGTGACAAGGGCAAAGATCCGGAGACTGGTCAACCCCAGCAGCCTTGCATCAGTAGTGCAAGTATTTCACCTGTTCGTGATGCTCCTGTAGGAAACACATGTAATATGCAATGTAAATTAAAAAATGTAATAAACAAATGTTGAGGATAGTTGCAATGCATGCTATTCCTTTAAATGCTCAGTTCGGAGTGCAGTATCCAAGGTTAAACTCTTTATTGCGATTTAAATATAGGTTAATTGTATGGCTTACTACATGAACTGAAATTTGAAAAGAAAATATTTTTTTCTGTCATGTGATTTGACATGGAACTGATGTCAAATCATGGCGGCACAGCAGGTAGCGGTGGTGCCTCATAGCACCTGGGAAATTTGCACCTCAGCTCCTCAGCTGTGTATCTGGGCTCAAATTTGGCTCAGCCTGTTAGCATTTCTATGTTCTCCCTTAGTTAAATGTTGGTTTCCTCCATGTGCAGATTGCTGATTCCATATGACAACATGGACTGATGTTGAGGCTCAAGAGACAATGAGAAAAAAATGTTGTGGAAGAAATTCAACAGCTGGGCCTAAGACCTGGTATGTGTACTGTTTAACCAGACCCTGCATTTAGCAGTGGATCTGGCCAGTCCTTCCTTCAGGTAATGCTTTTGTGAGCCAGCTTTAATTGTCCATCTTCTCAAGCTCTTAGCAGGATGTCTTTGGCTGCTGAATGGCTGAGATTTAACACTCTTGGCCCTAGACTCCCTGACCCCTGAGCAGGTTACAGAGATGTTGCACGTGCTGGGTAGAGTTGGGTGGGATGCGTGTGGGTTTTTGGGGTGGTGGTTAAAATCGGGGGTGGGGAAGATCTCTCCGACACTAGGTCCTGGCCACATGGTTTGACATTTCAAATATTTGCCTATTTAAGATAAGCCCACCCTGACTGCACCTCGGATTTAAACCAGCCACTCATTCCCTGTGTTTCTAGATAACATCAGATCTTAAAGGGAAACAGAGAAAACAGGACCATTCAAATGTTTATTTCCAAGCACCATGGAACAGAATTCAAATGGAATCTAATGATGAATCTAAAAATTTGATTGACATTCAGTTGGGGACGATTTCAAATCACGGGGCACAAACATGCTGTCTTGTGATAAAATTTTTTTAAGTCATTCTTGAAAAGAAACTATTATTGCTATTAACTCATTTAAGTATGCTTTAAGGCAGTATAAATGAAAATACTGTCAAACAGTATCTCTATTTGATTATATATTAGATAGTGATAATGAACACATGGCTAAACTTTTAAAAGAAAGCTATGCGATCATCACATTTCTCTTTAGGTTCTGATCAGTTTCTCCCTTCAGATAAGCTCAGGTATATCTTAGCACACCAGCTAGCAGATGTTACTAAAGGTTGAGTACTACATTTTCAATTTCCCTTAACAACTGATACAGTTATCTAATCTGTTCCACAAAGAGAAACAAGTTTGACACATAACAGAGTGAAGTGCTTCCCTCAAGTGCTCTTACAGTCTCCAGTAGCTTAGTTGTGATATTAAGAAAATCATCTGTAGCAAACAACTCACAATTGGCTATCTCATATAAACTGTCTTATTAAACTGGGTTAAATTCTTACTAAGACAACAATGGTCATGGTTCACATGTTTAAATGTTTTTATTACACATAAACAATTCATGAACAGTATAATTCACAAATCACATTTCTTTAAGTCAACAAGGGTTTATTTCAAAAGCAATTGGTTGGTTAGGCTGTGGAATCATGAAGGACAGGAGGGTCTGGTTTGTTGGCTTTCATTATCATGCAGGATAAGGGATCCAAGTCATAGCATTTCATTGGGACCAGAAATTCAGCCCAATACACTTGTTAAAAGTGTTTTGTAAATAGAAGCCGTGGAAAGGTCTTACACAAACCAAAAGTCTAGACATGACTATAACACACTTTCTGACATGAAGTGTGCGTAACAGATGCCTGGGGAAGATATCCCAGGTAGGCCAATGAAATGGTGTCCAAGCCAGCTATGAGAACAGCAAAAATTCTTCATCTATAGTTATTGTGTGAAAACAAGTGCAGAAATTGGGAAAAAATGCTAAACTATTTCTAACTGCTAAAAAAGTACATTCAGGGGACCTTTGACCAAGTGCAGGATGTAGCAGCGAAATGAAAAGGAAGTTGCTCACAGAGCCGGACGAAATAGACTCAGATTCGCAATGGCTGCCCCATGTGTGTGTGATTTAAAACAGCCCCACCACACAGCCTTACATGTGAATGAGGGGGAACCATACAGGGAGCGGCGGTCAAACAGAGAGGCAGCCCATATGACAGAAGCAAGCACCACACCACACACCCTATCCAAAACATTGATGTGCACCACATCTGATGAGATGTCGGTCAGAGATCCATAATGCACACTGGTGTATTTTTTTGCCTTTTGTCCTAAAGAGAAAGAATTCCTTCTGAGAAATTGTATGGGGCAAAATCTTAACTTGGTTAAGCAATATCCATTTTGTTTCCCACTACAGTATCCATTCTCAGCGTTAAACTCAAAACAGAGGCGCACGGCAGCCATTGACTTTTGCTTCACGGTGGCTCATGTTTAATTACTGACTCCCTTAGAATCCATTCCTCTTGACAGGAGAGCACAGCCATAAGTTTAAAGAGAATCGAAAGCACCCCGCAGCTTATTCCTACATCCATTCCCGGCTTCCCGGTGACTTGCGTAAAACGCAGCGATAACCCCAGCACATCCGTCTTTGTGTGGAGCCTCCCTTGCTCTCACCTCTTCAACCTACATCTTCTGGACATGATCCAGCATCTAGACTTTGGGAGGTGTTTGGAAGACCAAGAGGTGTCAGTCAGAGTGTCGGGGGTGCAACAACAACAAAGTCTTCTGGACTTTGACCACAACAATAGGTCTTGCACATATGGAGTTTTCAAAAATTCAAGCTGCTTTTGGTCAAGCCAAATGAAACTATTTTGTTTCCAGTGCTGCCAGCTTTTCTCTCATTGTGTTTCTATGACTATGATGTGGATGTGGAGAATTATTTTGAAGTTTATTTTTGGCTATTTTAACATGTGTATGTTATATTTTCTACTTCCTACAGTATATACCGCAGCAGCTAAAGAGCAGAATTTCTCAATTACAAATGATCCCACTTTTGGAGGGGGCTTCATATCCCTTGACAGCAGAGTCTAACTGCTTATTAGAAGGCCATTTGCACAAATGGCCTGAGCTTTAAATTATGAACTCTCTTTGTCCATGACAGTTAACTTACTACGGATATAATTCTTTTCATGACCACTTTAATCTCTCTTATAAGAGAAAATTAGAGAAAATAATAAATAAATTTAATTTAGTAATAATAACAATAACTGATCTCACAGACATCTTCTTTCTGCAAAATCGAAAGTGTAATGAACTATTGTATAATATGTATGTCAAAAACATAAATGTGCACATTTCTTCAAACACATTCAACTTTGCATCTTCTGTTTTTGGGACACAGGAATAGCAAACTTCTACCTGCACTAGCATTTTGTGACTTTAGTTTTTGGCACCAGGAACCTGGGGGGGAAGTGAGGCATACCTTTTCATTTAAGGTATGGAGGCTGTCATTGCCTTAACCCCCAAAAACATGGATTTAAATTTGCCTTTAAGATTGTATAAGCTATAAAGATATGTTATTTTGCTCACATGTATGTTGCATTAAACCTCATGCTATTAAAGCAAAGTAAATGCAGCATTAACAGTTAACCATTTATTCTGAAAACCCTTCACCTTCTACTTTTTTGAGTTCACAGCATCATCTGTGAAATTAAGTTTATCTAAGTGAAAGCAGACCCAGAAAGTTTTATTAATGTTAATAAAATTAGATACTGCGTGAGATTTTTAAACCTAAACTTTAAACAACTTATATTGAACATACACTCATATGTCTATGTAAATATCTGGCCCAGATAAACTTTAATGCATGCACCTCAGCACTGCGCTGCAAGTACAGCATACCAGTATACGGATTTTTTTTTTTTTTTTGTCAAATTGCGAAGCATAAGAGGAAAAACAATATTCTGCATCGGCCAAATAGTTCATCTCTGGGAATTGCATTGGAAAATCAGACGGAAATTGTAAAAAAAAAAAAAAAGTGGCTAGGAATTTAAATGTTTAAAAAGAGCACAATGAACACATCAGGAAAGCTGTAATGTATACAATATTCCCTAACCCTTATGTTTACTTGAAGTACTTTGGCAACACGGTGTTAATTCCTACTTACCTATTTTTCCGTCAATGTTTAAGTATGTAAGACCCTTAAAAGGAAAGGATTTGATTAATTGTTTAAATACTTTGCCCAATTACAATTTAAAAACAAAGCATACTTCCTTCTATTGTCCCATTCAAGGGTCAGATCATTTGAGCTCTTGCAATGACTCTAAGATCTTTGTCTCGCAAAAGAAAAAGAAGAAACACATACAAATCTCCTTGTAACTCCTGTGTGTAAGCTGGAGATGTTAGCTGCCCATTCTACTGTCTTAATCCAAAAGACTGTTTCAGCTCGAAAGAAGATCCACCCATGCCATGGACAGGCAAGGAAAATGAACTGTTTGTGCTTCCATTGAAGACCAGTGGAATGCAAACCCTTGCCATTGTCATCCTCCTGCAGGGGGTCTGCTTCCACTTTGGGTATCCAGAAGGTCACTGGGTGAACTGTGTGTGTGTGTTTTTTTTTTTTTTTTGACATGTGGTTGGGAATCGGGGATACCCACCCCATCATTTTTTCCACATGCGGTTAAATATATCCTGGATGTTGAACATATGAAGCATTTCTTGATGTTTACATTTTCTTCAAAACAGCTTACAGTGTGACGCTATAGATTATTTACCTGTTTATACAGCTGTGTACTTTTTTCCTGGAGCAGTTTTGTGCTACGTACCTTGCTCGGGTATTAGGGCAGGACGTGGGATGTGAAACCTCCAGTCCAAAAGCAGCGACACTACAGCTACTGTTAAATAGAAGCCGGCAGTAAGATTTTCATTTGGGCAAGGCTCTCCTTACATTTCCACCGAAACAAATTGTCCACCCTGTGACAGCAGCACAGTCTGTTTAAGTAACCGGGGTGGCCTCTGCAGGATATTTAATAATGAACTGACAGATAGCGGAATGATCTGACTGCCTTTAAACCAGGACAAGGCCCTTTTCACGGTCTTTACCCCAGACATAGTTGCGGGATGCATTTCTTTCAAACACAACTTGAATAACCGAAATATAATGAAGGTAACCGTAGTTGGAAAAGCTGCATCTGAAGCCTTTATAAATACGAGTGGGAATTTGCATAGTACTTTAGTAGCAGTGTAAATTAACTTAAAAGGGTGACTAGAACATTACAGATAAGTTCCTGCAGTGAACAAACCAGTGGGCCACAGAACCAAGTCCACGGTAGATATATGCAAGTTTCTAAGACGAACAGAGAGCGTAATATTATTTGCGTTCACCGAGCCAACATATTTCATTAAAGCAACTTAAGTTTGGATTTGTAAACTAAGGTACTTTGCCAGGTAACTTCTGTGAAAGCATTTCTGGACGAGTACATTGTTTAAGCAGACAATGGCAGGTACTGTCGCAACAGGTCTAACCAGTATGCTACCTCCTCATTTTGAGGTCTAACTTTAAAATGCAGTTAATTTAACTGTGAGATATTTTCTATCAACATTCAAAAATGTGTGATCCTTTGTGGTTTGCCCATCATAAAAAATTGCTGCCATATTTTTATATGTCACTCAGTAGTTTATTTAATATAAGGGGCATTTTTATCCAAACTGACATACAGCTCAGAGTAAACAAAGTGTATTTCACAACAGATAAATAGCTTTACATGCAGACCGATGAAGCAGAGTCAGTTTGTCAGTTTGTGACCATCATGTCTGCTGGTGCACATTACCCAAGCAGCTACCTATAGAACTGAGTCTGGCAGGACATATCAATTCTGAAATTCTGGTAGAAGCTGGGATGCAAATTCATGCGACTCTTACAAGGTCAGCAGAGGCTTTAATACAAAAGAAATGGGTTCTGAGTCCTTAACCAGTGACATTTAGTAGTGTCCATCTGCTGAGCAATTAAAGCCATAGGTGAGAAAGGCTGGAAAGCCTTAAATCATTTCGTCCCTGCATGCCTTGCAATTGCCCAATTCAATGAAACACATAAAGGAGGATGGGCAAATCCTCTCCGTTCGCCTCCTGATTGAAAAAAATGGGGTCCTTCACAAACAGACTGCCATCCCAGTAAACAATGCGATTCCACGACAGCTTAGTCCATTTCTCCCATGCCTTTCTGGAGGCATCCCTGGAATTTGATAAGCCACCCACTTGGTCATCCCCATTCATGCCGCGACTCCCTTCATCTTCTGCTCCATCTCTGCTTGCTCTCGGGCTAAAGGGAAGCATTCATCACTAATGAACTGCTGAAATCATGCAAACAGCTTCTTTTGGGGGACTGGGAATGGGGGAGTGTGTGTGGTGGGGGATGGATCAAGCCTGCTGGGGAAGGGGGCTTTTTGCTGGATTACAATTTGTTTTCTGTTTTCTTTGGGGTGAAAGAAACCTTGGTGAAAAGCCCGAAGAAACGTAAACAGGTACCATGTCGGAGAGGAAACTGAACCTTAAAGGTGGGAGTAAAAGCTAGCACCGATCACGTCGGACCAAATATAATCAATATATTCCTGAAATACAGTAAGTGTAATTCATTTCATTTTTAACCCATGTTTGGGCAATGACTCACTGAAATGGAGGAAAAACATTGCGCGAAAAACATGGCTGATAAACTGCGTTTCTTTCTAAATTCGCTTCGAAACGTACGAGTCAGAGTGAATAAAAAGTACAGCATATTGACTTGGCTCTTTTAAGGGGTGCTGGGTAAAAAAAGGCTCCGATGTCTTCGGAAAACGCAGCATGGCAACATTTCGGCAAGTGACTCTCGTACCGCCTTGCTGAGCGAGGCGAGAAAAGGAAAGTCTCATGGCTCGCTCTCAGGCTCTGTTTCACATGAGAAATTACATGCAGGTGTCTCGTAAAAACCAACCAACAACAACAAATGAGAGTTTATTAACGTTCCCGGCGAGCAAATTAGTTACCTCTTTACTACAGGTGGGCCTTTGGAGTTGTTGTGTTTGCTAGCAACAGGGGCTCGTCCACAACATTCCCAACACTACGGTGCGCTGGCTGCCTTCAGATCATCCGGATCTTGTTTTCCAGGCATGTGTGCCGGTGTCGGAGGTGAACGCGGCGCGCCGGTGCAGTAAATGAATGCACCAGGCTACCGGAGGCCTGCATGCGATTATCACCGGCCCACCTTTCGGCTGTTAGCAACAGCACAGCTTTAACAAGACTTGGGTGAGTCCCTCGGGGCGCCGCTTTAACGGCATTCCTGCTCATATCCACCTTATCCCACCGTGTTTTCCAGTAACATCGTTTCTTTCATGTTTTTTTTTTTTATGACTGTCAGTGTGATGTTTTTTTTTCCCCCCGCGTTTCTGTTATTTCCACATACGCTTAATAGAGAGCCGAGTGTCGACTTAAAACGCTGTAGTGTATTTTGAATATTTTCCATGTCCTTTTGCACTTTGCAAACAATTCAGGTAAAGGGGGAGGAACACACACACTCAGGAGAGAAAGCTCTAGGATCATGTGCATGGTAATACTATATTGCATGCTACACACACACACACACACACACACACACACACACACACTAGACACGATATATACCACACTTTCTCACTGCTGACACAGGCCACCAATGCTGATGCCAAAGTACACCACACTCCCTCCAACTGCACACCATGCCTGCCCAAGCCAGCATCCCACAACATTGTTTCCTGACTTAAACGGGCTCAGCTGAGCGTTACTATTGTATGAGCAAACTTGCCACTCTTGAATGTGGAGCAGGTTCTCCTGGGTAAGTTACCCCAGGGAATGGGGTGTCACAAACAGATCCAGAATGTGCCAAACTTAGTTTTTGCTTGGTCTGGGACTCGAGTCTCACAAATGATTAAGTAGGATGCCTCTGGGCTGGCAGCCATAGAGGAATTCAAGTGTGATAAACCTGTAGAGCCCTGGGATACCTTACATACAGTGAACAGCAATGGTTCCAATATTTTATATTTTACATTATATAATGCTTCTATATTTTATTTTTTAGTTTCTTGCATTATGGACAATGATTTTGCATATCATTTTTTTTATTGTCCTAAAGCACTCAGCTAATCTGTCTGTCTGGAGATGGAAGACATTAGTTGTGATAGATCACAACATTATGTTTAGCAGTTTATGCAGTTCTTTCAGCATATGGGACATACCCATGGTTGGTAAGAATCTTCTTGGGGATTCCCATGTGGGAAAACACAAGAAAGTGTATTGGTGATGGTTTTTGACCAAATTGCTTTCAGGTAGCAGCCACAGTCACTACGTCAAAGCAGTGCCATCATAGTAATCACAAGAGACCCCTTTTAAGTGAGGAGGCTGGAGGACAGCCCAGGGGATGTGAAGTTAGCAATTGTCCCTGGCAATTGGGGGCATTCCACACTCAGCTCCAAATGTCACCACAAATTCCGGGCTACTAAAATTGGGCCAGAAGGTAGCATGGAGTTTTATTCTGTTCAAGATGCCCAGGCACATTTTTGATATGGGTTGTACAGAAAAGTTTCTTTCACAGTTTTCATGGAATAAATAATCGAGTTATTCCTTTGCCCATGTCCATATTTCCATGTATTATATATTTCTTATTTTGTATGTTGTTCAACGTGCAGAAGTACCGAACGGTTATCAGCAGGACCTGGTTCACACATTATCCATTAATCTTTAGCACCTACTCACAAACTGGGAGTTGAGGGGTATCACTGACTGTTAGCTGTCCCAACATGCATAACAGGGCAGTCACAGCTGAGGTGTCTGGCCTGTAATGCCAACATTCTGGGCCTTGGTGTCCTCACAGGGTACCCTGTGAATAGATCAGTGGAGGAAGACGACTGACTGGAGGGTGGCAGCAGTTGGCGATACTCTTCTGGAAGGCAGTAAGTTACAGTGAGGAAGTCAAAAGATGTCAGGTACAAAGGTGGGTCCAGTGAAATCGTCATTTCTTCTCCAGCTGGACCGTTTCGACCGGCAAGGTCAGCAGGTGATAATGCAGATAGCTGGCCGTCTTCTTCCGAAGGGCTGGTGGGAACTGACCTATGGCGGCAAGTTCGGTGATTTGGCGGCCAGCTGCAGTCTGGGCTCGTAGCCAGCAGGTGCAGGCATTGTGCAGCTGCTGGTGAACATAAAAGACTTTCCAACATTTTCATAGAAGACGCTCCTTGGCTTTTTTGTGGTGCCCCTTAGGGGTCACGTCCACCCTCTCCAAGACCACAGCATTCAGGGCTCCATAGCTTGTGGTGGCCACAGTGGGGAGTTAGCTGAAGGCCACCAGGGTCTCTTCGGTGAGCAGCTGGGTCAGCCAGAGGGCTCATTCGTCTTGGGGCCAACAGCACATAATTGGTGTCTGGGCCATTGTCAGGGTCCATCTTTGAAAGCTACACCATTGGTCACCTGCATGGCCTTGGCAGTTAGCAAGGACAGCCAATATCTCTTGACTGGACATTCTTCCTCTTTGGCTGCAGTGAGATGACAGTGGTGGACCAGACATCTGTTGTCCGTGGAGATCCCTTGACTTTTGGCTTGGGTTTTTCCAGAGCTATGACAGTCACAATGATTTGTAGGATAAGAAGACATGGAGATGCAGAATTTCATTTTGATCAAAGCTTTTTTCAGACTTCGGAACCAGACAAGTGAATGGGGAAAAGGGAATCTAAATTGTAGGCATGGGTTCAAACACCGAAACACAAACTCCCTGGTCCTTCTCCATCTTTCACTTTTACTTGCATCTCAGGTCTCTGCTGTGGACAAAACAGGTTTTTAAGTAGCAACTGGATGCCACAGGTTGTATGGCATGGTGTGACAGGGCAACCAGGTACCATGGGATCCATGGATAGGGATTGGGGAGGTGTGGTCAGTGTTGGTGGGCATGATCTGTTATTAAGTGTGATGTACATCAGCACTGCTAGAGTGTGTTGGCATGGTATAAACCTGTGGTTTGCATTGGTGTTGGCCAAACATACCATGTAAAATATCTGTGCATGTTTTTATGTGGTATGGTGTGTGTGTGTGTGTGTGTGTGTGTGTGTGTGTGTGTGTGTGTGTGTGTGTTTCTATGTATGTAGCACATATATATGAACCTATTTGTAACCGTGTATATGTACAGTATATATATTTTCCCCGAGCGTTTGGGTGTGAACCACCCCCATGTGCCACAAGCATAGCACAGACATATATGTGCACAAAACATTATAATTAAAATAACAAGTACAGCTAAATTAATAGGAACTCTGCTCTTACTCAGGTGTAAAGTGTGACTGTCTAACAGCTCCCCTTATAAGGCCGAACTTTCTCCTTCAAAGCTTGGTTTTCATAGAAGGCCTGCAGTGTCATTCACAGGAAGGAGGCTGGACATTTTTCCAAGGCCACCAGCGAAGCATAATAGGAAAGTGAAACCAGTGAAACTTGACAGCACAGATAGAATAGGATGGGGGCTTTTTATCTGAGAAGCCCAGGATGATGTGGACAGCCTTTTGTACAACCATACAGCGGCTGATAAGCATATTCTATATTTCTTGTGAAGTAGGTGGGTCCACAACGGCAGTGACAGCAGGCAAAGATGATCGAAGTGCAGTGTCATCCTGCCTGGTATCACATGTCAAGCTTCGCGCAGTGGAAATGTATTTACTTACTGTCCAGAGATACTGGCTTGTCTGTGGTTTACTTGACAAATTGTAAAAACATGTTTTAAGGCTATATGCCTATACTGCTGTTGTTAAATTTGAGAGGTAAATACCAAAAATACTGAGAATTTCTAAAAAGATCAATGCAAATATGTTTTCCATGGTTGAACAGCAATGTAAACTGAGTTTGGTTTCCAGGTATAATTCCAAACATGCAAGTAGCACTAACTGGAGTAATAAAAGAGGAGCACCTGCCACACCTGCATAGCTAGCGCACCTGTAACGGAGGTCAGTGTTGTTTCATGAGGAGCACCGCCATGCAGTGATTCTAAATGTGGGTGTTTGGATTCAATGAGATCCATAGGCTGCAGTGCAGGTCTGCTATTGGAGAACATAAAAGGTCCCTTGAGGGACACTGCTAGAGACCAAATGACAGCCTCAGTCTACGAGTCTCTGGAGACAGGGCTGTTTATGCAGTGCTGGACACAGAAGCCGCTTCTGACCACATAAAAACCCACAGCTGACCGCTAAGTGAACGCAGGGCTGCTGGCGTCTGCAGGACCGCAGGCCTCCCAGGACCGAGTTTGCAGCATATGTTGCAGGCGGTTTCAATTCAATTAGCTAAATGGAAGAGGGGGAATGCTGCTCTTAGTTCAACACTTTATCACTCTCCCCAGCTCCCGGCTTTCAGCTCCATCCGCCACCGACTGGGGTTCTGCTACCTGTGATCAATCACTTGTGTTTCTTATGAAAATTCACATCCAGTCGTTGCTCCTACTCTACATTGCGCAGCAGATTGGATTTGTTTGGTGGAAACAGAAGTTTTTGCAATTTGCCTAAAATAATTTTCCCACTCCGTTGTAGTTACATCGGTGTCTTCCTCGTCACTTTAGGATTTTGCATTTTGGCATTTGGAGAACATATCTGCAAAAAGAATAAAAGTTTCCATGTGCTGGAAGGGTTACTTGAAGGTAACACATCCTGTTGCAAAACCACTCACAGACAAATTGCCCAATGCTAGCCGTGGAACCGGGAAGGGGGGGCGGGGTCTTCAATGGTGGTATCTCATTGTTTAAGGCTGACAGTGCCTTCACCCCCCCCCCCCCCACATACACACACACACACACACACACACACACACACACACACACACACACACACACACTTCCCCCGGAAAACTTCAAAATCCAGCCCTGCCACCACCTGCCTCTGTCCCTGTTTCCAGGCCCACCAGACCTGGGCTATTTTGCTGAATGAAACCTGAGCGCAGACCACATGCAAAGAGTGGAATTTATGGCTATTTAACTGCTTTTTCCTGTCATGAGGACCTAACAGCAAACCTATAACAAGAGCGGGGCCTCGCTGGTTACCGAAACCAACCGCGCGATTTTCCCTGCGATGGCAGCAAAGCCGCAGAGCCTTTGCGCGATCGCCTCCGCGAGAAAAGGAAAGTCAGCGCGACCGAAAGGGGAACGCTTCTGTTAACCATTAAAAGCGCCACGGTTCTCGACACACGTTGGTTGCCGCTTGCATTCCTCGCGGAGGCCGTCCCGCCCTCCGATTGGGCGGCGCGTCGGCCAATGGGAGCCTTCCACTGCACTGCCATTCATGAAAAAGTAGAAAGGTGCCGCATGACTGAGCGAACAGGATATTTGCGATGTTAAGGCTATCACTTGCAAGCATGCCTTTCCTCTGCGGCGTGCCATCCCCCCACCCCCTCCTGAAGCACACTTGAGGTTTCTACCCAAAGTGTCCGGCGTGGAGTTGGCCGTTTTGCTTTCACAAGAAACAGAACTGACTAGCTTCTGTATTTGTAATGACTGTCTGAAATCCAAGCTCAGTCCTCTGCTGCGTTTTCGTTTTTCTTTTTCTTTTTTCTTCTTTTGCGATGAAGTCACTTTTCTCACTGATTGAAATCATCTGTTTGCAGCTCCCCGAAAAATTAATTGAACTAAATCTTCGGTTCGAACGGGGTTTTCGGACTCCCAAAACAGACTCTTGTCTAAAGGTTTTCTCCTTGTCTCTCACACAGAGAAGGATAATTTAATCTTCGGTTCTTTAGAGGAATTCACATTTCCTTGAGCAGAATGAAAGGACATTTTGTTCTGGCGATAGCGGTTTGGTTCTGAAAAAATTGGGGTGAAATTGAATTGAGCATTTTTCTGTCATCTTTTGACATGGACAAACATGCTCAGAGACCAGGTTTTGCATGCTCTAACATAACACTGTGAGAAGATGGGGGGGGGGGAGTGCATAAAACTCGGTGTGTTTTGTCAGAGAAACCAAGCCTTTCTTTCTTCTTTTCAGCCTGCATTGCTTTCCCTCATGTCTGTTCCAGTCGGCCAGCCACCCAACCATCCACCCACACAGAAATATAGCTGCAAAGAATGTCTGGCTTCAGGTTCAACTTGATCACTGTCCCATCTGGGTTTCCAGCTCTTCCTGGCAGATGTCCCTCTGCTGTAATAAGAATCATGGGTCATGTCTCTAAATGCAGCATTAGCCTCAAAACATGGCCAGAACGTAACAAATAAGGAAAGAAAAGTTACAGAATCCAACTGGGCCATTTTTAGCTGTCGGCAAGGAAAGTGGCTCCCAGGTTGCCGCAATTAAAAAAGCAAGTGAAGTTTACGTAAGTGGTGAACATCGAAAAAAAGACCCAAACCGATGAATACTTTTGAAACTGATCATCGGCTATTAATAAAACTTATCCCCGAGTTCAAGGAGCACGTTTCCTTCTTTGTCGACAACACGTCTAACAAACCCAAAAATGTTACAGGTAGTGCAAACGTGACGCTACACGCTGCAAGCTGAGACTCTGAAAGAATAGTTCCAGATGTATTATTTACCGCCCTTGAAACAATGGTGACAGGAAATTTTTTTGCCCTCATACCGTCCCCCTATGATTGCGTGTTTGCTATTGTGTCCTTAATTTTTCCTTCTGCTTCTGTTTTCTTTTTTAGACTTGTGTGTGGTGATGGGGGGTCTCGTTTTTGCTCAGCTATTGGGTGGCCCGCCCTGGAAATCCTGGGGATGTGCTCCGTTTTATGAGCTGGGATGTTAATGGGGACTGGGGCAGGTTTTTTTTTTTTTTTTTCTCTCCTCCTCAGTTGTTTCTGAGTCCTCTTCCCAAATCTTGAATGGAAGCCCAGCAGTGAGTCTCTGTCTCCTGCTCGGCCTGGACTGAAACACACGCAGGCAAGTTCTGGGGCAGTTTCCTGCAGATAAGAGATACAGCAGGAATGGATGCCTGGCTGCTCAATGGTCACTGTACAAGAAATTGTTTCCTCTCCACAGCCAATATCTTCATGAACTATTTTAAGAAGGAGTGGAGAAAGAAGTGATGTTTGGTATTTTGGGATTTCCTTGTGAAAAATCAAGCTTCCTTTTTAGTTATATAGCAGCTTGATAAGCATGAAAAATTGCAATGGCAATGAACTAATTTGCATCCGTTCTTTCAAAATATCCAAGAAACACGACAAAAATGTGCTCAATTGACAATAATTTAGAACGCGTGGCTTCCCAGGCGTCAGCTGGTCTTAACAACAAGCCTGGAATGTGACTAAATCGATTTGAAACAGACTAAATAATACCGCAGTCCTTTGATTTCTAGCTAACAAAGACGGAGGGGAAGATACTGTAAATAAAGCAGCTTGTCAAAGAAAACACTAAATGTACGGTGTGGAAGAAAAGAGCTCAGAGGTCACTCTCTGCCGCCGTTCCAGTCGATAGCATGGGGCTTCGGCAAACGTTCCTTATGTGGCACAGCCTTGTCCAGAAGATGACCTGATACTTTCGGTTGTGCGGTGCATGGACTGTCAGCTAATACGCAAATGTATAACCTGTTTGCGTTTTAATAACAGCCTGGCACTGCACATGCAAAAGGGAAGCCGCCGGTCAGGGCCGGCTGCCAAAAGTCGAGGGTGCGGCCGTGAAATAAAAGTCCACGCCAAAACACGAGCGAAAATGCATAGCATCACACGAAAAGGATGAAGATGTTATTGTCATGGAGTTCATGTGCCCATCAGTAAAGCTCTTACGCTCCTGACATGCTTTTCAGCGAGTGAAGTCGATGAACACGTGCAGAACCCCTGACGGTGGGGGTCTTTCGGACCGTCTGACTTTAAATAGCTCCCACTTGTGGCTTGAGGACGCATTCTGGAGTGCATTTAAAAACCCCTCTTCTAGGCTGCTTATAATGTTCGCAGCTCACACTGAACATTAAGTTATTCCCCTGGGGAAGGTCAGACAGGGCTCGCACTTTAAAGAAAATGAATAAATTATCTGCATTTGGAGGCAACAGTATGTTCTGTAATTGTAATGGCTATTTGGGATTCTTCCTTAATGCAGCCATTTTGCATTTGAATTGAAAGCTCGCCGTATGCCAGTTATTGATATGCATTCGCTTCTATTTGCATCCAGCTTGCTCATGGTTAAGTGTGAGAAATACAGTTTTTTCTCATCTTCGGTCAAGGTACTGCAAACATAATTTGTATGTTTAGAGCTCATTGCTATTTCAGGAAATTCAGTACCAGGCCTGGTTCACATGTTGTTAATTCCAGCAAACAAGGCCATTCGGAAGGAATGCAGAGTCCAGTTTAGTCTTCAGGCTCCGGCTTCGACGGGACACGGCCTTGAACCGTTTGTACGGAAGTCATCAGAAAGATGTTGCTTTGGCTTCCTCTTTTCCTTGTTGTCAATAGTCTTGTACTTTCCAAGGCTTGCAAGTGCAAACAGCTGCTCTTACATGGCTACCGGGAGCTGTCAAAGTTGCAGTCTGACCCCTTGGATTCCAGCGCCTGGACACAGCAGCAGTTAAGCTGGAAGGAAAGGGGTTGGACGGTAGGCTTTTTCTTGCAGCGCCACCATGAAGTGGACCCAAGTCAATGCAGAATAAAAATCTTGCTTACTTTTCTCCGTGCACAAATCCCTGTGTTACATGAAAGTTTGCGCAGCGGCCCCGAAGCATAGCTGTAGCACTGGGCTGCCACCAACGCGTCACTCCATCCCAGAAAGTTCAAATAAAACACTGCGCATACATGCTGCAGACAGTTTGAGGTTGTAAACAATGCGGCCGCAGGATTTCATGAGCTCTGCTGCTTTGTTTTATAATTTTCAACAACTGTATCCAGATGGAGTAGAAAATGCCAATCACCAAGCATTAAAAGCGATGGAATGGGGCTTAGTACCCCGGTAAAAAGCAGCCTTTCTCACCAGAAAAGCTGAACAGAATGCGCAGCTTTTTCAACGATATCGACATATGAAAGGACAATAAAAAGCAGGGCGAGACCGCTCTTATGAGAAATATCAATGAACGTTCTCGCTGAAAACGGAGCGGAAAAACAGACAAAGCGGTGCCCTCCGTTAGCTGGCGTCTCTACAGAAGTCTTAGCGGCATCAAATCGTGGTGGGGGAGAGGCCGTGTTATCAGGCAGCCAAGCTATGCGTTCGTGGAAGTGTACGTGGATGGAAGAATATGAAACGGTGCTTGACCGCCAACTGCTTTAGAGGGACTGCAGACAGCCAGCTGCAGAGGAATGGATGAAAGGGGTCACTCACACCACGACCCTCACCGTTTAGACATAACCAGGCATTTAAGTTGATCGATATCCCTCCTGGCCTAAATAAGGGCTCCTGGAGCATCCCTGAAGAAAAGGGAGCCCCACTCTTCCCACAACCGGCCCAATGACACCCCCAGCCCACAACTCAAACCCCAGTCTTCACAGAACAGCTTGTCTTCTGGGGATGTCACCCTTCCTTCACCCCATGCTCATTAACGTCCCGACACTGACATGGTTACATAAACGGGAGGCCCTCCACCTGTCAGACTGTGTCACTGGGCGGAGGCCTGATAACGGCTGTCGTCCCTGGAATGGCAGGGCACAGCAGGACAGGGCTGGATGGGTGGAATGGGCGGGGGGGGGGGGGCTATGCAGTCCCATTCTGTGGGACACAGTGAGACAGCGCTCACACGCAGGCAGACCCCTTGCTGTCTGGAATCTCGCCGTGAGGTACGTGAGGACCTTTGTCCATTGTTCCCAGAACTAGGTCAAGGGGCTAAGCAATCAAACCCAATTTGCTTCGGGGATTGATCGAAGGAGACAAAAAAGGCACGGCTGATCACACTAATCGATTTAAGGCATAAAAAATGGAGTTTTCGCCATTAATCTAGATGCCTCCCCTCAGTCCAGAGTTATAATTCATAATGTTCGACATATGGAGGCGATTATTATGTAACCGTCCAGTAACAAGTGGGACCCATCGTAGATCTGTTCTCAAACCAAAACTAGATTTATTGCCTTTATGGTTTTCAAATTAAAGGCAAGCGCAGGATGCAAAAAAAAAAAAAAATGCATCGAAAGGATTATATTTTGTTTGTCTTCGTATCGGTAAACAGCCACCCGGACAAATAAGCAGGTCCGGAATTGCACACAGCATCAGAGCACCAGGCACACATGGCCTACTTGCACAGTTAAAGAAAACAAGGCCAAGCAATGCTGCAGTTTTGACGTGATGTTTGTCTGCTTTTATTGTAGATATAAATATTTCTCTGTGCTATTTCTTTATTAAATGTGTCTCTTTCCATCTTGGGAGCAACCGCAAATGGGGGTGGCATTTTAACTTAATCAGTCTCACGTTTCCAGCAGAGCATTGTTGCGCGAGGCCGGAGAGACCAGCAGTACGAGAGATATAAGTTAATTAAAGTCCCATATGGAACATAGTCTATTCAGCTAAACCTTATGGCTTGGGTGATCAAAGTTACCACCCCACACCCGACCGCATGTGCACGCAGGCTAAATCTGAATTAGCTGTCATTACACTGTCTGAGTGAGTTAGGCGCCTTCATTATAGAAGCACGCGCCCATTGCCAGCAGAACTGTTCCACGTCTTATCAAGCCTTAATGCCCAATACCTACCATATGTGGAGACTCAGCTACATGCCTTGCAGAATTTTGGGATGCTCGCTGCAACCTGTCATGACAAGATAAATCTTTCATCCGGGGAAAGATGCTCGAATGTGGCACATCTGTTAAAAGGGCTGGTCTGGCAAAAAAAAAAAAAAAAAAAAAGTAAGCTATTATTTCAGCTTAAAAGCCTAAATGTGAATATATATCCCTCAGTAGGGAGGCTTTAGATAGGTAATCTGCTTGTTAGTTGGGCTTTTGAAACATCTTTTCAAAGAGCTGACACTGAAGGTGCCTCTGGTTCTTAGGCTTATGCACTTTCTGAGTCCATCTGACCGACAGTGTTTGTTAATGTATACTGATGTGTCTGAGTATATAAATATATATGTATGTGTGTGTGTGTGTGTGTGTGTGTGTGTGTGTGTGTGTGTGTGTGTGTGTACACTATATATGTGCAGTATACTGTATATGCACTATATTTTTCAATGTGTTTTCATTTTTATTGCTTTGGCAGTCAACAAAGCACCTAAATATCTATTCATGTATCCATACATATACTGTGACAGTCACTAAGGAAAATTTACAGCCACTGACCATCCCACCCCAAATGCCTTTGGACAGCTTTGGACAGGCCTTTGTTTATTTATTTATTTTTTTATTATAAGAAAATAAAGACTGATCGAAGAACGTGTGTGTGTTTTGAAATTTGGAGTGTCATATAACATCCTACCCGCCCTGTCTTTTTATTTTAAAGCGCATTAGAATGAATTTCCAGAGCCACAGTATCTTCAGAGGCCTGAAAGGATTTTATCCTACATCACTCTGAGCTACTGTGCTCATGGCATTTGTTTATGTTTCGAGTGCTGAGTGTTTATTTTGTCGTGGGAAGATGATGAGGAAAGTTTTTTTGTTGGTGCAACATCATGTTTTTCCAGGTCATAAATCCCTTTGTTGTCAGTTTTTCTGTTCACACACCTCCATGGGAACGATACTCACCTAAATGTTGACTCCTCATTGACGCCATTACCTTCATCATCCCGGGTTGGGTCAAAATCCATACCTGCGTGTTTTCTCACAGCTGGCTGTTAGCTCAGCTCCTTCAGAACGTTGCGATCATTAAGGCGTTCAAATGATTGATATCAAGAGGGGATTTGCCGAGATCAGATGACAAACGTGGTATAATTCATTGATCCAGCAACTGTGGTTTTATGCTGACGCGCACTTGGCTATTGATCTCCAATATGTTTGCCTGGTTTTGTCACCTGTTAGATAGTTGTGATTATAAACTATGGCAACTAACAGTTTTGCTCTTTATAGTATCTGGGTTTTTTTTTTGGTTCTTTGTGTCATCTTGGAAAAGCTGAGCTCTGGATGAAATACTTTAATCCCTCCCTTCAAAAATGTTACTTATCTTGTTCATATTAAGATTTATATCGAGCTTTACCAAGATTAGGTTTCGGTATTAGACATGGATTAACACTACTAATTGTTGCCTTCAAGGTACTAAACTGAACAGTCGTAATTGGTTCTCCTTAGCCCTTTGTGACAAATATCTCAGCTAAGATAAGGTGTTTGATTTTAAACTAAGGCATATTAATATTCCATTAATGTATTCTCTGGTATACTGCTTCTATGTATCTTTTTTTTTTTTTTTTTTTTTTTTAACTATGGGAATAATATTACTTATTTAAGTCTTTTAAGCAGACTGTTATTCAACAGTTTCAGAGAAAGAGCTTACAAGATGCTTTTTTCCATCATTTAAATTATTTTTTGAAAATATTCATTCCTAAAGCATGCATGAATTCCTTTTTTTCTGGTGCACAATAGTCAGGCATCAGCAACAACTGTAAACATCCACAGGGAGGGGAAAAACAAGCTAAAAATATGCAACCCGTGCCTAGAATGAGAATATATTCAATCATTTTTATTGTCATAATCTTTAAAATTCTATTGTTGCCATTCTTGTTATCTGTTATTTGTATAAATCATAACAGACTGTAATAATGAGATCATTGTTGCACAAAACATTATTTCCGGGGCCTATTGTGGTGTAAAAATACATTAGAATTTGAGATATGTGTCTAGGAGGAAATTTTGCTTTGTATGAGGCTAAAGATAAAATACCTAGCACATAAAGTGTTTGATTGTTATATCATGCTTATATGCTTTTAAGAACTGTGTGTGTTTATTCACTTCTGTTTGCTTTGAGTCGTACCTCACTGGTGAAAAATGTGAGCTAAACAAATCGGTGTTTATTCTACATAGCAAAAAACATAGGCTTAATGCTACTAAACATCAAAACAGTTTAGAAACCGATAAGCAAAAATCCACTCCACTACCAATATGTTGCACTTGCAGCCACTTACACATGTAATTGGGATTGAAGGCGCTTTAATGCAACGCAAATGCACGTGGAAGCAGGAGACAGAATGACTGCAACCTTCTTTATCTGTCGGGAAAAGACTTTTCAACTGGACTACCGGGTTGTAAAAAAGTTTTCTACCTGTTTCCTTGCCTTCTTTTGGGAAGAAGTTGTAGGGACGGAGGAAGGAGAGATCAACTAAATCACTCCTCATTCCTGTGTCTCTTGGCCACCCAAATCTTCCACAAACAGGTTTCAATTAACTGGGCGATAAAATCCCACGCTCTGCTAACTTTCCTTCCTTTGCTCTCCGTCACACGTATGTGATTGAATGTTTAATGGGACGGATAATTGTGGAACGTGCTCAAACCTGTGTGCCTTTCCATTTCTGCAGTGTTGTACGCCTTTGGTCACGGAGGGCACAAGAATGCAAAGTGGGGTTTTTTTTCACCGGATTGATGCATAAATATGGCCGCGAATAAAAACCATCTCCCCATTTCAGGCGATAAAATCAAAACCTGAAACACGCAACCAGACCGTTGAAGCTCCAGATGATCTTCATGGTTTTTCCTGCGTCGTTCACTTCCGTTTTTCCATCGGCTCGGGCCGGCTTTGCGCTTTGATTTCGCGCGGCTCGTTCGCTGGTGTTTTCTTTCCTTTTGTGTTCCTCCTTCTGAACCCAACATACCTTTGAGCCATCTGAATAAGCCATAACATAAAAGAGGAAGCGATGGGAGAAGATCTTTCCCCTTCCTCTGATTGTCATCTCCTGGGTCTCGGGACGCGATGGAACATGGCTGCTGGATTTGCTGCTACACATCCGCAGGACCGGAGGCGACCGGGAGCCGGGTGAGCCGAGGCTTGGTAGAAACTTAACACCTTTGTGACTGCGTGCACTGCGCTATTTTGATAACACTTCCTTGTGGCTGTGCCTAATGCTTTTTGTTTGATAATTATTAACGGACACAGAAAGCAATGTGACACCACGTTTTGTGGGCTTTTTCAACAGTGACCTTTGGAACAGTTGTTGTTGTTTTGTTTTCGTCATGCTTTTCCCAACATATTGTGCTGGATCTGAGCACACAGCTCACACCCGTCATCCCATTCCAAATGTCATCCACCGTATGTTTTGTGTCTGATATTTGAAGCTTTTTATTTGTCCTTCATGGAAGCAGGGGACCACACTGTTTGCAGGGTCCTGTTTGCTGCAACCAGGCAGCTGCTGCTGAAGAAGGACCTGCATTGTTTGGCCTGGAATGGAGGCTGCAGCAGCATGAGCAGAACTGCCCAGTAAGAGACGCCCCTCCACCAAAGGAAGAAGCGGCAGAAAGAGCCCCAACAAGATCGAGCCCTGGAAACTGTCTTTCACACACATTTATAGAGCACACACGTCACCAAAGCCAGATGAGAAGGTAACTAGTGGCATACTCAGCAACATATGGAATTATACATTAAAAAATCTGTTTATTACAAATTTATGTATGAACGAATGCTGTATGGTGTCATAGCCTCATCAAGTTTATGCCCACGATGAATGAAGTTGTCGTTCATTCAACCATTCATTAATTTATTCATTCATTCATTCATCTACATCTAGTCAACATTTACTCATTGCACAAAATCCACCCATCACGTTTCTCGTTTCTGCGTTTCTGTCGGTGGCAAAGGGGAAAAAAAACCAGTGCCAGACATCGCACAAAAATACAAATGTTTGTTTCCATTTACAAAATAAACACTTACACTGGAAAAATAAACAGACACTAGAGTTCTCAATGCATTGGTAGGAGAAGCATGAATGAGCCCACTCCTCTTTACAAGCATATATTCTTCTGTAGGTCAGCAGTTTGACATGACAGCCATCTCAGTAAGAACGTGACTCCATGTATTTTATTATCTTTTCTGATGTTTTTTTTAAGGGTCCATTTTTGTAAGGAAGCTTACAAAGGCGAGGAAAGCCCTGGAGGTAGAACATGGGTTGTCCTTCCTATCTTTTATCATGCTTTAGTGGGAAAGTATGCTGTAAAGAAGCCAGAAGTTCAGAGGGATCGGAACTATAAACACCGTTCAGGGGCACAAAGAGGAGAAGGTCAGAGGGCACATAGCACCCAGAAAAAGCCCTAAGAAACATACAACAATGGTCTCGGTCAACCTGCACCAAAGTGTTGGGCAGATGAGGAATACGTTGTTTGGCGACTAACAGGGGCCTGAGGTTTCCACATTTCTGTCCCTACCATGGCCCCTCACCCCCCCCCCCAAGCCCTCCCCTATTCACCACCTTCTGTGGCTGACCACTTACTGAGTGATGTATGGCAAAGGAAGGGATCCCCTCGGTCCTGAGAGTGCTAGGCCAAAACATCACCTTTTGTCAAATATAGACAAGCACAACAAAAGAGGTCAACACATGGGTTCTAAGGTGCTGTTTGGCATAGTTGTAATAAATTAGCAAGGGAACAACAAGCAGCAACAGGACAGACCATTAAAGTACCATAGAAACTTGTGAGCGGCCAGCTAGTCTCTGAACAAAACAGAGACAGAAGTTTAATACAATTTATGAAACGAATTATCATAGAGCACAAGTAAGATAATGTATTATCTTACAGTATATATCGTACTAGCGATGATGATGATGATGATGGTGATCATGATGAAGATGATGTGATAATTTTTTACTTGAAAGGTTTTGTCGGAACAGAGGTGTCTATTAGTTTATGCGTCCAAAAAGCTAGTAAATCAAGTGGAATTGATGCAAAATGATTACAAATAGCAGAAACCTGTAGCCAGATGGAATAGTGCATATGTTATTAATGCTAACAAGTCCTGTCATGACCTTTCTATCTTATTAGCAGGGGACAAGGGTGTCTATGTGGACTAGAGAGTGATTAGTGGCTCTAGACAGATATACTAATGGAAAATAATTATTTGACAGTAATATGTTGAATATCTGCCTGTTATCAGGAGCATAACTTACATAAACTACGGGGAGAGTACCTCGATATTAAAACTGTGATATGTCATGTAGAAATATGCACCCTAATACAACACTTGGATATTTTGTTAGAGCAGCACCCTGATGCATAAGAAATTAGTTACCACCTAGCGCCTGAAAAATAAACATACATGCAGAAGGTTTTTGCCTTTTTCTCTTACTCATGAACTCACTGCCAATTGATTAAAAACGCAATAGGTTGGCTCAGCTACTTCTTGTTGGTATATACTGAAAAAATAATAAAACCATTAACTTCCCTGTCTAAAGACAAAGGCAGATTTAAAATCAAAGCAGAAATTAATAAGAAAAAAACTGAAGAATTGTTGAAAATTGTTAAAGTAGGTAATATTTTGTTCCTAAGTTTGATTCCTTTATATTCACTTGATGTTAAGTACTTAGATTTGGTTTAGGTGACTTTCATGACAGCTGCTTTTGCATCCCTCTTTCAAGAGCACCAACATGAAGAATGCAAGAATATACAGTAAGTAAGGAGGTGTAGGTAAGTGTTGATGAGAGTGGGAGAGGTGGTAGTACAGTGTCACTGGTGCCAGTTACACTGGTACACCGGTACACTGGATCTGGTTTGTTGCTCAGCATTGATCCTGTGTTTCATTCCTTTATAATCAGCTATAGTTTAGCTGAGTTCCTTGAAAAAAAACCTTGCATGGACCACTGTTACTTGTTATGTTGTACTCTTGGAAAAAATACTGGCAAAGTAAATAAAGCACAAAATAATTAATATAAGATACGAGCAAAAGGCAAGATGGTTTAATTTTAATTCTCATTTTTTCTCTCTCTTTCAACTGAAGACAGTAGTCCAAAGGCATAAAAGAAATCATTAGATAAACAATTAAATAAATTATTACATATAATCTAATGTACTAATATGCATGCATTTTGGCAACGGTTTGTCGCCCTCCCAGCGTTCAGGACCAGCTCACTCCAGGTAAGGTGCATTGTTCAAGACTGTAACTGAACAATTTCCTTCCAGGATTTGAACCAGTAACATTTTTGGTTATGCCACATTCTGAAACAACAGGCTTGCATCTGTGGCAGCCTAGGAGTTCTTCTCTTTTCCTGAATGTTTACATCATGGTTCCGGGGGTAATGGAACACCTCATGCAAGACTGAACGTTACCGATAACCCCAGAAAGAGACAAACAAAATGTCTGGGCAAGAAGTTATGGCGATTTATAGATCCTTTAGTGTGAATGGAGGTATCCCTCTATTTGAACCAATGTGAGTCTTAAAATCTATAGTTGAACTGTCAGGAATCTGGCTGCAGAGGATGGAGGGAGAGCCCTGTTCCTCCACACATCCTGGTTCAACTGGACTCCAGCCAAGAAGGTTTCTCCTAAGCCTTGTTCTAAGGAAATCCTTCCAGATGATCATCTGTGGAAAATCGAAACATCACCGAACCCAATACATCAGTTAAATCCAAGAGAAAGAGTGAATTTTGACAGCCAGCTCAGTGCTGCATCCAAAATCCTGCATGGTATGATGCACGAACACTTGGCCCCTGAGCAGCAGGACTGCGGCCGCGATGGAATGAAAGACGTCGGGCTTGCAAGGGATTCATGGCAGCTGGTGGAGGTGCAGCGGCTGCCGGTCTGTCATTTCCCAGGCTTCTTCTGCCTCCCTGTGTGTCTGCATGATGTCATTTCTGGCCCCGGCACTGCCAAGGCGAGGGGAGGAGCTCAGGCCGCTGGTGTGGGTCCAGGCTGCTGGAACCAGAACCAGAACACAACCCCCCAAAAAAACAAGCTCCTCTGATTAGGGGCTCAATCCAGATGAAAGGCGGCACGACCAATCAGGGATGAGTTATAGGCTCCGAGGGAGGAAGTCAGCCAGCCACAAGCATTTCTGCTGTCTAGCTGTTGCTATTGAAACGTTACCAGAACCAGAAACGAGAAATAGGAAAGCAGAGTGAGGATGAGGACGGTGGGGGTTTCTGACAGGGACATGGGTCCGGATTTTTCTTTGGAAAATGTTATTATTATTAACTGGGTTTTTATGCTGCAGCATCTGAGGATTTAAAAAAAGAGAGCAAAATTGCTTCTTGGGAGACCAGAAAAGCAGTCCAGACCTCTGTTTTTTCAACAGTTCCCCAGCACCACTTTTGTAGAAGTTTGTGTTATGGGATTACCATAGTGATAAAAATCTGTGCTGATGGTGCAGCTGGAAAGCGAGGGTCAGTGGAAAGCCTTTCCAGGGTATGTGGAAGACGCGTCATGTGTGGGTAGTAAACATTTATGTTAGTGAAAAGGAAAGGAAAGGAAACACTTTTGATTGTGTTCATTTAGGTACTGATTCATATAACCGATTCTTCCAAGTTATGTTCTATTCTAAGCTGCTTACGATGAGTTTTACGTTTATAAAGTTGGAACATTTCTATTTCAGCAATTCAGGGTGATTTCATATACTACTCAAGGGTTATATGAAAGATGTGGGTTTTTCAAAGCAGTATCACAATTGATCTAATCACTACACCACCCGCTGCCCACTGGCGTTTGTCAATGTTCTGCACATGCCTCCCGATGCCTCGAACCCTAGGGTCAATGCTGAAGTTTCCATAGTGGTCAGGAATTACCAGATCTGCCAAGGAAAGGTGAACGTGGAAAAGGCACGAATATAGGTAATACTCACTGAGGAAACTGTCAAGCAACGTGATAATATTAAGGAGTGCGACATCATTCAAGTATGAGTTTCACAGTTAGACTTGTATACTTGGTTGGGTGGAAGACTTGAGTGACTTATTGGTCTATGGGTCAAATCCAACTGTCTTGAGGGCCATCCTGGCATGTGGTAATAAAAACATGAAACAAATTTTGAAACTTTTTTTTTAAATCGACTTTTGATGTTGTATGAAATCTGGTGATAGATCCTTTCTGTATGACTCCATCACTGGCACCCAAAGGTATGCTAAAGCCTTGTGTGGAAATGGAGGAAAGCTAAGTGTCATGCACAGAATTCAAAGCACTTGGAGTGTAAACCAGGGGAAGGAGGTCAGTTTAGAAGATCAGTTGCCTTCACAGTCATGACAAAAATCCTCCCATGATAGGAGGGACACGCAGAGTGTAAGGGGAGTGTTCAGTAAGCAGTGTGGAATTAGCCACAGGCTGTTTATTCCCTCTGTTTTCAGTTCACAACAACTCCTCAGCCGCATCTTGAACACAGTGGGGGAGAAGACAGCCACAGTGCCAACCAGCATGGTGCTGAAATTAGCAGCTAACATGCGGGGGTCTCTGGTGCGGTTGGACAGGCATGGGGAACCTTCCCCCCAGTCCATTGTTGTTTGTGTTTATTTACATACATGGCCTCCTGAAGAGATAAAGGCGGACAGGCCGGCAGCGTAAACAGAGCATGCTGGGTGCTTTCCCTGCTTTTGATGTGGCAAGGGGCACACAGCAAAGTCCATCCCCTGCCCAACCGTGCTCCATGCCATGTCTTGCTTCATCTGCGATAAAGTCTTTGAGGACATTCCATCAAATAGTTGCAGACAAGCTGAGGAAGCATCCTGGTCTTTGGTCAGAAATGTCACAGTAGTGCTATAAGTCCCCCCTACCTTATTCCGCCACCCACTCCCTAATTCTGGGGAAGGAGGTTGGCAGCACCTGTTCTGCAACCCTCTGTGGACAGTTCCCGGGAACTTTTCTCTCTTCCTCCCTCACATTTGGGGGGGGAGGGGGGTCATAGGCCACCAAAGCATGCAGCCATTGAACCAAGTCAATTACCACCCCTCACACATTCAACAGATATATTACTGCTCAACGGTGGCATTCACACAATAAGGTGAAAGCAGTTCAAAGGCAATGCCTACAAAAACAAGACCACACGGAAGGAAGTTATGCACACCTTGGCCTGAGGACTATGTCGTGATTCCTTTAGAATTATTAGTTTTTTTTTTGTTTTTTTTTTTTATTATTATTATTATTTATACAGCCCATATGAATATTTTTTCTCAAACTTACACAACATTATATCTGTAATGCAAACCAAATAGCTACAGATGCCACTGCAGGTAAAAGATAAAAGCATTAATGAAACACAGAGTGGCTGATGATGGATGTTAAGATTTGCATTGGGAGTGACGAGGATGGACAGGATTAGGAATGAGTATATTAGAGGGGCAGCACAGGTTGGACGGTTTGGAGACAAAGTCAGAGAGGCGAGATTGCGCTGGTTTGGACATGTGCAGAGGAGAGATGCTGGATATATCGGGAGAAGGATGCTAGGGATGGAGCTGCCAGGCAAGAGGAAGAGAGGAAGGCCCAAGAGGAGATTAATGGATGTGGTGAAGGAGGACATGCAGGTGGTTTGTGTGACAGAGAAAGATGCAGAGGACAGGAAGAAATGGAAACAATTGATCCGCTGTGGCGACCCCTAACGGGAGCAGCCGAAAGCAAAGAAGAAAAAGAAGAAGAGTGGTTGATGACAGGTAAAATGTCCCCCTGTTGTGTTAATAATAATAATAATAATAATAATAATAATAATAATAATAATAATAATAATAATAATAATGTAAGATGTCTGCAAGACCATTTGTATTTATTTATTTATTCACAAACTTGAATACCTGAGAATGATTTCAAACCAGAGGCAACACAGTGGGGTAGTGGGGTGTGAAACAGTGGTTTAACAATGATAAGGACAATAACCCTTGAGACAAAGACAAAGTCACACAACTCAGAGTTGCCCCATGTCTGCCCTAACACTCTCATCTGGGCACCACTGGCTTGGGTGGAGCCCTGCAGCCTACCTTGTGCCTTTGCCACCCTAACCATAGAAATTCTCCAGTCCTAGGAATCATCAAAAAAAATTTCAGATGTCTGCTCAGAGGAAATACTCATTTTTATTTAATTATTATTTACCACCTGTAGAAAAGCCCTCTACTCACACATCACCTCTGCTCTTTCTAATGCTAACTGAACCAAAGTAACTGACAAGCTAAGAAATCCAATAAAAGTCAGAAGCAGAAAGATTGTGTTGATGTTACAGACTATCCATCCATTCATCCTTTGGTTCTTTACAAGTAACTGCTTGACCACTCCAAGATCACAATGTGCCACAGTCTGTTGTGGAAGTGCAGAGCATAAGACAGGGTACACAAGGAGCTGTGGGGAATAAAAGTCCAGAATGGGGCAATTACTGTACACACACTTGCTTCCTCACTCATATACACACACACACACACAGTAACTAAAAGCCAACAGTCCACCCACCAATAGGTATCCAAGGTAGTGTGCACATACAGTATTTTTAATGTAGTTTTAACCTGCTGTTTTGACCATGTTATTGCCTTATACTGTATTAATAAGTTAGGAACTGGGAAGATTTGAAGCATAAATCAATCAATAAATCAATCAATCAACCAATCGATGAAAAAAAAAACAAATGAAAAACAAAGGAATAAAAGACAAAATGAATGAAAGACCTCAATAAACTTTATTTTTCCTATAGGACACAGCATGAGGCTACAATAATATTCATATGACAATGAAGTGACAAACGGAAAAAACCGAACAATTAGAACAGCATAAAGAATAAAGTAATAAAGAAAGAGTGCAGCACTATGACAGTACAAGATAAGCAGTAGGAGGACATGGAGTTCTTAAAAACACCGAAGACTTCCAACATTTTACAACACAGACTGCTAAAGACTCAACAACCTTGCTTGGTGAGAAACTCCATGCGATTCATGTAACAAATGCTACTTAGCGTGTATTAGCCATGATAATGAGGAGCAGAGAGTTGGTGCGAAGCACGCTGTCATTGAGTCTAATTGAGTTTTTGGCAGATCGGATGAAGTGGCGCCAGAGCGCACAAACACACACGCTGGCATGCCTTAAAAGCAGAGCTGCCAAGTGCTGCATCGGGGGTGATTGGGTGGGGGTGCTGCAGGAAGCTATGGAGGCGCTGCACCATGCCAGGGACTCTTGGGCATGCCTGTGGGCCCCAGCATACAACAAGAGGGCGTGTGTGCAGGAGTGTGTTTTTTTGCATTCTCTCAACACCACTTGTTTGATGCAGTATGGATTTTCATCTGAAATCCTGCAGATTTTAGCATTTGTGCTCTTGTTACCGTTCACACAAAGCTTCTCTCAAGGGGTGCTCACAACCTCAGTGCTGGTCTGCCAAAAAATACACCAAAATGCACTTTGAGCAAAGGCAATTTCCATTCTGTGATGATATTGTCATGAAAATAAATTGATCGTAATCCTGCGCACACACATACCAGTACATCCAAGTATTTCTGCCCAGCTTGGAAAAGCTTGTGTACTGCTATTTATTATTATCATTGTTATTTATTGATTTTTTTAAAGACTTTGTTTTTATCGCTCCTATCTTATAGTGTCTGAAAAGCAGTTTCTGCAGTTCCGGCTCAAATCGTCCCATTACAGGGCTGGTGTGGAGCACATAATCTGAAACTGCTTAGAGGAGCTCAGAGAGCAGAAGAGAGCACACAGGCGGGTGGATAAAAGCACACTTTCTCCATTAAAAAGCCATCAAGACCAAGCAGAACCAGAGAACACTGCAGGCGCTCTGGGGGGCCACTCTCTGTGAGTTCTCCTTCCCAGCATTTAAAGATAGGGCAAGATTGATCACTGTAGTCAGAAACAACATGGCTGTTCCTATGGAGACAGAAGCCTAGGCAAATATTCTTCCATTTTTTTTTTTTTTATTGTGTCGAAATTTTTATTGTAATGCTCCTGTGATGTCACTGCAGATATTTCAGGGTTTGGGAACGATCGCCAGTGAAACTATGTGTTTGTGTGAAGTGCTGTAAAAAAGTGTTTGCCTTCCTCTATTATTGCATATTTATGGCATTTGGTGGTTTCAACTCTTCAGACAAACTGCAATCTTAGAGAAAAGGGACCTGAGAAAACACATAACACTTTTTAACTTATTATCATTTATTTAAGGAACAAAGTTTTCCAACACCCATATAATCTCTGTGAAAAAGTAATGGCCTGCTCCCCCTTAAGTTACTCAGTCAACTACTGGACTAAAGTTAACTGATAATTAGATTCAGCTGATGGAATAAAGATAGGCTTGACCGCAGCACTGATGTTGAATCTAAACCTCACTATGCAATGTATTGAATGTTCATTACCATGATAGTGAAGTAGTTACCACAAAGTTCGTACAAGAATGTTATGCAGCAATCATAGGAAATTCCAGAAGAAATGGGAAAAGGTTGTTAAAATACAGTATATCAGTCTGGAAAGGGTTAGAAAGACATTCCTATGACATGGGGACTCCACTGAACCACGGTGACAGCCATTATCTCCAAATGGAGTTGACTTGGAACGGTGATGAATCTCCCCAAGAAAGACCAGCCTGCCAAAATTACTGTAAGGGTGTAGAAACAACTCCTCCAGGAAGTGTCAAAAAATCTTAAAAGAACATCCAAAGATCTGAAGGCCGCTCTACCCTTAGCTAAGATCTGTGCTCATGATTCCATAATAAGAACAAGGCTGGGCAAAAATGGGATTTCTGGGAGCGAAAACCACTGATATCACAGAGGAGCATCAATGGTCATCACACATTTACGAAAACACCTGGATCATGATCAAGCCTTTTGGGAAAATGTTCTATAGAGAGAAAAGTCAAGAGTGGAACTTTCTATGATTATGATGTCTGGCTTAAACCAAATACAGCCAATCCACAATAAAAACATCATACCAGCAGTTAAACATGGTACGGGGATGCGTTTCTGCCTCAGGACCGCAACGTCTTCCCATTATTAAAGGAACCGTGGGTTCTGCATTGTATCAAACGATTCATGAAGAGGGCAGGGCAGGTCCTCTGTAAGCTGAAGCCGAAGTGCAACTGAGCTGTGGGGCAAGACAATAGTCTTAAACACAAAAACAATTCCACATCTTAATGCTGAGAAATTTAAAAAATTGAAGTTTTGCAGTGGCCTGGTCAAAGTCCTCACTTGAACCCACAGGTGCAATGGCAGGACCTGAAATGAGCAGTTTGTACTCGAAAACTTACCAGTGCGTCTGAATAAACAGTTCTGTAAAAAGGCCGAGCTAAAATTCCTCTAAAATTCAGTGATGTCAAATACTGATATCAAATTATAGGAAGTGTTTGGTTGCAGCCGTTGCTGCAAAATGTGGTGCGAGCAGTTATTAAGTTTAAGCTTACTTTTTCACCTGGGTTATGTGAATGTTAGATATCTTTGCTCCTTATGAAAGAAGTAATAATTTAAAAACTGTTTTATGTGCTTTCTTAGGTTCCCCTTGTCTAATATCTCATTTTGTATGATGATCTGAAACCGTTCTGCGGGATAAATATACAATAACAGAGGAAATCAGGAGGGACGCAAATAACTTTCACGGCACCAAACGTGTGGATGCGAGCTTCTTGTGTTTAAAGGTGCAGTGTCGATGTGAGCGTATTTGTGTCTAGCTACTGTATGCAGTTTATAAACATGGCCTTAGAAATCCCCAACTCCCACCCATCCCACCATCCCACTGGTGGACAGTGACTGTGTTCACAGAACCCTGGAGATTCCACACTCCAGACTGGGAGGTGCTGTTGGCACCTCAGCCCTGCTCTCATGTGTGGATCTGTGGCTCAGTACAGGGGGACGTTGCTGTGTGGCTGTAGCCTGGAGCTGCTAGTGTGCCTCCTCCTCCCACCCCCTTCTCACCCACAGGGGGCTTCAGCTAATTGGCAGGTTGGGATTGAATTCAACGTTTCACCTTTCAGGCCCCTGGCTGCCATTCAGCCAGAGTCACATAAAGACGTTTTCAAACAGTTTGGCTTGTGTGTGCAAGGAGGTCAAGGGGACACGGAACCAGGCCATAGCTGTGGGCCCCAGTCCCCACAATTACAGTCAGTGGAGCGCCAGCACTGCACAGCCGCCTATAATTTTTTAATTGAAAGCATGAGTCTGCAGGGCCACCTCTTTGCCAAGGTGTTTTCATTGTTTTCATAAGCTACAGAAATGGAAAGGGGGGTAAATCTGTGCTTTTCAGCAATGGCATCTACATGGGGCATGAAGACGTGGAATTTCACAGAGAAATAACATAGAACCTCAGAACTTCTGAGGTTTTAATTCTGGGTTCAACCTACAGTGCTGGACTTCCAGGAGGAAAACGTATGTGGACAGCCAGGTGAACGTAATCACATCCATGTGGGCGAAGGTCAGTGCCCACATTTAAATTTAAAGCACGAGGCCCTTTTGGACCACAGGGGCTTGAGCCCTCAGCAGGACCACGAGCAGCAACATTCACACTGGCCACATTGTCGGCATATGCGTGGCTGCTCTACGCATACATGAGGAAGCTAAACAAAGGCCAGGAAATTAGCAGATAAGCATATGAGATTGACCGCAGAGCACAGTTCAGAGGTTGTCTGAGAACTGTGCCTTTTATTGTATTTACCTCCTCGCTTCCCCCTCAATTGGTGTTCTCTAATGCTGTGGCCCAAATGCTGGCCTCTAATCTACAGTGGGTTTTTAATAAAATGAAACACTGTGGGCGTCAGTCACCATAACTGTTTCCATTGTGTCACGATTTGAATAGACAAATGCCCATTCTAAACTTAAAACCTTAATGATGAATAAACTCACTGAGCACAACTAGGCCGAGCTCACAGGATGCCAACACAGCCAGACCTATCCAAATAAAGGCCCGAAAGAGAAGCTGAACAAGTCTTTAAAGAGAAATGATGTTTGCTTTCCTGTTCAGTGTTTTGAGACGCTATATCATATATTTTATTTTGCCATGTTAAATTATACTGTTGGTATGTGTTTAGCTCTTGGAGCAGACCAGTAAGCGCTGGGTGTGACACAAACCTGGTGCTGCGCAGCCTGCCTCTGGGGGCAGGCAGACCTGCACTGCGTTCACATTTTCCTGGCCGTGAGCTCCCCACAAAGAGAATCGAACCTAGTGTACCGGTGCCTTAAGATAATCTGCTACTAGGCAAAGGAACAGTAGGTGGGCCACCATCTTCCCTTCCCCAGGTCATGCTGTTATGAAGGAAGTGACCTATGCCAGACCCATGTCGGGGTCAAGGGATGCCAGCCTCACTGTAAACTAATAGAATCAAGCATCAGCATCATACATTTTCGGCAAAGATGACAGGCCCCGTGGCTTTAAAGCTATGCTATTTGGAGATGTGCTACATTCTGAGAGGTTTGCTTTACTTAGATGCTTCCTTTTTGCAATCTCGGCCCAGAATTCCGAATTATTTTTCAGCGGACGATGCATCTTGCAAAATGTCTGGGCAGAGCCACAAACATTCACGTTGTTCTTGATTCAGTTCAGCTGAAATAAAGTACAGCTCTAAGGTTCCTTCTCACATGGCAGGTCAGGCCAAACCCACACCTGAACTGAGTGGAACACCTGACTTACACCTGAGTACAATTATCCTGTTTCCAAGATGTCATTACCCTAGAGGTTCACATACTTTTTTTTCCTGTCAATGACTTTGATTGCTTAAACACTTTGTTTGCACAACACTTTGTACTTTGACTTGGCAGTGTAAAATGTTGCAGGCACTGTTTGTTGAATAAGACGCTTTTAATGATCATGAGGATCAGATCATTATTTATTAGCCATTCATGCGGAAATCCAGATAATACCAAAGGTTTCATAAACCTTTTTGTCACAAGTGTGTATGTTTTCACAAGGCACAGGTAAGGAACAGCAAATGCCAGCAGAAAGTGTACCAGGTAAATACCCAGGCATCCATCTATCTATCTATCTATCTATCTATCTATCTATCTATCTATCTATCTATCTATCTATCTATCATAAAATATGTAGTTGTACATCTTAGTCTGTATATCACTACCACTCTTTGTCAACAACAACTCTGTGAACTGCTGAGATGTCGTCTGAGTCTGAGATGTTTAGGAAATATGAAGCTCACTAAATTTCAGACTTAGCAACTGAACATGCCATTAAGCTGTTGAGATAAATCTTATTTGCTAGCAGTAACACATACCTACTTCAAATAATGAATAAATGAGTGAATAAACAAATGAATGAATGAAAAGTCAAACATCCAGTCGCCATGGCATGGTTATCGGTGATATCTTACGGAGGTGTCATTCCAAACTGTGCCCCTTTGTTCTTCAACACAACAACTGCTGTTATATAGCATCCAAGTCACAGATAGAGAAATAGATAAATCAGCTCTTTATTAATCCTGAGGAAAATTGCACAATAACAATTGTGCAGCAGCAACCAGGTCAGACTTTCTGTTTGAGATTGGTGGGGCCTGTGGATGGAGGCCTTCTGCAGCTTTGGCACAGGGCGCACGATACCATTCCCACAGTGCTAATATCAGGGTAAAATAGGTATATACCCAGCAACATGACACACTGCCCGTTGAGCAACGCCTAACTTTCAAGAACTTTTAAAGCAAATGTATTTCAACAAGATTTGACATTTGAGGGGATGTTCTGCAGAGGGGAAACACTCAGATTTTGAGTTATAAAGGCAGCAAAAGGCAAAGTGTTTTATCTCAGATTCAAATCTCTCTCTTTCACCAGGCCAAGACTGGGCCAGTACACTTACCTGTGTTCAACAAATCCCCGTGTCATACACAAACGTAAACACATCACTCGGATGTTTTTGCTCATTCCATGATGCGCTGCTGCTGATAGGAATTCTTTTGCTTTTTGATGTAAGCCCTTTGCTAGCAACCTCCCACACAACAGACATCAGCTCAGTTTTTAGGAAAACCCCATACGCACACCACCCCAGCTCCATAGACAGCACTCACCAGAATAGATTTTCTGCTTCCTGTTATCTGCGATCATTTCTAATTCATGCATTATTTTCCAAAGAGGAGTAAACCGCCATCCTGGTATAGTGCTCCGATCCTGAGTAAGAAGCTAAATGGGTGCTGGATTACCATGGAAAGCTTAGACAAGATGTGAACATTTCCATGCAAATTTTTCATGGTTATCATCATCAAGGCCAATATCCTATCAAAGAGATGGACAGCTACTAGCTTTGGTTGGATTAGACGTGGTGTTGAAAACGCAAGAGGCAGACAGAGGAATCAAATGATATTTCCAGCTGCTTTGAACAACATTCCTCTTAGCCTGGCTTGTAATGTTTCTGCTGATTATTCCCTGCAGTGTCATTGGTTGGAGTTTGGGTGGAAGGAAGACTCATGAATGGTATTGATTGCTTTAGCTGCTGCACATTCTAGAACTGTCAGGGATATAAATTTGGTTTGGGGTGGGCAATAAAACAGGCTGGGAGCCCGCCCCCATGCAGCCGCGTAAGCTTAAGGAGGGAAGGTGAACTCACGAACGCCCTCTCTTGATGTTCGCCTCCGGACATCGAGTGCAGAGGACCTTTCAGCAGGGCCCAGACTCGTGAGTGTCTCAGATGAATTGGAGGAGAGAGGTTGCTCCTGTCCTTCCACTGCTCCCACATACATTTTCTGTCAAGCCAGGCTGAGGGCCTTTTGGTGATCTTGTTGCAGGTGGACAAAAGCTGCGAGGTTGGGGGACTGGAGGGGAGAAGAGAAGTTATCTTGGATCCCAAGTTAGAAGCAATTTGCAAATAGTGACAGCAACACAAGCGGTACCAGTGGGTCAAACCCGGTGAGGCGTCTAGGTGTGTCACCCTTCAACAACCTATGAGATGGACTGACTGCGTCGCTGTGTTCATAAAACAAAGGTCACATTACGCATGGAACCAAAATAAACAAAGCATTGATACACCCTTGAGCCTCACATGCTTTGTGCCTGAAAAGAGGATCAGCTTGTATGATTGAATATGTTTACACCATTCAGCTATTTTTCAACCAAACACCCCAGTTATTTCACTAGCATCTCATAAGGTCTTGCAAACAAATTGCAATAGTTATGGCTAAAAATATGTTTTGACAGTTTTTCCATTTGTTTTTATTACTTTTTGGCTACAATTTGTTTGTTGACTTACACAAAGTCATTAGGGTGACCAGATCTGGGTGTTACATTTTCATCCTCAGGATCAGTTTCTTGCATCTATCGTTGAAGACTCATTCCGGCATTAGAGGAAAGCTTGAAGACTTGAATAAAAATTGGCACCCAGTTTATCCTCACAACTTAAAGCAATGAAATGTTATTACCTTCACAAGACACATTTTGTAACAACCAACCCATTGCAAGGTTAGTTGTCGTAAGGAGCTGGGTTCGTTGGTCTTTTGCTTTTGATCGTGTTTTCAGCGAAAAGTTTGATTTTTTTTCTTAAAACATCTGCAACCTTTTTGATACCAAAAAGCTGGAGACTCCAGGTAAATTTCAATGGCTAGAATGACTCACCCATATGTACAGAATTACTTTTTCTTAAAGTATATGGCAGGATTAATATTAAGTGTTACATAGTCTAAGTCTAGGAACTATTATTGCTTTTAATAAAGCTGTAGGCTTAAGAACAAAAGGTTACTATAAAGTAGGTAGGTAATGTGTGTGTGTGTGTGTGTGTGTGTGTGTGTGTGTGTGTGTGTGTGTGTGTGTGTGGATTGGTGTGGGTATGCATGTGCACATGTGTTTCAAATAACAGGTACTGTGACATAGGTATGTGTCTAAGTGTATTTCCTCTCCTTATCACTTTAACCTGACCTGCAAAGAATATCAACTTTACAGTAAATGTAATAACACAGCTTAACAGTTTCATATCACTTCCCTCTGTCATTGTAGGCTTAGGAATTCCCTGCTTGCCATGCAGTATTAATAATTGCAAGCATAGCATGTTGGATCAGAATGCTCACCATACTACCCCAGTGACCATGTCACTCTCGCAGACACCGTCTACTGACTCAAGTAGTCCAAGAAGTTAAACAAACTTTTATTGTTAACAGTTAATTTTGTAGAAGAGCACAATGCAAACCTTTGTGTAAGTTTACATTAATTGTGAATTCGTGGTGCAGTGAACAGTGCTGTCACCTCATACTATCTGAGTTCTTTGCGTATTGGTTCAGATCCAGCTCATTCTGTGTGGAGTTTGCATGTTCTCCCAGTATCTGCATGGGCTTCCTCCATGTGTTTTGATTTCCTCTCGCAGCCCAAAGACGTACATGTCAGGTTAGCTAGCCATTCTCAATTGCCCACAGTGCATGCATGTGTGTGTGGCCACCCTGTATTGGACTCATGCCCCATCCAGGGCGTAGTTTCATAGCCTAGCACCCAGATTTCATGGGATAGATTCCAGATCACTGTGACCCTGCCCAGAATACATCGGTTAATGATAATGAATGGCTGGATATTCCATTATTCTAAAATTTTTGTGAGCATAAGGTATATTTATCTTTCAGGGAACAACCCTTGGTTAAATTCATTGCAGCATAAATTTTATTGTGCTTAATTACTCCAGGGCTATATTTATAAGTAACTAATAGTGCAAATAAAAAAAAAATCCTATTTAAAATATTTAAAAATTACAGCATTCATCAATGGTTTTGCACGTGTAAGTAAAGTAGATATGAAGCAGATCCAACAATGAAAGGGAGCATGAGCATGTGAAGTAAGCAAGCGGGAATCCCTCTACCGCCCAGCCCTCTGCGGGAACACCTTGAGAGGAGCAAACAAAAATAACCCGATTAACGGTTTCGTTGGCTCCCCTCTTCTTTTCTTTGCGCTCAGTTTTGTTTCTGACCCGGCTCACTGTTAAAATGGGATTACGTTCTCCTGCAATGGAAGGGAAGGTAGCGCTAACACTGAACATCCAACAAAACATTTGGGATCCCAACGCTGTTGATACGAAGTGGGGGTGTGGGGGCAGGGCAGCCTAGGAAGAAAGAGCCTGTCTGATGTGGTTCTGATACGCCCTGCAGCATTCACGAGTCGACCGTGGGCCCACCGCTCCGAGTGTGTCCTTGAGGACTCTGTCGGAATTTCATGCGTCTGGTTCAGAGCGCTGCAGAGGCACTTGCTGCAGGGAAAAGAGAGATCAAACCTTCATGGCCCATTATGTTCCACAAAGGGGCTCATGGTGAAAGTGGCAGCATTCCATGGGGTCATTATGTGTAGCGATGACACCCCCACCCCAAGCCCCAACATTTACATGAATGTGGGTGCTCTTGGGACAGACAAGATGTCCCACTGTAGCATGGTGAGACTGCTTCTCAGGGAGCACACAGCAAATCGCAGATATGCCTCCATAAGACATGCCCACACAGAGGTGTTTATCCCCTCAGTTTAGAATATAATGATAAGGAAGCTTGCCTTTAAAAAATGAATTATGGTTGCGCTCTTTAGCACATGTAAGGGGGAGGTGTGCAGTGTTAGCTGTTGGTAGAAAAATAGCAGGTTGGACAGAACCATATTGACTGAACTTTCTTCAACTTTGTAAGAGTCCGTGGGCCAAGGGCAGAGCAGAGCAAAGGCCCTTTCCAAGCAGTAAGCATGTCAAGCAATAACACAAAAGGACACATACATGTCCTGTACGTAAATGAATGTGTTTAAGCCTTGTATTATGGGTTTCTCCAGTCTCCATATATAACCTGGTGATCGGATAAAGTTTCCCGAACTTCGTCCCGCACTCCAGCCCTGCGAGTGTGAAACATCTGACACTGAGGTATGCGGCGGGCCTCCAGCGAAAGCTCGGTAAGGGTTAACTTAGCACATGCTTCAGTTTAAGCCTTCAATGATGTGTGGCTCACAAAGAACAGAACTATTAATCAAGTCTCGATCTAATAATAACAATTGATATATAAGTTATATACACAGCATATACATGTTGAAAGTCAACAATGGCCTGAGGCATGTTCATTTGGAAGCGAACGTTGTACTTACTAATGAGAACGTTGTTTTTGTGCTGCCAGCGAATGGCCGGAAACGGAAATGTGAGTCATGCGCAGTATTAATGATTCTTCTTCTCTAAACATAAATTGAAGACACTTGTACTTTCAACAAATGCCCTGCTGACTGTAGGTGTGCCTCTGTGTTCGAGTATCTTATCGCAAAGGCAAATTAAGACTCCTTTGATTTGTTTTTATTGTATGATGTTAATATTTAATATGAGGTACTGAAATAGATGCCGCTTGTCACTGGCATACTGAACATATTTTTACATAATGAATATATGCCCGTGTCTATGGCCAATTTCAGCATACAGTTGCATATCATCTGAAACGGTCAAGGGTAAGAGCTCTGCTGAGGAGCAGCTCAAAGCTCCTTTATGGACTTGATCCTGAAACCTACGAGATGAGTTCCCTAAGTCACGGCACGATCGCGTTAAAAAAAAGTCTTGACCCCTTCGCAGAAGAATGTACCGCTTTTGTTTCATACAGTTATAGACTGCGTGATCTGCGTTATGGTAAAGAAGCAAAAAAGGAGTCCGTCCTCCTGTCTGAAACACAGCCAATGCATTTACTGCCGTAATGATTGAAATGACCTCTGCATCACAGCAAAAATGCAATGAAAGGAGTTCAACTTTCCTTTCAGCTTTGGACTTGAAGCTCCTGAGCATTCCTTCCTTTGCATCACACATGCTACACAAGGGCTCAGAAATATGTGTTTTTATTGACCATATTCAACTTCATGCATGTGTATTCAAAATCAAACAGGCTTGTCAGAACTCTTCTGCATTCGTCATTGCACAAACAAGAGGACTTCTTTGGAAGTGGGACTCAACTAAGGTGGACCGCATCACACCTGAAGAACGTGCCTTTTGCTTAGGGGAAGAAGATGCCTTTTGCTCTGACTATAAATCACCAGGGAAGGGATGTAAGTCACATTCCACCTTTGCTTGCTTCTTCACTTCCCCTTTGTTTTTAACGACTTGCAAGAGACCTTTATGTTCAGCCCTCAGGAAAGGCAGATTACCCACGTATGTAAGAGAAGCGTGCCACCACCTAGCACTGAAGCAAGTCGTGCAACCTGAAGCTAAGCTGTTTGAGCCGCGAGGATACTTCGCTCCAGCCAGACTAGCAGACCTTGAACGGGGCGGGGATGACAAAGAGGTCCCAGACAACTGCTTGGTCACAAGTGCATCCCACGATGCTGGGATGCTCTGCAGGGGGGCAAGATAAGGAGTTAAGAGGCCATTCGCAGGCAAATGAGGGGTAGCCTCATAGCACCCCAGCCATCACAAAGCCTTTGGGGCAATTGGGAGTGTTGGGGGTCCTTTCTCATGGTCTGGGCTACAAGGGAGGTGTCCTGCAATCAATGCAAGTTTACTAATGGTGGTCAGCAGGAGCTCACTGGCACCTTGGTGTTGGAATGCTGACCGCAGCGCGGGGCCAGGCCATATATGAATAAATTAGCCTCTACCGTGGGAGTTTCTGCTGTGTTTGAACCCGAATACTCGAAAAAAGGTTCCGAAGGTATCATTTTGCGAAAGTCGGGAAATTATTTCTTTCCACACTGACAGACGTTTCAGAAAAAAGCTAGGGTTGACAGAGGGAGGAAATCCCACGTGTGCAAGTGTCCTTGCTAGACTTTCAGTCGACTTTACGCCCCTTGTGCCACGGTCTTGTAACTCGCGCTCTGTTGGCCGTTGCATTGCGCTTATTTATTTCATATACGGACGAACGGCTCGAACGCTCAGGTTGGACTGCTGCGCGCAGAGCTTGTCCACATGCTTTTGATTCCAGCCACATGAGAAAGACCAGCCACTGTCCAGGCAACCTCTGTGTAGGTACTGTTTCAGCCCGAGTGTCCAGAAAATAAGATTGATGGCTACATAATTCTGCCCTAATTGGCATCAAATGCTCTAATTTCCCATCTGTGCCTGTCTTAGCTGACAACACTAACAACATTCCTGAAGCAGAAAGCATGGTGGCCACCCCAAGAGGAGAAAAGGGCCAACTTATCAATCAAGGGGAAACACAGGCCCTATTCATTCTTCCTTCAAATACATTTTTTTCTCTTTCTTTTTGTCAAATCAAATCATCTTTATTTTGGATTCAGGCAAAGTGTCTACTGTCACTTTGACCCCGCTGGGTGGGGTGGGGAGCCTGATTAAACGTTCAGGGCTTCGGTGGGCCACACCGGCAGCCTCTGCAGAGGAAACTTTGCGTTCCTTCCGCTCCACTTGGCCTTCACGTGTCTAAAGCACTTAATGTTGCGGCTCGGCGGCCGGCGTGGCAGGAGCGATGCTCAGGCTGGGGGCCCCCATTGTCTGCCGCTTTCCTCTTGTTAGCACCCCTGGCCTTTCATTGTCTTTGCTCCCACAATGTCAGGTCAGGCCCGGTGTACCCCCCCCCCCCAGGCCCCCACATTTGCGGATCACTAAACAGGACAATTGCTCTATCCATCTTTTCAGGAGCTATTGTGGAGCTTCCCTGGGTTGAGAAAGGGTTTCTTTCAGTGGGAAACCTTTTCTCTCTTTTTCTGAGGTTTTTTGGGGGGTACTTAAAAAAAAAAACCCAGACTGGGTGTCTCTTTTGGAAGCCCTTCTCCTCTTTTTTTTAAGAACTGACTTGATATCCAGGATATGAAGAGGATTCGGGACATCAAAGCTGCCGATGGACTGAGCATGAGCTTGTTCCCTTGGACAGACAGATAGATGGGGAGATGGAGAAGGGGTTCCCAGGTGGGTGGGGTCAAGAAACTACACGTTGCGCACAAGTGGCCATAGTCCTGACCCCAAACAACAACAAGATTTTCGGGGATGTACTGTCACACCGTGGTTTTAACAGCATTATCATAATGCCAGGGTCACTGCATGCCTTACCTGCACAGTCACAGGACCATGGTGTCAGCGCCCTGTTCGGAAAGTAACAGTATCGATCCCACCGCTCAGACACTTCGCTCACAATGCTGCAGCCATGATGGCAGGGTTAGAGCGATATGACTTTAATGTCATCCTCATAACGCCGCTCTCTTTCAAGCTATGTTCGTAAAGCTACAGTTTTAAGGCCATGGTCATAATGGTATGCCAGTTATGCCAGGATTCTAGCAGTACAGCCTTAATGTCAGGGACTATGCCATTTGGGCCAGCACATCACGTCAGTGCGGACATATTCCCCTCATCTAAACACTGTGTCCTAAATAAGAGCAAGGGTAGCAGCCAGCCACAGGATGTTTCCAGATGTTTGAAAGCCTCATTTGGATTTGGCTGAGGGATCGAGGTCCAATTAAACATCCCGCATCAAATGCGAAGCCTGTGAACTCAGTCTAGAAACGTTCAACCTCGTCTTGTCCACTGTCTCACACACAGTTGGAGACTGATGAATGGCATTCTCTCCCCAAACTGAGGCAGATTCTAGTCTGTTCCCACTGCAGCTAAAACAGGCCATTCTTGAAGACTCAGTTGTGTGGAATGTTAACTGTTCCTGATGGAAAGATGCCTAAATCGGCAGCTTTAGGATGTGCTGCTGCCATTTCAAAAAATCAGACCTTAGGTCCGTGATGCAGACACTGAGATTGTAAGAATATAAACAGTGAGCAATTTAATATGTAACAGGTGACACAGCAGTTGAAATGGAAACAAGGATTGAAAAACCAGCTCCATGTCACTCGCTACACGTGCAGCTAAGCGTCTCCCGCTCATCTCTGCCAGCCTTGATCAGTTTTGAGGTGGATGTATACGTATTTTTGGAAACGGCCATCTCATTTCTGTTTCTTTCCACTAAGGATATAATGGCAATGTTTCAACAGAACTGCTTAGTCCTTCAAGAAGAGTCTGAAAGATGCCTTTTTCAGAAACACTTCTCTCCTGATCTCCATAATCTTTCATCACGTTCTTCAATAACATTTTTTTTCTTTCCATCAGTTTCATATGCGGTTACTGACATAATGTGTGCTGGCAAAAACAACATAATTAAAAAAAACTGACAAGAATCGCATCTGTATCTCTCCAACTGTTGGTGAAGTGCAGTTTTGTCCACTTTTGAGATACAAGTCACTTTGGAGAAAAGCATCTGCTAAATGAATAAATATAAATGCGAGGTAAATTTAGTTTTATCAATTTTAAGTCACAGATTTTTTGGTTTAATAGAAACACACAAGTGGTTCCAGATGGTTATTTGAATTAACTTTACACATATTGCTAATGCTGGGGTATTTTATGCTTTTGATATGTGTGAATCAATGGGTCCTGATAGTAAAAAGTGGGAGGTGTGTGAGTGTCACAGAAGTTTCACTTCAGCATGCTGACCGTATACAGATGAGAACAGAATGCAATTTTTCCAACATCGTGGTGCAAAACACACTATACAGACAGAATGATGGCACAGGACAGGGGGGCCTGCAGTGCTAGCATGAGTTTCCGAAGCTGGTAAGGATGTGGATTTAAGTCCAGCTCTTTTCACTCTCTTTACAGAGCAGAGATGCTGCAGGTGGGGTGTTTTGTGATTTCAAGAGAGGTCTTCGGTGACTCCCAGGAACTAGAAGCTGTGAACCAGCTCCACTGCTGAAGCACAAATGCACAGAGGCGTGTGAGCAGCTCAACTCCTTCTGAAGTCAGCAGTCATATCCTTGGTCTTCTTGACACTAAGAGACAAACTACAGTCTGGAAGCTGCTCTACTTCCCCTCTGCAGGCCGACTCATTGTTGGTGATGAAGCCCACAACCGTGATGTCATCAGCATACTTGATGATGTGGTTCCTGCTGTATTTTGGCAACGCGGTCATGGGTTAGGAGGGAGACTAGCAGTAGGCTGAACACAGATCCTTGTGGTGTGCTGATGTACAAAACAATGATGTAGGAGGTGCTGCTGCGGATCCTCTCTGCCCGTCTTTGTGGTCAGAAAGTCCAGGATCCAGCTGCAAAAGCAAATGTACAGATCCAAAGAAAACAGTTTACTGATCACCTGCTGAGGGGACAATGGTGCTGAAAGCTGAACCCCAAGTCCATGAACAGCATTTTGACAAGACTGCTCATATTGTTTCCTGATGGTCCAGGCTGCTGTTGCTCTCAGATATGGTTTTTAGGGAAAAGCAATTCAGTCACAGAAACAGTTATTAATTTGCGTCATTTACTTAGGTATCTCGAAAGTAATCTTAAAAAATGACCCTTTTTCAGTCTATATCATGGTGCCTCAACAGGTCCTTTACCCTTTGCCCCATAATGATGCTGTTCACATTAAAGTCTTTGGCAGGTTAGACCCAGTCCACCGACAGTGATGGAATTTTTGTCACTGAAACTGTATGCTTGATAGCCATTTTCACAGGCATTCCTAATGAAAGCCCTGCTCAGACTGACGCACTGTGACATGTACATGTGCAATCTGCAATGACAGCAATTGTTCCCTCCGCCTGGCTCATCAAACGGACGGAGGAAATCTGTTTCCAGGGAAAAAGCTGAGAACATAAAATTAACCAATTCTGACAGCTGGAATTTATTCATAAAAATGTCACCGATAGGCATTCAGCAATCAAATCCCATTTTATGAATCGCTTACCAAAAACACAGATTAGATACCTCGTAACTGCTAACGTTCCTTTGAGGCAAGTCCCGACACAGCTAGCAGTTGGTTCAAATTACAATACAGGAAACACGCATGCCTTTGTTTAAAGATGAAGCAGTCCATACTGAGAGAAAGTTAAAGATTTGTTTCTCTGTTAAAAAAGGAATTAGAAAATATCCTCTTTTATACAACCATTCCTCAAATAACATTTGGGCTGACTCATAAATCATACTCAGTGGCATTAGATGAATTCCCACTGAGAGGGGTTGTTGTTATTTATTATTAGGTGGACAGAGGATAAAACTACCCAAAAAACACCTAAAAAATTACGTTTATGAATTACAAGAATAATGCACATATTTTTATAATTTTTGCATCAAAAACGCGATTTCTACTCTGTGTATTGTTATGTTTCCATTCACTCGTTCATTATTAATAACCAGAGTCTGGTCCTCAACCGTAAGGCATGGGCAGGGCACTCCATAAATGCAGACATTGCTTTAATTTGTCTCGCAGGTGTTTATGTCATGAAAACAAAAAGTTCACAAGATCACTGCTATTAATCATTTGCACTGCTTTGCATTCCGCAAAGTACATGGATGCTGTGCCACTAAAGTGACAAAGTGACTGTGTAGGACTGTGTATAAATGCTTGCTCCCTGCCACCTTTATGCCTTAAGGAGTTCACTTCAGTGACAGCTTTTAGCTCCATCATCATTATTATTATTATTATTATTATTATTATTATTATTATTATTATTATTGCTGGCCATATAATGTTATGATGTAGGAGGTGTATCATCATCATCATCATCATCATCATCATCATCATCATCATCATCACCACAATACTTTCAGCAACCACTTGCCCTGGTCAGGAATGTTTATCGTCAATCTTAAAATCACTGGGCACTACACAAGGGAAGGGGGGGTACATGAAACCAATTGCTGTATCTACATAGATGTATAACTTTTTATGGGCAGTGCACAAGAACAGAGACAGGTTTGGTAATGACGTGGAAACTCTGGAATGAGATGTAGGCCCGAAATCAGAGGCCTGAAGGTATGGAGAGAACAGCCTTGGCATATTGCCACCAGATAGTGATGTCCTTCACAAAGCCAGTTAATCAGTGCATCAACCATCAACTTATTCTGCATGGAGGCAGAAAAGCCAGGCTTGAGCAATAACATTTTCCCCAGTAGCAATGGGCTTGCGAGGAACTAAGCAATAACTTTCCAATCAAAATTCTGCAACTTCACAAATTTTCTGTTTATCCAACAATAGGCTGTCATTTCTACAAAGAAAAAAAAATTCTTTTCCCTCAGCAAATAATAGAGATAATGTAACCTGTTTTACTTTAGGGACCCATATTATTTATCTTTCTCAATAGAGCTTTCATTGGTGTCTTTTGACATGAATATGAGAAATATTCAAATTCCTCCTTTGAATCAAATCTCTTGACTCGGAATCATGTCAAGCGCAAACTATGGCCCAGTTCTTTGATTTACAGCTGGGGGTCATAGTGCTGTAGTCAGAAGACTGCAAGAGCTGCCCATTAATCTTGAGTTGCTGTTACATGGTACTTTACCACTCCCTGTGTAGTTGGTTTTCCATTATACTTTTGATTTATAAGCATGTCAGGGCATGGGCTACTTTAAGGCCTGGAATTTATTTTCTGAAATGTCGCAGGTCAAGATGTGCTTTCGGTAGGTAATACAAGGGCTAGGCCATAGTGCTTAGAAATCTAAATTCTTGCATAGACGTGAAGTCCAACCTGTCCAGCCTGTACATAGAACCACCATTCAGGCACCCTCATCCTGGTGATACAGGGAAGGAAAACTTGTACTGAACATGTGATCAACTCTTGGGAAGTATATTTGAAATATAACAGCATACCTTGGGCCTAGATCGCCAGGTGGGAGCATGATATTCATTGCATGGGTTTGTATGTATTGCTAGCTAAGGTGTGTCATTCATGAGTTCTGGAAATATCTTGTGATTTGAATTTTGGACTGCAGACTCTACGTTTCTTGTTTAGTTAAATGTAGATAAATCATTCTTACATTAAGTAAGAAATATAAGCATTGTCCTTGGCCATATTAGACTAAGGGTCAACAGAGTAGCATCCACACGACTTATGGGCAGTACAGTAGAGGGGAAGCTCTTTGTACAAAAGAACAAGTTTCAGATGTACACAAAGGGAGAGGTGACTGCGTGAATAATGGCAAAAAACTTGGACTCATTAAACACAACCCAAAAGTAGTACATGCAGAACATTTGTGACATCTTGTATAGATTGTGCAGCTAGGTTAGATGAGCTGTTAAATGCTTTATGAGATTGCATTGTCTTGACCAGAGATGAGTCATTTCACTTGTGCAACTGAGTCCTCCCCACCGCAGATGCCTCCAAGTCACTTAGCAAGGGCAAAGGGATCTTGGAGGCAAAGTCATTTTGCTGAAATCCTTTGTAAAAACAATGGCAGTGGGAAGAGGCTAAAAGCCGTGTGACAGTAAACATTAAGCGAAGCGTCTTTAAGTTTAGTGTTGAATAAGCAAGACCCAGTGTGGTCAATACAGTATGAATGAGGAGGAGTGGCAATAACCTGCTCATAATGAAACAAACACAGGGGTCTATCCTAGTGACTCTCGGGTTTGTTTTACTCATTTGTTCATGAACTGGACAGCTGTAACCCCCAATGAGGAACACCGCCTACTGCTTCCAGCCATGTCACCTGCCGGGCCACCTGCACCCTTCACTGACAGGGGCATCGCCCCGCCTATGGGTGGATACCTGCAGTGCATGTGCAGCTCCCCTTGGAGGTTTCCTACTTTAGTAGAGGAGCATGAAAAATAGTCAAAGCGCTGCGGCAGGAAAAGATCGCGCAGACTCGGACACATACCAGCACAACGTTTCGCATGACACGTGAACTACACACACTCAGTCACACAGGTCCTCCACTGTCCTGATAGCATATAGCTCCCCCAGCGGATGTTTGCTCAGCCACACACCCTCCAGTTAGCAGCAAACAACTTTGCAGGAAACAACAGTGCTCAAGATAGCTTCAAATGCTTTAGAACAACTGAAACAAAATGGCCCTGCAGTTCATTGATGTTGCCTACGATTACACTGCTTTTTGTTGCATCCAAGGGGAAATAACAATTGTCCCATCAAATAACTACAGCTTAATTTAGAATAATAAACAGTCAACAGAGCCCTAGACATAATATTCAATGGTGAAACGCTCTCTCTCTCTCTCTCTCTCTCTCTCTCTCTCTCTCTCTCTCTCTCTTTCTCTCTCGCATAATTGCAGTGACTTCTGTCCACCTACTGAATATCACAATTTAAGGATGTATTTTCAAAGTATCAAAGAACCCTGCTATAAAATGTGCACACGTCTTCCTCATACTATATTTTAAAGAAAACGCAGCTTTTTATCCCCAACTTCTCACTTGCTGCACCTTCTAACTGCACAGTTATGCACTGCCTAGCCAAAAAAAAGTCAGCACCTGGATTTAACTTATGGTCTGGGGTTGCTTCAGTTGGTCAGGTCTAGGTTCAGCAATGTTATGTGCCCAAAAAATGAGGTGAGCTGACTACCTGAATATACTGAATGACCAGGTTTTGCCATCAATGGATTTTTTTCTTCCCTGACGGCACGGGCATATTGGAAGATGACAATGCTGGGATTCATCGGGCTCAAATTGTGAAAGAGTGCTTCAGGGAGTATGAGAGAGACATAATTTTCGCACATGGATTGGCCACCACAGAGCCCACACCTTAACCCCATTGAGAATCTTTGGAATGTGCTGGAGAAGACGTTACGCAGCGCTCCAACTCTCCCATCAGTACGAGATCTTGGCAAAAAATTAATGCAACTCTGGACGGAAATAAATGTTCTGACGTTGCATAAGCTTATTGAAACGATGCCATGGTGAATGCGTGCCATAAACAAAGCTAAGGGCAGTCCAACAAAATATTAGTGTATGCCTTTTTTTTTGGCCGGGCAGAGTAGCACGCATGCCAGATACACTGAGCTATTTGGGACAATTAGCTGAGTACATAAGCAAATCACTTTGTATGCATCATATCATCTCCATAGTCATAAAGCCATAGCAGATGTACTGTAGGTCTTACAGAATTACAAAGAAAAATACTTGCAATTTTTACCAGTGTAAACGCGGGGACTTACATGTGGCTCAGGTAAGTACTGTCATTTCTGAAAGGGCTTAAATTTTAGAGATGCTTACTTAAAGACACAGCTAAACTGTCCATTAAGGTGCCTAATTATTTATGCTCACATCATTTCCTTCCAGTTCAGTTTCCTGACACCGCCTGGGTCAGAAAGTGGAAAAGTAAATAGTAACTACACATTATATATCACTGAACTGTATTGCTCTAAAAGTGGTGCATTTAGTTTGTGAGTGTTTTTAGTGTTGCTGAATAAAAGTAGATAGGTGGGATGTAATAACAAAATACTGTATGAGGTACCAAATTTTATTGTCCTTGCATTAGTAATGTGTGCAGTGCAGTGCCATGTGTTATATATCATTTCTTATACCTGTGTGTCACCAGTTTGGGTCCTTCCTCCAGCACACCCCCTTAGTGTGTGTGTGTGTACGTGTTTGACTACACAAAAACCTCACTTAGGGTGAGAAGTAAAACTGTGTAACGAACAAACATGCAAACAGATGGCTGGACACATACTGAATTTCATATAAAGAAAAAATTCACCTGAAGTAAGCAAGAAACCATAGCATTTAATTTAAAGGAAAAATATGCAATGGTTATGTAGCATTTTTAAATCCAAAAGTAAATATAGCTGGCACATAAAAAACAGCTCATGTGAGCACTATAGTCTGTCTTTGTTGGTACTGTCTTTCAGAACCCAGCACAACAGTGGTTTTTCTCTCATCTCCCTCAGCCTGTTGAGCAAGTTTTCATGTTTAGAACAATTATTCTTATTATACTACATTCTCTTGGGCCATGGTGATATGAATTGTATAAAAATAAACGATTATATTAAATAGCTATGCATTTATGGGTAAAAGAATTTTAGAATGAAATATTATATTAAAAAAATATTCACTCATGATCTGTAATAATAAAAAAAAACAAAATGATACAATGATTGTCTGTAATATCAGGGGATTATAATATTTCACTAGTGTGCATGTAGCGCGTATTAACCATATTGCATAAATGTAAATCATAAAAATAACTGTTTAAATACTTGGTTCAAAGCTCCCGATTCCTTTTCTTGCCGGTTCCTTTACCGTAACGCACCACACCGCGGGCATATAAAAATTATATGGCCTCTTAACTGAACAATTTTAAGAAAACTATCTGCACTGCAACTGTCCGTTAAAAGTGTGTTTATTTTTGCTTTTTACTGGATGCTTTCTTTACTGTTACGCACTATATAGAGTTTATTGTTAGACTAGTTAGTTCCGCAAGTCAAAATTATTCCTAGGATATTTATAATACTATAGAAACGTTGCGTATTTCCACTTCATAAAATGCTGAAGTATTGCTGCGTTTTTGCGTTCTTTAGTTAATGCGCTGGATTATTTTGTTAATGAACAATTTTTTTTTCTTCCCCAAAGTGCATAATTTATTATACATAAAACATGTGACTTGTATGTGCATATCCATGTTTTAGATGAATAAACGCAACTTATGGTTACTGATACACTGCTGATCGGATACATTTATCATCCTAATGTCACCTGGGCGGTAGGTGAGGAGCATTGTTACCGCGCTCCTTCTATATTCTTTACGGTAACAGAGGCGCTGTTAACATGGTGCAGATCGGAATTCAAGGAATTTTTAAGATCTCGTTTAGGATCACGTGACAGTGTTTCTTAAAGTGAACTCGATGGAAACAAAAATGTACTTTCAATTCTTAAATATATATTTAGCCCTTCCTAAAACCATGTAAAAATACGATTTAGTTTTGCTATACCCTATAATCTGCACAATCGGTAAAAAATACGTGAAATATTCAAATAAGTATAAATGTATTTAAATATGCATATTTCGATTATTAATAATAATTCTTACTTTACATCTTGGCTCAGAAAAGTGTAATTATGCAATTTTAAGTGAAACTCTGAAAAAAAAAACTCGAGTAATATTGTGGGGAAAAATAAAAATCCATTTAAATGGAGCTTTTTTGAAGAAAATAAACTATATGTAAACATGGAGGTATAGGGTGGTTTCAGCAGTTTTGGTTGCTTGAATTTTACAGTGACAGCATTAGGACGTAAAGTATGACGTTTGCCTGAGTTTAGTATTTAGTGAGATGCACATTTTCTGGAAGACCTCCAGTGATGATTTCAAGTTAACTTCATGCGGAGAAATCTAGCTGTCGACACTGAGCAGAAGTCATAATAAGCCGTGCTCGGAGGCTGCATGTAAGAATGTGATGTGCGGGAGAGGGTAACGTAAACACGGCTGTGCGTCCGGTGCGCGGCTGCGGGTCTCAGGCTTCCCCCGCGAAGATGGAGCCCCAGATCTGCCTGGTAACAGCAGATTCCCCCATTGGTGTTCGCCGCGTCTTGGTTTCCTCCCATTGAAGCGCCGAGGGGGCCGTGCCGCTGCTCACTTCGATTCCCGTGTGTCGGTCGGTCCTGCAGGATTTTCCGCTTCTGCTCGTCGGTGGCGTGGAGCCTCCGTTCATTCCGCGTAACGGACGCGCGCACACACTTCGGTGTGTTTTGCCCTGAAGACGAGAAGAAAGGACTGCTCGAATACAACATTCATATGAACGCAGGTTACAAAATATAAGGAGACTGCCTGCAAAACATTGTTTTACTAAAGCAGATCACCAAACACTGATCACCGTCGCTTTGGACGCTGGACAAAGGCTTTGGATGAAGGAAGATTATTATTTTTAACTGTTAATATACCTGCCTTGCCATACTTGAGCATATTAATATTATTCATAATTTTAGCTCACATATTCGCATGATATGACTTAATAGGTATACATATGATGAAAGCCGTAAATTTGGGTCATTTTCTTGAAACTTCACTCCTTAATTCTGTCCTTCAAAAATTCCCTTCTATTAACTACGGACAGTGTGAGCACTGGGAACCGCGGTTGGTCCGTCGCTGAAGCGCTTTTCTCCGTTCGCCGCGCACACAGCGTCGCACCGCCACCCAGGGTTTCCTTACCTAAGCAGTGCTCCGGGGATGACGGGAGGGATTCGGAATAAATGCGGGATATCCCTTTAAGACCCCCCCCCCCCCTCTCTCTCTCTGTCTGTGTCGCGCGCGCTTACGCCCGGGGCCGCTTTGATCCCAACCGTAACAACAGTAACGTCAGCGCGCGCGCCTGTGCTAAAGGGGGCAGTTTTGTCTGGGAGACTCCGGAGGGCTCGAGCAGTGCGCGGCGCCGGCCCGGGGCGAGCATCTCCATCCGTGCACACATATATAGAAGGAGGGAGAGGGGGAGAGAGAGAGAGAGAGAGAGAGAGAGAGAGAGAGAGAGAGAGTGTGCGTGTGTTTAAGCGGCCGCGGTCCGAGTGTCAGAGCGCTGCGGGGACGACATGGAGCACGAGCTGCTGTGCTGCGAGGCGGAGGGCGTGCGCAGAGCCTACCGGGACGGCAACCTGCTCACGGACCGGGTGCTGCAGACCATGCTGAAGGCGGAGGACGGCTACCTGCCCTCGGCCAACTACTTCAAGTGCGTCCAGAAGGAGATCCTGCCTTACATGCGCAAAATCGTTGCCACATGGATGCTGGAGGTCTGTTCGCGTCTTCATTTCTTATTTGTGCCACTTTTTCTGCGCCCCTTAGGAGCCGTTCGCTCGCGATCCGGGGCCACTTGTCCCGGTGCCCTTTGGACCCATTTTAACGCTCCAGAAACGAGCGGCTGTCTTCGTGTGACACAAAGCTTGACTGTTTCTGACAGATGATGATTTACAGTATGTTTGCAGCGTCCTTGTCCCCCCCAACTCTCGATTTGTGCATAATTTCCCATTTTGTTACTGTTAGCGACACCCCCGGCTGCTGTGCCATTTTTTATTCCTTGCACCCGTCCGAGGGTTTGACCTCGTAAGTCTTGCAAATTCACTCTGTAACATCTGTCGCAATGCAAAAATTTCGTTTCTCTGTGAAGCCGGGAAGTTGGGGAAAAAGGTGTTATTTCAATTTATTTTAAATTAATACCAATGTACACGTATGCAGTGCGGTTCGTGCCAGTGGACGCGCCATCTTTGTTCTCCAGCGAAGACGTGTTTAATATCTTAAAAATTCTGTAATAATTTGAGCATTGACATAAGTTGAATAACGATAGCGTGCCCCACTTCATAATGCTGTTCCTATAATTTTGTGGCCATTTGGAAAGTGAAAACTTGTTTTTTCTGCCTGTGAAGTTGTGTTACAGGTCGACAATCCTGCTTTAAATGCTCGGCTTTTAAAGGTCGCATCCGAACCATCTTAAATATCAGCCTATGTCTTAGAAAGATGTGGTTATAAATGCCCCAGTCTGATAGTTTACACATTTTTTAACATTTACATGTACTTTATGTCAAGATTTTCTTCGTGTAAATATTTTTAAATTAATTTTAAAAGCGCGATATCCGCAGACGGAAATGTCGCACGCTTCTCTGGAATAAACGGTACGTCAGAATTATAGTGATTTTCACCAAGTTCTCGCGTAAAAAATCGGATTTTTTCGCACGCATGCAATAAAGGATGCCTTGATGAACATTTTCATACATTTCTTGACCAGTGTAACAATTTTAAAGTATTTTAAAATATTTTTTGAAAAGATGACGAACTTCAAAATCGTTGCGGGAGCCTCGTGCTGGACGCCACCTTTGTGCCTCGGAAAGCCATGACTGAAAACATTAACCAAAAACTTTTTTTTTTCCCCTACTAATAGTTCTTGCTGCAAAATATATTTCCAAGCTCATTTTGCAAATTCAGTCCGAGACAGTTTTCAGGAAAGAATATCGCAAGTATATGCAACACGCAGAGCTGGAAAAAGTTATTTAACACCGAACTGCAAACATTCCGAATTCCTTTTCCCTTTTCTAAATTAAATCGTTTTATTGTCAATGCGCATGCGTAATTAGCATGTCTGTCTAATTGCTTTATTAATTCATTCCCTCCTCTCTTTTTAATACAGGTGTGTGAGGAGCAGAAATGTGAAGAAGAGGTTTTTCCTTTGGCCATGAATTACTTTGACAGATTTTTGTCCGTGGAGCCCATAAATAAAACCAGATTACAGCTGCTGGGAGCTACCTGCATGTTTCTGGCATCAAAAATGAAGGAGACCATACCGCTAACGGCAGAAAAACTCTGCATTTATACCGACAATTCCATCAGACCCAGCGAATTATTGGTAAATGCGCGTCACCAAATGTTTAACGGGGAACATTTTCACACCTGAGTGTGCTTTCGCAGCCACAGTTGCATTTAGAGGCAAAACCCAGATTTGATGTGGACTATTGTAGTAGTTTGGAAAAGTTGACGTGGACCTTAAAGGTGTAGTATAAAAATACTTTAAAAAGATTCCTTTTTGACCGTGATGCAAGTGGATGCAGTTTTTTTTTTTATTTCAGCCATGCAAACATTAAAAAAAAAAGATATATTTCAATTAAAATATTTGGACAATTGTTCGTTCCTAAATGTGTTGGGTTCTGCTCTTTTGTAATTCATAGAGCTACATCCCCCTCTAGTGGTCAAATGTTAAGACCCCGCTCTCCATATGTTTACTACTTTTCCCAGCTGCTGCTTCGGATGTGTCTGTAATTTTTTCTTTTTTTTTTTTTTTTTACTTTTTTCTCTCTTGCAGCAAATGGAACTACTGGCGTTGAATAAACTGAAATGGGATCTAGCATCAGTAACTCCCCACGATTTCATTGAACACTTCCTCAGCAAGCTGCCATTTCAGCAGGACACGAAGCAGATTCTGCGCAAGCACGCTCAGACCTTTGTGGCTCTCTGTGCTACAGGTAAGGATGGAAGGATCTCAGCTCTTGGCTGCCGGAGCAGCTCACTAATGGAATGGAAAGAATGTCTGATTTTTGTTGCTGCCAGCACTGTGGCGGATGGGGAGGAATGGAAATTAAGGTGAAAACAGAAGAGACACATTGGCTGTTGGCTTCCCTTTTCTCAAATTTGGCTGTTAGCACTTCCTGAATCAGATTCACTTTGCCACATGCTTTGTTTTATAGTATTTTTCCCATAACGGTGGATGGTTTGTAGAGGGAGCTTGATTCAGAGTAGGTGGGCATGCTGTTGGATCTTTAAAGCTGAGCTCTGAGAGGAAAGGAAACAGTGGAGGATGCAGAAGCTTACAGCTGAGAAGTCTCATCTTATCTCCCACTACTGGGGCCTGGGTTCACAAATTGCAGGCCTGGTGCCCTAGTTCCATCTCCTGGATGAAACATGACAGTTTGTTCTAATGTGGAACCCAAGCTTCCTTCACCTGTGTGGTGGCCTGGCTGTAGGGAGATCCAACCGCAGGGTCAGCCTGATATCAAGATGCCATGATGCTTTTTAGCTCACAAGGAACATCAGTGAGAGGCACATTGTCTTCTGATGTCCATTTCGATATAGACATAGCATATGCCTGTAGTCCAACAGGTGGGAAAGTGAGGGCAAGTAAAGGAACAACTGAAAAACAAGGGTAATAAGTTTGCAGTGCTGAAATGTGGATTTATGATAACTCACAGCCATGGTGGCAGCTCAAGGCCAGTCAGATTAAACAATGGAAAAAGATGGGGGCTGACGGCACAAGTTCTTGTATTTCTTCTGTGTCAAGGAAGATTTGCTGAAAGTATTTGGCTTGTTCTATCTTGTCACTTCCTTGGTGGCCAAGAAACATGAAAGCTATATATATTTTATTTTGATTAGCCTGAAAGAAATATTTTCAGTATTTATTTCCCACCATCCCAAACATCTTTAATTGAATAGCTTTTTTTCAATAGGCAGAGGCTTTTAGCACAGACCAGCATCTTGGCAGATCTAAGGGAGGGAGAGGACAGTTTATGGAAGATCTGACCAAGCAAATGGACTACTGCTTTCCCTCAGCAGAGCGCTGACTGCAGTGCCATTTTTTTTTCTGAGTTCAGAGAAAGATTCTCCCAATTACACGGAAAAGTATTTTGAAATAATACGTTAAATGAGTTAATATGCTAAAATGAGTGGCTGTCTCAGAGTACAAACCTGCGCTGTAGTTGACAGTATGTCCCGACATAGCAGTTTTTCCAAAGATTCGGCAAGGGATAAGCTGCAAGGAGCTTTAAAAGCAGCCAGATACTGATTTATTGCTTCTGCGCAACACCCCCCCCCCCCCCCCCAAACCAAAAGGAAGTCAAGCAGGGTGTCCCTAGGCAAGAACCCAGCCAGACAGAAGCACCCTGTTTGGTAGGCTCAGATGAGGGAAGGGCTCGCTGCTTGGTGGTTTAGGGTCACACCCAGTTTGTAATGAGCTTTCGGTCAATGGCACGCATTACAGAGCCTGGCTGGATTTGTTCGTGTGCACATGTGTGTGGCATAAGTCGCACCTCCTGCTTCATTACCCTTGAGTAAGGTGCTTACCCAGAATCGGTTCAGTGAAAATTAAATCAGTGTAAGTCACTTTGGAGAAAAGTATAAGGTAAATTAATAAAAATTGGCTTTAACTGTGTGTGGCAGGAAAGGCCTGGTGGGGTAAGCAGAGGACTTAATGATGTAAAGTATAGTTTAGTGTAGCCATGTTTCAACACAGTGTTATTCCAGAGAGCCCCCAGTTGTGAAGGAAACCCCCTCCCCAGACCATTGATTATATAGTAGTGAAGCATTGTCAGGGCTGACCCTTCCTGTTTCTTCCCAAAATTCTCCTCCCCAAGATTCCCATACTGCATCCTTGTTACCATGTTCAGGAGGAACAAGTGTGGATCTGAAGCTTCACTTTGAAACCATGGCAGCTCCCCAGTCAGAGCCTTGACAGTCTCTTTTGGAATACTTGCCCCCATGGTCTAACAGGGTTTGTGTCACTCTGTCTTCTCTCCAGACATCAAGTTCATCGCCTGCCCACCTTCAATGGTGGCAGCTGGTAGCGTGGCAGCAGCCATCCAGGGCTTGCACCTCAAAAGCGCCGACAGCCTGCTGTCCTCCCAGAGCCTCACAGACTTCCTGTCACAAGTCATCAAGAGCGACCCGGTGGGTGGCAATGCTGATACCAAAAATACGTGCATGCACACGCATGCTTAAAAACATCACTCAGACGTCTACTATGAATGGAAGGACAACAGGCAGCATGTTCGCAATTACTTGCAGTTTCCAGCGTACCATGACCCAGAGCTTGCCGGTGGGAGATAATGGATTTCGAGGAAAGCAGGATTTAGATAAGGGCAATAAACAAGGCCTCATGGTTTCCACTGATTCCCAATGAGCCACCAACCCCCAGACTCCTCAGTGTATCAAGTGCTTCCAAGGGCTCCTCATTCATGGGCTCTATTGCTCTAATTGGGATTTATTGTGCAGCATTCATTTGCTTTTCAATGGCCACACGGGAAAACTCAGCCAACTAGGCAGGTCTGCAAGCTGCCAGGGCTGGGTGACAGCACAGTTCGGGATGATGGGGTTTGGAGGAGGAAGAAGCAGAATAACAGATTAGGAACTTTGTGCTGTGAGCTGCCTGTCCAGAGGAGCCCAATGGTCAGATATGAATGCAGAAGCTCCAGTGGACCGGGGTGTACAGTGGTGCACGTGGTATCGCTTGGCTGTCCGACACAACAACAGTACTATGATCAGAAGGTGTGGTGGTGTTCACTACATTCGCATTGAGCCCCCACACCACTGCTATCCTGACTAGGACAAGCCATTAAGGATTATGTGTAAACTGTTCTGCATTGTTTGGTTTTGGGAAGGTAAAGCAAAAGCAATTTCCAGATGGAAAGAAAGTGGCACTCAAGTATACTTAGCGTTTTCAGGTTTGTTTTCACACTGGTAGGGCTTCAGTTTCCTGCCGGCTCTTTGATCAAAGGTAATTAGAACCAAAATGATTGGAATCAGGACCCTAAGGGCAGTGGTCCCCCAGCCTAAGTGGATCTCTCTCCTTTACGTACACCGGTATGGGAAGACTGATCTACCTTTCATTGTTCGGAGGCTAGGAATGTACTGGACCAGATTTGGTTTCTGGCCTTTCATGGCTTATTGTCTTTTTCCTAATCCTCCCAGTCTCCAACTCGAGGGCATGGCAGCTCAATGTGAGGCCTTTGTTCCCTGTGTGGCCCATCCAGATAGTAGGCTGGGAAGCACAGTGCTACGACGTACCATAAATGCACTGGGTCATGTGTTCTGTTAAGCACTATCTGGGAGATTTCTGCAGCAGTTCTGATTTCTCAAAGAGATGAGGCACATAGCAGAGATTCAGTGCCCGGACCCTCAACATTGGACCGATGACAAGGGGGTTTCACCACTGTGACAACGATGCTCCAGCAAATTGTGTTCATTTGCTATGATGAGAATGCCCAATTTTGATATTAATGTCTGACTGGGATTCTGGAGATGCAAGAGGACGGTGAAGGCTTTGGAAATGGGTCTACGCTGGAACACTAGTCAATGGTGCACCCCCCACCCCCCTTACCAGCACACACTGTAGTCATGTGGAAGCAAGTGGGGTCGAGGTTACCGAGGTGTCGGGAGGCGAGGGGAGCGGCACCCTGGCGGCAGGGTTTGTCCGTGCCTTTGTACAGAGCGACTCGCGGCTAATCCCGTGGCCGCCGTCGGTTTGTGTGTGGCCTTCCCAAGCAGAGGCTTGATCGCGTGCAGCCGCCAGGGACTGCATTTTGTCCCGTTGACAAAGACCAGCTCTGATTTTTGGAAACAAAGAAATTGAGAAGTTTTAAGTAGATGATTAAGGTTGATGCTTCTGTCGCAAAAGAGGTTTGGTATGTCTGGATGGTGTTGGGTGGTTTGTTTCAGACTGATCTCAACAGGATTCTAAAGTCCCATCCGAGGTGTGTTTTGAAACTGCTGTAACTTGGTGCAACCTCTGCTTCTGCTTCTTGATCTAGAGTTGTTGGTCTGACACTGTCTCTGTATGTGTCCATACCTGTAGGACTGCCTGAGGTCATGCCAGGAGCAGATCGAATCTCTGTTGGAGAGCAGCCTGCGGCAGGCACACCAGCAGCAACACGGCGTCTCTACGGACAGTAAGGGCGTGGAGGATGAGGCGGACCTCTCCTGCACCCCTACAGATGTGAGGGACGTGAACATCTGAGCTGGCTCTGTCCGATCCCCTGGAGATCGCCCTAGGGGCAGTTTTGAGAAGATGAACGAGGTTCTGCCTCCCCCCCCCGACTCAACTGTACCAGAACCTGGCCAGCATACATGCTTTTATACTGAATGGCGTCACAGAGCGCCAACGCCTCACCAACAAGCCTGCCGCATAAGAAGGGATGCCACTTGGGTCCTCTGCCATCACCTTCGTTTGCTCTCCTCCTTTTGACCTCCTTTCGGGGCAAAAAAAAAACCTACAAAAATGTCCAAAATGTTTTTAAAAAGTACACAACTTTTTTTTTTTTTTTTTAAAATCAAATGTATGTGCAGCTTACGACGATGCGCCACAATGACGGACATTTACACGAAACGATGATCTCATAGAGTTTTTGTAGCACAAGCTGTCTGTGCCTACCGAGTTGTTAGAGAAGAACGTAGGTGTAAATCGCCTGTCTCTAGAGGAAGTTTCTAATGTCGGACATTGTTTTCAAATGAGAAGAGGGTGTCCCTGTTTCCTTAGTACAGTCTTAGACGCCTGCAAATACTGCCTGTCTCACAGCATGCTTACCTGTACCTACCAGCTTTTGCATTTAGTCACTTTATTATATTGTCACCTAGAGTGCAGAGCCCTTAGTGTTTACCCTCCTCTCATATGAAATGGTTTATGTAACTAAATAGTTTATATTGTCTAGTGTACATTATTCTATTCCTCCTTAGAAAGCTGTGGATTGAAGGAGCTTTGGATACACAGCATATAAATAACAGTGCCTGTGGGCAACCAGTTAAGTTCCTGCTCAAATTCAGCTTAGACAAGAAAGCATAAGCTATAGCATCGTTTTTGATGTCACTTGTTACACGGCGACTTCTAAAAAAAACAGTTTGGTTTGTCACTAAAATCCTCGAAAGGCTCCTTTTGCAATCCACAGTTTTATTTTATTCTGTCTTGTTTTCAAAAACCATTCCATCTAAAAGCACTTTCGGTCAAGGCTGCATTGCTGATTCTTTTGGAAAAATACGCAGGACGTGTAGAGGACAGAGCACCATGGTTTGTGGATAATGATACGCTAATAGCTGCGAGGCCGTGCTGCTCTCTGTGACCATGGCGTTGCATGGCAGAGAAAGGACACAGCCGAGGAGGGATCTCCCGCCGAACTTATTCAACCCAGAGCCTCCATGCTGGTTATGCAGCTTTTTTCCCTTTCGGCTCAATGGAAATCATATCAGAGAGGGTTGGATGCCATGAGCAGGGTGTGAGAGATGCGATGTGTACACTCAGAGAGACAGTTTATTTCAGTACCGTTTGTAGTGGCCATCCCAACAGGCTGAGAACAGGCTTTTCAAGCAATAATGCAACAAGGACAGAGACGAGCAGCATAAGTGTCAACGACGATAGACGAAGTACGGGAAAAAGCCAGAAGGCAACACAAAGTTGACTTGCATTGCCGCAGAAGCATTTTAAACACTAAAGGTTGTAATTTATAGCTATATTAATGATTATTGACTATTTATTGCTCTCAAAATTACTCTCCTGTCGAGGCCAGTTAGGAATTCATACTTAGTCTTACTTTTTCACTATTTAAACTGCTAAGTGCACAATTGTGTAAAATGGTGTATATGGTAATGTTTGTTTCATGCAAGTTCTGTTCAGTCATTTTGCCCTACTTAAAAAAAAAAAAAAATAAGTCGTGGAACATGAACAAAAAAAAAACCCATCGCGGTTCTATTCGTGCAGAACTGATGTACTCTGGGAGAGAACCAGGCAAGAGAATAAAAGGAAAGTGTTGTACATTACATCTCCCAACCTGCAAATACAGATGTCCAGTGTGTATTGGAAGACTTTTGCACAAACTCTTGCATAGTTCTAGAGCGAACTGAAAGTGGAAGCTAGAGGGGAGAATAGAAGTTGCTGAGGGAGGGAGGGATAAGGCGATGGCAAGACGTAAGTGAGTAACCGGTGAATCGAGGTGTTGATTGTACTAAGAAAAAAATTGAAAAAATGGGGGTGTACGCTCCCTATGTTGAGCTGCTATGGAGGAGTTCCCAGCAAATTACCATGACCTTTAAAATGAAAAAAACAATGCTTTTTTTCTCTTATATACGTGTTTTGCTGCTATTTTTGTGGATGATTTTATTACCATGTCAATGTACTGCCATGTAATAGGTTTTAATTTTCTCATAGAAAATTATGATGTTGACATCGTTGTTGTTTTCGTAGTTTTTTTTTTTTTTTTTATGTGATCAGTTTTTACTTAATGTGATTTCTGCGCTATTCCAAAAATAGGAAAAAAAAAAAAAAAGAAAAAAGAAAATTAAGACAAAAGGTTCCTGTATTTCCACAATACCTCATACTTCAGATTTATTGTTAATTTAGTCCGGGTTTCTACTCTTATTTTTAATAATATTTTATTTACATATTCAGTGCCTGATAGTTCTGTAAACTATAAACTGAAATGCATTTATCATTATCCAAATGGGTCCTGCAGGGAGCGAGTAGAGATCATTGATTAAAACTGGTGCCATAGCAAATCTGATTATATAACTCCTTGAGTTTTAAGCTGTTTCATTAAAAGAGACTATGTCCCCACTAGGCCATTGAAGGCCCACTTTTATATATTTATAAAGCTTTTTGTACAAATTGAACGCAGATATGATGGAATTTTGTAAATGGCATATCTACTTATAAAGCCATAGTTTTTTTTCTGGTAGTAATTTAACATGATTCTGAATTAAATGTACCTGGTGCCATTCTGTCGACAACGCAAACAACCAGACACATTGCATTCTTAATCAAGTGTACTTACTGCAAAAATAAATTTGAAGTAGATATGATGAAGAATGTTTTTTTTTTTTTTTTTTTGTTTTCCCCTCCTCTCCCTTTGACATATCATATCGTATCAGTCGCTGTGCACCAGTGGCTGAAATTTGTTGGGAAAGATACATGTAAATACGCAAGACTTTGTGCCTTAAGTGCATGGTCGATGTTAAACAACCAGCATTGGAAAGAATACTTGTTTGGCCTGTAGGAGTCTGCTTAACCATAGACACTGTGCTGCTAAATGTGACGGACGAGTATAGTGGGGTGGATGTTGAGGCCTTTCCAACAGTAGGTAATGCTACTGGCGAACCCAGGACCCAGGAGGACTGATCCTGTTTATTATCAAGTTTCAGGAACGTTTGTTACCTCAAGAAAATACAAAGAAGAGAACAGCTCAGTGTGACTCTTGACTTTGTCACAACCCCACTGTCCACATGAAACCAAGGCAGGTGTTGCCCTGCCTCTAATGTACCCCTTCCGTGCCCTACGTTGTGCGAGAGCTGAAGCCGGAGCCACGGACTCATGTACAGATTTGTTGACCGCGCTCCGAGTGTGGAGGTGCAGCACCATGCTCATCGATGCCCTGAACAGCTGGATTCCATAGCCAGTGACAGAATGCCTTAATGAAATGGGATCTGTTTATGTCAAATCTGTTGTGCCCAAGGATTGTTTCTTTCTCTCTGGGCTTTCAGTTCTTCATCGTGGCTCTAATGGTCTTCGCTCCGAGGGCCGCAAATGTGAGCTAAGGATTTTCCCTAGAAGAAATCTTGAGTTCGTCCCTACGTTGTCTGCTTTGTGAAGTCATTAATTTTCAGTCATCGGTCTGAAATGCCCCTCCCTTTTTCCAACACACCTGCAAAAAATGTTTCATGCAAAAACTAAATTAGAATTAAAAAATAAACTTTCTGAAAATCCAACTCCCATGTGTCCATCTGCTGTCTTTTTCACAACGCGTCAGCTATTCTTGATTTTGTAAAGAGCTTCGACAGCTTTTGCTATGGAAAAGAAAAAAGAAAGGATAAATATTTTGTGCCACTAGTGAGATCTCCAAAGGTATTAGGATAAATTGACTGCTTTCAAGTCTGGGTGTTTCGTGGAAAAATTTGGCAGATGGATATCATTATATCAATTTAGTGGCGCACTAAACTTTAGGTATTTAAGCTTATTTCATTATTTGATGGTAGGGGCAGGAGTAGGTAGGGTATGTGTGTGAAGGTTGGGGGTTCAGAGGGCTACTATGTGAATGTGTGCGCATGCCGCAAGCACGATGCGTGTGACACAGTATACGCTGTTTGGTTATGCAAGGAATGCCTTTGATCTGGGGTTTCCGTGAAAAAAAGGCACAAAACCCTAATCCGTTCCCACAGCCCCGTGAACGTGAGCTGGACAAACAGTGGACAATGGCGTGGGGGAGTACGAGGAGCTGCTGCACCCAAGCCTCTCCAGCCTGCAGATCTCGTTGGCTGTCAAATGTCAGGCTCTCCCCCTGGCTTGCAGGACATCGAAGGCAAATTTTTCAAACTCTGCTTCTTCATTCAGGCTTGTGCATGGGACTGAAAAAAAACTTGAACATCTTGAGGGCAAACGGCAGTTTTACATGATTTGGAAAAAGCTGAACCCCATTTTGGAGACCATGGGTTGTGCACCACTCGACTGTGCTGCCCCAAAAAGCATGCAGGAGACATTCTCTTAGTTACGTTGTATGTTGTTTCATTTTTTAAAAGAGGCTCCTATCTTGACAATTACAAGGATAACTTGCAGTTAGTAAAGCAGTTTCTTGGCTGACATTGCATACAAGATATTCACAAGAACACTGGCACTGGTCTTCCATATGCAGCCTCCAAGGGATGGACCACATTGACATGGACAGCAGACAGCTGGAGTGGACCTGCAGGAATTTCTAATGATTCTGTCAAATTCAAGCCCCCCCAAACCACATCAGTTAAACGGAGGCAGACGTGGACAATGGGTCATCAAAGAAAAAGAAAAGCTGTGGTAAGGAATGTGTACAATCATCTTGTAAGAGACACACAACAGCCTTGCCATGCATGTCCACATGAACCCATACAGTCACCTGACAGTTTCAAGACATTTACTAGGATAAAAAGTTTTTTTTTTTTTTTCATTTTGTTAGTATGATGCATACTTGGTGCTCATGCTTGGGATTTTCAGATAATCTTTTCAAAATTGCACAAAAAAAATTGGGATTTAAATGAACAGTCATTTGTCAGTCTAACCGGACCTCATGCATCTACGTTTTGCCCGGTGCGTCCTACACATTCCTGCTCTCTCGCCGTGCGATCCACTGTACGGCTCCAGGCAGGTATGCCCATATTGTTGCTTTGATGCAGGATGTTCGTATCCCCTGCTGAAAACCTGTTTTCTGTGCAGGAAGAATGATCTCACACAACGTCTCACATTCAGGAACAGGGGCGTCTAATGCATCCATAAATCCTTCCTACTTTTTCCCAAACAGGAATCACAGAGTTCTTCCTGACCCCATAGATGTACAGGGATTAATTGCTGAGGAAGTCCTGCATATCCGTGCAAAACCTATTTTGTTACGGACGTTACATTAGAAAAACACAGTTGTAAAAAATGTCATTTGATGTAATACTTGCGTATGTGCTTACATTTAAATGGTGTATATGCTGTAAATATGCTTATTCCATATACAGTATGTGAGTTCTCATTTGTGTTTTCAAGCACAACATTTTAACAAAGGTGTTCTTTGTCAGTGGATAACCACGCAGGATGTGAACGTGTGTCACAGGACCGACCAATGGCAGAAGCTGCGTAAATACTGGATCAGCAGACTTCTGACATACAAGCACTTTTCAAAGGAAGGGACTGAATCATCAGAGGGAGGAGAAGAAGCACCACACAGTATCTATCATGACTCTTGAGGCTCAGCCAAAGGCCCAGGCTTCCTCTGCCAGGGTGACTCAAAGCCTTGCTCTCCATCACAAGATTTCAACCATTCCCCAGGCAGCACAAATAACCAAAGGCCTACAGGGAAGGGATGGTGCACTGAGGCTCTTCTAAAACAGGTGCCACCCCTCTGTCCATGTGGCTCACTAGAGTGCCTTTGCGGTATGGAGCGGGTTTCTTTGGATGCAAAAGGGGGAGGATGTGGAGGAGCAGGCAGCCGCTCCAAATCTCTTCGCCGTCTAGCAGCCGTGGTGAGAGGTGGGGGTGGGGGGTTACTGGCTTTAACATTTTTTTCTGTCCCTTTTCATGTCACCACTGGCCACCTGCTTCTGAGATTCCTGCACATTCACCACCACCCCCGGTGTCCCGATTGAAAGGAAACCTAAGAAACGTGGCCTCCTCGCTCCCTTTTTTTCGCCCTCTCCCGGTCGCCTGTTCGAACTGCTTTTTGAATCAGTCTGAGAATGTTTCTGCCCTTAGATCATTTTCCTCTGTGTGGGAGACTGGAGATCATAAAGAAAGTAAATCACCAGGGGAGGTGGGAGGCGGCACCGTCCTCGGAAGCCTCTGCTTTTGTGGTTATGGTTTGAGCTGTTCAGGCAGTTGTCTGCTTGCTTACCAAGGGAGGACATGTTTTAAATCTTTCTTATAAAGACATGCTTTTTACAGCCCAGTTTTCCCTTAACTGCTAAAAGTGAATGGAAATTGTGGTGATCATGGCTGTTGCGGAAAAATGTGTACAGTTTTATGTGTTAACCATGTGAACAGCTGGATATTTATGAATGCAGGTACTTTGCTCATGGGTACAACAGCAGGACTTTTGTCCCTTAAACATGGAATATTTGAGAAAGAAGACTGCCTTCCTTAACACTTTGCATCCTTGCTGTTTGAAAAAAATGTTTAGGCACATTTTGTTCAAGGGATTTCAGGACAGAAGCTTTAAGTTGCTAATAGTTCTCTCAAAAGCAACTTACAGTGAAAAAGCCATTCGTTCAGGTGGGCAATATTTACCGGAACAATTCAGAGTAAAGTACCTGAGGCCTTTGAGCCGAAGGCGGCAGTGTCAACCACTATGACACCTGCTCCCTCCATCCATGGGTCCATGACGACTTCACAGTCATAAATAAACTTGACTGCATTTAGCATAGCCATACGGCTTTTATTTATATACGCATAGCAGTCGAGCAAACAACGTTACTCATTAAAGGTAAATAAAGGAACGCTGTAGAAAAAGTGAGAATCAAGTAAACCAGATTCAGATTCCCTTTCTCACCTCGCTCATTTTCATTAACCACTTGCGCTGGTCAGGGTCACAGCTGCCCAGAGTCTATTCCAAAATCACTCATCGCTAGGCTAGGATGGTTGGGATGCCAGTCTGTCACAGGGTAGCTAGACACAGGTGATTTACAGTGACCAATTAATCGGAAACACATGTCATTGGACTGTGGGAGGAAACTCGCACAAACAGAGGGATAATATGTAAATCCAAGCACAGACTGAGCTGGATTCAAACCCATACCAGAACAGGCTAAACACTACCCACTGTGGCACCCCTAGTTTGCCATGCTCTGAAACACACAGTATGGTTCCCTGTGACTCTGCCACTCAATGTACACCATTGACAGTGAGGGTCTCCACCGCTGGCCTTTTGTAGGGACAGGTTGCTGCGCAAATGTGAAACTGAGACAGACAAAGCAGCACGAGCCATTTAAAGCCAACTGTAAGAAAGAGGTGCACAGAGTAACCAGAGCCAGCATGCACCTGGCATAACAGCAGCTAGAATAAAGTTTGGGAATGCGTTGCTATGGTGCTGTCAGACATTACATGTGTCCGACCTACAGTTCTGTCAACACCACTTCTGAACAGTGTTACTTTCATTATTTGCTGAACTTCACTGCAAACTTGAAACCAGGTTAGCAGTTACGATCAGTATAGAAATGTCAAAATATACTAGAAACAGTGTCCAGTCTGTGTCCAATGCACCACCTGCCCTGAAACTTGGTCTATGCCAGAAACCACCCCATTCCATCTTTCTCAAAATCAGAAAGCAAGCTGTGTGAGTGTCTGTAAGTTCTGCGCAAAATTTCCTAAATTTTTCAACTTTTCTAGAGTCTGCTGAGTCAAGGAGGTGGCCAGACCTCAACTTGCATATTTATGTAGATACACTAGATATTCAGTAAAAATTTCAGTTAGTTAGGTCTTCATGGTGAAGTGAAAACTTTTGACTTTAATGTGTTAAAGTCATGTATTATTTCATTGAAAAGTTTTATTCACAATCCAAAAACCTAGTTTTCAAGATGGAGGTGGACACACGCACTGGGCTGTTTGGGTTCATTTAATTGAATTAGCATATTTGTTTCGATTTTTGTTTTTATATTTTGCCCTGTGACCAGTCAGATATAACTGGTTGTAGGATATAAAGGGGTGAGACCATAATAAAGAACAAAGAATAACAAATTCCAAATTAATATCACATAAAAGTTGCAGGTGAATTAGGTTTAGAGACCATAAATCGCAAAATTAAGTGTAGGTGCTTGTGATAATGCTGGGAATGAAGTTGGTTAATAGGGGTAACAACATTAGGCGATCATCTATGTTTTACAATTGCTTTATGAACAGTTATAATGTAGGCTCAAGCTATGGGTGTTCCACATCAGCATTTCAGCCCAGGATGGCAATGGTCCTGACAGCCAAACCAAACAACCTTCAGCCTGGGCTCCTTTGCCACACCGCATGGCAACGGTGGGAACGGTGGGAAAATTCCATTCAAATTCCATGCCTGGGCTGAAGGTGTTTTCTCCCAGGGCCTATGGATTTGCTCTTCCATCAGCAGCATAGTGCTGGCTCATAACAGTCTGCATGTTGGTTGTCACAACACCAGACAGAAACAGTGCTGGTCAAGGAAACACCTGGAATAATTTTATTATTTTACAGTAAAGGCTTAGTTCAAGCTAAGTTTCCCTTTTTAACAAAATCAAAACAGTACTTAAACACAAAAATTCCTGTTTACCTATAAATCTTATACTATATTTTAGATATACATAGCCTTCAGTTCTTCATCATGAACACATTACCAACTGGTAGAATGAAAAAATCTGATTTTTTTTTATTTTTCAGTTAAAATAATTAATGTATTCATTATCAGTAACTGTTTGTCCAAATGCAAAGCCAGGGGTCCAGAGCCTATTTAAAAATCACAGACCATAAGAACAACAGCGACAATATTTTAATCATGTAAAATAAGTATATCCTGAAAATATCATTTAGAATAAGTACGCAGTATTATAAAAATAATAAGGTCTTCAATGAAAAAGGTGCGGTAATGGTCTTTGACTGTACAGGACCCTGTTATGCAAGACACAGGGTTAGGGTTTCTCACAGTTAAAAAATACCTTATTTGTAGGCTTTGTATTTAAAACAATTCAACATCTGGAAGGACAGAACGGTGTGTGTTAATGTGTGTGAGGCCCGATTGCAGTTCCTCTGTTCTGCCAGACGATGGCAGCAGTGCGTTTATGCCCATGTTTTCCGCACAACTGAACTTTATAAAAAAAGACAAACTTTTTACAATAGTGAACCACATCCATGCAGCAACAGCATGGGACTCAAATTCCAATGTTCACCTCATGTCTACATCAGCATGAACAGCAAAGATATTGCTGCAATTATGAGGCATGATGACCAGCTTCAATTCACAATAAAGCACCACAAACTCCTGAGCTGAAGTCTTAAAGACCATGCTATATAGGTGTAGTTTTCCACCCATAAGGCACATACACATTTCATAGAGAAGCGGTAGATCCCGTGAGTGCTGGCATCACTACCTGGAGCTCTATGTCCTTCTGTGTATCCAGATCTTTCCACACACATCTCACTCCACACCACATACCCTTGGGGCCTCGAACTAAAGGCAATCCACCTAAGGGCAAGGGATCTTCAGCAACCACGATGCAGCGAGTTGGCTCCCTCAGAATGACATCTCGCCTCCTTTACCAACGTAGTCCCGGAAATCAGATGGCACATTCAAAAGGGAGCACACCTGCAACATTGACACACACCTTAAAATGCAACAGTTGAGAAGTGGCATCAAATTATCACTTCAGTGACATCAAAACTGGAAAGACACTACTAAAATGGGAAGAGCATTACAATACAATTGTCATTATTTTCCACAGTACAAGGTCATTTACTTTTTCAGAAAATAAAGTACATTCTTCAACATAATTTTCCAATTTGAACAATGAGTAAAGTATTATCTTTCAGATTATGCAAAAGCACCATTATGAGATGAAATGACTGTCTATGATATGAATTGTGTAAAAATTGAGGCGGCACAGCTCTTTAGCAGTTGTGTGACTGTGTGTTGTACCTGTCGAAACTTTGCCCGGACCTTTGTCACATCCTCCTGTAGGTTTCCATATTGAGGGTCATCATGAGGGAAGCTCTGGATCAAAGCCAGCAGAGCCTCTAGAACCTTTAGTTTCTTCCTACAGTAGATACATATGGGGCAAGTTGAAAATAATCAGTCAAAAAGCACAATAAGCACAACCAAAAATGCATTTCCACAAACAGTACATGTGTTACCAGTTTGTACCTTGTTTTGGGCTCAGGATTTTTCTGGAAGATGCACTTCCAAGTGAAAGCAAACCCATAGTAGAAAGACAGCTGAAAAACAAAGTGATCTGTAACAATAAAACATCTATCCAGAAGCATAACCACCCCACCTTGCCCCTGTGTGTCAAATTTTAACAGTTATTTGACTCCAAAAGAAATGGCAAAAAGAACATCATAATAATAAAAAACTAATTTTATTGGCTAATTTCAACAGTCTGGATGAGCATGTCAGTGAAGAAGTTAAAATTAATAATGTGATTAAAATATCAAGAGAGGCAGTTAAGGAATTAAACCTATTACAAAACACAATAACCAGTCTCATGTTACTTTTCTCACAGTTAATGTGGTAAATACTGTAAGGTAGGATATTAATTTGACCAGAGGAGAGAGGCTGAATGCATGTAAGATCAGTTGTAAAATTACCAAGCGGGGTAGGAAAGGAGTCCGAATAACACATTTTAATCAATGAGAATATTAACAGTCAGCTGTAAAAGTAGAGATCTATTACAGGTGTTATGTAAGTTCAAGTCCCACTGCAGTCGATTGCTGCAGTACTAGTGCTCAGTAAAATTTTAATCCTCAACTACTACAGTGAAAGACAAGTTCCCCAGCTATATAAATAGGTAAAACACTGTAAAGTGCATGAATTAACCAATCGGCAATAATTTTAACAATAATAACCTCTGTAGACAGTCTGGCTCCATGAGTGGCTCCATGGTTTCTCCCTTCAATAAGCCCCTGACGGGTACCTTCCTCAAACCCTTCCTGAAAGCCTTCACCACGGTACCTGCAAGGAGACCAATAAACACAGACCCCTCAGAAGCGCTCAAGGTCTTGCACAACAAACACACACACACACAGCTTGTCCAAAAAAAAGTCACCACCTGGATTGAACTTAGTGTTATGATGTGGGGTTGCTTCAGTTGGTCAGGTCTAGGTTCAGCAATGTCATGTGCCCAAAAATTGAGGTGAGCTGACTACCTGAATATACTGAACGACCAGGGTTTTCCGTCAATGCATTTTTTTCTTCCCTGACGGCACAGGCATATTGGAAGATGACAATGATAGGATTCATTGGGCTCAAATTGTGAAAGAATGCTTCAGGGAGCATGAGACATCATTTTAACACATGGATTGGCCACCACAGAGTCCAGACCTTAACCCCACTGAGAATCTTTGGGATGTACTGGAGAAGACTTTACTTAATGCTCCGACTCTCCCGTCCTCAATAGAAGATCTTGACGAAAAATGACTGCAACTCTGGACGGAAATAAATGTTGTGACACTGCACAACCTTATCGAAGCAATGCTCAAAGCTAATCGAAGCTAAAGGCGGTCCAACAAAATATTAAGAGTATGTGACTTTTTTTGGCCGGGCAGTGTATATGTGTGTGTGTGTGTGTGTAGACAATGGCGCATGAACGCATAAGAGACAACAGTCTAGCACACATTAAAATATTATAGTAGTTTAACTTTAGCTCTAGTTTAGTTCTATAATTCACAGTTCTATGTATAAACTTATTTAGCTCAGCATTAACGCAGCAATAGCTAATCAGCGATACCTGTCGTCTGCCATTACAATGGAGTCAAAAAGATCTTCACTTTTGCAGCCAGAATCCATGTTTACAAAAAATATAACCTTTGACAGTGAAGAGAAGAGCGTTTCTGACTCCGACAAAATCACACAGAGAATGCGCCACTTCCGGGTAGCGCAGTGTCCGCCGGGTAATTTAAAGAAACACGCAGTGTTGAGAACATTGAGCGCCGCGCTGTACGTCGGCTGCTGTCGCGTCAGTTTCTATGCAGGTGCAGCGTATATTATTTTTGCAAAAGAATAACTCTGGATCACAATTTAGAGACACGGGCATATAGTGAGAAAACTGGATACTTACAAGTACATAATACAACTCATAGTTAAAGGGTTACTTAGCGGGGTGGTCAAAAATGTGATAATCCAAAAAACGGGACATGGTCTCATTTGTGAAGATAATATGCATTTCTTTGTATGTGAAATAAAGTAAATAATCTAGAAATATTCCTTAAGTAACGATAGACATCAGTTACTGAACAACACAATTGAATTTACTTATATAAAGGTCGAAAGCCCACGTTGCTCACGGAGGCGTTAGCTTGTTGGCACATGAATGTACACTAGAGGGCGCGATTGTGCCTCACATGACACCCGCATGAGGTTCCTCATGCAATAATGAAACAACATTTTTCATTGATTTATCCATCAACATTGGATATCAATAAATATTCAGGAGTAAATTCACAAAATCAATTCAAAAGCTGGTGGCATTTTGACCTTTATATATAACTGTCAGCTGAAAAACTATTCATGTGTTAAGTTACTTTGATTCAAATTAAATCTCTAATGCTTTGAACCACTAGAAACAGTAACGTTTTTAAATTATGGAAAATTGATCTTTTTTTTAACAAATTCGGTTACATATTTTCAGTTAGTCTAAATAAATAAATTAAAAACTAACACCACAGTCTCCCCCACTTTTATTATTATTAACCATTATTTAGCTGATGCTCTGAAGTACTTTGTATTGATTTACTCATTTGTACAGCTGGGTCATTTTTACTGGGGTCATCCAGATTAAAGATTTTGATCAAAAGTACTACAACCCATGCTACAAGGTAAACCCATAGCTTAAAGATAGTACACCAGTGGCAGATGCAAGAATCAAACCAGCAACCTTTAGGTTACAACCCCTTAGCCGCTAAGCTACCAACTATCTCATCTCTGGGCCTTTGAAAGAGAATTTTTGCTTGGCTGTTTAGATTTTTGTGATTTATGCACAACTGTTTTTCAAGCCACAGCTTTGAAATTTGGCTCCCAGGTACTTCTGACCCAAAGAGAGTTTTGTGAAGCAAGCACACGCAAGCACACACACACACACACACACACACAGTTATGCACATATTAGTGATGTAAGGATAATAAAATTTAGCAGTGTATAAATTTTGTTTAAATTTTCCTTTCCACTTGACTACAACCATCGCACTAATCATGCTTTGTGGTGCCTGCCTGTTTGACAAGCACTAACAATACTTAGGTATTAAATACAAACACTTTAAGGATGAAAAATGTTTGTGATTATACATGTACTTCTTACTTTTTTGACTTGGGCCACACAAGGTAGCTTGAGTAGAAATAACAGTATTAAGAAATTATATCCAAATAACTTACAAATGAAAATGATCAATCCAGATTTTCAAAATCCAGAGACCATAAAATTAAAGTTAGTTACATTCCAGGAACTTGCTTGATTCAGTCCGTCTTGCTGAAGCTGACATTCTTTAACAGACAAAGATGGCAATGCAGACTTCAGAGGATGTGTAGTCAGTACAGCATATAGGGTTATGAGGTGCCATAAAGAGGAAGAGGATTAAAGTGGAAAAAATTATCTGTCTTTATTAAAAATCTACAAAAATGTTTTGACAGTATTCAGAAGTTACCGTACATGCAAAGCTGAATTTCAATGAATTACAAATATAGAATTAGTGCCCAGAGATTTAATATAACATTATGATAGGGGAACATATGTCAGAACAATATTTTGTTAGTGATCTTTTTAATAAAGGGGAATACCATAGACAATCTACCAAAATGAAATAAAATTAACCTCCAAAAATATATCTTCTCTGTATTACCATTACTGACAGTTCCTTTCTCATATGACAGGTATTTGCAAATTATATTGTGTATTCATTGTCATAATATTCAACATATTTATAAATATTGCTTTTTTATGTTTTTATAAATTTCTAGAGCTGAATTCTAAAATATGACAATCACGTCTATCTAGTAAGAGCAAATCAGTGTTTAAATGATATGAGTTCCAGTATTTTAACCTCAATAAGTTTGTACAGGATTTTCCACAAACATTTGTTAAACATTTGCAAATTATTTAGTAGTAAAACACAATATTCTATTCCTTTTACCATAGTACAAATTCTAGACTTAAAGAAAAGTGATGTTAGTTTAATTTAAATAAAGTGATGAACACATATTCCACCACAATATGGAGCCCATTTATGGAGCCTACTTTTAACATTTATCTTAACTTGAATTTATTTTTGTCTCAGTTCTAAAATTGCTTATTCAAAATTTGAAAGCACCAAGGAAGAAAAAAGCAGAAAAAAAAGATTAGTCAAGAATGAGGAAAGGATTGTGAAGTCCACAAAAGCAACCTGGCAATAATAAAGTGTAGCTGTTTACTGTAAAAGCTGTCGGGTTTACTGTAAAAGTGACCGTATCGGTTTAGCAGAATCTGTGACTGACAGCTGACACTGGCCAATGTTTGCAATTAGCTGGCATACAGCACTGCCCTGGGTTTATGCTGCCCGGTGCCCCGTGTTTGCTGGATACCCTCTGGCCCACTGTGACCCTGTGTTGGGCAAAATGTATTGATGATGAATGAATGCTTCCACTGTGTTTCCCGCAGGTGTCAGGCATTCCCCACTGTTGCTGGTCAATAGCAAGGCATTGAACCACCCAAATGAATCAGCAACTGGCATAAAAAAGGAACTAAAGACACATTTATTTTATGTTCTTTTATTTTATATTAGTTTTATTTTAATTTACAAATGTTCAAAATGTTCAGTTAGAAGTATTACAACTTATTTTTTATTTATTTTAACAATATCCAAGCTTTTCAAAGAACCTCACCATTAAATAAACTGAGGAACATCTGCATTAAAATGTTATTTTTGATTACTTAGTAGTAAATCTGAGACTGGATTTGTAAATAAATCATTTTTATGACTTCTGGTCCCAGTTGCTTTTATCAGATGATGAGCCAGTGTATCTTATTTGTGTAAACCACATGTAAAGTACAAAATGTCTGAATTATTAAATTTTGACTAAATCAAAATGAACAGCTTAATTTTGTAAATGTTTTTATTTACAAGCTGACAGACAAACATATGACTAAATATACATGGTAAAAATGGGTAGCTATACCATAGACTTCAGAAATGTCTACAACAATGTAGACAATGTCAGTGTGCACCAAGCATCATATTTCTCTGAAATAGTCATGGAAAAATATGAATAAATTATTCTATATTCAACTTATTGCATTAAAATGTGACCATTAAGTTGGAAAAAAAACATTTGAGATTATTTATGAATTGGGTCTGAGTCCGCTTTGGAGTGGTGAGTTATGTTGGAAAAGAATAGTTCATTTTTGAGTAATATGTACAGTAAACATTCAAATACCTATATTGTTTAGTGTTTTTGTTTTCCATCTTATTTCCATCATATTGGCAGGGTCCACTTTAACTCTAACTTTAAAGTGGACTCATTGCAGTACAAGAGTCTTTTTTTCTTGTTTGGTTTCAGCTGTTTTTATCTTTTGCTAAAACTGGGACTCTGGATGAAAACTTGTGACATTTTTCCAAAGGGGTCCATGCTGTCAGGTTCAATGGGGGGTGCAGGCCCTCCCACTGGCTCTACAGGTGTAGGATCCCTTAGGTGAGCATTCAGTGGCTCCAGCGAGATGCTGCTGACCATTGGTAAGAACTGGGATGGCAGAACCAGGCCTTTGTTCCTCGCTTGGGGTTTCAGTCGGCCCCTGCTGAGCCTCACTGCCGCCCCGTTTCTGGCCAAGACGTAGACGCTGTAGCCATCTGGCATGATACGTTCTCGGAAGGAGCAGTTCTCTCTGGTAAAGGTGCGCTGCGGGTGGGGAGAGCAAGAGAGCAGCTCAAGGACAGTGAAACGGACAAGGTGGTAGTTTTTAAGTGACCCAAAAAGTTCACAATAGGTCTGCCACTACTTCATACTGGCCTATTTGCACAGCACACAGAGCCAATGGGAGGACAAGGTTGTTATTGGTGTTTCCTTTCATTGAAGCTTTAACTACACAAACAGACTCTGCTGCTGGCCAAAGGTTGCTGTGCAATATGACCATAGATCCATTCTAATGTGACATAAATGTCCCACCACCTCTGGTAGGGTCTTATAATAAATCCCTTCGGATCTGACCTATGCAATATCTACAATGTTATGAAGCTTAATCTGAAACTTATTTTTTTAACCACTGAGCATGCATGAAAACTCAGCAAAGCTGGTTGTTTATTTCAGCTGGATTCTAAACATTTTTTTTACAAAACAAAAAACTAGATGAGTTGTTTCATGCAACTCTGCTGTAACTTATGCTGCAGTTTAGCAACCTCTCGGAACAGTGACCATGCAGAGCGCTTATTAGAGAGAAATATTATGCTGCAGTTAAAACCATGTGCTGCACACGCACTCATTTTTTACTTTCATTCAGAAAGAATTCACAATTTCTCTGCATTTTCCCCAGTATTGTTTTGAATGAATGAATAAACAGATGAAGGCAAACAGTAGTAAAGAAGTGTGTAAGGGGCAGGGTCTCCTACAGGCCAATAGGCTGCAGAGGCAGAAACAGACCTTCTCTGACTATTTAATGTGTGCAATATCTTTTCAAAATTCCTCCAATATTTCAATTTAACGTAATTTGGTTGCAATGTAATAAAATCTACATAGAGAAGTATGTTTTATCATACTTGGCTGATAACAGACTGACAACTGATATGCTTCATATCCAATAATAGATTATCAGCAAAAAGTGTATGTGGAGTATTTTTGTGCACACTGCTTGCTAAAGCAAGGGAACAAACTCATACATGAAGTAGGGCCTCTGCATCCTCATCTTAGAAGAGTCCACATATCTGACACAGAACTTCAGCAATGCATGTGCAATCTTACCGATCCATACAATCTTCCACTTTCCTCCATGCAGAGATAAAAGGAAGTGGCAACTCCTTTGATTGCAACCAAGCCCCAGTCAAAAGACCTCATCTCCAATAAACCTTAAACAAAATAAAGGATGCTTAAGTGATTTAAATCTTTTTCAGGTTCACTGACTTACATGGTCTGATGCCAAAGCAACAAATAAATATTTTTTAAACTTAAAAAGCCATAACATTGCAGTTAAAAAAACAAACAAACAAACAAAAAACAAACAAACAACAACAACAAAAATAATAATAATAATAATAATAATAATATGAAGTTTAAATAGATAAACAGATGATAGATAAACAGATGATAAATAGATAAACTTATTTCACACGGATACCGAACTGAACAGACACCTGTTCAATTCGATATCCGTGTGAAATAAGATGGGACAAATATTCCCTTGACATTGGGCAACGTAGCTGTTCCCTTGCAAACCTGAAGGATGTTTGTTCGAATCCTACTTCTGGGGTCCTTTAATCTAGTTGGCTACCCCTGAGCTGATGCTATATGGATACGAGGCTGTGTAAGTGGATAAGTCTTTGCAAAGTTGGCTGATGTGCTATAATAATAATAATAATAATAATAATAATAATAATAATAATAATCTCATACTCACTGTGGACGCTCTGCGCCCGGGATCCGTTCACCGCGCCGTCGGCGTTGATCTGCAGGTTCTCCCCCTGCCGGGTGGAGTACAGGTGTCTCAGTCGGACCCCCTGCCCCCAGCCGCTGGCCACTTGCGGCGCAAACAGCGCTTCGGCTGCAAATAAAACGTCGACGAGCACCAGCGAGGCGCCGATTCCTGAGCGCATTCCTGCGGCCGAGCCGTGCCAAACGTGAGTCCCAAACCCACCCGGGTGCCTCTCCCCGCCCAGAGCCACCGCGAAGCCGCGAACCTTTGAGGAGGCGAGCGGCCCTCCCTGCGCTTTAAATCCGTCCGCTATCTTTTGCGCCGATAACCTTTTCCGCCGAGCGGTGCAATGAACCCGATTCCGGGGCGTCCGCAAGAAAGCGGTCCCAGGTAGGAGAGGACCAACTGCAGGTGTCGCAGGTGTTGTCATTTGCTGGCATCGCTGGGAAATTTCGGGAAATTCTGCAGTAGGAGAGGCTCACCTGATTTTTTAAGCCAACTTTTGTGCTTTCCCCCCCAGTTATTCGCCTTGCAGCGAGGGTGAAGGCGGGACGTTGGAGCCAGGCAGGAAACGGGGCAAAGTGTGCGCTTTTAGCCTGAGGACTGCAACCCTCCTGGGGGTTTGTTAACCCGAAACAAACTCTTTCGACCCGCCGTGTCACCCCCGCCACACACAGCCCAACACCTCCTTCATTGTTCAACGCATCGTAAGCACAAGCGAGTCACATGGAATTATCGCCCGCACCGCTAGGGGCGCCCTTGAGTAGCGTGGGCGCTACCTTAAGTTTTGCAGCGGGTGGAAAAGTTGGGCTCTGGTGACGCTTATGTCTAAACCAACTGACTGTGGTAAAATTCATAGTAGTTTACTCGCTTTCACAGCTGGGTAACGTTTACTGCAGCAGCTGAGGATTAGAACCTTGCTCCAAGGTGCTGCAGTAGGCGGTGGGGTCGGAACCCGGGGCTTTTGGATGGGAGGCAGCCGTTTCCAAACCTGCGAACACTAGTTGGTCTCTGTTACCACAAGAATGATTTCATACAAGTTTATTAACATTTATTCTGGCATCCGCAGGAGTCTCTGACGTCACAATAAATCAAACCTTCGTAAGCAGAATATTGTACAAAAGTCCAAACGTGTCAAACAGCACTAGCGGACTATTGCTGTCCTTATTTGACAATGCTGGTCCGTTTCCGACACTGAAACAATTTTTGTGAATTAAAGAGCCAGGATTTTATCGCAGGTATGAACAGTAAGTCGGGGTAAACATTACGATCAATGAAATCGCGTTCACAGAACATTGTTTTCAGCGTTCAAGAATAAAACAAATGGCGGACAAGAACAACTAATGCAGGTTATTGCCTGATGTGTTCAACACCGACTGCTTTTAAGCGCTACAATGAAATGTGAACTTTTAAACATGTTTTCAAGGCACAGGCAGCGCAGGACGTAGAAAATACAGAAATAAACATCGAAGCACCGTCGAGGATTCAATGCACCTTTTAATATATATATTCAATTTGTCCACTAGGTGGCGCCGCACTATAAGAGAATGCGTGTTTGGCGCCGACAGCGGCGCGCTTGTGCTCCCCGCTATGCGCTGTTCCGGCGTAAGACGCTGTTGTCGGCTGCTCAACTGGGACCATCAGTAGTTTATTTAGTTCAGTCGATTCAGATCATTTACTCCTGAGATCTGTACACCTCCATAAAAATTACAGCAATAAGGGCAGCTTTAAAATCTGTTTTTAGCACTCTTGTTCTTTTAAATCATTTGCTTAATATTTTGGCAGTGTATTGCATTACTGGCCAGCCATTAATCTTATGTCATTTTCTGCAGCAATACAAAATCCCAATTTTAGCAAAAGGATTTACAGATGATGTAACTATACTGTTATGGTGGATGAACCTTTATGTGGCCTCGCCGAAAACTGCACAATTATAGAAATATATTGTGACCTTCTGGTGACATTTGGCAAGTCACAATTTTGGTGGCTGAAGCAATTTTGTTTGTCTGAGTCACTGTTTTGTTTTTTGCTTTTTTCTTTGTTTTTGCCTGACTGATGTCAGGCTGAGTGAAGAATGCTTCACTTTGTACTGGTCAGAAATGTGCAGAGGAAGTGAGCTCACCAACTGACATTGTGCTGACCTGTCGTTTCAGTTGAATTTCCTCTGAATGCTTGACGAAAATTAAAAAATGATTGCATCATGGAAAACTGCATCAGTTGATCACTCATCCTTCCTCTTGCTTTCCATCCATATTTGTCCCTATGGAACCGATGAACTGACATTTTGTGATGCATATAAATAATACAGTTTAAGGAAATCAGAGTTAACAGATATGAATTATGCCTAGTTTAAGGAATTTTTGTCAATTAGCATACAGTAAGACAGAAGGCCGTGCAGTGCACAGCACATGAGTTCAGCGCAGCATTACATTAAAGTACCGTATAGAATAACAGATGGCCCACAGGTTATGTCACTGCTGCATAAGGGACTGTGTAATACCAGTACTTGTGTATGAGCCTCTGTGTGTTTTCTTAGTGTGGTTTCTGCCGCGAGATGCCTACATGGGCTCTGGGCCCAGGATAAACTACCCCCTCGATGTCCCCTCCTTGCAGCAGCATTACAGAGTTGCCACCATAAAGTCCGCTGACACTTCTTCTTGGGCTTGGCGAAAGGGCTTTGGCTTTCTCTCCTTAAATAAACACAGAATGGACAATTATTTAACTTGTCAATATTGTTGGTATGTTTTACTGTATGCTTTTTGTGGTTTCTTTTTTTACACGTTCTTTTATTTTGTAATGGTACATACATGAGAGGGGAATATGTTATGTGCAGTATGTGTGTAAGTTAAGGACATTATCTGTATGTACTGTATGTAGAAAAGGTATATTTATCTTACAGAGGGCACTGAGTATTCACCGAAAGAATTCCAGAAGGATGCACCTTCAGGTGTTGTCAGTTTAATATGTGTTATCATTGCATTTTCTAAGTCATATTTGCTACCTGTAGCCATGCAATAGAGCGGAGAAACAGCGTGCCTCTGTGTCCTGCATTTACATTTTTGCAGGCTTGGGTTCGGGTATTTACGGCAATATTAATTTACTCCAAAGCAATTTTTTTCACCCGTGTTTTTGGTTCACAGTTCAATCGCTTTTTTGTGTGTTGTTACATAAGGGTGTTCAGCCTTCTCAAAGGAGCCCAAAGCAATACTTAAGGCACAGGCTGTGTTTTTCCTAATTGGCATTCATGCGGTGCAATTCGAACAGAAACGTGTTCGCACACGACCGTGAATCAGAGCCACATATCCTGTAGATGTGGCAAATCAGCAGGTGAGCCCTGCCAGCACTACAAATGCTGCCTTTGACAGACCTCCACAGTCCCCTAGTGAAAGCCAGGCTTCTATACTGTAAAAGAACATGACTGCACCAGGGAGCCGTAGCTGGGAGCAAGGTTTCGCTCTGCGGACACGAAAAGGGAATCCTCAGCTTAGCTGGCTGAGGAAAAGCGAAAAGTGCGCGAACATTTGTGTGCACTTATCTTCAAGGACTCCTTCGAATAGTTAACTTGACTGCTGGCAACACAGATTTGTCTGGCAGATTAAACCCTCCTCGCAGCCCTTCGCCGAGCCGTCAAGCCCCCGTGGCGGTCGCGGTCCTCGAAGCTGAGCCCCGCGTCCCGAAACACATGGGTACGTTTTTCTGCGCTCCGTTCGTCTAAGTAGTCGAAGCAGCTCCATTGATCAGGCTGGGCAGAGAGCTGTGCTCCATCAGCGTGTCAGCGCAACACTCCCACGCTGCAGGTCAGCCGATCTGAAGCCGCCGCATGCCGCGCGATCAAGGCACTGCCTAATGAAAGGAGACATCTTCTCAGGCTTTTCACGCGGATCTTGTGAGATGCACCTCGGTGCCGGCAAGGTGGGTCCTGCCCCTTGAACACGTCTGACAGATCAAACGTGAAGTCCCCGTAACAGCAGCACAAACCACCTGACTGTGTCATTGCCTCCCTCGGGCCCAGCTTCGAAACCCAGCCAGCTGCACCTGTGCAGGAGATGAGAGTCCCTGGTGTCATCAAAAAATAAATGCGGACTCTCTTTTCCGTATATATTTATTATTGTTTTCATTAGGAGGCCATGTTAGCTTTGTGTATCACGATAAAAACCACGCACAGTGTCCTGTCGATTCAGTTAGCATTTCACTGTATGGTATACCTGGTTACCATGTATGTGACAAATAAATCTTTTTGAATCTTTGATAAATGAAAATTGAAAATGCATTTAGCTGTTGCAAGTGAGCTCACAGTCAGGTGGATGAGGCGCTCAGATCCTGTTACCTGTAGATAGGGAGCTCTTCTGAGCTGTCAGTGATGTGGCCTCATGGGGTTGATTCAGCTGTAATATTCTTGCCCGCTTCCTAGGAGTATGACCAGCTCCGGCCCCCTCAGTTGGCGTCTGACTGCAGGCCGTGAATAATGGAGGCATTTGACAAGCCGAGTCGAACGGTCTGAAAACACGTCGGAGGAATGCAACGGGAAAGCGGCTGACCTTTGCAGAACAGAACTCTCATTTTCGCCCCTGCAGAGGCTACTGAGCGCAGCTTTGCCAAAGTGAGGGCCGAAGGTGACCGTGCAAAAACAGAGTTGTTCCAAACGCCTTCTCATGACTTTGTTCGTTTTATTCTTTGGTACTTGCGACCCAAGAAACCCACTTAATTTCACCAATATAGGAATATTTCCTTTAAACTCGTACATCAAGAATACATGAGGAGTTTCCCTTTTTTTTCGGAATAAAACTTCTGTGAAACACAGCTTCTTATAACTAATGTGTCATTTGAAGCTTCCTGTTTAGGCCACAATTGTTTCTTTCTGAGTTTAGAGTGCAATAAACTGTTTGCTCTATTTTATCTCTTCTTCGGTTCAGTGCTGTCATGCCGTACATTATTACATAACAAGGCACCGATACAGCGGAGGACAACATTGAGGCAGAATACTAGGGAAACTTAAAAGTTTTGTTCACTAACTCATTTGGGCCAGTAAACATACTTGGCAAAATGACCGCTTTCCCATTGAAAGGTATTTGAAGGCAAAAGCTGTGTGATAACCCAACACATTTGGGTAACATATGCTGTCTTGTGTTTGGTAAAGAAGTAGCGGCATTCTTTTTGCCCCAGTAAAGTGATTCCCAGAGAGGTTTTAAAAGCCACACTTACAATCTGCTGAAGTCATTTGCAAGGATTTAAAAATGATTTGCTTAGAATAATGTTTTTTAAATTACTGTAAATTTTATTTTGTTTGCATTTTGCATGTATCTTTTTAACACTTACTTTTATTATCCCCATTAAATGATGCCGCATTTCAGGAGAAGAAGGAAGTGGTGGTTAAAGTGAGAAATTAGCATTCAGGTTCAGTGGATGTCATTGGGTCATGACTCCTGTTTCTATGCTTTGTGACACTGGTCTGCCCTCCGCCCCCTTTCCACTGGAGCCTTCTTCTCTACTGTAGCCCAATTTCCAGAGCATGAAACAAATGGGCTTCAAAGGATGCAAACTGCAGCTGCATCCATTTAAATGACAATACAAACACACAGGTTAGGGTTGCCACCTATTAGTCGAAGGACCCGGTTTCGAAGCGCCACTCTTGCTGCAGAACCCCCGAGCATTTCATTCGCTCCAGTAAAATTACCTTGCTGTAGGAGGTAAATCATTGTAAGCAGCTTAACATTGCAAGTCACCTTGGAGAAAAGCATCTGCTCAACAAATGTAAATATAAGACATTCTTAAAATGTTTTTAACATGTACTTGAAATGCAGCTCAGACTTGGAAAACACTAACCTGCTGTGTGTAAACATCACAGTGAGTGACAGCTCAGAGAGCCTTTGGTGTAACATTACAGGTATGGACAGGAGACTCCGCTATACGAGGAAAAAGGGGGGGGGGGGGTGTCTAATTCAAAATTTGAAGAATTTAAACATAAAGTTTCCGGCAGAGTCCCTCTTTATGTCCCATTGACAATATTACTTCCTTCTTGAATTACAGAATTATAAAAATAATACATTCTCATTGCCGCTATTGAGGAAATACTACAGCAGATGGTGGCACCTCTAGTAAAAAGGCTTTAATAAAGTATACCTAGGACAGGGATCATTTTCCAACTGTATTTATTGGCATAATAAATTTAAACACTTGAAATTTAAATATAAAAAATGGTTTTTAGCTTCACATTTTCATCAGCATCTACATACGTTAACAAAACATAATTGAATGGAGACCATACAACAGTGTATATGAAGACCTGGGATCGGACATTGCAAGGTGTGATTGCTCATTTTATCTGTACGAAGTGGGCAATGGGGTTTCGGGAGAAAAAATATAGATAAAATAACAAAATAAGCACTTTGCATGGACGAAAAGTGCTTAAAGTTAGTAATGAGTTTCAAGATAAGTTATGTTTCTAGACCAACTGACCTGTGCAGCTGAAGGACAGACAACTGAAAAGGTTTCAGTAAGCATCTGTCAATATGTACATCAAAATAGTGAGTGGTCCTATTTGCTCAGTCTGTCCTGATGCCAGTGGTCACAATTTCACCGTCCTACTACCTGCCCCTTATTTGTTTCAGTGACTGCATGGCTCCAACACATTTTAAAATCAGTATTTGCATTGCTCCTGATCTGAACTTGTCTGTGTAATTTATCTTTCAAATTAGATATTTAATTTAATTTGAGCCCTACCGGTGGAGTTTCTGGATGATTCCCTGCAGGCGCGTGTAGCGTGCACATGTATTTCATGGCCACATTGACACTTCCTGGCAGTTCAAACCTGTTACCCATTGTGGAGGGGTAGTCAAGTTCAGTTTTAACATGCCAATGAATCTGTACCTGTGTAGAGTGAAACCAACATTTGTTTCTTCTCACTTCTTAGACCCTAAACATCAGCTTTTTGCCCCTGATTACAGGTTGGACATCCACATTGTTTCCCCCTTGTCAAGCGCTCCCAACAGCACTGTCCAACTGGTAGTAGGGCAGCTTCAGCCTTTTTGATCTGCCTTGCCATCTGGAGGTCCACATTGCAATCCCAAACAGACACCTCACAGCTGGCTCTACAAAGGAGCAGGGACACAAACAACCTGTTTAAATACACCCCTTGCTACCTCAGACATAGTCCTTTCTCCCCTCTTCTCCCAAGGTACGGGCCCAGACCTGCCTCTCTCCAACATTGGACCCGGGTCCCGAGCCACGGGCCCACGGCCGGAGAACCTGCTTGGATTTGTACGCTGCAGGGCGTGGTGAGCTTGCGAAAGACAAAGCACTTGCTTGAGAATGCTAAACTACGCTGAAATAAAAAAGGAAGAAGACGAAGGCTGGGGACTGAGACAGTTTCCTTCCTTCCAGCATGAACGCCGAGAAGGGGCCAACCATTATGTGCTTATGAATGACTGTAGGCTAACACAACGTTTAGCTTCTGACAGATCTGTCCATTGTGTTTCTCTTCATTGAAACAAGGGCTCATTTTGGATTGATAAAGAGTGATTTTCTTTTGATGTGTGCTATGTGTTTACTGTGAAGGATAGTTTGCACTTTAATAGGAGAGAATGACATGGTGTGGGGAGGTCAGTAAAAACTGTGAATAACGGCAGCTAAAGCTCTGTCGGAGGACTATCGGTTCAAGACCCGTATGAGATGGGGCTATACAAATGTGCAGGGACAAATAACCTGCGATTTGCCCATCAGAAAACAAATCCTCAAGAACCAGCTCCAGTGTGTACTGCACACTCTGTACCCTTGAAGGCACCTTCCCATCTGGTCCATGTTTTCCTTTGCATTACAGGAAGTGGCATGATAACAGCCCTGGAGCAGTCAAAACAGTAACTGCACGGTAGCATCTGAAGGTTGTCCAGGCCAGGCTGTGAAAAACGAAATGCCAGTGTATATGTGGGCTGCATTAAAGCGCTCAGACAAAACTCTTCTGATAGGCTGTCTTTTCGCAAGCAGTTGACCACATATTTTTGCGCAGGAATAGTTGCACTCTGGAATCGTGTACACGGTCTGAGCTACAGAGACTATTCTGCCGATGACATTTGTAAATGACTCACAGTTTGAAAAAATACTACCTGACATTCTATCCACAAGCACATTGCATGGAAATGATCAGGATGGAACCCCGGACGTTAAAGAATGTCATTGATGGATCGCATTAAACAGCTGAGAAAACTTTACAAATCCCAGACAGTTAGAGACAGGCCATGTTTGTTTGCCTATTTCCATGCATCGTGCATTCCTTCCTGTCTGTTAACCAGCCACCGGTCTGATAGAGATATATTTACACACATTGCACTTCATTCACTCAGTGATGCTGCACGTGCACAGCCTGACTTGGATCAAACTTGCACAACATGAAGAGAAATTCAAGGGGCACTGCGGTCTGCGCGTTTTCCTTTCTTCCAAAGCTTTTTGATGAACTTCATTTGCTCTGGTCTTTTATTAGTTCTTTTTCTCCATTTGCGTTTCTTTTAACTCAGGGAATGTTGATTTTAAGTCAGTCTTTGTCCATGTTATCCACTTTTAGTGGGGCTCATGCTTGCATTAAAGCTTATAGTTTGGGTGTCCATTCATAGCCCTTAAGAGAGGAAAAATAGATGAGGGCAGCTTTTTTAGATTAAACAACTGCCCTGACACTGATAAAAAGTACCCCTGTGTAAGTACAGTATGTGGTCAGATTGAATTCTGATGGTTTTGTCATGCCATCTCAGGAGCTTGCATCCTGTTATTTTCCCCAGTATTTGCTGCAATTTGCTCTTAATTCTTTTGAGCCATTTACGTGCCATGAAACTACAATTCTCTGTATTGTAACTGGCCTAGGAGCCTGTTTGAGCAGACAATCGGGATGAGCAGGTGGAAGCCCTAAACCCAGGTCTAACAGGTTGCAATATAAATTCAGTGCTGAGACTCTTTGATGACTGCGAGAATATACAAGGAGCACAGGACGTGTTAGACTGCAGTCTGTTCACTGTGAATTGCCATTTAGAATGAAGGCCTGAATGCCTCTAGCTTCAGGAGAGGACTTGGCTTCAAATGGAGCAGCAAGTATCATCATATGGTTAGGGCTGCTACCTTGAAGTCAAAGGACTGAGGTTTGAAGACCCACATCTGCTGAAGTATTCCTAAGCAAGGTACTTCACCTGAACTGTTCCAGTTAACAAGACATATTGTAGAAATGGGTAAAACAGTGTAAGTAAATTATTATACCAATCTAACACCTTGTAAATCATCTTGGAAAAAAGGTGTCAGCTAAATAAATGAATAATATAACAAAAATTAAATAAAAGGATTTAGCTGACATCTATTAGTTCAAAAGAATCCAAATCTTGCCAAGCTGTGTAAATGCCAATGTGTGTAAATACACATTCATGAATTAGCCAGATAGGTGTAAGTGTTGTTGTGTCTACAGGTAGGATTTTGGTATAAACCAGTGCTTGAAGTGGGTCGGTGCTCACCAGTGCACAGAACCAGCATTTCTGCATTTTTCTTTTTGGAGCATTGTGACTTTTTTCTGTGTCTCTGGTATTCCTTTTTGTTCCCAGACAACCAGGTTCTCTGGCTGGGTTGCTCTCCCAGCATTACACCGTTGTGGTGTATGATGGTTACTCATGACAGCCCTCAACATTACTGCAGATTTCATTTCCAAAGGTGCACTGTGCTCTGGTGCAAGTCTTCCTGGGTGTTGTTTTCCTACCATTCATTAGAAGTATGTGTCCCTTTTATTAAAGAAATGTATGTTGTGAACAACTTCAGTATCTACTACTACTTTTCATTGCCAGCAGAAACTCATAATTTAATACTTGGTAGTTTTAAGTTTTACTTAAGAGGTCTCCTCTCCTTGCCAGTGCAACATTTTGGGGGAGCAGTGGGGGTTTGAAGAACCAAAGCCATTGTATTCAGATGAATATTTGCAGGTGTCAGCACGAGGTGCAGACTAGGCCCTCTCATGGATGTGTCGGCTTTGGCACAGCAAGGGGCCACGTCAGGCAAGGGAAAGCCTACCCGTCTCCACCTGCTGTGCTGCTTGTTTGCCCAGGCCTATGGCGAGCGCTAGCTAATTGCCACCAATCACCTTCTTATTGGCAAGACCACTTGAGAATTTCCACGGCCTTCTGAAGTTTCTGTGTATTGCGGCAGTTGAAAGGTCAGTCTTGGAATAAACAAGAATGAACGACATTTTTTTTTAGCCTTTAAACATTCGCAGTTTCCACAATTTACACTCGCATTAAACAACAGTTCCGATCACCTTACATTTCTTTCTTTTTTTTTTTTTTGACCTCAGATGTGCCAAACAAATTAATAAGTAGTGAACGCATAGGTAGATTACTGGGAAAAAAAAGTCGCCACAAAAAAATGTGAAATGGTCATATTTTGGCTTTCAACTTTATTTCACATTTTGTGTATGCGGTAATGGTAATAGCAACTTTCTAAGTCACATTTTAGAAAGCAAATAACAGAAAGCGATTCAAATTCTCTTAAACCACTGACCCCTCCCTTGGACAGTGAAAAAAAGTTGATCAGAGTCTGTTTGTGTGCCTGTTTTTTTTTTTTTTTTGCCTTCTATGCCTTTATCGGTTGTGTGGTTGTTGGTTTGGCTGCTGTTGTTTGTTGTTCATTTTTGTCTGCTACTTCTGGTTTTTTGTCTGTTACTTCTTGTTTTTGTTTGCTATCTCTGTTTACTAACTTCTATGTATCCTGTTTACTCACTTCTAACTCTAACCTCCATGTATACTTTTATATCTTATTCCATATTTATTTATAATCCTTATTTATTTAATTTTCTTTTCCTTAATTTCATTATTTATTATTTAATTTTCTTATACCTTATTTATATATTATTTGCTGAGGATGCCTGGAAGCAACACTTTTCATGGTGACAGCACTGCTATGCTGCTGTTAGTGCATCCATGGCGAATAAACCTTGAAACTTGAAATTCAAAATAAATGATTTAACTGAAAAACGTCTGCATCTTCAGACATCCATGACTCAACTGTACCAGAAGGAGCCAGCATCCATGCCAGAAGTAATAGAATAATAGGAAAGAAACTGTGTCAAAATGAAAGGTCAGAAAGAATCACTGGGTGAACTCTGAAGGAACTGTCTGGATTGTCTGTTGTCTTTGCGTACTTCTGTCCTGCTTTGTTGTGTTGTTGTAATTGATCACTCTGAAATGGCCTGCATCCTGTTCTTCCTCTTGGGTCTTCCCCAAGGCATGGCATCCAAATGAAGGTCAGAACAATGTTAAAACAATGGCACCTCCGTTGCTTTTCAGCCCTCCTAATCAAGCAGAACTTGGGCAGGAGTTGAGCAGGGAGGTGGAGTGAGGAATGAGCTTTGGGCGGTGTGGCGCCGAAACTGCAGCCCTCTGAAATAGACTCGCCTTCCACTTCCTCCTGTCTGAATCCACTCTGTCATTTACTGTTAGTAAAGGCCTCCGTCCACTGCCTCAGCTGCTGGTGATCTTTAGCTTTCGCAAGAAAAATTTTCACAAATACCGGAAATCTGGGGCACTTTTCACAATTGTTCATTTCAAGCAAGTCAGTCACCTCCGCACATCGTGGAGCAGTAATGTAACAACAGCTCAGAAATAGCTGGCACAAATCAGACAACATATGGTCAACAAAAACTGTCGGCCTTTTATGTACCTGATTTCCATGTTTCATCAGAAAGTTGTGCATTCTTGAGAAGGGAAAAACACTTGTACTGACATTTATGAAAAATGAAGGGTATTATTACTTCGTGCATGATTAAACAGACCCACGGAACTGGGTTTTTTCAAAATGCAAATAATAGCGAATTTTATTTCTATAATTGTCTGTCTATCTATCTATCTATCTATCTATCTATCTATCTATCTATCTAGCTACATTATCTTGACTTTTCCATTCATTTATATACCCTCCGCTTGACTTATCTTGACTTTTCCATTCATTTATATACCCTCCGCTTCACTAAATGTGTCTGCTCTCATGCATGTTGTTCTATGTTGCTATGTTATCTGTTAGAACTGTGCATTGTGGTCCAGGAGAAACGACTATCATATTTCATTCGGTCTTGTACCCCTGTATAAGTCCACAATGACAATAACGTGAACTTTCAACTGGTTACGTTGAACACAATGATAATAAATACGGAAAGGATGCTGAAATGTTGGCGGAGGTCACATATTCTACAAAATGTCTGTCATTTAGAGAAACTGACAGGCTCTGCTGTGTTTTTTAAGTGCTGTAATCTTCCAGTTTCTTAGACCTGATACTAATAAGAGTCATTATAATGGTTGAACTTTAAATGATTGGCTTTAATTTGAGAATTTTCTGCTGTTTCTTTTTTTGGCAAAAATACAGTATTTCTGTGGCTGTGGCTGGACTCAATATGTTGTTGCTGACCAACTGTAGACCAGTTCATGCTGACCAGCTATGAAAAAAATTAGAAAAAAAAATGTGTTAACTGGAAGAATGTCTAACCTGTGTCATTTATTAACACGCAGAAAGTCGCTGCAGACCATCTTTGTCATATGTGTTGACAGTCGAGTGCTGCACTGCATGTTTTCCTTAAAATACCTGGATTAGAATCCAGGAGAACTGTGTTTTTACTGTGCTAATGCAATGCTCTAACTCCTTCATGTGGGTGAAAACTGTATGATCTGCAAATAGTTACTATGACACAGACAATGAAGCGACTGCCTGTAAACTGTAATCTCTACAGAAATACACAGTGCTGACCTCAGGCCGGGCCCACGCAGAGCTTGTGGCAACAATAAACATGATGATATTTTTAAGATATAAAAGGAAGTCATTTAGTGTTCTGCATACTTACATGCTTCTTGGCTAAATCATGTCTCAAGAATATAGCAACATTTTATAATATCTTTGTGAGATGCTTTAGTGTTACATAGAGTAACATGCGGCATTGGCCACAAGAACGTACGAAATTCACTTGTAATTCCACAATGACGAAAAGCCGTTTACAATACTAAAAGGTTAACAAAAATATATTCATAATGAATTACTAGGGAATGATATAATGCAATAACTATGCAATGATGTTCTTTTATCTTATTGTGAAAAATATCCATAAAATGCGACACCATATTTTCATGAAAAGCCTTTATGTGGCTGCTCTTTGCGGATGTCAAGCACTCAGAAACACAAAATTAATTTTGCAGAACAGAGTTTATTAATGTCCTTTAAATTAAGTTTTCATAATGTGCACAGCACATACACCACAATATTTAACAGGAGCTGTATAAAACTACAGACAAATTTAGATAAATGCAAAACACATAACATTTGACCACAGGTTTCAATCTCTACACTACATCGTGTTACTAGCGGGGCAATGATGAGCTGCTTCAGGTGCTGTGATTTCAATTTGTGGGTAATTTTTTAAAAGATTTGTTCATTTCTTCTGTGGTCAATCAAATGATCAGCAAGTCATAACCTTTAGTATTTTCCTATGCATCACTAGCAGTTATTGCATTAGAGACATCCTGAAAACAAATACCGACCACTTATTTCAAATGACCCTTCTCTGGGAGGGCAAATTCAATTTACCCCAAGGGACTCTTTAGAACCACACTAGTAAATTCTGGCCATCGAGAACAATGTCTACAGCTGTGACAGAATAAACCAAAGGGGTTTTGTAGAACATCATCATCATCATCATCATCATCATCATCATCATCACGATCGGTGACAGTGATTTTTATTCTCAGCTGGATGGGTCCAAAGTCATCAATCCAATGTGGAGGCAGAATGTATATATCTAAGTAGAGAAAGTCAGCAAGAAGTACTTTGAAATCATGAACCAGTACAGCGCGGTCAGTAATCACAGAGAGCAAAAAAAAAATACACAGGAGCTGCGGGTGAGTTTTTATGTGGAAGCGGAGCTCTGACACCTGGCCACCAGCCTGCTGTCTTCCACTGTGAGCACGCAATGGTGAACAACCACATCTGTACACCTGAACACTGGGTATTGTAAGGAATGTTAAATCTGAGCTCGAAGCACCTCAGAAATGACTGAAATGAACATGCAGACATGGACTTGTTCACTCACAAGAATTTTCCACCCACTTTTTTTTTCTGTTTCTTTCTCACGCTGTCTTTAAAGTAGCCACTCTCTTTCGGCAGTTACTGTTATTTATATTTACAAAATATATAAAGGAAAATATAGGGTTACTGCATGGCCATATAGCACAGTCTAACAGCTGTCTGCAGATACTTCCACCATGATTCCCATTACTAAAAGTAAATCACAGGGTAAAGATAGCGCAAACGTGACAAGGCTGAACTAGGCCCCAATGGCTGCCTTGTTTTCTGCATATGGAAGGGCAAAAAAACTGTGATCAAGCTTTTGGGAAAGCAGCTGAATAAGGTGGTCAAATGCCTTCCCTGGAGTGTCTTTTGCCAGTTTCTTGATGCTAATTATGAGGTAGAGAAAGGTATAAAATTAGGAAATGAAATTCAGTCACCATTCAACCTAAATACTCCACGGTTTAAACAGAGTTAGCAATGCAGCACCAATGACATCCACGCCAAAATCTGTTTTTCTTTTTTCCTTATCCACATATTTTCCTACATAACTCTTCTATATCAATACCGCTGCAGAGTGTTCAGTTTCACAACGTGCTAAAGAAAAGAAAACACGTCTATAATTCACAGTACTTAGACCTTTAAGTTCATCTTAGGAGATGCACAGCCTTTTTCATGACTGAACCAGCATGCAGACCTTGCACTTAAACTTCAGAAAGCTTAGTTTATTCAGTGCTAGGAACATGCCTCTCTGTCTGGTGCCTCATACATCTGACAGAGATTGACTGCGGAGAAGTTCAAAGTTCAAGCCCAGGCAGGGCTAAAAACAGATTTGAGGGGGTCGGACTTCCAACACGCGCTCTTTCTGCGACCATCAGGAGTAAACCGATACCGGTTCAATCGGACACCAACACGCACAAAAGGAGGTCACACATTGTACAGTTGCTTCAGCCTGTAACACTGCGCAGACCAGTAAATGATGAATGACAAATGGATTAGACGATGGAACTAAGACTCAGCTCTGTCCTAGGAAGACCAAAAAGTGGAAGCTATGCTTGGGCCCCGATTCAGCCATAATCACAACAGCATTTATACCCTTCCCATCGATACGCTGGCCAAGGAAGGTGTTAATGTTGTCTGTTCGAATGAAATACGGGATTATCGATAATTCCGGTGTTAAAACCATCGCCGCTGTTGCCGGACCGATAGGGGTCTAAATTCTTCCGCACAAACGTTTCACACACAATATTCATACACAGTGCAAGACTAAATTGTACAATGAAGGAATTCCACTTGTTCAAACACTTAATAGCAGCACACTTTTCAACACATTAATAAGAAAAAAAAGACAATTAAATAAACCTGTCGGTTTCTTCTTTACCCCACTACTGTCAGAACAGTTTCCCAGAATATAAAAGTTCTCAAACAAACAAAAAAAAATTATAAATACATGTATTCCACAGTATATACATACATAAATAATTTAAATATGATACACCTAGTATTGCATAAAGCTCAGTTTTTGAAAAGTGCATGGTTTGTGTCCCCTGTTCCCTGTCCATGAGCTGAGGTATGGTCTAAAGACAGCCACTCAGATCCTGGGTAAGAAATGTGTCACTTTCAACGCAGGACTGACTTTGTTGCCCTTTTTTGTTTTGCCATTTCTGCTCAGTCCTATGTACATCCCTGGGTAGGCCTTCGACTCGTAGGCATTGTAGTTATTGGCCAGCAGCTTCTCTTTAAACTTGCACTCATCACTGAAATGACTCTGGAAAAGGAGAACAACAGTCGTGCTTACGTTAAGGACTAAATTTCAGACAATGATTCCAGTTACACAGTTTCACCACCTGAAAAAAAAAATTCTCAGACGACTCAGACGTTAAGAATATAAACTAATTGCCCTGAATATACTTACTGACTGTGAGCAAGACGGCTTACGATGTCATTGAAGCAACTTTACAGTGATTTAAACAGCAAGGTATTCTTTATTGTCGGAATAAATTCAGGGTAACGTTCAGTGGGTGCTGGGGCAGAAGTGGGATTCAAAAGAGGAACACTGCACTACTTGATGTTCTCGTGCATCATTAACTGCGATAACATAATCGAACAATAACAGCATTTAACAACCAAGATGGTGTAGCTTCAGCGGAGGATCTGCATCTCACCATGTGATGTAATAAACAGCACAATCGCACAATGAATAGTGGAACTGTACTGCAGCAGATTCAAACCGGGAAACTTTAAGGCCTCAGCGATTGTCCTGCTGATATCATGCAATGAGAACATGTTTTGGAAACCAGGTTATGCCAATTCTGACAAACTGCAACGCAGACCAACCACGCAGCAGTCCTTAGGCACAGAGGGAAAACACTGGGAGCTCATGTGGTTGAGTTTGGAGTTTATCATAAACAGTTAAATCAAAGCGAAATGGACTGGCTAAAATTGTAAGCCACCTTGAATAAATGGATCTGTTACATCACGTTTATTCCCAGTAATGGAGGCAACATGGAGACTGAAGCTGCGGCCCATCTTCAAATCCCACCTCCTGCTGTAACACCCCTGAATGCAGCACTCAGCCTAAACTGTGGCTAAAATGACAAAGCTGTGTACATGGATAAGTTGCTGTAAATGGTCAACATTGCAACTGGCTTTGGAGAAGAGCTGTAGGTGAATTAATACATGTGTATGATGTAGGTAGCAGCCTAAAGGCTCCATAACACAGCAGAGCTGCTGGAGAAGCTGTGGGGGGGTATTTGCTTTATGAGCACAGCCAGCAGCACGGGTGGTCCCCCGGGGGGGACAGTGGCTGGCGATGCCGCCAGTGGAATGCGAAGGGGCTCAGTGTTCTCAGTGATGTGTACTGTAGCGCCAGCCCTCCTCCGTTTATCCGACCCCAATGAAAACAGGGCCGTTATGCGGGGTGGGGGTCGGGGTGTCGGACCCCGATTCGAGCACCCAGAGCCAGAAAAGAGGCACAAAGCAGCTCCTCTACTTACAGATCCATACAGCTTCCCCGTGCTGTTCATGGCCACAAATAGACCGCTGCGGACGCCGAACAGGGTGACAACCCCTCTCTCCACCGGAGATATTTCCAGAAGACCTGAAATGAACAACAAAGAAAACAAATTACTGTGTTTATTTCTAATCCTCTTCCGAATCGGGGGACTACAGTTTCCGCTCTCGGTTTAGATGCCGTTGTGTAATTTGATTTATGTATTTGGAAATAGGCAGGAAAAATGTTTATTTTCAAGCCACTTGACCATCCCCGCAAAGGAAATGATACCTTCCAACTTGGAAAAGCCTTACATTTTCACAGACCTGTGCTGCATACCTATTTCTCACTCTTCAGAAGTATTTGTATTATTAACTTTTATTTTGTTGACACTTTTAATCGAGACTACAATGGAAAATTGTTAACTTTACAGGAGTTATCCGTGTGTACGGTACATTTGCAGCATCAGTGCAGGGACGCACCTCAACCAAGGGTAGAAGAGTAGGAGTGAGATTAGAGCCAGCAACCTTCAGTCCGCAACATCGCACCCGACCTCCCATGAAAGTTGCGAGCGAGAAGGGGGTCCTCAGCTTGTCACATGTCTGCACTTGTCACCTTGTCACACATGTCCCACATTTATTACTCTCTGCAAATCGTGTTGAACAATTTAAGATCCATTGCTGGTTTAACTTTTGAGTCTCGCCTCTTGTTCAACAAAATGCTGGCTGCTATGAGTTCTGGAGATCGATGTTTCATAATGAATTATTGCTGTTTATGTAAATACACATATATACATACGTTTATGAATGAAAATGGGTTTAGAGGCACCGGTTTTCTGACATCAAAGGGATGGGGAACATCCCTTTAGCCTTCAGGTGTGTTATGAGGCATAAACATTGTGCTGAGGCCTGAACAGATGACAAGAGTCCTTCCTTATATCTGCCAATGTCATTAAATATATATTTCTGTGGATGGTTATGAGGTCAAAAGATAAACCCCATAACAGATGTGTCTCTGCTACTCACATTTGGGAATTAAGATCTTTAGTGACATGAGATTGACTTGATTTAAAAGACATTTGAGCTTGAAGTGTTGGCTACACATGTAAGTGACCAAAAATAAATAGGTGACAAGAGCCCTAATTATTGGGATATAAAGAACAAACTAGTTTGTGACTCAGGGCCTCGTGCTCTTGTCAAGGCATCTCTTAGAAAGCTTCCAGATGTTAAAGGGCATGCACACCTGATTCTTTCTGACACCAGAAGACACTGCTTGCAGCAGTTTTTCCATGTAAAAAAGAAACCATGCAAACTGTTCAAGCAAGCGCATGATTTGTACTATCTCAAAGGCCCTGCAAAGTCCTCTCAAGTTATAGCTCAGAACATAAACTGTCCTCCAGCTTTTAGCAGAATAACCTGTTACTCCTTTCCTACGTATAAAATAAAGTGTATTGCATATTAAGTTCTTCAACAACGACACAAAACATGCATGCTCCCCATGTCAAAATAATTTTAGTTACTTGATAAAAATGAATTGCAAATCCTTGAATGTAACATTTTGCATTATAAAATGTCAGAACACGCGCGGTGACGTTATGAAATCCTCTTTTTCATAAAAGTGTATGTCAGAATATAATGTAGAATGACAAGGAGGCTGCTTTGACGTTAGGAAGTGTGCAGAACGGAATATCAGAACGTGCACCGCGTTTCGTTGTTGAGAGCACGGACGAAGCGCAAGAAACTTGGGGGGAAAAACGCGAGTGCTCGGCTAAAAAACGTGAGTAAAAATGACGATTTCGGATGAAATGTGACTGTTTGAAACCGCATGTTGGCGAAAGCGCGACGTGGCTCATAAAAGCCACATTTTGGAGGGGCGGACGTGAATAAAACTGACGGCTGCGTCACAAAACTAAGCGGCAGATGCAGGAGTTGCGCCCAATAAAGAAGTTATCAGCTGGCAGAACTTACTGTATCGATTCTCGTTGTGAACTCCGGTTATCTTGCCGTCAGGTAGAACCTGGATGTGGTAGCCGATGCCCACGTTGCAGTAGAGCCGCCTGAGCCGCTTGATGCCCAAGAGGTAGTCGCTGTCCCGGCTGGCCTCCCTCTTCTCCCCGGGGATCCGAGCCAAGGAGCGGGAGTAGAGGGTCTCCCAGTGTCTCTCCAGGGTGCCGTTGTGGCGAGCGCCGAAGGGAGCGCAGCGCACCATAGACAGCAGCCCCAGGAGCAGCACTGGCCACAGGGCGCGCTCGGCCGTCATCCTCATTCTGCTCAAGATGGTCACACGTGTTTCGCAGGAGTGCGGCGGACTAAAAATAAGTTCTTGCGCGTCCTCCGGATTCTTAGGTCAAAAAAAGACTCAAGATTGCAGGGGAGATGCGGGCTCTCACTTGCGGTTCAAGGCGCGACTTGCCCGACCGCGCAGCATGGACTGCAGCTGCTTTGATCTCGACTGCCTGTATCTCACGGGGGTTTCTCTCTCCGTCGAAGTTTCCTCCAAGTCAGGAGTCCGAAGGACGAGTTGCCAAGTGTTGTTCCTCTTGCACTGACACTGCACAGCCATGCCGCTTTTTCCGCCTGGCCCACGATATTTATATCTGCCTCGAAAGTGACATCACACGCAAGCCACCGCTGCGTGGGGCTGCCCTCGGCCCGCAGCGACACAATTCGTCGCCCACGGATGCCTGACCGCCCGAGGGAGACAAGAACGGTTCCCTTTAATGTGCTGTTGGGAGCGGGGGGGGGGCGACTTCCAACAAATGTCACATTGCAACAAAACCACGTTTGCCCCGAAATGTTGAATGGGAGCCGAACCGTGCGTGAAAATAATGCCCTCGTCTGGCACCGATGTCACGCTTTGCGCGATGCCCGCTGACGGTGCCCCGGCCGAGGGGAACGATCGAACACTCTTTTGTATGAAACTTCCTTCACTATCAGCCAAAAATAAAATAATTTATGTACGGGAGGATGTAAAGTAGGAAATTACACGGGCAGCAGACTGCAGTGCCGTGCAGGAGACAGTTCTATAAATGAACAATAACAGGAAAAAACAAACGCCGAATTCTGCGTATTGCGAAATTCTACTTTTAGACTTATTGGGGGGAAAAAGGAACGCTTCGTTTGAAGAACAATGCTGTGGCGAAGCGAAACCGTGATAAGTGCCTTCTTTTCTTGACTCATATCAACCTGAGACACATTTGCTGGGACTATGAGCGAAAATAAACATTTCTTTGTGCTCCACAAGCATCTAAATGTGCGAGGTGTAGCCCTCACATCCGTGCAGCCTCTGCTGTCGCTTAAGTCAATATTTTAGTGGTATTTAAGCTTTATTTTCCCGACTCCTTTGCCCAAGACGAGATGCAACGTTCGGTGACGAGCTTTACCCTGATTTACCCACTTACAACAGGGTATTCCTCTTGGAGCAATTCGGGTTGACTACATGGGCAGCAGGTGGCGTAGTAGCTAGGAATCGCGCCATTCCTGGGTGGATCGAGGGTCGAATCTCACCGCTTGCTGTAGTGCCCCGCTGTACCTCTCCACAGCTCTAGTAAAAGTTACCCTGCTGTAAAAGTGGGCACAAATGAATAAGACGTTTGCATGTGGTTAGTGATTTGTGGGGGACAAAAAAAGTTCAGCCTAATAAAAATATACGAAGGCAAAGTTATAATCGGAATGTTATGCGAACCAACAGCCTTCAGATTCCAAGGGGTGGCCGTAGTCACTACGCCACCTGCTGTTCTCCATTTCAACCATCAGGATGGCCTTTGATACGGGTTACACAGTTGAGGCACCAAGTGAAGAATTTAGTATTTGTTAAGGGTGCTGCGCTCCTGTGTTTGTGCGTCAGAAGGTCGTATGGCAGGATAAATAAAGGACGAAGGTGCAGTCATGAGTCAGGGTCTCCTCGTGACCTTGAGTCCCTTTGGCCTTTCCGTGGACCACGTCTCCTGCTGCTTGTTCAGAAGATGGTACGCAAAAGAAGAAGCGCCTGGGGCCAAAATCTCAGCGGGGTCGCAGCTACTGACCTCACCTCTGTGCAATACAACTGAATACACAACCGTCCACACGAATATATTCTCGCAGTGCCTGTTTCTGCTCCACTTGTGGAACTTGCCAAAATGTGGCTTTCGAGGTCTGCTCTCGGTGTGGGGCTGCATTCACGTAAGGCGAACATCAAAGATGCTCTGGATGTTGGAAGGTGTGAGGCGCAGCACCCGGTGCCATTATTCCTACAATAGAGCTAGCGCTTGGGACTGCGGTGTGAAGTGTTAATACACAATCGTCCTGACATCTGTGTCGTCTGACACTTGTTCCTTTCAACTTGAGTCGAAATAAGTACTAATCACAAATCACAAAAGCTGACCCTGGTCTGGAGAGGTCAGATCAAATGCCCAATAGTCCACATACAAAGAAGGGAACGGGGAACTTGTAAGCCGCCTTAGGGACAACTTAATGTATAAAGGTGTATATACACAGAAGGTAAATTTGGTCACAAAACCCTGCAGACAAGGCACATAAATAAATTATTTTCATGAAGAAAATGCGCAAAAGCAACCTATGGTATAACAGCGTGTCAGATCCTGGGGGAGGGTAGCAAAAAACGCGAGCAGACCTTCTCCGTGATGCTATACGCAAATGCCGAGGTTTCCTTGAACCATGGAGAGATCCGACCCCCCACCCTCAATAAGCACGGTTACATCTAGGACCACTTTGTGTGTTTCTGCATTGTTTTTGCCCATGTGTCATTTCTTTTATACAACTTATTTGTTTTGCGCCACGACACAAAATACGCGCGCACATGTGCGTCTGTGCGCAAATATGTTACATAATAGCAAGCGGTCAGTCATCCTGCATGAAGAGCTGCGCAACGATTTACAGCTGCAAATTCGGAAGATGCTTCTCGTTCATCCATGCCTATGCGGACAGATTCCCCATGGTGTGCAAATAATCGTCACGTATCCCTGGTAATTCATAAGCGGGGAAATAAATACATGACACTCCTTGGTGACTTTAAAGAGGATTCGCTTGGGGGCGTTTTCTCACGTTCACGTCTCGGTGATTCTTAATGTATGAGAACTTTCCGCCTTTTTTGTTGGTGCTCCGCAAATAAGAATGTGGAATGGCGTCAGATTATGAAGCAGCCCCCCCCCCCCCAGAAATGCTCGACTTGTCGCCAGGAGACCCCTCATCCCCCCCCATCCCTTGAGTCCCCCCGGTTCGCTCCCTGAACGTCCCGTTCTGAGCAGCGTTTCGCCCTAAATCGCCTTTCGCTTTCCGGGGGGCCGTTTGATCTTGGGCGCTCCTCAGTTATTGCCCGCTGCACGGCGAAGTGTCGTTGTGCTTATCGCTGCTTGTCACTCGGCCGCGCGTAGTACTGCGCTCACAATAAACCTGTGCACTACCGCAATTTGGGGATCCATTCATCCCATCTCTCATCGCTACAAAATGCAGGCGATTTAGCTCTGAACCAGAACTCGTTGCTGCGTCCTTGTCTCTACGGCGCATTTCTTGAGTTCAGTTAATCTTTGTCGTGGATGCTAAATTTGAAGCCCCAACAGTGGCGTCAAATTGCGAATTGTGGTCTCGCTTTTGCATTTGTTTGTTGCAGGCTGCAGCCTTTGTTCCACTAAATGCATGAGTTTTTACTTTAACTTCAGATTTTTTAAAGCAATTTCAACACCACCTTCTGACTGCACCGCAGTGACACTTTATAGTAATGTAAACCACCACAAGTGCTCTTAATTCTATATACACAGTGTGACCTTTATCGAAAATAAATACTTGTTGACACTGTTTACACTTCAACAACTAGCCTGTGCACACGTGCGATACATGAATATATTTTGAAAGTTTTGTTTACGTCTTTGGCCGCCGCGCCTATATGAAATTTAATGGGACCGCTCTCCATGAGGTGCTGTAATTTCACGTGCTTATTAAGCTATACCGAAATTTGGAACAATTTGATTCTTTTGTCTGGTTTAGCAAGCAAATATACGTATTATGTGTCTTTGATATACAGAATAATAAAACATATCAATGTTATATTAAATTTAAAATTCACACTGCAACCTCGACTTTAAAGAGTAAATTACGTCGTTAAGCCTTTCGTTTTGGTGGTATCTTTGATAGTGCAAAGTATACAATTCCGAGTTGCAAATGTAGTTTTTGTTAATACTGTATGTAAGGATGGCGCCTTATCGGGAATACACATGTTTGTCTAAGATTTAACTTGCGATCACCTCGCTATGCAAATTCATTTAAATGCCTCCCCAGTGCTTTTTTTTGTTTTTCTGATTATGTCACCAGAGAATAAATGCAGCTGTCGCACCCTTTCTCAGTCAGTTTTCGCACATGCGGCAGGCTGAGCGAGCAGTTTGCCGTGTGGATGAGAGCTGCGGCGACGGCGCTGCGTGGACTCACCGGGCGCTGTGAGTCTCGGCTCGGCCTCTGGGGCTGGCAGGTGCAGCGTCTGCCCTCTAACTGCCCCTCCCCGAAAATCGCATCATCGCCTTTGGGTGGGATCCGTTTTATGGGTCTAAAACTGATGCTTCACCGGAAAACGCATCGTAAAATCGTGTTAACTCTCATTTAAATATTTATGTAGTCAGCTGCTTTTGGGCGGCTGTCAATGCTGTTCGAATACGGGAGCTAAATGCTGTTTCCGATGTCGCCCTCTATAGGGGCATGCTGGTCCAACTGCAGGCATTGACTTCGATCAGGCGGTCGGTGAATCAGAACAGTGGGCATCCTTCGTAAAAAAAATAAAAAAAAAAAATAATAAAGAAAACGCTACATTTTATTTATTTTCCGTATAAATTAGCAACAACCGCTACATTACCATATATATCATAATAAATCAAATTTTTGTCCAAATATTATACCAACAGCCCTATCTTTTTTTGTACATAGTGGAATCCCACAGCAGTACCCTGCTAGTTATCAAACCTGAAATTTAACCTTACAGACTGAATGTTTGATAGATAATGTATTAAACTGCTTATATGGCATTATGAATAACGATAATTTCAGTAAATACTTTCCTCGCTAGTATTTTTCACTCTGTTTGGAGCATTTAGTATGCACATTTTAGTACTTATGAATAAAATAGATTGCACATTATTGTTATTTTACACGTTTACTGATTTTACTGTATTTTTGCTATCTTTGTGTTCGCTGGTGTGAATTTTAAAGCTATTTTTAAACTTCTGATAGCAGTTTTTTTTTTTAACGTACCACGTGTCTGTGGGCTGCAACCTGCAAATGGGAAATCGAATGGCGGATGGGTTTTAAATCTAGACTTAAATTGGTAATGTTCAACATTTTTTCAAGGTTACATTAATAATAAGTTTTTATTGTCTTTTTTTTATTAATATATTCAATATTGATAACTCTAAGAGTCTTCAGTGCTGTTGACTCTCACAGAAACAGAGGGTGTAAGGCTGGATGGGAAACACACACTTCTGATCGCACAGTCCAGGCGCTGGAAGCGCCAGCCTTACACCATGCCTTCCTGCCGCCCTTCATTGTTCATTTGAAATGTATAAATAATACAACGGCAGTGTCCGCTATTGAATTTTATTGATACCTGTTGATTCATTGATTCCGTTTGGAGTAGAGACAGAAAAGTAAAAAAGCCGGAACGCATCTGACCTTGAGAATTGGACAGTCAACAAGTTCAAAGCACTCATCTGCAAGATGCAAGCAGAAAGATTTTGAATATTTAAAAAATAAATTCACTGTCAACTGTCATTCCATGCACTGTCATCACTGTCATCCACTGGACAGCAACTCCTTGGTCCTGCAGAACATGACTGAGCACTTACAAATGTCTACACTCAGTGGCATCATTCTGTTCACAAACTTAGCTTTCCTGATATGAATGCTTGGATGTTGGCCTCTGGAAGTTTTTCATTATAGCTTCCTAAATGCTATCTGTTTAAATTCTGATTTGTATTCTAAAAATAGAACTAATAACGGTTATCAATGAAATCATAAAATTACGCAATAAACCTGTGCAACAGCACATTATCATAGATATAGTGTTTCTCAGCATATATGCACACCATTGAACTCCTGGAATAACTTGAAATGCTGACAAATGATTACACACTTGATTATCAGTAATATTTGCGTTTGATCCATTTACCGAAACTGCTATCAAATAAAATTTGTTCATAAAACTACCCAGTGGCAATTCCCCTTTGAAAAAAGGGAGGGACCGAGTCATCAAGCAAGTCACCGACATTTCCCTGATATGAACTGTTTTTTTGCTATTTATTTATTTATTTATTTTTTTATTTATTGCTTGATCACAGGAGAATATTACAGAATGCGGTTTGTTTCATTTCTTTTACGTCTACAGCGAGGGAAGCGCCTTCTTCCACGTTTGGAAAAAGTTGAAAAAGGGTTGGAAAAATGCGGCCATTGTCTGTGCCGAAACGTCTGATGCGCGTAGACAAACGTAGACCCTGGGAGGAGACACAGCAAAAGGCAGACAAAGCTGTCCCAGGTTTTTTGTGGGGAGGAATTCTTGGCCACACCAATTAGGCAGGAATGGGATTTTTGGCCCTGGTGGCCGGGGACTGCATGAGCGACTGAAAGGCAGTGCTTTTAATTGGGACATCTTTCATTAATGTCCATACGCCATGCTTGAGGTCTCATCTCAGCATCTGATAACATTGTGGTCATTAGGGTTGAGGGCATGAATTGTATTCTTGCATGTACAACTGTCTCTTCCTATTCCCTCTCGCTTCAGTCACTTTAAAACACATTTGAAACGCGCATCCTTGGCTGTATATTCCGTTTGATAACGCCAAACACTCGCTGAAGGATTAACTTTCACTCCCCCGCTGCGTTTTTTTTTTTAACGTGAATTTAAGCCATTTTCAGCCTCCATTTCAAAACGCTTTTGGTGCGTTGGTTGTTTTCCTGCGTGTGTACTGGCAGCAGGTCATTCATCTTCAAAAATGTCCTCTTGTTTCCAGTGACCAATCTCAAAGCCCCCAAAAAAAAAAAAAACCACACACCACCCTTCCCCTCCTTCCAGGGTTCAAAAGAGCTTCGCTTAACAGGTGGATTTGACTCACGTGGTCAGCGGATGTCTGCTGAATCGCCCTTGTCGCTTTGGAGGAGAAACGCAGCGTTTCTGGAGGACGCGGTGTCATGTCAAAGGGAGCAGGTGGGAGAGGCTCGTCGCGTCTTGCGGGGGGGTGCAGGAATGTCTCGCAAGAGGCGCCATGAGCATCCGTGACCCCACTGACACGCTGCACACTCGGTATTGAGCGGAGGTCAAGCCAAACTGCTTGATCAGACCGGAGACCCTAACTATAGCTTCTGTTTACCTATTTATTGCCACTGAACTAATAGGGCTGACTTGAGTAAATATAGACGTCGTTGCGGGTCGTCGGATTACACGGCTTTGCTCCTGCCCGCAGGCGCAGCGCTTCTGTTCACCCGTCCGCAATTCTCCAGCGAACAATATAATCCGGACCTTTAAATACCGCGGGTTTTTGGTAATGTGGCGAGCAAAAGAAAAAGAAGTTTCCCAGATTAAGCCGAGAAATGTGTGCTTTTGTCTCGCAGATCATCCAAAGACTCGTTGTGCGCGGTCATATTTTCATTTGGTAGAATTTGCCAGGAATAAGCGGGGAAGGGTGTTTGGATGTCGCCGGACCCTCGGATGGTCAACTTTTGGGCGGTAAAATGCAGCTAAACTACGTCGCGTGGCAACCGCACAGTTATGCGATACGAAGCCCAGCACGATTTAATGCTGGATAACTGACTTCGCTCTTATTTATTCGACTGGCAGGCGCGCTTTCGACAAAACACACTTCAGCACTGCGCCACCTGCTGTCTGATTTTAAAATGCCAAAACATAGCAAAATCGTAGCTTTGCTTTAAAATACTTCATGACATAGAGTTGGAAAAATTCAATAAATTGGCATCTGAAAGAAAGATCCAGAAAAAGTATAAAAACGAATTCAAATGCCGCTGCATTCCCAGAACGAAAACATTAGAGCATGATGTTCGTATCAGCTGGCAAAGGCATGACTACACAGCATCTCTTTTTTCTCTCTTTTAACGTAGGTGATTGATTGCAATGGTTTTTGAGGTAAAAAAGCAAAAAGAATGTCATAGGCACTGCTTCCCAGGTCTCCCCAGAGATCAGCTATTGTTCAGGCCAGGAAGCTTTCAGAGCAGGGGATAGGATGTCATTTTCTGAATACCACTGTAGTTTGTGATAGAATATAAATTTCTTTGCACAAAATCCTGTTCAGTCCAAATCTAGAAAGTACTGTGTATATATATTTTTTTTAATCAAAGGGGACAATGTATAATTTAATAAAAAATAATGCTAAAGAAAAAATACTACAAATGCTATTACTAAAAAGTGGTAGCAAAATGTAACAGTGAACCTTGTTTTGCAGTCAATCTTACTTGCACCTTTATTTGCAGTCTTACTTATAGCTAACTTCTAAAGTACTATGTGGTTTTTTTTTTTTTCCAATTTTTTAACTTTTTTTTTCTAACAGCTCATCATATTTTCCTTTGTAAAATCCATGTCATGTAGAAAAGGTAAACTGTGTGGACACACGCTGGAACCTACTCAAAACTAAATCAGGTGCCTGTTTGATGTCACTTTTGATCCTTTTTCAACAGATACAACCAGTGCGTTACTATAGCATTTTATTGGTGACATTTTCAAATAGCAAAGTGATAATAGCAGCTGAGCTGAAAAATAAGGTACACTTCAAACTCTGAATTTATTCTTAAAAATATATAGAAGTATTGTTGAATCTGTAGCTGTAAGATTAAATTAACTATTCTTCATGCTTAAATATTCTTGTCACAACCTTCTTAAGAAAATCAGTAAGACAAAGTTGAGAAACAACACATTTTCTCTTCCACACTCCTTAAAACTTTTTGTCACCTAAAAATGTTTATATCTTTGGAATATGAGACAATATTATCTTTAAAAATAGTGTTAAACCAACAGAGGGAAACAAAGGAACTGTATTTCATCAATAACTTAAAACCTAATATGACCAAATAAATATACATAACATTAATGTGTATACAAAATAAACTATTTTTGCAGTTTAAGGACAGTAGGCAATCACATTATAAATACATTGGTAACATAGTCTCCCATGTTTTTTCCTTTTACTTGGTTTAAAAAGGAAAGTGCTACTTCATACTATCTTCTTCAATATTAACTTAACTGTGAAATAACACAGCCTGAATATAGGAACTTAGTGTCAAACCCCTAAAAATTTAACCATGTCAGACTGGAAGTGTCAGCTATTGGAAGCAGGAATAATATAGAAAACTATGGTACACATATACACATTAATGTCTGTCCTTAAATTTAGCACAGCTGTCGAAAACAACAACTTCGGAAATTGTCTCCTTTGCTGTGATGACAGTATGCAGCAATCATTGATTTACATTCACATGGATTTATTTGTATCTACATAAATGATCCATCGTTAAAAATATATTAACAATATTTTAGAGCTTCCAGGATACACCCTGCTTTTAAATTGTTTATAAAGGCAGTCTACATACCCAGCGTTCCATCCTTCCCGCGGCACCGACTGTTTTTGCTGTGGACCAGCACCTGCAGTCTGCAGGAGAGCATTTGTTATGCATAATGCCTGGGTGTTCCTGTTGTCAGTCTTCTGTCTCTTTGGCCTTGGTTGTACCAAGCCTATGTCTCCGGCGCCTACGCTCTGCCCTCCCGGTTGGCTTCAGCAGGCTTTTCGGTACGCTGGCTGGTCTTGAACAGGTGCACCATCACCGTGGTCCTTGTTGCCCAGCACCCGGGGCAGAAAAAGGGAAGCCTTCTCCGTCCTGCGGGTCTTGAAGCCCCGCCTTGGCCTTCCCTTGCCATTGATGGACACATACCATAGTCTCTCTGCGCTAGCCCGATGTTTACCACCCCCAGTGGAAGGTGGCGCTGTCCGGTGGTGCCTGGAGGCATGGTGTTGTAGCCCTAGCTCATGGATGCGCTCTAAACTCACACTCCTGGTTGAACACTTCCCTGTAATAAAAGAAAAAGAAGTTTCTGTCAGCATTTTCATCAATAAATCATAACCCCATGGTAGCTACAGAAACAGTGTAATTTCACCACCTTTACAGCCAAGGAGTTTTTTTTTTGTTTTTGTGTGACCAATAGGAAAAAAAGACATAATAATTAATTCCATTGTTTTCGCTATACCTAGGGGTGGGATTTCATCCAAGTTTGATGAAATGCAGAGCACTCGAAACAGAGGCTGTCAAAAAGCAAACCGACAGTGTTCAGGTTAAATCTGAGCACACTATTAAGAAATCCTGTGAGTGTTAGATAAAATAAATGTACAGCTGAGTTCAATAGAGCTTCTAAACTGGTGAATACAGAACACGAAAAAAGAAGAAGTCCAACTCTAGTTCAAGATAAACCAACATCCCACTTACTATTGGCTAAAAGTGACTATAAACTCAGTTATGATGCACTCTCATTTATGCTACCTTGCATATATTTAAGACCTCAAAATTGTCAGAGAAGATTAAAACTATGTGCAGCAGGCTTCTTGATCTAAATCTCACATAAATAAGTTGCATGGTTTTAAAAATACACAGAGCATATTTATGGATCTGTCAATTCCAGACTAAATTATTTTTAATCACTAAAATAATTATTTCTTCTCTAACCATATACTTGAGAAGTCACAGAACAGACAGATGCAAGCTAAACAGAGAGGAGGTACACTGGTATATATAAAACTGTTCCTTGTCTTAAGATGCTGGTTTGAATCTTTTCTTGCTGTTGGACCCTTGATCAATACTCAGATCCATCACTGAACTGACAAGTAAGAACAGCCTGCTGTACATATGGATAAATCATTGCAAGTTTGTCTACAGTTCATGTAATCTCAGACAAAAGTGTCAGGAAAATACAATCAGGGAAATCAAAATAAAGGCTAATGCACTGACATATCTTGGTTTCCTTGTTACCCAACATTTGGCAGAGTGCCTCTTGGAATACAAGGGTACATAAATGTGCCTCAATACTTACACAGGCTTATAAAAGGCGTCCTTTTTTGTTCATTGCCAGGTATCTCCCAGAAGAGACAGCACCTCGCCACCACTCCAACATCAACTGCTGTGATTTTCTAATATACCTTAAAAAAGTAAAAGATGTTTTTAAATATTTTTTTGTGCAACAATAAAGGAAAATTAAATTTGAGAAATACAATGAACATGGTGGTACGGCGAGTTGCTGTGGAAACCAAAAATTATTGCTAAAAAGTGAAGACAGCTCCATGACCAATGTGAAAAGGGGATAACTGACATGGATTTCAGCAAATCCTGAATCACACATCATGCAGAAAGCGGAACTGCAGGAAAGTGTTTTCCCTATTGATATGACTCAATTCTCATACTTTTGTTTTAAATCACTGCAACGTCAGTACATCTCCTTTAAATTCCCAGGAAGCTACATGTGCACCAGCCTAAATCTATAGGCGTCATTCAAAGCTATAGACACCAATGACATTAATACTCAGTTAAGTTAAACATAATGAATCCTGCTTCACAAAACACAGCACATTTTCATAAGCGAATATGAACGTTTTTGCTGACTGGTTTTAAAATGAGAACAAAAGCATGAACAGAAAGTCTTATATTGTTGTTAAAAACAAAGTAAAAGTGCAAAAAACACAGCTGGGTTTTATTGTCACGGAAGAATTTAATAATGATAACAAGGACTCTTAGTGAACACAGTATGTTTCGCTGTTCATAAAGTGAAATAAAGCCGTCAAATGTCATAACACAAAAAAAACAGAGGACAAGAAACTGTCCAGGTGTCTCTTGAAAGTGTGAATAATCCACCTTGGAGAACAAAAACAAAAACAAAAACAACAGTCAAAACACCATCACCAAGTTTGTCCGTGCAGCATATCGGCTGCGGCTTCTGGTGCGACTATTCAGTTTATGGCGCAAACGAACAAAAAAAGAAAAGCCGTTGGGCTCCGAGCACTGTGTCGCGCGTGGAAATTCCCATTTCCACACCAAAAACCTGCTCCTGGTACACGGCCGGGCTGCAGCGTTACTCTAAAAACACGCGTTTAACGCTCGATTTGCGCGTTAAATGGGAACGAAAAACTGACACACATTTGGCGCCGTGCAGTGATGCCCATAAATAAATTCGCATCCCGCGCAGGGAAGGAAGTGGAGTCAAATTTTTTTTCGTCCAAGGAAGACATTGTGCAGCACAAAATATATGGATAATTGACAGCAACTATTCAGGCTCTAAAATGACAAAAAGGAGACTTAACATTTCGAAAGATGATGATGATAATAATAATAATAATAATATGTAATAATAATAGGAAAATATTATTATTATTTATTCTATATTACCAATAATATTATTTACTAGCTCGTAACCCAACTCATTTGTAGTTTAAGGTCACTTTTAATTCCTGTTAATTTTAAAAATGGCAGTTGTAAGAGTCAAAAAGCAAACCAGTGCACCATTGTACTCTATACCCAAGACTACAAATTTAACTACCTGACCTGAAATTTACGCATAAAACAGGTATAACTGACAGATTCAAATCGTGATAAGTATCGTGGGTATAAATTGTATTTAAACACGGAAAACAAACGATCGACTTCCTTTCTGGAGTTCAGACTCGCTGTACTGAAGCCAGAACCAAAGTTGTCCTTGACACTTTGAAAACGAGGACCAGGCACCTGGAGGCTCATAGAAGTCATACATTTACACGCGTGACAAATCGTTCGCGTAACCTTTTGCCCACGTTTTTGACGAGGGTCGCGACTGGGAAGCGTTTGCTGGCGCCGAAGAGTAAAACGCGGTGAATGCAAGAGACGTTTGCAAAAGCCCGAGCAGCGGCCACTGTCGCTGAGGGCACGGCCGCCACCGGGCTCTTCCGCCTGTCACGCCGTACTCACTGAACGGGTTGTTCTCCTCCAGCGAGCCGTCTATCCTCCCGTTCGGGTGAATCTGCAGATGGTACGTGGTGGCGCAGTACAGCTTCCTGCGTCTCGGTGCCCCGCCGAGGTGCTCGTAGACCCCGCCGCGTCCCCCAGCATCCCTGCGCTGCCTCGGGTCGCACGCCTGGCCCCTGGCACAAGGCTCCCTGGGGGTCCTGGTCGGCCTCGGTGACAGTCCCTGATCGCTGGGGTCCGAGAGACTCAGCAACAGCAGGAGCAGAATTACGACCATTGTGGCATGGTCGGAGGTCTCAGTGCGTGTGCTGGAAACGGGCGAACTGACTCAAGGGCTCCCATTAAAAGAAGCGAAGCGCGAAAAAGTCTGACTGCCGCTGGCTGGGCAGGAAGGCGCCGCGCTGCAGCTAGGGAGACACCGGCGCGGCGAAGGGATCGCTCCGTCCGGCTCCGGGTCTCTCGCTTTCCTTTTATCTGAGCTGGTGACGGGCGGGCTTTCCCCGACGAGGGGGCTCAGGAAGGTGGACCGCGCTAGTGGCGGAGGTGGCGGCTCCCCCGGCCGCGGCTCGCATTCGCGCTGCAACTTGACTGCATCTGGAGGGGAAAAAAAAGCGGCTGAAATGCACCGGGAGAATGAGATTTCGCTGACGGACGGCGCTCGAAAATACAAAAAAAAATAATAATAAAAAAAGAAGAAGAACCTTCCAGCAACAATGGGCGCAACTGCGGGCAGGTGTTCTGAAAGGAACAGGAGTGGGGAATTGGGGAGGGTGGGGAGGGGTGGGGTTGGGGTTGTGGGGGGGGTCAGGCAAAGGTATGGATCCTGAGTGAAGCGTGAGATCGCGGCGCGGCTGGAATTACACTGCAGCGTGCGCGCCGCAGCTCCCTGCGCGAAAGCCGCACCACAAAGGGCTCGACTCCTTCTGCGCGCCCCTTTTCAAAGATCCAAAAGGCCAATTATACATTCGAAAATTATACACCATCAACACCCCCCCCTCAGTCCTGGGTTTGCCAGGATCAACGCGCACACACACACACACACACACACACACACACACGACTTGCCGACTAAATCCGGGAGAGACGCGCACATGTGGCTCATGAGGAGGCGCGCAGCACAGCCGCGTTGCGAAACCTTAGTTAATGCTCTCGGATTTTGCGCACATTTTCCCCCCAAAACATTAACAGAGGCAGACGTGCCTAAGGAGAGGTTCGTTATTTTGTGGTCATAAATAAAATATATTTCAAAGTTAATAACGCAAATGCCGAGGCATCAGTTAGCTGCGGTTTCATGACTTCTGATATGGAGTGACCAGCGTGGTCAGGTAGTCCATTTCACAGATAGAGTTTGAAGTTTGTAAGTGTGCAGGGTTCACAGAAACCTTTACTGAAACTTTTAAGACTTCATTGCTAAATCGCGTAAAAACCCCTCAAGTGTTGCGACTGCCTTGCCAATAAACAGAACTAGCAAAAGTGCGTTTAGGGCTCCGTTCCTGTACGCATGTTATTTACAAAAAAGTGACTTTTTCAAAGTTTGTCACCTCCATGCACTTTGGCTCTTTTGTCAGAAGGGAATGATTCCTCATTGAAAACCTCAGAAATGTTTGCATCCCAGTGCGTCTGACAGATTGTCTTACATTGTAAAGGGAGGGCTTAGAGAAGAAAGCCAGGTCCACAGGCCGCAGAGTAAACAGGAGCAAAAGGATGGAGCGCAGACCCAATTTTTCTTGCATTGGTGGTCCGGTGGAGACCATTTTACTAGCTCTTCTTCGGAAAAACAAATCCCAGGAGCGTATTCCGTGTCGCAGGAGAAGTACGAGAAGTCAACTTCTGTCACGAAGGAAGCAGAGCTGATTTATCCGAGGGATCCATCACCTACAGCCCTAGATCCACACCTTCTCCGTGCTCCTCCGGTGTACCCGAATTCCCCGGCCGTGTGCTGTCAGAGCAAGCCCTGCGCCTCCCCTCTCCTCAGAAGAAGACCATGCACACTGGCTACAGACTCCCCGGGTCTAGATATTAAAGCCCTGGGTATGTTGCAGCACGTGGGTGGAAGAGTAACACGCAAATGACTGTTGCTGAAATTGCTTCCATCTTGGTCGCATTATGGTTACCATTTTCATAATTAGCACCATCATCTACAAATCTCTCTGCCCTCTGGCTTTACACCAGTGATTATTCTTAAAGCTCTGCTACAAAGCTATCGGGGGGTGGGGGGGGACTTGGCCATCTATTTTGTCTTCTGCTGCAGTTTATGAGTTTCCGTCGCGGGCCGTAGATTTGTTAGGAGGAAGGTGGGAATGGGACTCGTGCGCTGCCCTCCACTTGTCCCCCTCGGTCCTTTGGCGGGTCAGACGACAACACAGTTAAACTTAATCCGAGCGATGTATATCATAGCCTTTCTGGTGACCATTTCTGAAAAGAGCTCTTTTAATGTGGTTTGATTCTGACAGAGGGTGGGACTTTTGATGTGGTCTGCCGTTTCTTTCTAGAAGTATTTTAATTATGGCCTACAGCCGCCCACAACGCCTTACAGTAATAATCAGAGAGCAGTCTTGATTTTGCTGGGCCCTGGAGAGCTCTGTAAATTCTGTCTGTCTCAAAGGATCCCTCTTGACAAAAAAATGTGATCATTACAAGACTGTGCGTTTAATCATATAATTAAGAACAAAATCACTCCCAATTTTGTTCACGTCTTTTGTACCACCCCATTCAACATGTGACTTTATATTTATCAAATTATATAAAAGGGAAATAAAATCCCTTTTAAGTTGTATTTTGATGGAGGGAAATGACTGATGCTGAATGAATGATACTCTTCACCAAAGGTGAGTTGTAATTCTATCGTCTTCTTAATGAAATATATGTCCTTTGTGTAAGAGGGTGTGTGACTATTTAATTTATCAAAGGAAATGAAGTAAGTCTGTACTTTCTTTATGTATCCATCAGGTGTGACGCGGTGTTACGATTAACATACAATATTTATGTGCCCTGTATATTCATTGTTACTATCAACAGGTGCAAGGCTTACTTATTACAGAGAAATATTGTCATTCATAACCATTTCATTAAATATTCTATTAAGTGCTTGTTTTGGTTATGTTACCAGTCGTATGTTAACATCTAATAATATGAAGACAATAAAATGCTAGAACTTTCAAAGGTATTGTTGTTTGTTTTCAGCATTTTACAGTGAAGTCTATTTGCAGCTTGTGACGGAAACAAAAATTAAACTCCAGTCTATCTTCAGAAGTAAGTCAGCTTCCGTCCGCAATTAATAAATAAATAAAACAAACAAACATTTGTAACAACCAAAAAGCTACCGATGAAACAATGACTAAAAATAAATATAAAAGACAGAACAAGTAGATAAGGAAATTCCTTAAAAACACAAACATTTTCTGTATTTTTAATGAAATCTGTAGAATTTATAACCAATTCTGCAAAAATTTTCTCATCTCAAAACATTAAGTAGCATTGTGCAGTCCAGATAACGCAGTAGAAATCTGGATGTAATCATTTTCTCAGGTCAGCGCAGAATCGTGCCGTTTATTGTAAGCATGCAAAAACAGGGTGCAATAGATTTACATGGAAAAATGTAGACGCAGAAGTGAAAGTTCAGCAGCTGCTATAAATCTTAAGTATGTTAAATACAAAAAGTGGTTAGAGTTGGTAAAAGGTACCCTCCCCCTTCAGTTTTTTTAACAGCCATTAGCTGTCCAAACGTGAGACCTCAAATCCGTCACCCAGAATACACTGGAGCAATTCTCGCACTGCACTTGCAAAACTGCGAAAACAAAACTATGAAACCCGATTCTCATTCTTTGTCAAGGTTATTACGCAATATTTCACATGTCCACAATTGTTAAAAAAATTGGCTGTAATAAAAACTAATTTGTAAATACATGGAGAGCCTTTAAATCATTTTTTAATAGCGATCATCCTAGACTGACGGCACAAGTTGTTACCTGTAACACATAATATAATTTAGGATGTAGGCTACTGTTTGCATCCGAAGCACTCATCTTTCATTTGCCCCATGTGAGAAGTGGAAAACGTTTGGGGTTCCCCTTAATTGTCCTTAAATCCCAAAATGGGGGGCACAAATGGCCTTTTTCTGATATTACAAAGGTTGTTAGCCAGTGGGTCTTTTTCTTGCCCCTCTTTGTGGAGAAAGGAGGTACCAATAATCCAGACCAAATCTATGTGACCTTTGAACCTTTTTTGCTGTACTTTTTCTCATGCCATGGTTCCTTTAGTGCGCCACTGATCTGAGGGCCCGGTCGGGCCGTAGCCACTTTCCCAGACCGGAGTGCCTTTCGTCCCCTGACAAATCGCTGCTGAGCCCCTTTTGTCCTCCTTCACTTTGATCTCACCTGCTTGTCAGAGCAAAAAGAACTCCCGTACAGTCCGAACGCATTGCAAACAAATTGGCAACCATTTCATTCCCATACCCCATTTCAGCAGGTCAGTGTAGAAATGTTAACCCTTTTATCTTATACTCGGTGGATGTTTTTATGCCACTGGGGCAGCCTAGGGCAAATCATGTTTATTTTTAAATAATGTGTATGACTGCCAAATACTTCTTTTGCACATTAGGCTTCTTATTGTAAAATATCTAGCAGAAGAGGGCAACTGCTGGTAATGTGTAAAAACTTTCATTTTTATCACAGGTTCAGAATGGACAATTGTAACGTGGAAAGCATTTTTAAAGAAATTTAATCAGTCTCATAATATTATTGTATGTGATAAAAAGGCAAAGAAAAAACAGCAAACGCAAACTGAGAGCAAGTTCATCCACTGTGTTTTGGAAGTACCTTCCAAAATGTGCTTATAAAATAAATGAATACCTACTGGAAACAGGGCTTTTTTATATGAATGTGATCATCTGATAATTCAACAGCTGGACAACTGAAAAGTTGACAGAATCATTATAAATGTTTTTTGACATTCAAAATCACAATGTGCGTCCGGTTTAATTGGTAGGTCAAGGCTATGGCTGTGTGAATGTATGTTTTTACTGCGAAGGCTCACTGTGGAGCATTTTGCATAAATACAACACCCAAAACCCTGCTAATAAACATGACCGCAAACTCTTAATCACAGTACTTGTCATGTTGACTGAACTCAGAAATGTCACCGACATCAGTCAAACTAATAACAGAGAATAATTTATTCTGCTCAATATATTACTTCAAAAAAAAAAAAAAAAAAAACAACAGCCAGTTAAATGTCATCTGAAACTGCATCGGTCCCATCATTTCATTCAGCTTAGTCACAACATTTTTCTCTGTGTCCTGCAGCTACTCTAGAGAAACAGAAGATGAAATGATGTAATATTATTTAATGACAAGGATGTGCTCAAACACAGCTGCTAAAGTGAATAGTGTAGAAATGAACTGCCGATTCATTTATTAACTTTCAATGAAATAACTCTACAAGCATTTTATGTTTCTGGTGGGTGTGTAGGCATAGAAAGCAGAGGTGTGCAGTAAACAGAATTGTTTCTGTGATTATTTTGAGGAACTCCAGCTTTTTTTTTCCCATTGAAACCATTCATTTAACTGTCGCTGTGAATTCGGTAACTGTCGCTGTGAAGAGAACGCTGAAAATGTAAACATGCGCAGCTACTGTGTGAAGGCTAAACTTTTTAAGTCAGCCAAAGGAGAATAAAACATGCAGTCATACTCTGGAATTGCACTGCATATTACATCATAATGCAGAAATCTGCATCCCTCAAGCGAACAAGCATACGATCTGCAGGAGGTACTGGTGCACGCAGGCTGATGTCACCACTGACGGCCAACAAAAATCCAGAATGAGCTGACGTCATCGCTTTGCCTTTGTGGACACATATATGTGTCTGTGTGGGGGCTTATTGAGGTTACGGTATGAAAGCAAGTCCTCTCTAACACGTAACTTGATAGGCTTTCTTATACTCTCTAAAGCCTTTGATTTGTGCCTTAAGGTTTCAAATACCTTCCAAAGGATGTGCACAGCAAAGTCGGCGGCGTTAAAGCTACACCGAGAGGGGCTTGCATGGCCACTGCACGCACAAGAAAAACTTCCTCTAGAGTTAATTTAACAAAACTAGTTCTGCTGCACAGAATAAACCGATTAGTATATTCTGCCAATGCTAAACTGATTCGGATGAGTTGCAGCACAAGCATTAGGTGAATAATGAATGTCGTAAAACTGAACATTATTTGCAGATAAAATTGTTAAAGACAACACAGAAGTACCTGTGTATTTATGTTTATTCATTTAGTAAATACTTTTCTTCAAACTGATTTAGAGTTTAAGATCATAGTGCGCGTGTGTTAAAATTATAATGTATAAACAGAAACAGGTGAAAACACAGCAAGTGCAATCATTTTAGTGTAGCTTTACTCAAAATAGTGTATCAAAGGGTAGTGAGCCAAAAAAATTAGATAAAACAGTATTATTTGAAAATATGTTAAAAAAAATTAATTCGGCTTAAATTCACATGACTGAAGGTACTTTTCGGACGTAAAAGATATATACGTCACCTTAAGGCCAGCCAAGGATCAGGATCAGTTGTTGACTTTGCGGATTTGGACAAAACTTTGCTACGTGCCTGCAGCTGAGAGGAGCCTGTTGTGTCCTGCGACGCATGCAGACAGGTCGGTCTCCCTTGTTCCCCCAGCATGTGTCTACACTGGCGAGACCTGGAGTTCTGGACAGCCTGTCACAGCTCCACAGCCCAGCGGTGGGCGTGAGTGACAGTGATGCAGCAGCTGTCGGAGGCTCATTTGAAACTCAAAGTCACCTAATTTCCCTTTAATATAAAGGCATTGAGTTGAGGCCAGTGCGCCCAGCAGGGATTTCTGAATGAGAAAGCTGCTTATTTATAGTGGAAAAGATGGATTGCCTCGAAGCCACAGCACCAAACATATTGTTCCCCTCTCTCTTTAGAAAACACTGAAGTGACATTTATATGGACCTTAACTTGGTCTTTTCTTGGCGCTCATTGTGTCTCCATATGATGCTAGTTTGTCTTTCAAGCACTTTAGGGCTGGAAATTGGGGAGGGATGTTAAATCCATCAGCAAAGCACTTTGCCACTCATTTTGCTGTATTTTGTGATTTACTGTTATCTCTAATAACTCTTTTAATGTTATGCTATTCTACTTTTGAAACATGAAAATATTAGTATTACTGTTTTATTACCATTTTATTATTAACCCGAACCCAGTGGTGAAAAACCTCAGCCATTCAACTGGTTTAAAATTCTTTAAGTTTTTCGTTGTCTGTGATTTATTATCATCTTTTTAGATTTTCTCCCCATTCATTAAATGTGTCACAAAAATTATTTTGTTCAGTACTTCTGCAATGACAGCCTTTAATTTTCATACGCAGAATGAGAAAGTTGCACATTGTCTGGGATCAGTAATTTGTAAAGCAGTAGTGAATTTTTGATCAGCAGACCTTACAACAGCTGTAACTGTCGAGAATAATTACACATGAGTGGACGGGTTTTGTGTTTGTGTCTGCTGAAGCTGTCATCAACAAAACCAGAATCTTCATAGAGAATCACCAGACTCAGGCCACAAGCACCGTGCGCTGCCCAGCAATGGGTCGCAGAGAATCTGTGAGAAACTGGGGCAATTTCACTACCATTTAGGGTTTGCAGTGGCGCCAACGCGGATCAGAAGCCGAGTGTCGCAGTGGGGGCTGCGTGATTTGTAACCTGTGCAATTTCAACGCTAATTTTGATACTTTAAAAAATTGTGATGCCCGTTTTACCGCACGGGTTTTAGCGTTAGTTTCGTTTTCTCTTTGCATCACTGTTCACGACTATCCTAAGCTGGCAGAGTAGAAATGGGAGATGCGTTTTAGTTTACTGATGCTTTCACTTATCAGATGCTTTTATCCAAAAATGTATAATGTCTTCAGTTTTAGACTGTAAAACTTTTCCAGAGCTGGACTGTTACAGTTTACTGTCTTTATTCAAAATTTCATCAGCAGTTCCTTCTGCTGGAGCTTGAACTGGAAAACACTTGCAATTTCAAGCTCTGCTACTCTGTATCTATTCTGTTCTTGTCCTTGTTATTTAGTTCATTTATTTAGAAGTAATTCGGCTGCAACCAAACATCAGACTGTGTCATTCTGGCCTCATTGCTTGGACTGGACTGAGAAGATCCACTCTCTCCAGGCTAGCTGGCAGGCCTATATCCTAGCTGCCTGTCACATTTAAACTGTTGACAGAGGTCGGTCTTGAAGGCACTCATCACTGTAGTGGTGTTTACAGATGTCTTTTCCGAGGCCTTCAAGGCAACGGCAGTGAGCAATGTTCACGCTCAACGTCTGACTGCTGGCCTGTTAAGCAATGGCTGCCAGAAGGCTTTGAACCTCAAGGGTCCTGGAGGTTGCATCAGGTGCAATATAGTTAACGCTCACTTGAACTACTCAGTCTTTGCCTATAAAAGTATTTTCTTTGCATCATGGTTATTTTGAAAAATTAAAATGACTGCAGAACAGAAGCAAGCTTCAGAAAAAATAAGTTTTTTTAATACGGCTTCCTATATTTTTACTCATTAACAGATGATTTTTTTAAACAGTTTTTAATGAAAAATTCCCTTCAAAGAAGGTGCTTAAAATGCTGTATTTCTGGTCTTGCACTCGAATTTATGTACCCGGAGGAACAGGTGATTTTCCCAGTGCTGCATTTATGTGTCAGGTGACTTCGGTGCATTTAGATAAAACACCTCCTGGAGGGCCAACGAACGCAGTTGCCCGCACGGCTGAATCCATCATCCAATGGACTTAACGAAACTTACTTTTTCGCCACTTTCCTTTTTCAGGTAGAACTTGCTTCCGCGCGACCATTTCTTGTCACATAACTTAACATTACCCAGCAAGAGCCAAAAAAAATATGGACGTAAAATACAGTCTAACTAAATGATGTTCATAGCAAAAATAAATTGGAAAATTCATTTCAACAGGCACTCGCGCGAGACAAGTTGTGACCGCGGGGCAGAAATAACGTTGTTTGATTTCAGAGGGCAAAACATCTTAACAAGGCATGTGACAGATATAATTGCTCTTTATAGACTAATTTATGTGGCTACAAACTATTCCAGAGAGAATGGTCGGAAATGTTACCACACCAACGCTAATGGTTGCTAATGAGTCCCAGATAGTAAAGAAAGAGCTTGTTAACAAAGATCACGGACCTTGCAGGATGGCTGCCCTGGAAATACTGCTCCCCCAGGCCTTAATAAGTGAAAGAATGCACTGAGAGTTGAAGAGGCTGAGGCCTCCACTGGCGAGTGCAGCTCTTTATCCCTCTCACAAGGTTTGTTGCAAGTCTTGTCTCTGGCTTCTCTTATTTTCCTGCAAAGCACCAAATACGCTGTCTTTTTTAATGCCATAACTGCACGTCTTGTTTTGAACTGCCAAGAAATCGCATGAACTTTTAAGTCCCTGCGTAGGTCTTCATGTGCAACACCAGCCAACTTAACATCAGCAAAGTAAAATATAATTGAAGAAAAACGGGTCTGTTAAAATGCATTTGGGACAAAGAAAGTTAAATCGAGCAGCGCAAGTAAAAGTCCGCAATAAATCACAAAACTGCAACTTCTGCTTAATTCCAAATGGGCACAAATCACTCAAGTGGAACCCAACACCTTGACAGCTCCTGCATTTGTTCCTTTTCCTCTGCGCATGCTCTCTTGTTTCATGTGAGGGCTTTGGTCAATTACGGAGACGTTCCCCCTGAAATGGCCACGAGTCCAGCACCGTAGCGGGATGCTCAGTCAATGGGCGGCCACCCTAAAATTGGGACTAATTGACGTATGGGTAGAAGCGGGTAAAGGGGAAAAAAAAACAGCGCCTTGTTTTAGCGCTTTCTGTTGTGGTCGGGCCTTTGGGATCCGAGGACATGGCTCGCCAGTTCAGCCAATGAATAATGAGGGGATTGTTTGTCAGTCACACTGTGAACAGGTGTTGCAGAGCTGCAGACTGTAAAGTTAGAGGCCAGCAACTTGGGACTTCACAGTGCTGAGCTCTCTGGTTACAGGGAGGGGGTGGAGGTGGAGATTTCTCCAGCTCATTGCCGGCTTTGGTCAGAAGGAGGGTGTTCGCTGTCTGGGGTTTCGAAACATCCAGGGTGGCAACTGCAGCACATGTACAGTAGGTGTGCGCGCACACATCTCACGCTAAACCACTTGCAGGTTTCCGTCTTCCCACAGAGCACAACAATCTGTCCATTAAGGGCTATGAGCAATAATGGTAGCATTCTACAGACAGTTTGCACTCCCACTAACTTCTCCAAGTTTTTTATAAACCAGTTGTGGTGTCTTGAAATATTTGAGGTATTCTTTCCTTTTTTTGCCAATTTGAGTCAGGTTATAATTGGCACAGAGTGTTAAAAACCTGCAGTCCATGGAACGAGACTGTAATGTGATATCAGTGCGTCCATGTGAGTTTGGAACCACAATCCACGGTTGGTAAAATAACCAAAAATAGAGGATCAGCTTACATATTCAGAGAAAGCATGGCCAGGTTCATAAGCAATTTAGATGTGGGTGATTTACATCTGACTCGGCATCTCGAAAGAGTTGAGTCTTCGGAATGGGCTTAAGGCATCATCTCCAGGAAGGTGGTGTGAACCCTTGGCAGGTTTTGGAAGCTCACCGGTTTGTATGGTTTTTCGGAGGAGATGCTAAGGAGAAAAGGCACCAAAGCAGATGTTTGCTAAGGATAAGCGCTTTAAGTGCTATTAGTTTACCTAAAAAACCAGCCTTGAAACAGTCGCTTTGTATACAATGACTGCCATTTTCAATGCTCCTTATTCACCTTTCACATCTTTTTCTCATTCCAGTGTTTTTACTCCCAGCCTGGCCTCGTCCAAGTGGTTTCTGGTAAATTCCACCAATAGATTGCTTTGCAATGACTGCATTTCTGATTGAGGTTATAAATTTCTTATAAAACACATGATTATGATTTTCAGCAGGCAGTTTGGTACTGGCAAATAGCTACAAAGTGCACATATCTCATAGTTTAATAGTTTTCTCCTCATGTTGGGATGTCTGGATATTTGGATGTTCCACAACCAAATTCTTTCGCACTTTCAAACACTACAATATGATAACAAATATCTGCACGTACCAGTCACATGAGAATTCCCTTCGCTTTTTCCCGTTTCATTTCCTCGCTCACAGCAAGGAACTCCTCAGCTCGTGTTACACCTTGATTTTATTGCTGAAGCCTTGGACAATACACACACAAGAGCAACCGAGAATTTGACTGGAAAAATTATTTAAAGCTGAGAACACTCCTCTTAAGAGGACATGAGTGTTTGGGCCAGAGCCTAATGAGAAGCAGAGCTTGGCTCAGCACACTACATGCCCTGCTCCCTGTTTACTCTAAGCAAAGAAGTCTGGGACTGCACTGCTCCTCATACCCTGTCAGAGGACACAGTACCTATAGGGCAAGGATCTTCTGGGCTTCCAGATTCCTTGAGCACAGGAATGAGCTGAACTACCTTTGGTGGATGCTGTCAGGTGTCGATGTAGTGAAGTGGCCATGCATTTTTGTAATTAGAAATGCTGTCACGTTTTCTTTGGAATTCCGTTTAAATGATGAAAAAATGTATCATAACTCTTGCGTACCATTTTGCGCTGAATATATTTCTAACACATAAAAAGCTTGTTTCGTTTGAGGGCTTTGGTCAGTTACGGAGACATTCCCCCTCAAATGGCCAGGAGTCCAGCACTGTAGCTACGTGATGATACGTGCAAATTTTTCTGAAGTCGGATGTTGCACCTTGCAAAGCTCATGGAAGTGTGAAGGTAGAAAAAACATCTGCGGGCATACACCCGTTCCCAGCAACCCAGGTTCGCCCCAGCAGTCAGCCCAGCCTTACCCGGCGCAAGGACAGATGGCTTTGTGAGAAACCTAATTGTGACCATGTGTAACGTTTTACTGGAACATCTCACGATTGCAGTTTAATAAGGCAGCTCAGAGGCTGTAAATCAGTCACTGTTCCTGCGCTCACCCAGGAAGATATATGAGCTTCAGGAGGGACCGTGACAGCTTCCCTGAAATGCACACAGGCCCCTGTGCAGGAGGGTTCACGGTGACATGCTTCCCAGCTACGGCTGGTCCAAGCCCCTCAAATGAAGAACACCACTCTCAGGTCTCCGGTGAAGGTGTGTGGCTCCTGGCATGATGCCACAGTGACACTGCGTCTGGGGGGGGTGGCAATGGGGGAATGGGGGAGAGCACTTTCCTATTTATTTGCAGAGTCAGGGGCGCAGCAGCGGCCGGGTTTCCGGCTTAAGGAATGGCACCGCTACTAGGCTGTGTCCACACCGCAGGCCGAGAAGGTGAGGTTAGAACTGTGTTTGCCCAGGGCGATTTGAAGAACAAAGTGGGCTCCACCCGCTCCTCCCGCACACATGGCTTTGCGAAGGCCTGCTCAGTGGGCATCGGCAGGTGAGCCCTCCCTGGCGAAACTAAATAGGCCCCAGGGGACGCGTCTCTGCTTTCGAGCAGCTCCACTCAAGAGGACCCAAGCCATTAGCAGCCTTAATGTGCTGCATTACCTTTCCAGTCATTCGCTGCCCCTTTGTTGTGATACCTACTTAAAATATCAAAGCTGCAAAAGATTCAATAAGGTATTTGAAAGCTGAGAAACACGGGTTTTATGTGACAGCACCGAATCTCCTCCCTCCCTCCCTCCCTCTTGCTCTCCTTCTCTGTCTCTTGCTGTCCCTTTTTAAAGAGCTCAGTGCAGGTATCGCCAGATGAAAAAGAAATCAAAAGGGGGAAAAGTCAGAGGGTGGGACATCTAGGTCCCGCACGGTGGAGGCCAAACAAAAAAGGAGAACTATATGTGAGAGAGAGATAGAGAAAGAAAGAGAGAGGCAGAAAATCAAAGTGCTGGAACAAAGCGCAAAAGCCAGTGAGAATCCTGACACACATAAACCCAGATGTGACCTGTTTTCTGGCTCTCTCCGGAAACTCATCGCAGGTACTCGCCATAGCTTAGGGTTGAACAGTCCAGGAACAGCCCCAGGCCGTACGCAATATCAGAGTGGTTCCTGTTTCAAAGCCTGGCATCATGTGTTGTCCACAAATTAATTCACCCCCCCGCAGGGTCCACAGGGCCCAGCCGCTGTTATACCCAGTGCGTGACTCTTCCCGCTAACTCCTGCAGTCCCAGCCAGCAAACGTCTTCAGGGGACCACACTTTGCAACTCATTCAGAACATCGCGGTTACATAAGGCACAATAAACCACAAAAGGTGCAGCACAAAAATAGCACGTGAGGCTTGGTGTGGTTATGAGTTCAGGTTCTGGGCAGAGAATAATGCAACCCAGCAGAAATTAATGCAGGATATTATTTTTAGGTGAGTATTAATTAATAAAATTAACATCCATGGCTTAAAAAGTTATATTTGTATATGATGTACATTTCTCATCCTGTCAGACAGAAAATGGCTTGGGAAGCATATCATTCCATGGTAGCCCTACTGCACTATATAAACAATCTGTCTTGATGAACCTGATGCCAGCAGGTCACCACAGATGTCAGTCCACACACATCCAAGAACAGCACTCACTCTAGGCTGCACACATTACAGTCATCCTGGCTGAGACCAGGGCAAGGGGCTTGGATCTTACATGCTGAAGGCATATTTGATGTAACTGGGCCCTTGGACACAGGAGATCCACAGTGAGAGATGCTATAACACCAGGGCACTGGCATTTCCATTACTCAGCAGTCTCGCCCCCTTTGTTCCACTTGGAAACGGTCATAAAGCGTAGTTCACCATTAATGGCTTTGCCCTTGCACGCGTCTTGCTCTGTATAGAACAAATGGATGGTGCACGGGTGATTTAGGCGTTGTGCCTTGCTGAGCTCTAATCTCCTAATGTCCGCTAAGCCCTTTTCCTTTTGTTGTCACTTTGCATTTTCAGCATCGCACCCTTGATGTGGTTGTCTCTTCGTTGTAAGGACATATTTGCTGAAGACTGTAACACAGAATGTGACCTACCGTTGGGTGTACACCAACTCGTCCCTGACTGGAATAAGTAAAACAATAGAGATATATCAACACATGGCTACAGGAGGCATTGGCATTCAGGTAGGCTTTGCTTTAGATTCACCCTCACCTGAGGTCATAAAGAGTTTCATTCAGGCCTGGGATCCGTATTGTGTTCTGTGGCCTCGACAGCAGGGCACAGACAGGCCATTGTGGTTCCATGCAGGAGCCAGGGATGCGCGTGTGAGAATGAGCTCCTTTGTGGGCTCTGGCCTGTGAATGGAGCACGCCGGGGTATGCCTATATATAGAGGCACGCATCTCGGCAAACTGGAAGCTCAGCTCCTTCACCTTCCTGACCCAGGCTGGACCTCTGGAGGCACGACCTGTCTCCGTCACCAGGCTGCTCCGGAAAGACAGTGCTGCAAACTGAAACATCAGCAGAGTCGCAAAATCTTAGCAGATCCGTTTCCTTATCGTTGCAGTTGTACATGTGTGTGCAGTCTTTTTCAGCCAAGGTCCATTGAGCCTTGTCATTCCTCTGGCAGTAACCATGTCGATCTCTGGCAGATCTCTCAATCTTACTTCAGTGACATTTTGTCATTGCTGTTTTAAATTGCTTCCCACCTGCTGTTCACAAGCCTTTTATTTGGGTGGCACTTCCGTCACAGCAGGTTGTCCGCGTACTTCAGCTTTAGCAGACCTGAACTACAGATTCTAAGCGTGAAATTCGGTTCTGCTGCTGTAAGTCTGAGACCTTCTGCTACGTAAATGTGAACCTTGTTGACTTTAACCATGCATGCAGAGTGAAACAGGGTGATTCCGGACTTCTCCACAAAAAGGAGAATGTGGAGAGGGTGGGGAGATGTACAGCCTCATAGACTGTTTGAAGTGAACATCTACACATGGAGCTTTTGCTCTACTCATGTGGGAAGAGATAATCACTACAAACAACAGGTGTGGCTTTTGAATAAATCAACAGCATAGTGGGCTTCCTTTGGTCTTGTCTGTCTGATTCTTCTTTTCGTGAAAAGAAGAAAGCGCACTTGTTAACATCTTTCATCTCTGGGAGACAATAATAGGGTGACCGCTCCCTGGCTCTGTGCCCTTTATTTATGTATTAGCCTTATATTCAAACTTTGCGGCTGCCAGTAAAACAGGTGTTATGAGTTTGATTCAGGTGTACCACAAGAGATTATTCCATACTGACATGTTGATTCGGACAGCACTTCAAAACCAGACCGCAAACATAACTAGACTAACCTCGCTGTGGTTGGCTGACAGGTTTCTTGTTGCTCGCACTTTACTGGACTGCAGTGTACAGAAACAAAAATAAATCACAGGATTTTAAAAGTTTTCGGCCCATGCCGATTTTCTTTCCATTGCACAATTCTGACTGATGTACCTACGTGGATATCAGCAATGAATCAAGAGAGTACGATACCTTACGTGCTTTAAAAACAATTGTCCTCAGCACCGTGTGCTGTCAATTGATGAATAATAACTGAATTACGTATGGAACTGTTGCTAGGCACTGTACTATTTTGGAAATATCTGACAACACTATGCCAATATACCAGAATAAACAACTTATTAGGCTTAGGGTCAAATTCTATGGCATCAGCAGTAGGTATTACATAAATAAATAAATAAATAAATAAATAAATGCTTTTTTTTTTCTTTTTTTTAGTTACCCCATAGCATGTACTGTAAAGTGAAGCACAGTACAGCTTACAGTGTCCTCTTATTTGAAGCGATGACAATGCAAGAGAACTGCATGACCCCACTGACTGGGTAAAACATGTCTAGCGAGTGGCCAAGACTATAACCTTTCTCTCCGTACCCCCTGTATATCACAATGTCTGCCTTGAGTACAGACCTAGACTTCAAAGCCCCGTGGGGTTATTGTATGATACAATAGGGGAAGATTATAAGCACACTTTGCGAATAAGAGCGCTGAAGGAACGGCCTGCACAGATGGGTCAGCTTGGGCTTTTAAGATAAGTGCGTGATGGGGCAGTTTGGCCTTTATCCGGATCGCAAAGTGGAGACTCTCTTGTTGTCTAGTAGGTAGCTTGAATTAAGTTGTTCGCCAGCATTATGTTAACATTACCCACACATAAAAGGGTAAAAAAAACAGCAGAAAAAACACTGACTTCATTTTTCAAACACTGACTTCAAATCAGTCCAGCTTCCTTAATCAGCTTTGTGTGTGTCTGTGTGCGCAGACATAAAGGGGGCGGAAATATATCTTATTTCTTCTTTCAGACGCTTTCATTGTGGATGGGCCCAGTAAACATTTCTTGACGGCAACACACAGGGAGCCGCTGCCCCCATAGGAAGGCACTCTGTTAATTGTTACGTATAGCATTTCTCCTCCTACTCCATACAATTAGTATCACTCAAAAGTGCAGACAGTGTTAATTCACATGCCAGGCTTAACTACCGCGTGTGTCCTCCTTCCCGGCATCACCCAGGGGCCAGGAAGACCCCCGCTTTGCGCCGCAGGCCCAGCACCCTGCTGGAGGGGACCACTTAACCTCTCAAAGCACGGGTCCAAATGACTCCATCCGCTCCGCTGGCCAGCCCTCACGATTTTGCCTCTGCCTTTAATTACGGCGCCCTCTGGTAGTTATCAAAGCCTCGATGCACATCAGATTTCCTCAGGCTTCCTTCACTGGGGAGATGGGAGATGAGATGTGAGAGCGGAATGGATTCTGCTTGTGTGCATGTCCTCCCTCATAAACTTGGGTTCTGCGCAGCAGTTAAATGAAAGAGGTATGGCTTTAACATGGGTAAAGGCCTTAGAGTAAATCCTAAAGTTACAACAGAAATGGAGATGCTGGCAAGGGTTTGTAGCTAAACTCAAACAACCATGTACTTAAGATGCTTTAAAAGCATCAATGACCTAAGCATTCTCATGAAAACATTTTCAGCCGTACCATGTGAAGCTTAATAGGTAGAATAATGTACGACAGTGCTGGAGAATAAACATGCAATAATACAGGGATGAGGTATTCATTGAACCCACTGTGCCACCTAGCTTCTGCTTCCGGAAATATCCTCATTTATTGTGGCTTGGGGCAAAACTTTGTCCGACAGTTAGGTCAGAATGTCTACGTGAGCCTCTGTTGAAATAGTTTTGTGGGAAAATTTCTTTCTCGGCCACCCAAAGGAGGAACATTGACTAAGACAGCTAATGCCAAACATGGGCCTTCAAAGGAAACCGCACTTTGTTGCCGTCTCCTGCTCTGTGGCTGCAGGGTTTTAGAGCTGCTGCTTGCATTCCTCGCATGGCTGGCGCTGGAAACGAACACGAGCGATGCAGTAGCACAACATGCATCTTCAGACTGTCGACAGGAACGTGGGAAGCCTGTTGTGCCCCTGCCCACTTTTCTCACATGTCTCTATGGAGACCGGCTGCAGGGGTTGTGCTTTTTCTGCCGTCTTTGTTTGCTGCGTTCCCTGTTGTATGGCCTTATGGAAGTGTTTGCTCTGAAACAGAATCACACATGAAAGAGCAGCCAATGTGGTGGATTCTGTTTTCGAGACAGTATTGAATCGCTGAGCCATCTTATGCTAAGTAATCTGGAAAAAACCATACTGGGTTGGCTGCTGTTATAAAATTAAATTGATTTGAATTTAACTGAGGGTAAAATAAAAGGAAGGACCGTAATAATATTAACTGTAACCCTGTAGTAGAGCAGGAGGAGTGCTGGGTAAAATGGCAATGACATACTTCATCCTGAAACAACCTGAATTTACTGAGTCATCCAATAAGTCCACTTCTGATCGTATGGATGTTTGAAGAATTTCTTTGGAAAAGATCTTAGTTTAAAGGATATTTGGGTTCTTCCCAAAGCAGCCCCGCGTTGTATCCATCCATCTATTACTCCAACAATATCAAAATTAATGCAGAATCATAGTGGAGGCCCAGAAGCAAGGGGTGTGAGGTGTGTTTTACCCTGGATGAGGCGCTAGTGTATTGCAGTCACACACCCATTTACTCACACATATGCACAAAGGGCAATTTTGAGTGAACAGTTCACCTGAAACATAGGCAAACTGTGTGTGGAGGAATCACCATGGGAGGAAACCAGTGCTAGCAAGGCTGACTGAGCTGGAATCGTGATGCCACAGCACCAAGATATGGATTAAAAATTAAGTTTATCCTTGTAGCCAATAGTTTATGTTTGGTTTGTTCCATTTTATCATTGCATCAAATAGAGCTTTCATGGGCAGTGTTCGTGGTGAGCTGTTTTAGGACTATTTGAGTCTGGTACTACATTTTGGACCTTATCCTCAGACCCTTGGCTATGTCCTACCAGAGCAGCAGACTCATGACATGAGACAGCTGTGGTCCTCCCATGACCACATCATTATGGCGACAAGGTGGTGGGACCAAAGCCACTGCTCAGTTCAAAGCATTCATGCATGGCTGTCCCACACACTTCTGTCAGATCCACCCTGTACACAACTCTTCTAATGTGATTCCCTACTCCAGCAGGCATCCACTTCTCATCCTTCAAGTATTCTCAGACGATGTGAAACTAGTGGAGAGATGTCAAATACTGTGTAGTATATGATTTGCAGCAAATACGGGATAAATGCTGCATTTCACTCCATATTTTCATTAAAAACACACAGACGGTAGTATAAGACACCCACAGTAAGGCTAGATAATGAAGGCAGATGTCTGCCTTGCAAGCAGCTGCAAAAAGCCAGTTTGTCAGAGTAAATAAAAGGGATACAATTGCATCTTCTTCAGGATGTCCTTGTTCCTGACCAGAGGAATCCTCACCTAGAAAACTGTTCTTTGCTCCCAGGGGCCATGAATACTTATGGGTGAAATTTACTGGCAACCCCTGGAGTCAAAAAGTCTCAAGCAAGAAGCCTCTGAAAGGCCTTTGCTGTCATCTTAGCTCAGTTTGGGAGCACAGCTGTCTAATGAAGATGTTACTACTGCGCACATGTCCAGTGGAGGGAGGGTTTCAGAGGCAGTCCAGAGACCCTTGTCATTTACTGGAGTGTCTTTCTCCCAGCTGCCTGGCATGGGGGTGACTCGTTTTGGGAATTTCACTGAAAAACAAACAAGGAAACTGAGTCACATTTTGTGAGCGATTAAGCTTCAAGTGACTCATGTGTTGTTTAGGCTAAATGGAAATGAGTAAACATCTTTAATTTCAATTTTTTTTTAGAAAGTTATTATTTACTTTATTAATGGTCTCTGGAAGGACAATGAGAATTGCTTTTAACAGCATGCATTGACTATTTTTAACACATCTAAACTTGTTTTTGTTTTTTTGGTATTTAAGCTATAAAAATTAGGTACTGATAAAGTTGCTCTGACTTTTATATTTATGTCTTCACTTACCAAATGCTTTTCTCAAAGGTGATGTGCAATTCAGAGTAAACAAAAGTACATTTCACCAACAAGCAGAGATACAGATGCTAACATGCTATTATTGAAGTACAGTCACTTTGTCCAATACCACCATTTTTGGCAGCATACTGTACATCAGTATCTGTGCATAGAACTGATAGGGAGTTTACACTTTTTTAGTTAAACAGATAATGTAGTGGAAGTTTATGGAGCAGACAGGAGATCAAGAGAGAAGTGATGCGATGGAGATGCGCTTTGAGACCAATTCTGAATGTTGTGAAAAGTACAATACAGTATGCAAAACCAATATAACATATTGGGACACATTTTTATAATGTATCCACTTAAAGAGTTTTTATGTATAGAGCAATACCATGAAATGAAATCTTCTACAGCTATAATTGTTTTTCCAGGTTACCTTCATCACTTGTCCAGTGGTCCTATAACCCAGATGCAGAGAAAATAGCCTGCTTACTCAGACAGATATTCTTTTAAAAGCTACAGAAAGAAACCTTTCCTTGTGTGACTTAACAAGTCAAAACAAAATTTTGGTGCCATGGCGGTCTCCTCAAAAAACTAAATAAAAGGCTTTTTTCAGTAAAGAGGTTAGACTCCCAAACAACGGTTTACCCTGACGGGAGGCCTCGGGTCCCTGAGAGCCGGCGACCAGGGACGGAGGTACAAAGGAACAAAAGCACTGACATCGGGAGCACTCCATCATCGAAACACAGGGTTATCTTCACAGAGTAGAAAGGGCAGAGATGCAGTCACACCTCTAAGTGACACGTCCTTAGTTCCCCCATCACAGAGGCTCTCGGCAAAAAGGTGTGTCGACGGAAATCTCTTGGCATTTGCACTCCCACTTCCCTTTCCAAGTGGCACGTAGTCTTTCTAGGGCACCTCTACTGCCCCTGCACAAGTTCTCTGGGGTAGCTTGCAACTGCAGAAGTTTTCAAATCTCTGCTCCATTGAACATAACTGGAGCAAAGCAAATAGAGCATGCTGATGACAGTGTCCCATGGGGTCTAAACCTATGAGCCCCCGGTTTCCAATCTGCAAAGCTACGTTATTTATTTGTTTTGCTGATGAATTTATCCAGGGCAGCTAATGTCAGGCATCTATTCCCACATCTGGCTTTACTGGAGTAATTAAGCAATGAGGTCTTGCTCAATATAAAACTGTGTTATTGCCTCACAAGAGATTTAAACCAACAACCTAATGGTGGGACCCAATGCACCCAAACCACTTAAAAGACTTATATCTCTTTATAGGCCCTGGCAGGGAGGACGTGAGATCTTTGTCACTTCATGGCTTCAGATTTGCTCTTCTTGAGAAGCAATCTTTAGTAGCAAAAATGACTGCTGGACTTCTGTTTACGTTGGGAAGTAGTGTCAACCTCTTCCACAGGGGGATTTGACCGCAGTGGCAGCATGTCTTGGTTTGACCTCTGAACCAGAATGTCACACTGCTTGCCCCTTTCCAGCAGTGTAAGACCTCATAAGCTATTTTACAAGCACAAAGGCTTTTTTCCTCTGCCATCATCTTTGTCCCCTGTCCTCGATGAAAAGGATAGAGGATCGCGCTTCAGAGCTGCTTGGCCCAGCTTGGCTCAGATCTCCGCCATGCCACATTTGAGCTGGGCCTCTGCCAAAACCCCATAAACTACTTGTTAATTTGAAAACAGCCAAATCCTCAGGCAATACACTGCAATCCAGAGATGTGTCTGGCAGCGGCACTTGCAATTAAATATGGAGCTCTAACACAAATCACGAGGAGGAAGGGAGGCAGGGAGTGTTCTCATCACCATGGCGGCAGAAGAGATATAAGCGGGTATGACTGCGTGTCACTGTGCCTGCCGAGCACTTGTCTGTATGTGTTGAACTCGGCCCTCGGCCTTGCTCACGAAGGAGTGCGGCCGTGCTGGTGCCCCCACCTACCACCCCACCACACCACATGGCCAAAAAATTAACATGAGAACATCTGCAAGACCAAAGCTTTGGAGCTGTTCCATATCTATTTACAAAACATGTTTTCTCATGCAGCACTCAGTGCAGTGACAGGGTCGTGGAGAGGCACTGAGTAATGACTCATACATCTCCCAGCTCCACTTTTTTTTTCCCCTGACGTGGGCCACCAAACCAGCACACACTGCATTGCCTCTTCCAGAATGGGATCCACACCATAGACACGGACTGCAGATGGCCAGCGATCGACTTGCAGAAAAGGAACAAGCGTGCAGTTACTTTTTTCTCAGTCCCGGAAATGTGCCCCTGCCCTGCTTAGTTAAACAGTTTGAAGCTCCCGTCAGTCTCAACAGCCATTTAATCTGAGGGCAGATGCTATGATGTCATATTGTGAGCCTTCTGCCCATTTAAAATTAAGCTGGCGTCTCTGATGTCCCTCCGCTGCTGCCAATGTGTCCATTGCCCACATGCGAGTTTGCGAACTGTAACTGGACTTCTGACTTTTTAAAGACATTATGATGTCATCTATTTCTGTCATTCCCATGAATGGGATGCCATCCCATCGCCAAGAGCCGTCTAGAGCTGATTTTCAAATACTGACTGGTCCATTCATAAATTCTGAAAATTCTGTGTGACAGAATTTTCAGATTACAGATAAAATAATTACAGATGAAATTCAATGCTTCTGTAACAGATGGGATCTTCTCTTCATTGTGCAGCTGAACTTTAGTCAGGTCCTATGGATCCCATGAGAGGAGAAGGAGGTAACATCTAGCATTCTGTGAGGGGGTGTAGACCTGGGTCATCCCCACCCATTACCTCATGTCACCTGGGATCTAAAAGATGCCACATCTCCTGTTTCACTAATTGAGTCTTGTAATCACCCCTCTGGCCCCACCTTCCTCCAAACCATCCCTGCACTGACAAGATCTGGAGATGGTGGCTCCATGGGTCTCATCCCCCACACTGCACCCCACCCCACTCCACCCTACTCCATCATTAGTCTTGTCCTGGAAGATGGCTCACATCCGGAGGCAGCATGGGAGAGTGAATGTGTCCTCCCCACAGAAGAACTCCCCCTCAGCGGAAGGACGGGCCCACTCAGAGTGCAGGATTCCTCACATAGCTTCCTATTTTCATGCACTGGTGCCAGCAGAGAAACAACCGTGTCCCTTTCGGCGTTCAGCCAGAGATTTCACGGCCTTTTATCTTCAGCACAAGGTATCCCCATATCTACCATTCATCAGACGTTCTTCAGTGTGGCCACCTGTAACCTGAGGCATTTCGCTAAGTTTCACGCCATTGTTGAAGAATGGACTGGTTGGCCTCTATCATCAGCATCCTTACATTATTACAGTTTTATTTTCTGATGCAACACAATTATTTTGAATGAATAAGGCCACTCACATATCCGTGTTTAAGGCAAATGTTTTATTAGTTTTTATTGCCACTGCTGTTAATTAAAATTTAATTTAATTTAAAAGTTTCAAAATATTGTGACCTTCAGATAATAAATTCATCAAATCAGTAAAATTATCATTAAGCCAAATGTTACCAACTACTGTACACAACTCACTAAATTAGGATATATTTTTATCGAAAAGTCTTGCACATGTTGCCTGACATGAAAATATTTGAATGATGTCAACTCTTCAGTATAATTCAAGACATGTATTTAAAAATGATTTTATCCCAACAATAATACAGAAATCATTTCTAAGTTTTTGTTGTTTCTCTTAGCAACTGTTTACTTTTCAGTGAATTTGGAGTCTAGAGTGTACAGACATGCTTTTTTAAAAATCTCGATAGATAAGTAATAAATAAAAAATATCGAAACCATATTCCAAGACACACAGGGAATTCATGTTCTGTTAAAGTAATTTTTAAAAACTTTTTGAAGGGTATCTCAGTTTATCTTAGCCTTCATTTTAAATTCTTTTCAGATTTCATTAGACATTGCAGTATTGTTGAATGTACTGAACATACAATAATCCCTCAGTATCCAAATCAAACAGGAGCGGGAGTTCAGTGTCATGAGATGTTGAATGAAGGGAAGACGTGTCAAAGCTGTGTCCACATCTTAGTTTGATACAACAACCAGCATTGAAATTAAAAGGTTTGTGTAAAAAATTAAATGTGAAGTAAACACAGTAACATAGAGCAAACGTATTCAGACAAATCAAAAAGGCGGAAACAGCTGATAAGACCCCAGCACATGCTCGTCTGGCTTCCGAAATATTTATAAATATACAGTTAGAAGTACAGACAAAATGCAGTTTGTTGGAATGCATACCTTTTTTCATTACAGTATACTGTACAGTACAATACATATTTGTTGTTTTTAGCATTTAATTTGACTTTTAACTGCGCTTCATTCTTTTCATTATGACTAAGCTTTGGATAAAAGTTTGTAACAGCAAAAGTTAGGATGCAGATATCTGGGTATTTATTTTCAAGCAGTTATGACAAAAATTTGGATATGGGGGATACTGAAGGATTGATTTATTTAATGTAGAATATTGTTAACCCTAATTATTATGGCAACACATTTTTTGGAAAATAATCAGAACTCTCTTACTAGTAAATTTTAAAATTCCTTGTTGTGCTGTCAGTTAATCATTTTAATAAGAATTCTTTGGTAGAATGTTTTTTATGACTTTACACTGTTGAACTCTGTTCGCGATACCAGCTTTTCGAGGCCACATCTCGCGAAGAGCTGGAAATGCATGGCAGAGTTACAGCAGAGGACACAGCTGCAGGGGGAATGTCCACCACATCTCCTAACCAGACTCCCGCATGCCGTCATTCAGTGCATGGCATGCCACCTCCCCACAGCACATGCTCTGAGGCACCGCATAGCACATGTGTGTCTCCACTGGTCCTCTACTCTGCTTTTTGCACCAAAATACCTTGCCGATGAGTACTAATAAGTGACATGTAATAATCTTGTTTTGATTTTAAAAAATCAATTTTGTTATGCAAATAGTTGGCCAATTTATGAAGTAGGGATTGAAAATGGCATGAGATGATAACCACTGTAAAGGATTTCACAGAACTACTCGTGTTGGACATATGCTCACGATCTGCTGTGTAATCGACTCAGTAGCGTTGCTTTGGCCATGTGTGATCAGGGCTTGTCCTATGCTAGCTGTGTAGAACATGCCATCTATTGCTTTCTTTGAATATATTAACAAGCATCTATAAATAAACACAACAAATTCAGAAATATGAAAATGAGACAGATCACGTGATTTGCAGCAATGGTTCCTTGAATTCTTGCATAAAAGTAATTCGGTATTTTTTATGTTTTATTCATCATTGAAACAAGATTTCCTGTTACCTGTTCATTATTAATTCTAAATGTACAAAGCAAACGCTTAGATGAACTGCCACCCTGGGCAGCTTAAGCTAAATCTTGTAAGAAATCATTAATGTCAAAGTGGTCTTCTTGAGGGTGATGGCGTTCTACATTTTTCTGGTCCTTATTTAGTTATGGTTCCCAAAGTTACCAGCATGGCGGCATGTGTAGGAATATTGTGAGCTGTCATACGAGTGCTAATATTATTGCCCGTGTCCAATTTGTACTGACCGACACACTGCAGTTAGCCAGTGGGCTCTGCTGCAACGCAGAAAAATAGCAACAGCTTCCAGGGTGTGAACTAAAAACAATTACATGAATCATATAAAAACAGATACGATTATTAATAATTACAGGTTTATATTTTTCTATTTTGAAAATCCATGAATGTATTTGCTATTTTTTTTTTTTTTTACTTTTAAAGGAACTCTGGGAAAACACGATTAAAACTATCACACATCCAGAACCCATAAAGAGATAAAAAATTGTTTAAAATTTGTAAGATATTCATAAAATACAACATACTGGTTAATTAATCTTTAAAACAACAACATAAAAGCAACCGCATTCTTCATACATTCTTCAGTCGCGCATCATTTGCATCTCAGTTTTGGTGGATTTTCAGAGTTGGGTCTAGTATGTACTGTATGCATTGTAAACACTGTATTCTCCATCCATCCATCCATCCATCCATCCATCCATTAAACGCTTAGTCCTGAGAGGGTCAGGACCGTCTAGTCCCTATCCCTGAATCACAGGGTAATAGGCTGGATGGGATGCCAGTCCACTGTAAACACAGTATCAGTAGAACTTCAAAAGGACCGTCAAAAAGTGGGATACAATAAAAGCTTCTGTGTACAATGTTTTAAAAGTGGTTCATCTGGATCTTTGTCACGCATGTGAGTTTTCTTCCTACTATGCATCTGTCGAAAAGCAGGCTTGCTCTGCAGCCACTGAAGTGACAAACACAACCCCCCCCCAAAGTGTTCACGTGAATCCAGCCGATAATGAGGTGGCAAATTGCTGTCTTCAACATCCCTGAAGAAAGCTCCTGTCGAGATCCTGTCAATGCAAGTGTCAAAGGTCTGTCCCTAGGGCAAACTCCCCCAACTGTAAAACGACAATGGCCGACACTTTATTGATCAGCTAGGGAAGTTTTCACTGACTTGTCATTTCCCTATAGTGTGTCAATGGCTGCTTTTACGCAGTGAAACCTCACACACTGCTTCGCCATGATGGATGGGAGGGGGGAGGGGTGTCCTTACTGTCACGGAAGGATTGAAGGATGATGAGATTGCATTTTCATCGGACTACTGTCTGTAGGAACCTGCAAACACCTCATTCTTTTGTGTGTTGGCCATGTTTTGTTTGACCATATAATTCTTCCCTCTCTCAGGGTTTAGTGAGTCTTTGTAACAATGCTACAACTACAACGCTTTCTTGACAGGCTCAAAGCCAAATGGTTTGACTAATAGTAACGGAGGACAAAGAGCTGGCAGAACTGTGACTACACACAGACTGCACATACAGTACAGGAACCCATCTTAATAAATCACTGCAGAGTTCATATGATAGTGAGCAATTCTTCAGAAATGTGCTGAAAGTAAACATTTGCAGAAAAACAGCTTTTTTAAATCTTTTCATTTTTTAATAATTGAAAAAATATTTGCGCAAAATTGCTGATGCTACCTAGTTTATGCCTCATAGGCTGTGGGAGTTGAAGGGAAGCACTGCAGCAGAAGGCGGTTTTCCACAGCCGTGTGAGCGAGGCCGAATCTGTACTTCATTACACCAGACACATAGGCTCTGGTGCATAAATACAGCTTTTTCTGGATTGGATGACTCGTGTTTTATGTACAGTTACGCTTTTTAGCACTGTGTCATAATTCTGGCATTACAAACTGCTCCAAAAGAAGATAAAGCAATTACCAGAAATGCTTACAAATCCTTTGGTAGGTTTTTGGTATAAGGGGCACATTTAGTTTTTTGTATACAACAGGTACAGTGGAGACATTCTAGAACCTGGCAATGGAAAGGTTTTAAGTTCAAAACTCGGTTCACGTTCAGGCTGCGGACTTAGCGTAATGTATTGCATGTGGAAAGAAAAAAGTGCCAGGGCCAAACCGTTGAACAACTCAAACTGATGGATGTACCTCCAAGGCTGAAGTATAAATTCAGAATTGGAACTGTATTACATTTTTGTACAGGAGAGGCTAAAATAGAAACAGATTAGAGTTTGTTGATGCAAACGCTAACTGTATTTTGCACAGACCTGAATGCCAGCCCTAACAGCTTCCCTTGAAGTTTATGTGAAAAATTCTGGGCGAAAATCGCTCCGAAGCGCACCTCCTCGGCATAGGAAAGGAAAGCAAGGCACCATCAGCAAACTCACGCAACCACGGCAAGAGCACTCAAGCTCCGCACGTGAGGCCTCGCAGGATTCGAACGCGCAACCCTGAAGCGGTGAGCGCCACGCTGCGTGCGGCCCCCAGTCAAAATCGAAAACTCAGAGCGAAAGATGCGATGCGGCCAGTGCGCGGATAATTTCCACGCAATGCAGCACGCGCTAAACAGTGGGAAATACGGTGATAAAGAAGCTGAAGGAGACACTTGGGTTCTCCGAATAGCATACGCATTAGAAGCGAGGGCCGATCCGTCTCGGTGACGGCCAGCGATGACCACGCGTGCCGGGGCGAGGGCCGCAGCTGTCGGAAACCAAACATTTGCGAAGCATCATCTCTGGGCACAAATGACATTACTTATAAATGAAAGCAGCAGCGGCGGGAGAGAGAGCTTGCATAACTATGACAATGTTTTCATGGAGCAAACCGTATTATTTTCATCCAATGTCAACAGTTCTAGTCCCTTAATCGGCGGCAATTGCATTGTACAGACAACAATAAACATGCCAGGCGTACAATTAGAACTAAGCGCAGCGGTTAGGGGCTGCGCACTTTTGACGGCTCAAACACAAGAGCGAGCCGTGTGTGGAAGCCCAGTGGCCTCGGAGGCCTGTCATTATGTGATGCGGGGACATTCCTTGATCCTTCTCCAGCTGAGCGCTCTCCTTCTTTAACACGCATGCACTGTGTCTCAACAGCATTGTGCGAGACCTGGCCGCCATTCATCATACGGTACTGTCATTCTCCCTCTGAGCTTTCTTAGCGGAGATGCAGCGGGTGGTAAATGGTGAGAGGTTTGCTACGGCGCATTATGGCGGCGGCACGCAAATTAAGCAAAACTTCATCGTCATCCTCGCCGGCCGCTCGCGCTCCGGCCATCACCTCGGCTTCCGTACCTCGAGATGAAATAGCCGCGAGGGATACGCGACCGCCGTCGGTGCGAAATCCAGCAAAATCCTCTCTGCTCACACCTCCTGAACCCGACTTGCAACGTCCTCCGTACATCGCCGCCTGCATTTTAGGAGCACATGAAAGCGATCCCATAAATGCGAGTACGGGCCAGCGTTACAGTATTTTACAAGTGGTCCGGTGTGTTGTCTGTGTGAAGAGGAGGGACAGATCCAACAATGGCTAAGAGGGAAACTCTTTCATCTTTGTGGCACATGTTATTAAGAGTTTGGTTATCTAGAACAAACACACCATACGGGACAGATGGACACTGGTTCTCATTTAAAAGAATCCTAATTGCTATTATTGCTCAATGGGGCCTTCAAAGAAATCAAAGCAGCAGACCATGGCGGACTTAGGTACCCACATAAATGGGGGAGCCTGGTGTCTGGAGGTGGGCGCCGGGCACCCTATGATGTCACTGGGCCCTCCGCAAGTTTCTCATGGGAAAAGTAACACTTTGCTTGCACAAAAGGACGGCGAGCCATCGTAGCTACGAGTGCAACCAGCGTGCTGTTTGATGTCGCAGTGTTATCTGTCCCCCTGGCTTTTTTGTTTCTATTCAGAGCATAAACGTGACTATTGAAGTGGGCCGTTTCGTCTTCGCCGAGGACAAAAGTCCCTCACTAATTGCTGCCACATCAAATAAGCAGGAGCAGCCCGAACGGAAGCCTTCGTACCGATGTGACAAAAAAAAAAATGAAGCATTGCGAATAGCTGCTTACTTTTTTCTCATCAAAGATTAGTATTTCGGGGGGCTGGGGAGCTGTAGAGGAGGAGTGAGGATGGTAGGGGGTGTTATCACACAGGAAAACCTCTTCACAGATTAGTTCTGCACCAGCGGCCGTTTGCCATTGGACTCGGACGCAGGCCGTCCGGCAGAGGCCCCCCTCATTGTTCCCCCATACGAGGCAGGAACACCGGTCTGCCGAGAGAACAAAGGGCCCCGGCCGAGGGCCCTGCATGTTTTCAAAGTGTAACTCCTCTCCCCACCGTCACGCCCCGCTGAAATAAGTGCCTCGGACCTGGGCCGCGCCACACAGAGCGAGAAGAAGCTGTCAGTCCCCGGCCCTTTCAAAGGAGCGTCCCCTTTTGTGCAAACAGCTCCTAGAAGTCACAGTCCATATACTCCTCAAAGCATGCCAAGAGTCAGAAAGCTATTGGCCATTCTGCGTCCACTGCGCTTTGTTTCTCCTGCATTTTTCCCCCTTCCTCTCTTTCGGCCTCTGCTTTCTTGATCTTGTACTTTGTCATCCTTGTTGAGAGTAGATGTACAGGGGTGCTGGTGTGAAAGGGGGGGCCTCGGTGATTGCGATCTGCGCCCGTGCTCCCTGCTCGAATCTCGCCGGGGTCACGACCTCTCGGTTGTTTGGAGGTGGCCAGCGCTGAGCGACAGTCTGGTTATCCGTGCCATCGGGTCAGGCCAACACTTGGAAAGCTGCGAGGTGAACGCGTGTGGCTGGAACAATCCGGTCCGTCATCGCAGCTTACGCGGTACCACTGGAGCAGGCCGTGTTGTCACTCAGAGATAAGTAAGCTGTTGCAGGGGGAAGATCGTAAATTATCCCAGGCAAACTGCTTGCCAGGAGTTTGCAGATGCCTAAGCAGGAGCACAAACAACAACGACCCCCCTCTCCCTGTCCGGTCCTACCCACTAAGCCGGGGAACAAGCTCACAATGTCTGCTTTGCATGAAGCAACTGCAGCTCTCCGCCAGTCAGCAGCAACAACTCGACTGTGCAGCCAGAGCTCCACTTCTGCATAAACACCCCAAGTCGTGCTAGCAAGGAGGTATGAGGTGGTGCTGCTGCGGCACAAACCTCCTGATGGTTTTTGTGTTCGTCTCCATCGGCAGCCGTGCATCCGGAACGGACCGGTGGACAGACTGACCGCATTGTTAATAGGGACCGCTACAGTTACACATTTTATTTAAAGAATTCATAATTTCCATCCCTGTGTAGTTTTCTCACAATACCCTTAAAATATGAACAGATTCGTGGTTGTTTTCCAGTTTGGAGCCAAGGGGCTGCGTGCTATCGACAGTGTGCTATTATAACTAAAAGCGGTGACCAAAACAGCTCCCCTCCACCCACTGCCCTGCATGTGAATGAATTACCTACCGAGAATGGAAACCAGTCAGTCCTGTCCTTCAGTGCTGACCATTCCCCATTCCCCAATTTCCACCATCGGTCATACATGGGATTTACTGGACCCGTGTGTTTGCTCCTGTCAAGCGTCAGCTGAGAAAATAATGGGGACGCCACAGTCACCTTAAGTTTCCCTGTAAAGCTGAAAGCGGCCTTGGGTGCTGAAAGTACGCTGGACAGTGGGCTAAAAATACAGACTGGGACTCAATTGATCACCACAGCACAGGGCAGTGTATTGACTTGCGAGACATGCAGATTTATAAAAATAAATGTTGCTATCAGGAACCACAGAGCTGCTTCTAATCTGCAGAGTCTATCCAGTGTGGAGAGGGGAGAGAGAAGATTTATGTGTGAAATACACCGTTCACAGCAGGAGCGAGTTCAGCTGCAAACAGGAACCCCGACTGCATGACATAATGACAAATGTGAGTTCTTAACTGGGGTTTTCTGTGAGTTTTTAAATGCAGATTATCAGTAAGTTCCACTGATATGAGAAGATATTGGACAACTTAATAAAAAAGGACAGAAGTTAGAAACAGATTTACAATGTGATTTTCTTGCAGCGGTTTCACCATTGCATTATAATCTTTAAGGTTAAGTACCTTCAACCCTGGCCATCACATCAGCCAAAGTCTTCAAGTGACAACAGGGCATTCTAGGCATAAACAGCAAAGCAAAATAGCGTTGTCCCACATCAACCTCCGAAGCACACATCATGATCCAAATCCACTTGCCAAGAGAATGGACTACCAGATAAAAATGGGGTTGTGCACTGTGAGCATAATGTGTACATTCTAGAATAATATATTTAATTCAGTAAGAAATAACACTTATTTATGTTTAAACTTATTGCTAATGTCACACTTTTCAGATATGCTCACTTGCACACCTATAAATGATTTTGTGTAGTGCTTACTTATACTTTTCTTAACTTTATAGTTACTCTGTCACTTTGATGTCATGGTGTTATGCTAAATCTACACAAAGAAACAACCACCATTTCAAATTCCTTGTATGTGCAAACATACTTGGCCTTTAAAGTGCTGTCTTGTCCTATAATGAATGACTCAAGTTAACAGTCATGCTGTATAAAACTAGAAAGTTGTTTAATATAAAAGTGTTGGCCTAGAGATAACAGTTAAATATGTATCTACTCATTCTTCCGTTACTGTTAATCCCTTAAGACTGGTCAGAGTCATGGAGTTCAGAGCCTGTCCCAGAACCACCCCAGGTGAAGTGTAAGTATATTGCAGGAGTGTACTGAAGTATTTAATAGTTAAAACAGTATGTATTATGAATTGTGTGGGTTTTTACGGCATCTTGATGCAGTTTTTACTATAATGTGTATAAAATGATATAATGTGGTCATCATGCTACCAATATCTGTGATTTAAGACACTTTATCTATCTATGTATCTATCTATCTATGTACAATGTATATTCTGGGGAAGAGATCAATTCTTATTTAAAAATTACCTTTGAACCAATGTGCCAATATTTAATGTTTCCACTTTTTTAACAGTATAGCTACATGTGAGAAGTTCATTATCCACTTATCTTTGGTTATTTTATTTAAATATCAGGTAGTATTTTACACTGAATTACAAGTTTACATTAATATGACCTTCCTCTGATCAGTTTTTGTAAAAGGTTTGTTTTAAGGGAACCGTTTTCAGCTGTCTGGTGACCATTGTTTGCTGTGTATTCAGCTTTTCCAGGAAGGTGCTGAATCTCCAGGTCTTCTCAGCTGCCCTAAAGCCCATCCAGTCTCCTCTGAGAACGAGGGCACCTGGGTCCACCATAAAGAGGACACAAAAGCTTGGGGTCACTGACAACGTGGAGTCAATTACTTTATGGCAGGTTCACAGAGAGAAGACACAAGGATTGGGGCAAACAAACACAAACAAGTAGCCTTTGATGTGCAGTCGACGGCAGTAGATGGTGGCCATCCGGGGGCAACCTGACAAATTTAAACAAGCCATGACGGAGATGCCTTCACACACAGGTAAAGCGAGTTGCCCCTCACAGGTCCATGAGGCCACCCTTTGTTTGAGAAGAGGAAGACTGATCAGCTTCTGAGTAGAACATCTCAGGTCCCATCTACAACCCAGACCAGTGTTTACACAGTGGACAATAAGAGCCACTTGTCCATATTGCCACAACTGTTAATCTCTCCAAGCAAAGGAAACATTTAGTCTCGTAACATAATACTGGGATTAAACATGGTACAAGCTACTGTTTGTTTAAATCAGGCTTTGTATCAGCCTTCCAGAAAAGGGGGGGGGGGTGTTCAAAGACTAAACACTGTCATTTCAGTAATCTGAAAATCCAGATTTGCCCCTGGTTGTAAGAACATGCAAAGAAGTGTGTAGCTGCATAATCTCTCGCTAAGTATTGCGCTTAGTCTTGGGTGTATAATTTTGTTACTGATACATAAGATGGTATCTTCTGTAAACACACAACTCTATTTCAAATTGATTTACTTACTTTTTTGCATAGCATTTTTTGCTCCAATCCAGTGCATGTAAATGTATATTTCAGCAACAAAGAGGATGTTTCACAGATGTTAATTTTGCAACTTCTGAAAAATCATTTTTTAATTTTGCAGCCGAAAAACATTGTTTCTTTTTTTTTTTTTTAATGCTCAGTTTAAAGTATATAATCTATCTATTCTTTCACTTTAGTTCAAATTTCATTGTCCTTGTTGATATCAAATTGAAAAACTGGATCATCATCTTCTCCCTAAGCATCCAGGAGCCAAGCTTATACCTCAGTCATAGATTCTGTTTTACTGCAGTTTGCTTCTTGGGAGGGTCCCAAGGACGTCTCCCCTGTGACTGAAATGTGAGGCCACTTATGGCACTTTGATGGATTTATTCAAGGAATGTGATAGCATAAATGTTTATTCCAAATGTGTTTTTTCAACTAATAAAAAGTTTGTTTCATCCCCTTACACATTCTTGTTAAATCACAACCCAGATTTACTTTTTAAGGAAGGTATGGAACATAACTAGCAAGAAAACATGTTATTGTTAGGGTCTACAACACAAGTTCCTTGTAGAGATGTCTGGCTGGCCCAAGTTTTCAACTTTTTTTCGCTAAAAAAATAATTTTTTTCTGCATGATAAGCTGTTAGAATGTCTGGGCACCATTCTGGAATTCTTAGTGCCACTCGATCGCTCCTGTGAAATACTGTAAGCCTTTGCCCTTGTATGACAGTGTGAACGTGAGCGTATTTGCATCCTCTCGGTGTACTGCTCCCGTCCCTGTGTCACTGTGACCAAGCGCTGTTGTGTTTGGTTGTTAATCGATTAAAAAAAACTGGACCATTGTCACTATTTGTGGTAAGTTGTGAGGCTCCCGGACGGAGACCAAGTAAAAGGAATCCTAACAAGCAAAGATCGTGGTAAGAGACCACCATGCTGAACACTCCCCCCACCGTAGCTTGGATGCCTGCTGGGTGTGACCAGGGCCTGTGTGCCCCTCAGGCCATGAGTTAGCACTTCCCCTCTGGGAAGGAAAGGATGGCAAATCCCCAAACACTAACTGCACAGCTGGCTATGGGAGGGAGGAGAAGGGGCCCAAGTCTGAAAGACAGCCTCCACAGCCTCTCTTGCTTCAGCCTCCATTCACTCCTGCCTGCAGGGGTTGGGGGTCTTGGGGGGGCTGATTGTAGATACAGCAGATTACAAATCGCCCTGGACAGGCATTAACTCCATGTGTGCTTGAGATGAGCTGCACAAAAAGCATCACTGGGGCACGACGTGGCACCTTTGCTGCGCCTGTTCTGACCCTGTGAGGCCCCGCGCGGCCCGTTTTTCCCATGTGCTGCGGTCTAGTCGTCTGCCCGTCTCCCCAGAGTTCCCTGCATGGGGTTATTTCTGAAAGAGCCCTGACCTGCAGAGCATCTGGGGGTCGGGCAGGATTAGTGGCGCACACAGGGTTAAAGGTTCCCCCTTGGAGGAGATCTGGGCTGAAGGATTCCTCAGCGCTGATAATTTGTCTAAAATAACTGCCTTAAACCGGCCGCCAAAAGAGCCCCTCTCCTGCGCTCCTCATTGCTGTAGGTCTGCCCTAAATGAACACTTGAGAGCACTCAGAGGACCCTTGCTTTCAGGGTGGAATTTGGAGTGAGCAGTACTGCAGTCCAGCCAATGAATGTTTATACCTCATTCATTTACTTACCTACTTTAATACACATGTGCAGAAGTAGATGTGTGTCTTTAGTTTATCATCTTTAGTTTATTAACCCACTTAGTTCAGGAGATTACATATTAATATACATATACGTAAATGTCACATTTTTGTCAAATTATTGTAAAGCACCTGTTGAGCAGCACATGTGTGAAGCCTTCCATTCTGGTCCCTAATATTTCTATAAATAATAATGCATAATGTAGATGTAAAGGGAGAAGAAGTGATTTTCAGGAATTGAGCAGTTAATGCAAAGAACTCTGTTTCTTGGATTGTGTGCTTTAAATGTTGCATTAAAACAAAAACGAAGCCAATAAAAGAGCACAAAAGCTTTCTCGTGGTCCAATCTGAACCTGCGGAGTCCAACATCAGATTGAAGGCCACAGCAAAGGAAATGTAGCCTCTAGATGTTTTCTTTGGAGAGATAAAGGCAGCTTTGCAAGTAATGTGTTTGGCCTTACGGACATCAGAAGTGTTCTTGCAGGTGGCTGTTTTATCTCTGTTTGCTTAGATTAACCTGCAGCCATTGTTTGTCTTTCTCCCACAAATTCCCTGCCGCACAGACGGCTGGGGTTCACTGGAAGAAAAGTGCTGCCCCCTGGTGGCCAGCCTTTGCCACAGTCTGCGCCACAGTCGCCCTTCTTTTCTCAATTCGGATTTCCCGTCCATTTGCCTAAGCAGTTCTTCGCTGTCCATTAAGTTTAAGCGCATTACTGAATATTTTATTGTATTATTCATAATATTTTTAAATTGTCGTGTTAATGACTTGGTTAGAAACCCGCTGAACCGATCATTTGTCACAGAATAAAATTGGTGTTTTATTAGCAATGGTTTAAATGGCTTTTCCATGATGCCGACGATGAATATATCACCTTTTTGTGCATTTATATATAACGTTGGTTTTAATTTTATTTTTTTTTAAGTTATTTCAACTTTATTAGCATTATCGGAAAGTGAAAAGCACAATTGATTATTGCTTATTACAGATACGCTTGAAGCAAAAGATGCTTCTCCAAAAATAACATTTTTTTATCAGTGTCTAAGGCTGACTTAGAATGTTTACTCGGAGCAGGGATTAAATTTAAAAAATGTAAAGAAAACACAAGGACCCAAGTTTTCAAGTCCGTAAAACTTTGTTCTGACGCAAAGTCATAAAGACATCTTCTCCTCCTTGGTCCTCAGTGTCACCCAAGTTAAATCCTCTCACTCGCAGTGCCAGATCCTGAGAAACCCGTCGCCTTGGCCTGCGTTGTCCCAGCATTGAGGGGATGTGACTGAACAGTCAGCATAAATGTAAACATAAACATCAAAAAAAGATGAGTAAAAACCTCTTACACCTTAGACCTTAAAATAATAAATTGTACTACACGACTAGGCCTTTTCATTCCTCCCATTGCAGGAGGTTTATAAGGTCACCTGAGGTCAAACAAAGCCTCAGAACCAGTGCTGCTAATGTTTTTCCTTGCATAATTTAATACATCGTTTGACACCATTGGTCTCTGCTTAAAACTGTCTTTGAGTTGACTGTGAAGAGGTTGGGTGTTTCATTTCTTCTGATATTTCATCTTTGGTTTCACTGGTCAAATTGTTCGATCGAAAACTTTTCTCACCAATGTCTACAGATGGTCACTCATGACAGCTGTAACTGAGGAGTGGTACCGTGGCAGGACTGCTAGCATTACCCCTCTGCCGAAAAACACGTTCAGCTTCTGTGGGTTTTTACCCCTCTACATTCTCATTCTTCTGCTCATGACTATCCATCTTTTTTGCCCCTAGCAGTTGGTGCTCATGCCTCGCAGCTCATGTGCTGATTCATGGCTGCTGTTAACCCATAATAACCTCAGCATTCCGCATCTTCAGCGCTTCAGCTCAAAGAGGACTGGAATACACAATTTTGGGGATCTGTTTACTTTTGCTATCAACAGGAGTGTCGTTCACCCTAGAACTTGGGCCTTGGAGCAGAGATGTCCCTAAAACTGGTTATTTTGCGGTCTACCATGTGTGTATACAGTGTGTGAGCAATACACACAACTTCCTAACTTAGCTTGGTTGGCAAATTATGATTTTCTTTTGAAGTTTTCAATTTGGTTTGGTTATCAGAGGGTGATAACAGCTGACCTTCCACTGACTCCTGAAGGGGTAACTACAATTCAGAACCCTAAAGTTACCCTGGTACATGTCAACGGTGCATTTATATGGTTGCATAGCATAATTGTACAGCCATTATAGTAATGTTTTTTTAATAATCACACTCTAGTAAAGAACAAATATGTTAGACAGTTGTATTGTATAGTAAATTATGAGTAAAATGTTCTTTATGGTATGTAACAGTTAGACTGACATTACAACCCAGTACGGTGTAATTCTCCAAAGAAAAAACAAATAGACATCCATCCATCCATCCATCCATCCAATATCACTGACAGCTTGTCAAATTCAGAGTTGCGGTGGTGTAGAAGCTGAAAGCCCAGGTCACTAAGCAGAGAACAGCCTGGAAGGGGCATGAGCTTAATACAGGGTAACCACACACACACACACACACACACACACACACACACACACACACACACTCATGCATGCATACACAATCTAAAGGCCATTTAGAGTCACCAATCCACCTGTCTTTGGACTGTGAGAGAATGCGAGGGAACAGTGGGAGCATAAGCAAACCCCACACAGACTAAGCCTGAGAGAAACCCATGTCCAGACCCACATCCACAATGCTATCCTTTGCACCACCATGCCACCAGTAGAGAAGGTGCGAAACTTTATGCACCTATTAGCAAAAATCAAGGATTACAGTGCAAAAATTCAGTGTGTGAGGTTTAAATAAGATGGGTTCCTCCAAGATCCTCTCTAATGCTATTCTAACCATTTTTACCTGATCTGGTGCACCTGATTCTAATTTAGGTGTTTAAGGTAGTAATAAACGTGGGGGTGCACTTACTTTTCCTCATGTGACATTTGCATTTGTATTTATTTAAATTGTACCGTGGACTACAAAATATAAATGTGGCATGATGTTTATTATACTGTATTACATCACCTTTACACAAAGATACTGTTTAAACGATTAAAGAAGAAAAAACATTTCATGGGGTGTACTTACTTTTTCACACGACCGTGATCAAATAGCGATAACAATCACATCTTTTAGGAAAAAATAAAACAAATCAGGCATTTCCATTAGAAATGTGACATTTTGAAGCCCACCAGTAGAAACGAACCAACAACATCTCTTACACGAGGCCCTGGCGTGACTCCTTTTGCAGGCAATGGAGCGCTTGCTTCTCTGCACTGCACGTTTTGCGTCATCCTTCATCGCACTGGAGGGGAAAAGAAACACGGAAGCCACGTTAGTATCTATCATCAGAAAAGCAAAGGGATGCTGAAGGAACAGAAGCGTAAACGTTTGTTTAGTTCAGCTCTCTGAAGATGTGATGGCTGATTTGTGATCCCGGGGGTTAATCCCCTATGTCAGACACATTAGCACTGCCTGTTAAAGGCATCATTGTTTTGTCTTTGTGGATCACTGTTAATGTGCTTACCAGCATTGCTTATGTGTAAATGTGCTTTTCAAAAGGTCTGACAAGAGTTAGAAACAAAGGAAAAACTCGATTTGGGAATTAAAAAATGTCCTGAACATGACAGATTGTTTTTTAAAAACCAGGTGTAAGAATGTCACCATTAGAAGCATCAGTGTGCCAAGAAGCAAATGCTTTATCTTGTAAATAAAACTCATAAAAGAAACAAGAGCCAAGATAGGGTTAGAATACATCAACATTAAATGTGCTATAAACACAGTTTTTGTAGAACAAAACAGAAGTAAATGAAGAATTGCTGGAGCAAAGCCAACGGTGTAAGATCAGCATTGTAATACAACCTAATAAAATGTCATGTAAAACTGTCCATTGCGTGTGCATGTCTGTATGTTTGTGTGTGTGTGTGTGTGTGTGTGTGGCTAAGATGTAGTTTCATAGCCTGGCACCCTGTGATTCCAGGATACGCTCTGAACCACAGAGACCATGTCCAGAATGAAGTGATTAGCGATAAAAGATGGATGCTTTATCAGACCTGTAGGAAGAAACAATTCTTCTTCAGGAAAAGTAAGTTTTATTTAAGTAAGTATATCTACCTGTTTTGAAAGATCAAGTGTAGCACATAGCTCACCTGATTCAAATGACCAGGGAGACAAAGCCCATGGAGTTCCCTCTCTGAGCTGCAAGAGCTATAAGTAGATCTGAGTCACCTTCTGGTCTCCAAGCTCCAGGACCACAGTCAAATAGCCCTTCTGTGGACCGTAAAACTGACATGTGTTTGGGGAGATTAGAACTCGCTGTAACGCCCCTGTGTCACAAACTTGTCTTCCACTCAGTAAAATTGGCAGCGTTAAATCCACTTTGAGGCCTTTAAAGCAAATCCAAGGGAGGTTAATTTGAAAACACAGACTCTGGCAGGGCTGATTTAACACCGACTATTTTATAGTGTATGTGACCAAACTTTGACACAGCCACCATAGCCAAAAGCATTTTGAATAATATTAAACAGAGCACACAACTATTTGGACACCAGTATTCCAGAAGTGTCTGCGATGAATCATTTCGGTGCTCACACTCTTGCTGCAGGCTGAAATTTCACACAGCAGCTCTTACTTTTCTGTATTTTGTGTTGTCTGGGTGAACGCCATACAGAACCCTTCGGAGGTAATGTGTTTGGGCCACAGATCTGGGGGGGACTGACACGTCTTCTCCCATATTTCACAGAAGAAGAAAGCTAAACTGTACAGGTATGAGTCACCAGCACATAGCATTATTCACATTTGCCCCCTCAAGTAAGAATTGACAGCAACTTTTCTTTCTGTTGACCATGCAGAGTTTCTGCTAGAGGATCTGCGGGCTGAGGCCTCCGATGACCTCCATCCCTTTGGAGTTCGCAGCAGCACGGAGCCTGTTGACGGCATGGAAGGTGTATGTCCGAACACATCTACAGATGCAGTTCCGGTGTGTAAAATGGTGTGTGAGCATGTGAGAATGTGTGTCTGTCGCCGTGTGATCGTGTGTATCTATGAGTCATTTGTCTGCATACACAAAGGCAGCACATTTACACTGAGCGGTATTTTAACTGACAGGGGAGATGATGTTTGTGTTGCTCCAACAATACCTGCTGGATTTCCACGATTCGTTTCAGGGCTTTCCAGATGGTACGCGCACCCGAGTGACACTGAAAACCCTGGGCAAACACGGAAGCTCCTCAGGTGAAGATGCGCACTTGGAGCTGTGTTTTACCTCAAACTTTACTTGTTTCTAAAATGTTGCTCTCATCCACCATGCAGAGTCGTTCGCCACAATTTATATACGAAGGGTAACCACTTGACATCGATTAAGGACACCGACAGCATTCCTTATTCGACCAAATCATTTCAAAATCGGTTATTATTAAGATGACACGTCTGTCACCGAGAAATTATGGTGCCTAGGGCACAAGAGCAGGAAACAGATTCGAACCAGGAATCTGAGACAAGCGAAAGCCCTCCACCCGGCCTACAGCCCTAGACGATAAATGAGCAGTTGAAAATAATTTACTGCACTTTTTGCCTTTGATCGCTGCCTCTTTCAGTTCTGCATCTGCTTCATCCTGCACCGAAACACAAACCTCGGGATATTTCGATGACTTGCACGTACCTCGTGGTCTCAGTTCGACTGAGTGCGCATGAGGGTGTGTGTACAAATTTGTTCTCATTGTGTTCCGCTTTTTTTTTTTATGGAAATGGCAAAGGGACACTGACCACGTGAGAATTGTACAAAGCACAACAAAACCACCACAAGTGACAACAAAGAATGCAAAATAGGCCAGTAATGGCGACAGGCCTATACCACCAGGCCAGGGAGCAGTTAGGGAGGAATGCAGGAGCACATGTCCAGGCCCCACCCCGTCAATCCCACCCTTGCAAGACAGGCGCCGAAGGGCGCGGGGGTGTGCACGACATCCAAATAGACCCTAGGAACCCTTTCTAACTCACATCCTGCTTATCTCGACATTGCAGTTGTTTGAACGGAGAAGAAGTGAGCGATATGAAGGCTGTTAGTCCACACACCCGTTATTTTACTCATGAATCATTTAAACGTTTCTCAACCTCAGCTGGAAATTCACCACAGTCGCCCAGAAGCTAAACTTCAGTTGAAGTTTATCGGCCTTAGGGGAAAAAAATGGACATTACTTCCGCCATCGGTGTCCGAACTTTGCTGCTGCAGCGAAGTTCAGCTCTCTGTGTGCGTTTAATCCGGCAGTTTATTTGCTGGGATGGAAAGGACGGGATGGAGTAGCCTTACGCAGGCCTTACGTCAAGGCCTGTTTTTTCAGCCACGGGGCTCCAACTTCACCAGCTCCTTAACAGTGATGTCACAGAGACACTCACATTGACGTGATGCCCAGAAGCCCGTGCTGAGTGGCCTCTTATGTAAGGTCAGGCTTTTGATCTGCGCCACATATGGGCTGCACACAGAGCTGTGCGAACGTGGTTGTGGGGGTGCCGACCGGGGCCTGGCCCTGTGCTGCTGCTGTTTGTTGCTTTTTTTGGGTCTCTTTGATGTTATAACACGACTCAAATCCACACGCTGTCAGCCTGCTATTGCTCATAACATTACTCGCATAGCCCCCTCCTAAATGCGGTCCCCAGGGCTTCTGAGGACCAACTGCTGCTATGCAAGGCTTCATGACGCAGTACGTGTCCCTGGGAATCAATTTCCACTATCGCTAGCTGGAGCTTCTCATCAGCCTCACCTCAGAATAGGACTGCTCACCGAGGACATCAAGTCCAAGAAAAATCAAGCATCAGAGCCTCTAACAGAGTTACTATTGAAGTAACTGACACCATGTATCATGGCTAAGAGCAGAACCAGAACCAGAGCAGGTACATACCAGAGGCAGGGCCTTGGTCAGTACCAGGACCAGGCTGAGAACAGGCATTGGGGTCTGCAAAGACATACCTAAGATAGCATTGAACATCCTCCCTGTTTACGCTGGAGCCATGACAATAATGCAGAGGCCTGGGAGACCCTCAAGGGTATAGCCTGTCACCACTACTCTGCCCCCCCACGATGTTTCCTTCTGCTTTGCATCCCTGGTTTACGCACAAACAGCAGGGTTGACAGTCACTGAGGTTGTTGGGGGCCCAGCATGGCGGTAAGTCATGGTGGGTTTCAGTCGCTCTCCTGGGGGTCCTGAGGACACGGTGCGTCAAACAGTTACTGCCTTATCGCATGAAGCTTCATGATTTGTATAGATCAGACCACTGGCCAGTAAATACGAACACGCCGTGTCCTGGCTTCGTAAATTCTAAAATAACTATGGCGTCACTGGCCCAGAGCTTCATGTGTTTACAGTGCTTCGACTTTTGTACATTTTGACAGGACCAGAAAATGCCCCGTGCTTCATCTGTAGTATCACTGCAACTTTTGAAGTTGTGAGAAAAAAGCGCATGAAGCCGTTGGTTTTACCTCGATTTCAGTATTAATGGCATAAAAAAGTAGTCTAATCTTTATGGAAGTTATAAATGACGAAAATACTCGGGCTAAACAAGCTGAACACACGAAACTGGACACTGTCGTATCTTTAGTGAAAACGCTATTCACATATTCAGCGTGAAGGCTGGAAAAAGCATGTGACCCTGTAGATTTAATAACAGCTGAAATGTACGTTAGCAGAGGTAACTTCAGTGAGATCCGACACATCAGACTGGTGTAGCAGATTTTTTCATCCCATTCCTCTTCACACAGCTTTTACATTTTATTAATATTTCTGGGAGGTCTTGCATAGCTGATGTGAAGCATCAAGATGACTAAGGTTGGGCCATAATGCTGAATTTCTGCTTGGGAAACTCTGCCCTTGACACGTTCTTCTGTTTGCTGTTATTGTGATGCATGTCAGACTTTTTTAAAGCTTCAGAACACAGAAAAAAGCACAGATATTCTCAAGCAGAATTTACCGATACCACATGAATTTCATTGCTCCCACAGTGACAGCAAATTTCGAAATTATGACGCAGCAAAGCAGCCCAGAATCATCATGCGGTCCACGCCATGCTTAACAGGGACGAGGTTTTGCTGCTGTTATGTGGTGTTCTTCCAAACATAATGCTGCAAACCTTGTCCAGCTTTTACAAAAGTTTCCAAACATTTACCAAGCAGTTCTATTCGTCTCATCTGTCCACAGAACTTAGTTCCAGTAGCACTGTGGAATTATCACGTGATCTGAAAGCAACTGTAAATTATTAAAGCAATAATTTTCTGCTCCTGCAGAGCTTTAAAATAAACCAAGCCGGTTAGCCTGGAACAATTTATCATGCAGTGCTTGCAGATGACCAGCAATTGTATATTATAGCAGCTGCCAGTGAAACAGATTTAATTTGAGAGTGAAAAGTTGCGTGGCTGATCCTTATAACACCGAAATGTCATTGCTTTAAGGTCTTGTGCTTCCATCGCTTGTAGCTTTTTGGTTTGTCACATACACATGTGCGGGTTTAGTGCGAAGCGTCTGGGCAGTGCTGTGCAGGTGTGTGGATTCAGCTGGACGCCGGAAGAATGACCGTAAGCCATTGTGCTCAGAGTGGCACTTTGCGCGAAATCGCTTGCGCACTTGTTGTGTGCTTGTGCGATCGTTCTCAGCCATTCGGCGAGCGCGAGAAGACCTTTTGCTTTGTTTGCGTCACACTTCCGTTCAAAGGCTTTCACAAATAACAGCCCGAGCAAAATTTAAAGCTTTGGCAAAACGCTGAAGTTCTGCTCTTCAGCTGAGAATTTCACATCACTTCTACACAGACTTTCCATCATTTGTTGTGCAGTATTAGATAGCAGCTCTAAAATTGTTTTATTCCAGTTCTTCTGTGTCTTAAAGAGTTGCAAAAAGTAAAATTGATCCATTCCTTGCATAAGGGAATTAATATGTTTTGTGAAATTATCCCATTAGGACTTCCCATTGTAAGGAGGTTGAATTACTACAAAATATATCTCATGAAATAAAAATCTGTTCCCAGATGAAACACATCACAAAGGTACTGATAAAGACATATTATGTAATTTTATCCACCCATCCTTTAGCCTTAACTGCTTGTCCTGGTCAGTGTCGCAGCAGTCCAGAGCCTGGCCTGGAACCACTGAGCACCAGGCTGGGAAATTACAGCCTGAGACGGAATGCCATCACAGCGTAGCCACACGTGCACACCTTCACACACAAAGACCATAAGCAATTTAGAGGGGTTAGTTCATCTGAAATGCATGCTTTTGGACTGTGGGAGGAAACTGGAGCACCTGGAGGAAACCCTCACAGATACTGGGAGAAGATGCAATTTCCACTTAGACTGAGCTGGATTTGACCCCAAGTGGCAGTGCTATTCCCTCCCCTGGCATGCTATAGCGTTTTAATACATAGCATGTATTTTATTTTAGTAACAAAATGATTAGTTCAGTTTTTAATGTTACATTTTCATTAATTCACTCTCTACAATTGTTTCCATGGCAAGATCATGGAGCTGTAGACCTTTTTATTGAAGAATGGGCCTGAGGTGGCATTCACCTAGGATGGAGAAATCTTGCTAATTTGGATCATTGATGTTTACATGAAATAAATAAACCTCATAAGATCATACGATCACTGGCTGCCTTTCACTTCACTTTCCCTAAGGGCAAAGCACCACATATTTGGGAGCTTCAGTGACAATTATCAGTTACCCTGAATCACAGTTTCTACTGAAGGCATTCGAGGACAAAGTGATGGTCAAGAGGAGTGGTCCCTTGGCAGTTCAGGTAGTTTAAGTCCAGAAAGGGGGATTTTGGGAATGTTTTGTATCACTTACGTATAAGAAACCGAATGTGGTGACGCACAGGAACACTTTTCTCCTTCAGCCGATTGGCCAGGATGAAACAGGTGGGTTTGCATTCAGCACTGAAGTTAAAGAGTGGGTATTAGCAGGTAAAAAAATGGAGACAACTTTTTCTGCCATGCTCATTGGCCTATTCCATTTTGAACAGATGCTTTTTTTTACTTGTGCAGTGCCTCTAGAGCATTTCAATAAATTATACAGAAATGCCTTGGAGAATGCCTCAATGATTTTCAGTTTACCTGGATAATTTAACTATGTGCTATCCAGACTTAATTGTTCTTGCTCTTTGAGGAGCTCAACCCTTTAGCTGTGCCTCCTGCATTTTTGTCCATTTGGGGAGACACAGCTATTTACCCTTTCACACCCCTGGTTAATTTTTAGTGAGATAACTGAGGGTAAGTTACTTGTTAAGCGGTACTACAGCAGGACCACGGAGCCAAACCCTGGACCTTGGATTCAAGATGGTAGCTGTAACATCTACACTACCTGGTGTCTCAGTCTTCAGTTGACTTTCAGCTGTCACCCTTTTATCCCCATTGCCCTTACTGACCTGGGCTCAATTGGGCAGCAGTAGTCAGCAAGGCAGTATTTCACCATAGTTCAACAGTGTACAATGCAGACTGGTCACACTTCATTAAAATAATGGATTTTTGCAAGTTGTTGGTTTTAAGGCTTATTGGGCAAAGTTTGTACTACTCTGTGACCAAGGACACTTTGGAATGATCGTGAAATTACTACTTATATGGTGGAGAATTTAAGAGTCAAAGAGTCAAAAGAGTCAAAAGAGTTTATTTGTCAAGCACATGGTTGTGTACCATGTGTTGAAATGTGCACCGATCTGAACCAGGATGACTGTGCGAACAATCTATAATGGAAAATGAAGCAAACACATATCCAAACACTAAGAAGAATAGAGACAGAAACAAGCAGTAAATAGATAAATAAGTAAGTAAATAAGTAAATAAATAAATAAATAAATAAATAAATAGGCAAAATGGTACGGAACAGTTAAGGTGCCCTGGAAGGGCAGTGACAGTGGGTGGGGGGGGGGGGTGGGAGCGGAGTGGTCAGAGATTACGTGAGGGTAGTCATGTCATGTCCGGGTTCAGAAGTCTTATGGCCTGTGGGTAGAAGCTCCTCCTTAGCCTCTCCGTTCTGGAGTAGGAGTGTAGCAGGAGTGAGGGTAGAACCAGGAGCCACAAAATCCAAAGGCAATGGCCTTGATCAGGATGGTCCTTGTTGCCCCCTTTGAAAGTATATTTCTCATATACTGTACATACAAAAATGAATATTAATGTTTGATTATTTTGCTATTGTTTGCTAAACAAAATCATTAAGACTTAAAATACATATTATACGGGAGTACGATTTTCCACAGTACAGAGCCCGGCATTAAAGTATGCCATCACTTTAGACATTTCTGCACCACGCAACCATTATTAAATTATGTCTTGTTTTGTAGTTGTAAATTGGGTTATAAAAAACCCACATTCTTTCTTACAGAGTAAATCAGGGAACATGTAAAAGATATATTGATCTGCAAAAAAAAATCCTTCAGACTGTTAAAAAAACAGTAAAAAGATCCATGTGTTGGGCTGTGTGGTTCACCGCAATATCAAAATTCTCCAGACATTTAAGCATTACGGACGCAATTGCATAATCCTGTGAGTCAGATAGTACTAAATGTATATGATGAATTCACATCTTCTATCCACAGCTCCACAAATGCATACAGATGGGTCTAATTTATGTCATTTTATATTTGTTGTAAATTAAAGACATTGTAGCAGTAGTAAACATTTCATTTGTTGAAAAAAACATTCACACTGCTTACTGCTTTCAGGAGTTATTAATTTACATGTTTTTCATACCTGTAATTTTTGTTTATTGGGACATCATTTAACCATTTCACTTTTTCAGAAAATTTTACTTTTCTTTATTTGGGGTTACGGTGTTTCCTTCTGTTATTTGATATATATATATATATATATATATATATATATATATATATATATATAAGGATATCTCTAATGTGTTGAGGGCTGTGTTTTGGCAAGGAGACTTAAACGCGCCACGATGCGATTATGTGGATGCTGGCTGTAAGGAGAGGGAAGCAGATGGGGTCCATCTGGAGGATATTATTCAGCCGCCATGGAAACACACACACTGGGCAGAAGCAGAGGAAGGAGCAGGAACGCCATATATGTGGTCACTTTGGCAGTTTTACTAGAGCTTTCTAGTGTTCCCCACATCTTCCTCATTACATGGAGATGTAATGCACCCCCTTCCCACCTTTCCCAAGCTTTCCATGGGAAATAAGGCTTGGAACCCTGAAGAATTTGCCCCTTCACGTGTTAATGGTGTGTGCCACCTTGGGGTCTTCAAAGGTCCCCATGTATCCAGGAATTTGTGGCTACGAGGTTTCCGTCTTGCATATGTTTTTGCTCCCCTTTTATCAAACCCTTTTTCTTTTGTTTACTCTATTTGGCTTAGAATGAAGTGGACATTTCCCACATTGCCAGCTTTCAATAGGGTGCAAAGTTACTCTGTGTTGTCATTTTTATTTGAAATAAATATTTTGCATCACTGGCTACGAGGGTCTTTTTATGATTTCCTTTGAGAGTTAATGCTAACATTTAACTGTAGTCTGTTTTTTTACCAGTTTTCTGCTGTTTTATAGTGATGTACTTGGTACATCCTCTGTAAGCGCTGGGGTTATCCACTGAACAAATTCACAAATGAAGTGTCTATCGAACGTAAATGTGTGTTTGCCGTACATTTTACATTTAAAATTAGGCTTTGGTTGTAGAATTTTCTCAACATTTGATACATGCATATCCCTGCTCATTCATCCAAAACAGTGGGGTCCTCAGAGGATGGGGCACCGTGCTTTTGTTTATGTGTGTGCTCCAGAGGCTCGTGTTAATGGGGAGGAAGGAAATAAACAGTTGCCGCCCTGGTGTCAGGCCTACACACGAAGGTCCTCTTTTTGTGGCCTCCAGAGAGCAGGGGAGCCGCAGAGGCATCCTAGAACCCTGGGCCCCACCGTCTAATGTGTGAAGCCTGGTTCCCATTAGGCCAGGAAATGGCAAGCGGCCCCTGCCTGCCGCCAATTGTTTCCTAGTGGTGCTCTTAATGAGCAGCTGGGGATCAAACGGGACCCGAGCTCATGATTAAATTGGGGGGGTCACGCTCCGGGAGAGATGGGTGGTGGTCCCGTGGAGGCGGAAGCCTTCCTCAGCACTCTGTCCTCTTATATCAGCAGGTATGTGGGCCGGATGTTGTTCCGAGCGGCCCCACATGTTGAACAAGGTCAGGCTGAGGCCTGAGGCCACCGAGCTGTTTGTGACAAAGGGAAATGGTATCTGAGGATATATTTGAGAACCACTTCCACGGGAAGCGGGAGAGTCATTTTCTGAAATACTATATAATACAGAGGAAAAAGTTAAAAAAAAAAAAAAAAAAAGCAAAAGCTCATAAACATTTATATGAAATTGCTCAGAATGGTTTATGCTGCTTTTACATATCTTCAGATTGTATGTTATTTTTAAAAAACGTTCCCTGTAGAGACAGGCAGTCACCTTTTGTGTTTGTCTGTCTCAGGCCGTGTGACCTGAACAGTTTCTCGGAAGGCTTCTAGTTAGCAGATTATGTGGAAAGATCAGTGTTGTAATCTGAGGTACGACATATTTGTAGCATTTGTAAACCAACTGATCATTTATTCTTTCAATAGCTGTTTATCATAATGCGGGGTCATGTGGTAAAGTTTATCCAGAAGCAGACAAATAATGGAAAATTAGGATTTCCTTAACTTGGGACTTGTTCAAATAATGGAAAATATCATATTTAAATTAGAATTTTTTTTTTTTTTTAATTGATAAAAAATATGCATATAGTAAAATTATGTTTCTAATTTTTAAAATACAACCTTAATATTTGCTGAGCAACATTAAGCTGCATGGCCTTCACACTACTAAGAATATGATATGAGATGTTTATACAGAGTATATCTAATATGGACATATTAGTTGCTCAGGTGTTTCATCAGGATATTTTGACTTAACAGTGACATTTCGATGACAGCATTCAGTTTGAATGACATAACACAGCACTATAACTGTATGCGTCTGTTGAAGATGCAAACAACCATAGTTTTGGATAGTGGAGATGGATTTGAGTAAAGGCAGCAGCAGAGTCCACTGTTAAATTTTAGGATGAGGTGGAAAGCACTGTTCACAGCAAGACTATGCAACTGTTCAATTTGCACCAAATATGTAACAATCATTACTGTATGGTACAACATTCCTGCACAACACATCCAGTATTCTGTAGTATCCAGTAGTTTCCATGTCCAGGTGAATTTGTGCTGTTCTAAAGGAGGTGGAACGTAGTAGGTGTACCTAATAAACTGGAAACTAAGTGTATTTTTCAATTTCCTAAACGCTTCTCCAAACCTATTATTGTTAAGCTGTAATACATTTGAGTAAACAATGATTATATACAATATGACTCCATATTGAATAGAAACTGAATATAAAAATTGAATATATCACTGAAGCTGTAGGCTAGCTACTGGGTTAAAAAAGCACTCATTAAGGAAAATAATCAAAGATTAAAAAAGCCATATCTGTAAATGACCTATTTTAATAACATTCTTGGAACTAGGACACAGTTTCTATTTAAATATGGCATATTTATTTATTAATTTATTTTGATCGGAACGTACCTTCAAGACAAGTTACTACTTATTAAACACAGAAACTTTCTAATTAAAGATGGAAAACTTGCAGTATATCTTGATGTTTTTATCTTTCAAATTGCCACTCATATGGTAATACAATGTTTTAGCATATTTTTGTTTATTATAAAAAAGTCTGCCCTTATAATTAGATTATTTTCATTAGCTTGACATTGAAAAACAGAAAACATGTTTCTTGTACATATTTACTGTGTGTGCATTAGTTATAATTTTATTTAATAATTATCATTGTTCTATATTGTTGATTTTTTTTTAGATATTAACTCTTTAGACGTTAGAAAAATCCTTATTAAAATATGGCTAATGGCATCCGGTGTGGCATTTTTGAGAAAAAAAAAAGTCCCACTAGCGGCCACGGGATGTCGCTGTTGTTGTGGCTTTCAACCTTAATATTACAATTTGATGACGATGAAGATAATATAAACAGTTACTATTGTTGTTTTGTTGTTGAAGTTGTTTCTCCTCCTTCTCCTTTTCTTTCTCCTCCTGTTACTACCACAATAATAATAATAATAATAATAATAATAATAATAATAATAATAATAATAATAATAATAATAATAATAATAATAATAATGTGTTTTTCTACATTTTTCCATTATGTGCTTCAAATGCAAACAATGACTGGCAAGTTATGGGAAGGTCACATTGACCACAAGTCATGTGAGAAGCTTGTAGCAACCAATAAATATTATGTGACTCTCGGCAGCAAAATGCCAACAGGTGCATTCCATTCCGGTGGTGACTATCAGAGCAGTGGGCGTGGGACATCCACCACCCCTTGTGAGTCACGATGCCCTGACCAACCGGAGGCTGTGCCTTGACATGTTCATGTCAGTCATGCTCCTTGGCAAGGCTCTGCACAACTTACCACCTGCCATTATGCAAGAGTTTCCTCAGGTTTAATGTGACACGAGACTCAGTCATTGGAGGGCTCTTGGGGAGGACATGGTTAACTTAGAGTGAAAGGAGGAGACAGTAGTGAGAGGACTACGTGGGGGCCTGGTGTGAACAAACCACAGCAATACATTCTGGGAAGAGACAACAGGAGCAAAAAAAGGTGTACCCTCTGTTTACACTCATTTCTGCAACAAGACCTTTTAGTCTCACATTACAGACATTGACCAAAACTGTAAATTCTATTCAAAAATGTAAAAAATCTGTGGAATCGGCTGTCCATTACACAGATGTAACTCAGAGTTGCAGTCAACCCCTCATTGCCTAGAAATTCTTATTTACATTCGTGCTGGCTAATTTACGTAGGCATACATTCATCAGTTGAATTATACCCAGATTTGGTTGTCAGGAATAATAATACAGACATCAGATGAGAATTATTATTACTACATAAGGCCCTTTGGTTTTCTTTTAATATTTAATACAGACACAAAATTCAAATCTTTACACACACATAAACACACATAGATTCATATGCATATTTATATTGATATACTGTAAATGTGTACTATGTATAATGCAAGTATTTAGTGCTTATATAGCACACGCTTTGCATGTAGCTAAAACACAGCGAGAACATTTTTTTATGTCTGAATGGTGACTGTTTGACAATGCAGCGTAGGCAGTTTAACACCCAGAAAGCAAAGCCTCTGCGAGGCGTAGACACACCTTTGACTAACAAGCAGACGCAGTGGTGCGGCGATGAATGAAGGGCTGCGGTGCATCAGAATGCGGAAGCTGATGACCCGCCGCCGTAATTCAAGGGCTTCCTTCCTCCACATTCATAGAGTAACGCAATAATAGAAAGCGTGTTTGAGGCAGAGACATTCTCTCCTCTCTCCGTTGTTGGCCAACACTGACCGTGAGTGGTGTTACCCAGGGCTGTGAGAGCTTTTACATCCTCAAACTGTTGGCCTCACTGGGAGGATGTTTTCAGGCCCTCCATCTCAGCATCATACACGTTGCTCATCGGCGGCAGCAAATCAACCCCAGCCTTTTTTTTTCGGAAAGACAAGTTTCCATTACGATGTTGACGGGGGGAAAATGTCCGGGTCAGTTAGACAAGACCCTTCGAAGACCACCACGCGCCCAGCTGGAGTTTATTAAACCCAACAGCCATTGTCTCAGTGTGAGAAAGTGTCTCTGCTGACTCTGTAGGTCATTGTGTCGAGTTCTCACTGCCTGGGCGGGTGAGAGAGCTCTGTTTGTTTTAATCGAGCTTCGAGTACCGGGTGGGGGACAGGAGTCTACATGGGAAATGCTTGCAGTTTTAGTGGAAGCAACAATTTACTCTTTAAGACTTTTGAATTTACACATACCGAGAACTCTATCGTTTGGCATATTTCAGCATTTTATGCTCAGGCCAACTGTGCCATTAAAAATTTCATATTCATTTACTAAAAGGAAGGCCTTGTGCAAATGATGAAAAATTGAACATCTGTAATAAGTCCATGGTTTAGAGGGTGAAATGGTGAGTCCTGACATTTAGTTTTATGTGGTTCTACTGCTGTCACTTGAGCCATCACCACCATTGCCCTAAGATGCCAAGAACCCCATAACTAATGCTCATCCTTGGAGAATAAACACTCACCGCCGTCTATAATTGGAAAGTTTTGCCAAGACGCAAAAGCAAGTTTCTTTAAAGAATCATGTCTAGGAATGTAAATATGCCCTGAGCTGTAAATAGACTTGTGATAAAAATAAGTGCCCCCAACATAACCCTTGTAAGAGGCTGCCAGCAAAAGAGGAAATTTGTGAAACATTTGCGAAATGTCGAGCCAGTGTCTCTGTCATGGTCACAAGGGCTGTGTGAGAGATCCGTGTGTAACGGACGCGAACAGTCACAGTTTCATGGCCACTGGTTAGCGTGAAGGCCACCCACCCCCAATAATTTGTGCCATTAATGCCCCCAAGGGACTGGAATGACCCCTATGGCAGAACACAGAGCGTGCATCCATGTTCGTGTCCAGCTGTCCAGAGGACCCCTGCGTGCACACACGTCACACGCATGCGCACCTCCGGAAAAGACCCCACGATTTCGGAGTGATACATCGTGCCGGAGCAAATTCTGCACGGACAGCCTTTCCCTGCGAGTCCACAGTCCAAATGTTCTTATTTCCTGGTTCTCAAAGGTGGCAGCCTGGTCTGGAGATACTAAATTGATACACATTTATTCTATATGCAAATAGGGTTGTATTTACGGACACGAGGGGAGCTATTTTAAGACTATGTAGTAATCCGCCTCTTCTGAGGAAGGGTCCCTGGCATAAACAAGGATCCCACGCCACTGGTTCAGACCGCAGATGTTTTTTATTCACTGTAAAACTAATTAGTAATTTAAACATAGCATCCTGCTATTCCCAGGCAGAGAAGTAAAACTTGAAAAAAAAAAAACAGGATGGAAAAACAAACAGCAGGGTAGGGGTCAGGACTGTCAGGCACAATGCTAATGGCTGATAGTCACACTGCTGGTCTTGACTGAAGTGGCATCACGTCTCCAGGCCTTCTGTCTCTCTGCTGCCTACAACAGAAATAGAATATGGGACACGGAGCAGCCTCTCACCCAGACTGATCCAGATCTGAAGCACCATGGACTGACATGGGCTGTCATGCATCACAGCAACGGGGAAAGGGAGGTGTGGTGGTCCTCTAGGGAAGCAACCTGATCTAGCAGGCTTAACTTCATCTTCTGTTTCCGCTTGGGCAAAAAGTGGTCCTGCTCAGGTGCTCCTTCTGGAGGATACTAAAGCCTGCATAGCGTAAATCTCTGCCAGCTTGAATGCACTAAGCATGAACAGTTCACGTTGGCTTGACGAATATGTGGAAAACATACCTGACCCTCAGAAACAACATGTGAGCAGGACATGCATACCTGTGCATGCGTATAAGACCCGAACCTTGAACACAGGGAGGTGTTATTGTGGTACTGTGGTGGCAGGAAGTGGTGTCTGCAACTGTACTCCTTGGGGGAGCCATGTTGCATGCAGAAGCTAGCTTTTCTCAGACTCCAGTTTCGGGATGGGAAATCAGCCCGCTTCCCACATATCCCTCTTTTAGGTTTTTGGTGGACGAGACATCACCGTGTTTGTGACTTTTATAGAAAAGTGATTCATTGAGAATCTCCAAAGGTCTAGCCAGCTGATGTGATCTTTTGTTCCCAAAGAATAAAATGGTCGGGGTGAGTCATGTACCCTAATAAACTGTTTCTGATATTTCAAAGTCACATAGGAACACTTAGTTCATAAAACAATTAAATTAAACAAGTAAAAGAACTATAAAGCAATTAAAAACAGGGAAAAAAAATAAAAGTGCAAAACAGAGACAACTGGGCATAATAACTGTTCTATTTTTGAAATGTGAAAAGTGAAAAATCTATTTTAACCCCCAAAAGACTATGCTAAAAGGTATACAGTACAGTAGATAATATTGTACATTTTTATTACTCTTGTGTTTTAATGTACTGGACTAATAATATTATTATATTAAATATGTTAGGGTATCAGAGTGACATCTTTCTTGTCCATGTGTTGTCTGCAGTTGTTGTTTCATACTGTAGATTTTGAGTTTTTTTGGAATAAAAAGAATACCCTGCATATCTTTCATAACCTTGTGTAACTTTAAACTTGCCTTGTGAATTCAGAGAGGCAACAGGCAGGCAGGGGGCAGGGGGGAATAGAAATTAAAGGACTTAAAGTTGCCTTGGGACACAGATTTTCACAGAAGTCTCTTTAATTTGTTTTTAGTGGATAAGGAGCAGCAGGACTGAAGAAGTTACTTTTTTACGTATTTTAGGTGTTGCTTATGCAAGATGCCCATGGGTTTCATACCTTAAACACAGGTAAATTGACTGCCTTGACACAATACTACCATGTGAAGCAGATACATAGTCATTTGTGAGTTAACAAGGCTCTCCCACTTTCCCAAAATCCATTCAAACTCCAGCCTGAGCTCAGACCACTTATTCCACTCAACATTTCCCAACATTTCCTAACATTTCTATCTTTCCCTCTACGGTGCATGCCATAGATACATAAATAAAAGCTTCATTGACCCAAACTGCACAAGACTTCTGCATAAACAAAACAAGCTGTGACAGAAGATAGTGGAATAATACATCTGTAATAAAATATCCAGATAATAATAAATAATAAATAGTGCAAAAACAGACAAATAGGGCAAAAACAAATTTAGTAAAAAGTACAGACAACTCAATACCTCAGTAAAAGGACATCAGAACCATAACAAACGTATGAGGTCTCATTGTAGTAACTAATGACTAAAGAATGATCATGTATATAACTTCTGTAATTTCTTTGAGGTTTGTAAAGGACTTCACATGCTGAATGTTTATATGTTTGTTTCTGGAGAAGTCACAGCTACTGTAGTTTAAAGTGTTCATCCCTTCTTCTGGACATCATGACAAGAGCACAAGGAGGAGATTTAACAGAACTAGGATGCCATGATCACTTAACAATAGGATACTGGGCATTTTACATATAAATACTTACATAGTCACTGTGATCCAAAAGCTTCCCCAGAGTAATATGTACAAAATTCCACTTTGGAGAATGTTCAAAGAAATACAGAAGAGCTGTTGTCTTACCTGAACATTAACTGTTCCTCAGAATGTCATCCTTAGCACCAGAACACCAAGAGCTGGCCTCCTTTTTGCATCAGTGCCCTGTTTTTTTTTTTTTCCTTTCAAAGCATCAGTACAACTGAATGCATCTCTTTTCCTTGTGGTTCATCTTATTGTTTCATTCATTTGCTTAGTGAAGCTTATATTATAAAGCACCTGGTTATATGGATAATCAGCAAAATAATCACAAGCAAATAAATTCTCTCCAATAAGTCCAATGTAAGCATCAGGCTACATCCATATGAATAGCTTGTCAAATTTCTCGTGATCCTCCAACTCTTCAAGGTCCATTTCCATCCTTGCTCGGTCTTTGTGGAATTTCTGTTCTCCCCATGTTTCCGTGGACTCCTGGTTTCCAGTTTCCTCCTACAGTCCAAAGTCATCTGTTTCATGTGTACTGATGTAAGTCAGTATGACAAAATTTCTCGTAATAAATGATTATGTGTGGCTCCTTGTGATGCACTGACATCCAATCCAAAGTATACTATGCCTAAGTTTGTACCCTCTGCTGCCAGGTTAGGCACCAGACCAGACACATATCACAAGCAGCTGTTGTGAGTGTGAATGCCATTTAGTGGTTTCAGAGCAAGGCTGAGGTTTCTTTTGCAGGATGCAGCATAGAGGAACATAGGTGATGCTTCTCATCACTTATGATACTCCACATCATTAAGTGCTGTAGGGTCCCCATCCCATTTCATATACAGTAACTGCCTGCTCCAAACACTGAGGCAACTTCTCCCTACAGCATTCAGTTCAAAACACCCACTACCTGAGCTGTCTAGTTCATTCTAACACATATATCAATGGATGTATCTGAACGTATTTAATTTTACTGTTCAGTTGCACCTTATTTTAGAGCAGCAAACAGCAAGATAGTGGCTGTATGTTTTTGTCAGGATTAGTTGAGTTACCCATTGCTGCCTGGGTCAAAGAGGTCTAGTGGTGGAAAGGTAAAAAGTAACTACTACATTACATAATCACCAAACTGTTTTACCATTAAAGCACATGCATTTATTATACAAGTATTGAAGTACATGTAGAAAGTATGTATGCGAGAGAGAACGTGCATCAGCATGCGTGTGCGCATCAGCATCACTTACATACAGTATATGGACAAAAGTATCAGGACACCTGACCATTACACCAACAGGGACTTTAATGACATTCAAATACATAAACTTTAATATGGAGTTGGTCCCCCCCTTGCAGCTATAACAGCTTCCACTCTTCTTGGAAGGCTTCCCACAAGATTTTGGAATGTTTCTGTCGGAATTTGTGCCCATTCATTCTGTAGAGCATTTATGAGGTCAGGCACTGATGTTGGATGAGAAGGCCTGGCTTGCAATTGCCGTTTCAGTTCATCTCAAACGTGTTCGATGGGGCTGAGGTTAAAGCTCTGCGCGGGCCAGTCAAGTTCTTCCACACCAAACTCATCCAACCATGTCTTTATGGATCTTGCTTTGTGTACTGGGGCAGTCATGCTGGAATAGAAAAGGGCCCTCCCCAAACTGCTTCCACAAAGTTGGAAGCATGCCTTGCCCAAAATGTCTCAGTATGCTGAAGCATCAATATTGCCCTTCACTCGAAGTAAGGGGCCTACCCCAAACCCTGAAAAGCAGCCCCACACCATTATCCCCCCTCCACCAAACGTCACAATTGGCACAATGCAGTCAGGCAGGTAACGTTCTCCTGGCATCTGCCAAACCCAGAGTCGCCCATCTGACTGCCAAACAGAAGCATGATTCATCACTCCATAGCCCAATGGCAATGGGCTTTACACCATTCCATCCGACGCTTGGCATTGGACTTGGTGATGTGAGGCTTGCATGCAGCTGCTCAGCCATGGACAGCTCTTCCGTGAAGCTCCTGCCGCACAGTTTTGGAAGTTCGGAACTCTTCAGCTATGGAATCAGCAGAGCGTTGGCGACTTTTATGCACCGTGAACCTTAGCGGTCGTTGATCCCACTCCGTGACTTTACATAGTCTTCCGCTTCGTGGTTCAGTTGCTGTTGTTCCCAAACGCTTCCATTTTCCAATAATACCACTTACAGTTGACCGTGGAATATCCAGCAGGGATGAAATTTCACAAACCATCTTATTACAAAGGTGCCATCCTATCATAGTACCATGCTTGAAGTCACCGAGCTCTTCAGAACAACCCCTTTTGTTTCAGAAATCTTTGTAAATGGAGATCGCTAGGCTAGGTGCTTGATTTTATACACCTGTGGCAATGGGTGTGATTGAAACACCTGAACTCAATATTTAAGAGGTGTGTCCCAATACTTTTGTCCATATAGTGTATTCTTTCCATATAGTGTTATTATGCACCACCTGTAACATCACTACTTCTACAAATGTTACATTTTCTGAATAGTAAGTGGCCTTTTTGGAGATTAATGAACTTCATTATACAAAATTCTCACTTAGGGTCAGAAGTAACTGTGCCAAATTTCAAGTCTGTGGCCTGAAAAATAAAGCTGCGCATAAAGAACAAGCAAACATAGAAACAGATTTAACTTTATAAACCATCTCTTAACTTAGATGTGACAGGACATATGACAGTCCGAACATAAACTTTTAAGGCATCTGACTAATGCAACTTAACAGTTGGGTTAAATGAAAAAGTTAACAGATGATTTTCATTCAAAAACGGCAAGTGATTTAACCCTGAAAAACTGAATAGTGCACGACTGGAAGGGAATAACTGTGTGATCAGAAAATAAAGAATGACCTCTCAATGCAAACATGGCACCACATTAAACCCCCGGTTCCCTTTTGAAAACTTGAATTATTTGTATTTGTACTACACGCAGGGAGAAAGATTAAAAAATGACCTCTTTTGCAGTGTTTTACAGACTTTCCATTTCATGCTGTACGATGTTTTTCATAAGCCTACTTTGATAAAAATGAAAGAGAAGCAACTTTTCTTAAAATATGTGCTGCAAAAACGTCCAGCTATCAGTTATTGCGAAAAGACTACTGAAAACCTTGACAGCTGAAAAAAGAGAGAAAATATTAGAGCTTGGGTGTGGGTTCGTCCATAAGAGCGTAGAGAAATGACGTATAGCGGGGACAGCCGCTGTTTTATTTGTTCTTCGCACTCCTCCGCAGTGCGCCCGAGTTCGCATCCTTGGATGAACACCGAGTCGCTCGCCACGCATCCTCAAGCACTTTCCTGCGCACGTGTGGGCAACCAGCGGCCACCTGAGCGACGCTCGGCAGCCCACCAGCACGCAGCTTGCTGACTCCGGACTCGGGTTCGAGGCATTCATGGCGCCGCGCCCGTAGAGCTGCTGATCTGCGCGGGCATCCTTCCTTTTCTGAGGTACATCGCTAACTTATGTACCGTGCCAAGCGTAACTGTTCTTCGGAATTATTTTCTAATAAATGGAATCGTTTAATCCAACATTTACAACTCGTATCGTTTCATGTTTCAAGTTACCGAATACAACACAAAACAGAAAATGTAAAAAGAAATTAGTTGCGGTGATTTTTTTTTTTTTTTTTGCTTTGCATTCCGCTTCCTTGCGCTCAAAGTAGGAGTTAAAGAAATCGGAGCAGCCGCACCCAGCAGTCACACCAATTTTTAACGTTTGTTTGTGCGGTGTGTTCGGATGCAAAGAAACGTGCCGATGTGCGCATTTGGTGTAAAAGCGTACAATTTTCGCATTTTTGTGCTGAAGTGGAGATGGCGTGCGCGCTCGCGTCAGTCGTTGCACCTGTTGAAAATGGACGTAGCCTCGGCGTGTTTGCCGTTTGCGAAATGGCGTGTTTGTCGGCACGTAAAGTGTACGCCGTCGGTGTCATTCATTCATTCATTCATTCATCTCTGAAGAGGACATCGCGTTAGGGAGGGAGAACCCAGAGCGCCGTGAGGGCGACAGGTGAGTTCGGTGTGGCCCGCGCGATTTGCCTCCGTCCTGCAAGTTCTGCGCCCGCTCTGCTCCGAGGTGTCCGGGGCTTCCAGAAAAACGAGCCCGGTCTCTGGACCCCCGCTTTCACTTTTCCGCGTTGTGTGAGTGTCAGGGATGCTCGATTGTCCCCCAGCTGTCGCTGCGGAGGGGAACATTTCCTGCGACCGCGTTCACCTGGCGCTGTCAGTCCGGGCAGCGGGAGCGTGGGGTGCTGGGAAGGTCACCCGAGACAGCGGCAGCGACGATGGCAGCGGCGTCGTGTTCGCGGGCCGCCCCGCTCATTGCCACCGGACAAACGCCAAAACATGTTTAAACTCAACTCTGCACAAGGCGATATTTTACCAGAAAAAGGCCGTCAATAAATGGGAGGAAGACTTATAAATGCAAGTATGTGCGACGTTTAAAAGTGTCTGTGCTGAGGTACGCGGAGAAAGAGCCAGGTTTGCTCTGAGGTAATTTTTTTGACAAAACGGTGGCTCGCAAATGCTCGGCGGACCCGGCGGCTGGAACGAACCGCGGTGACTTCTGCACGGCCGCACACTGAGCGCAGTCGTTTTTTAAAACCGTCTTTCGTGCTCAATACTTTTGTCACTCCGTTAGGAGTGGCGATGCTGGAGAGGCGGGTAGGGGGGGCAGGCGAATGTGGACTACTTGAGGGGATTTTTGGAAGCGCTGGGGTGCAGTGGGACTGAACGGGGACAGGAGAGGTGCGCTCACACGGCGTCCGCTCGCCTCCTTCACTCAGCGCACATGGATGCCTCTGGCACCGGCAAGAGCCTCCGAAACCATGAGCCCAAACGATCTGGTAAGCGGACGTCGCTGCCAATGCTTTGCTTTTCCGACTTCTTTCTCCAGGGAGACTTGCGGTGATGCATAACCAGCTTTACGTTATTTTATCCGTCTGTGCAACAGGACGTTCTCCCTGCGTCAGTTCAGGGTAAGCACTGCATGTAGATCAACGGCAGGAATGGAGTTCGAATCAAAAACCTTCATATTATAAAGTGACCGCAATAAACCCTACAGTGCCTTATGCCTTAAGGGATGAAAAACATTTTTCAAACATATGCAGAATGCATACATTAAGGATTACTGTCTGCTATATACTGACGGTTTCATTTCTTCTGAATATTTAATAAAATATAGACCAAAATGAACATTCTGGGATTTTTGTATTGGTAAAAAAAAAACTACATGTAGCAATATAATGGGAAGGCATGTTATAATAAGATTACAGACATATTTTAATATTTTGTATTAAAAATTATACTGATATAATGCTTATTGTTCTTAGTAGACAGAAGGCTGGAATAACATGTTATTAACACTTGATCTTTCCTAGTGAAGTGCATCCAAATTCCCAGTGGTGGAGCTAATATTAGAATGACAGGAAGCTGTTTTTTTCTTCTTTAGCTCTTTTTTTAAACATTGATTCCCAAAGAGACTCATTCTAAGCCCTATCATGCTTGTTTAAACAGCCAGACATGTAACTGGGTCTGGACCGAGGCCCAGTGCTGAAAACACAGGAGATGGATGGACCCATAGAGGCGATCAGAGAGTCAAAGATATGAGTTTGATAGAAACCAGCTGCATGAGGCCTTGGGATTCAACATCATTCCTCTGAAACCGAGATCGCTTGGGGGTGTTCCTTGTACTGGCTTTACCAACAAGAAAACACAATCAAATAATTTCTACAGTTCTGTTGCAAGCTTTTAAATATTTTAATTTGATCTTTCACTAAATTCATGATTTATAAATTGGAAACATGCTCTGTACAGTGTTTTGAATCATATCAAAGAATATAATTGCACATTTAATTTGAAACTAACATAAGCGAGTATTTAGTAACATTTTGGAATACAGGTGTCAAAGTGTAGAACTGTACTTTATGTTTACCTCAGCTGCTATGGTCCCATTCTCTTTCTCTGATTTTATTGCATCTCACATAGGGTCCTGTGAGTTTTGGAACTCAACTCTTGTTACTATCAGTGTCTTCAGAGTTTAGCATAGTGCGGTGATTCAAGTGGGGTATTGCTCGAGAATGTCTTGCCTGTGTGTAATTTTAACTTTGGACACATGTTGACGCCCTTGCCTTGGCCTTCTTGAGGAACACACATTTGCTGTGACTCATATATATCATTCATTCTTGGGCAGAGTCTGCTGGGGAGAACCCTTCACATTTTCTCATATGTTGTTATGTGTTGAATAAGCAGTATTGTTGTGTTTAGAGGTCAGTGGCTGGACCGTTATACTGACTTTGTAGGTATGCTGTAGCTTTTCAGAAAAAGTTTTCAAGCTCATTATTTTGCTCCTTTATACAAGTTGCCACCAAGTTTAGAACATTACAGGAAATTGTCCATTCTGCAGTTTCTGATTCCTCTATTCCTGTTATTGTGTAGGTAAAACATTCTTGGTTCCCAACCGCTCAGGAGTACATTTCTCAGAGGTGGACCTGGAATCTGCAATGAAGCAACAGGAGAAGTACAGTCCCGTACCCGTCAAAGAGGAAGGTGTGGACATCATCAACATTAAGGGCATTGAAGACATTGGATATGCCCAACCAGACTCCATTGTAAGTTACTTTTTCAGCACTTAGAACAGTGTTTTCTTTTTTTTCATTTTCTGTCTGTAGGTTATTGATATTGGTGATAGTCTCTGAATTGTATAACCAGGTGACATCAGGGGCCTGACTAGATGGAGAAATTCAGGAGATCAAAATGAATGCCTCATCCTGTTACCTAGCTCCCAGTTCCATCCCAACTAACTACGGTACTATACATAGAGGCAAGCAGGAACAGATGCCGAAATATTTCAATAATGACGGCGTTATCCCTCTGGTTCAGTTGGACACACTGTGTTATTGTTGTTTTCCTCCAATGTAGATGGATGTCTCTGGGAGTCTGGAAAGGGCTGAACACAAATCTGGTGTGAATTTGAACCTTAGTGGATCCATTTGCTATGGCATGTGTATGCCTTACTCGAGGCATACGTAGTTGTAGTAGCTGTAACTTCTCACCATCTGAACTACAGTATGTAGTGTAATCCCTCAGTATCGGCATCTAATTTTTGCATGAAAATACGTTGGATACTGAAATTTTGGAAATCAAGTGCCTTTTTTCTGTCATTTTAAATAGGGGAGTGGGGGATAAATGATGCCCGTTCAAGAACATGTATATAACTGTCAGCCCATTTTTTTTAGCATAACAAAATACTGTAAACATGAGTTGTTTAATTATAAAACACTTAATGCTATTATTCATTTGCATGTTTATAATGTATGGTACAGTGTGTACAGGACATTACACATGTTAATGATGCCAGTGTCACCGTGTTACGCACAAGAGATGACAGGGCGCCTGTGTAGGGTTTGGAGCTCAGTGTTCTGAGATGCAAGATGTGTCTCACAGTAATTATTTGTGTCTTTGTTTAACGAAACAGCCAGCATTTAAATAAATAGGTTTGTTTGAAAAATGCACTCAGTAAATGTGACACAGAACAAACACAAAGACAAACTAGTATAAACAGCTAATAAGACACCAGCATGGGAGTGTCTTGCGTTAGACAAATTTGTGACAGCACTGTATGCAATATAGTTTACAACACATACAGTGTTTTTTAATCACAGTTCACTGGACAGTACTGTATGATATTTATTTATTTATTTATTTTTTACTTTTTGGTTCTTATTCTATTTAAATTTCTTATTACAGCTTCAGATAAAAATTTTTTTATATCAAACCTTTATTTTGGGATACCAATATAGAGATACACTATATGGCCAAAAGTATGCAGACACCTGAGCCTCATACCCATATGTGATTGTTGAATATCCCATCCCAAACCAATGAGCATTAATGTGGAGTTGTTCCCCCTTTGCTGCTATACCAGCCTCCTCCTTCTGGGAAGACTTTTCACCAGATTTTGGAGCACAGTTTTGGGAATTTGTGCTCATTCGTCCACAAGAGCATCAGTGAGGTCAGACGAGAAGGCCTGGCTCATGGTCAAGGTCATCTCAAAGGTGTTCAGTGGGGTTGAGGTCAGAGCTCTGTGCTTCCACTCAAGTTCTTCCACACCAATCTGGGCAAAGCATGTGTTCATGGAGCTTGCTTTGTGCACGAGGGTATCGTCAAACTGGAGCAGGAAAGGATATTCTTCCCCAAACTCTGGCCATAATGTTGGAAGCGCTAGAATGTGTTTGTATGCTGTACAGGTGCAGCTGAAACAGCTCAGTCATTAGAAGGGGTGGGGGTTCACATACTTTTGGCTATATAGTAGATTAATTTTCAGGTGCTATTGCAATAAAAATTCTGATATAGAGAGTTCCAGCACTGAGGGCTTGCCGTATTCAGTATAATTGTAAAATATATAACACGATACTATTAATTTTAATGTTAATTGTGTAGAAACAAGTGCTTTGTTCTTTCATTTTCATACCAACCTGCTGGCAGTGGAAGTGAACAGGTGATGTTGATTTCTAGTCTTCTACGTAAATTCTGCTGCCGTGAGTGTTCTGGTCCATTATCACTTCAGGACTTTCTCCTACCATCTGTTCTTACGGAGTCATTTGAAAATGACAAATTAGACTTTAGTATTCCTTAGGGGTGGGTAACTGCCTTCAAGTCAAGTTCTGTTCACGGCAACCCACTCCAAATCTTCACAGTAAGAGACGGTATGTAAGTGATTTTACAATTGCCTTCTTCCACACAAGAAACCTGTGTGATCTTGAAAACTCTACACAGACTGACCTGGGTTTGAGCATATACCTTGTTGGACAATGACTGTTGTTTTTCTGATGCATTTATTAATTATCTTGGTTATTTAATGCATAAAGAATTCAATATTTAATGAATTTAATGCATGAGAAATGATAGTTATGTTGAACAGGTGGATGCTGTAGAGAGCAACACATGCACCAAATATAGTCAAGTGGAAAGTAATAGCAAAATATATATCCTCAAACTTTAGTACCCTTATGTCGGTAATGCATGCAGGTGTGTGTGTGTGTGTGTGTGTGTGTGTGTGTGTGTGTGTGTGTGTGTAATGTATAATTTCTCTATTACATTTTCACTACAGATTATACAAATTATTTTTGCTTGCACAAATATTGCAGCTACTAGTTTTTGTCACTGGTGATGATGATGATGTTTTTCCATCTCTAAACCACAGCCCCCCCCCAAGTATTTACTCCAAGCATCTGATAGCACAACTACTTTAGATTTTTTCCTTTAGCACACTCCTTTCCTCTATTACCTCTACCTCTTGCAAATTCAGCTCTTTTCTCCAATCGTAACCCATTCTAGTCCAATGTATTAAAAACAAAAACAGTGTGACATATACATCATGTAGATGCTCATCTGTAACAGCTTCTGGCTCATGGTTTTTTAGGTGGGAGCCTTTTGTGGTTATTATGGACCACAGGACCATAAACTATTTGCATATGAGATGCATGTCTATCTATGCACATTCCATCAAGAAGGCGGAATACATGAATACCACAGAGAAACGCACCCACTGGCTGTTGTAACACGCAGAGAATAATGAATTATATATAACCAAACTTTGTTATTGTTAAACTTTCTGCATTTAGTATATAAGTATTGTTAATACTTTACATTGCTGTGTAGCACCGTGAAATTGTAAGATGTACATCAGATAGTAATACTAGTACCATTTGAGAAAGCAGACATACATTTTGCGCATAACACTACTACATGCTGCAGATGTTATAATTACCTGCATGTTTCCCATCCTAAATTCAAAAGCCAAAATTGAAATGCTGAGGATAATAATTGGCCTTTTTTGGTGTTTCATGACGTTCGCTACGCAAAAGCCAGACTTAGGGTGATAAGTGCTGTGAAGGAATATTGCAAAGCTTTATATGTATCAGTAACCATTACTGTACATGTGGAACTAAAATGTGTTGACATCCTTGCTGCTATAGATTATTTCCTATGTTCTGTAGGCATGACTTACCAGAGAACCAACTGGAAGTGGAAGTCCTGTAAATGCCTTGTCTCATTACTTAAGACAAAGTAATGCTACTAGCTCAGTAGTTTTCCGCTGTATGTTCTCACCTATGTGGTTCTACTATAAATATCAGAGCACCTACCAGCTCACCAGAGAGAGAGAGAGAGAGAGAGAGAGAGAGAGAGAGAGAGAGAGAGAGAGAGAGAGACATGCTGTATGGTGTGACTGCTCTTCCAGGCATCTGCTGTGATGAAATGTATCCAATAAAAGAGAATGTTTGTTTGGATCTTCTTAGCTCTAAAATTCCTCAACAATACCTGTGTGTCAAATTTTCAAGTCTTGGGGGGGTGTTTATAAAGAACAAACACAGATTGAGCTATGTAGATACAGAGATGAATTAAAGAACACAGGAACACCACATCTTACACAATTAATTTCTGAAAATGTGGTGCATATTAAAATTGAATATACCAGTATACAATTTTACATTATTTTAAATGTGAACGTCCCAAGCCTATCCAAAAATCTCAAAGCAATTTTCCCAAGTATTACTTAAGGTGAAATACTGTGTACCCCATTTAACATGTTACCACACAGTGCACACACAGGTCATCGTTGCACAGTACAGTATAGCACTCACACATGCATATGAAATACCACATCCTTTCTCACACACTGTTCACCGTAGGGAAGATCAGACATGTCTAGAAACCTGCGCTTTTTGTAACCTTATTACCCTCTTTCTTTGAAATATTTTTTCCACACACTTCTCTGCATTTTAGAGATATTACACTAACGTAGAAACTAAGTGAACGTGAAACTGTAAAGATATTAACAAATTATGTCCTTCACAGCTTGTTGTACTTCATGGTATTAAGTAACAGGCAGTTTGGCTCAGTTCTGCATTAGGGCTCTGCACTGGTGATATTGCAGAAAAGTTATGTACAGGTATGGTGTGTACTTGTATACAGCGGCTGCGTATACCAGGATTTACTCGTATATTGTATACAACACACCAAGCTCTGTGTCGCCCTGACAGCTCAAACATCCTACTTATTCTGTTGTTTTTGTTTTACAGTGAAGGCATAACAAAGTAAGAGATCAGATCGAGAACAAAATCGATTCATGATAGTGTAAATTTTGGTGTATAGGCTTTGAAGTAGAAAGCTGTCACATTTTCTAAATATAATAATAAGGAAAGGAAAATCAGGAAAAGCCAAGCCAAACAAGCCAAAGTACAAGGACATCTCCATGCAACAGGATTAATTCTTTCTTTAACTCTGACACACAGTGCTCTTTGTACACAAACTGCTGAGTTCTATTCAGGCAGTACAAGGCAGCCAACTGGTGACTTTTACCACATCCTTATGTTCCCTATGAGGAATGAACTCTGCTCCTTCTTCCTGCTTTGTACAGACTGACCTCGTGATTTCTAGTGGGAATGAGACCGTGCTTGTGAGGGGCTTTTTTCATGCCTCGTGGTAGCTTTTTTGTTATTCTCTTCTTTGCATAAAAAACAGTTTAAGTGTCCTGTTTTATGGTGTCTAATAAGTACCTGCAAACATAAGCAAATAATGATGCGAAACCAGTGCCTCTAGTTTAATGTGAAAGTTGGTTTCACTTTAACTAAAGACAACATTTATAGTAACTTGAAACAGTAATGCTGGTGCACAAAGTTGTTTTTCCAAACTTAGCTTGGACGTTTGAAGTTCTTTTTTCCTGCCAGAAATCAGTGTATGAACCAAAGTTGTCACATGATTCAATGTCAAAATGTAATAATGCAGATATGCAATTTTCTTTTTATCTTGATTTACAGTTGTGCTCCATTAGCTCTGTTGGGGGGTGGCCAGTGGGGGCCTTCTGAAGCAATGTTCCAAAATCATGTTGTAATAAAATGCGAATTAACCTGAATTAACAGGTTATTATTGCATTCAGTAGACAGCTGCTGAATTTACCCAACATTACAACTATGTTAAAAAAATTATCCAGTGACAACTGTAAACCCTACTTACTACACGGGGTATCGGAAGAAAATCTAATAGCATGACTAAGGCACAGATATTAAGAGATTCATATCTCAGTGTTATAGTTTTATCTAATATTAGCTCCTAGCTTTCTGCATGCTTCTCAAATAACAGGGTGGTTCAACAAACAGAATGGGAGCAGCAGATACACTTAGCACCATTTATGAAGGAGCAAGCTCTGTCTTGTAGTCACAGCCACCAGAGACTCCAAATAGTGATGGAAAGATGGCTGGGAATGCACCTGAAATCACTGGGGCTCCATCGTCGGAACCCCCACAACAGAAACACTTCGTAAAGGATGTGATATTTCATGGAAAGCTTCAAGTAAGTGGAGCAGGTGATAAACTGCCAGTTTGAAGTCCTGTCTTTAGATTTTGCACTCCATGATCTAGGCTGAGTTAATGTACACTTCCATATTTGGATTTTAAGTCATTATATTTTGCCTTCACTGCTAGTTTTGATACAGTAAGCAGCTGTATGTCGGATTTTCTATAACCACATATTTCTCTGAACTGAACTCGTATTCCCTTTTTTCTGTTTCACACCAGGTAAGGTGTAGATTGTTCACGCAAATACTACTGATTATATAATTTAATGTTCCTTGATTTTATACTTAAAGTTAGATAATTGTTTTAGGATATCTTATAATCAAATGGAAGCTCTTGCCAAAGACAGAATACAGAGACACGAGTCATGATCGTGCTAAGCTAATGCCAAATTCAGTATCAGTCTCAGATGACCTGTGGGCATTTTGATTTTCATTAGCTTTTATGTTTGGATATTAAGGCACTGTGCAAGTTGATATGTAATTGAAAGGTAATTCTTAAAATCTGAATCATTGTACCCCTCCTGTGTCCTGTGGTTGCCCAGCCATGTTTAAATGGAACCATTTAATCACGTTACATTTTCCCAAATCCTGTTTCCTGAATGAATTCATAAATTCTCATTAGGAAATTCCCTCTGGTTTAGTACAGAATGTGGAATATGTTTCTTTTCAGCCTTTGTGATTCTACTGTATTACCTTAAAATAAATTTTGTGCATGTGTAAAATTGACAGAACAAACTCCACTATGCCATTATATGATTTGCTCATATAAGGTGATTTGCAGTTAATGAAGGTCACAGAAATCCAGTTTAGTTGTACCAGACTGGTCTATGATCTTAATATGGAAGAAAGGGAGGAGTAAAATGAGAAAGTGTATTGCCAAAACAATCTATCATTATGTAGCCTCTCTCAGGTTTCCGAGTCAGTTCAGGAGACCATCATTATCATTTTACACATCAAGCTGTCAGTCTGATGGAAACAGGAACCCTCTGTAAGACATGTGTTTTTCACGTGGACGTGAATATTCCCTGTCCTACATCCCTCCCCTTGTTTGTGCTGCCTATCAGAAAAGCAATGTCAGTAACTTCTGCAATCCTACTGATAATAGAAATTCAGTGTAGTCTATGTATCATAGTTAGGTTTATGGTACCTGATCATCACATCCACTTACTGTTAGTTAAGCACCTTCCTCACATTTTTATAAACTTTGTTAGATTGACTTGTTCAGGTTTTTAGAACTCAGAAGAATATATTCAGTCCTTTTCTGGTCATACAGAATGTGTTGCATCAATGTCATTAGGATGCGAAAGGGTATTTAATTTTATCCATTGAAAAGGAAAGTTCATTTATTTTGTGTGCAAGTAATAGGCAATGAACTACAAACTACTTATAAGGAATATCAGCTGTTTTTATTGCAAATGTTGCTTTCAGAAATTAAGTCAAAAGTGTATTATTTTCTTTAAAAAAAACTATTGGCCCCATAACTATTAACAGATTCATTTTAATACTTTTTGCCCTACTCAGAACTCAAGTGGTATTTGCCCTGGTTTTAATTTGTTGGATAGTTTGATGGGTCTAATTAATTGATTAAATTTGTCCCTTTATATTGAAACTAAAAATAGTTTCCACTCCAGAAGTTTGAGTTAAGAAAGGACACAAAAGAGAAGTAGTTTCATTCACATGCTGGTAGCTCAGTATCTAGGCTGATCTGCTAGCTTTGCAAATACAGGGGTCAAATGTCAGAGCTGGTCCACTCTATGTCACAAAAGCTAAATGGAAACTTGGAAATTTCAGAAAACTTCCAAAACGTGACGTACATGTGCTTTTCAGTGCTGTGTAACGGGTGTCCTTATTTGTGTATGTGCGCACAGACACATCATCATGTTTTATCCCCAGTCTCACAAGTGTCTGACTCTCCCTTTTCTACCTAGCTCCTGAATACTCTGGTTCCCAACCAGAACGACCACTGTCGAGAGGGGCTGTACTTTCAAGACGGGCAGCGGCGTGTGGACTACGTCCTCACCTACCACATCAAGAAGCCAAGTAGCTCACGCCGCCACTCATCCCGCTTCACAGACAATGCCTTCACCCGCAGTCTCCGCCGTGGCCGTGGCCCTCCGCCGAAGGGGGATCCTGAGGTGGGGACCCAGGACCATAACTTACACTACCATGAGGATGACAAGCGCTTCTGCCGGGATGAGTTTGAGAGCAACCTGCTAGAGATGGGTCTGGGGCTGGAAAAGGATGAGCACGTAAGAATTTACCGTTCTCCTTCAGATGTTCACTTTCTTGTGGCTTAGTAGAATGTGTTCCTCTAGCAAGCTGGCAGACTTCTCTTGTTTGTAGGGTGGTGTATTACAGGATTTTTTTTTTGTCTTTGAGCTGTGGTCAGCTAGTTTTCTAAAAGCCATGGGATAAAAATAGTGCACAAAAGGAATATTTTAGTTAGGGATGGTGTTTTACCTCTTTGCTTTTCTGTGGTGATTGGTTTTGCTTCAGTTTTGCAAAGGGTGTCTTCATCTCTCAAAATGAAGCTTGAACTAATCAGGTACTCATTTTATTTATATTTGTATTTATTAATCTAACTGAAACTTTTCTTCACAGAAACTTATTGAGTTGATCTGCTTACAATGATTTTACCCATTTATACAGCTGAGTGTTTTTTTTCTTGCAACAGTTAAAGGCTAAATGTTTTGTTTAAGAACACTGTGGCAGGAAGCCGATTCAGATCTGGGTCCTTGGAGTCCAAGGCAGCAGGTGTCACCACTATGCTGCCTGTTGCTCAAAACACTGAAATTTTGAAGTTTCATGAGATTAACTGAGATAAAGTTCTTGTTCATCTGTCCTGTCAATGTAAATCTAAACCAAAGTTAAACTTTGCCTTTCATTTTATGAAAAACACTATAAATGTATGGTGTTTGGGAAATTAATTATATTGGTAAATTAACAAAGTTTAGAAATGCCCATATAACCACCTGAGCTGTGTGAGCACTGCATGCATGCTTAGTGCTGCTGTGCATGCGCAAAGTGCACTGACAAAATTACCACTCAAGCTCATGTTGGCGTTGCATGCCAGCAAGGCAATATGAAATCAGAACCCAGTGATTTCTTAAAATGCTGATGGCAGTAAGACAGCACCTGCCAAGAGGGGTCTTTCCCAAGCATCACTCTGCTGGCGCCTCGGTGGGAGGTAGTACATGTGATGAAGGTTGACAGCCGGTTTCTCGCCGCAGGAGCGGGCATAATGGGGGTGGGGTGCTCTGGAGTTAGGCCTGGTGTCTGGGAGATGTGTGCCTCTGCTGGGCATGGGTAGTGCAGGTGCTAAATGGGTCAGTAGTTATAAACTGGGACGTCTTTCCTTCACACATGGATGGTAGTACAGGATCAGCACAAATTCTGTGCATGTGAGGAGTTAAATTTTTAGAACATTGATCACTATGAGAGAAGTAGACTGAATTGGAATAAACTGTCATTATCATTTTGTTGTAGAAGTATAGACCCTGTGACATTCTCTTTCCTGAGAGACAGTGGACGGTGGAGTGTTCGAAGGTTACAAGTTCAAGTCATGTTATTAAAACTGCTGCTGTATGCAGAAAAAAGTACTTAACATGAATAGCTGTTTACAGAAGGATATGTTACATGACATGATACTCTCAGTGCATAGAATATTACTAATGAAAGCTTTTGCCAGGCCAGGGTTTTTCCTTTGTTCAACAGAAAATTAATAAGAAAATAGTAATTTCAGCAAAGTATGTATGTCAAAATCTTCTTTCATTTCACCTTCACTTTAATACTGGTAATGATTGCTGCACACCACTAATCTCTGATGTTGCGAATGTCTTTGAATGAATGCATTCGAATGAAAAGAGCGGGATGTGTCATCTTTGGATAGATCCTTTATAGTGCAGAACAGGGGGAGCATTTCACAGCTGTACTGCTGATTCAGCCAAATCTGTGTAAAAAAGACACATAGAATGGCATCAAGATGTGAAATTGTTCAAGTCGCATGGCAGTGGAAACATATGCAAATGACCTTTATTCACTGACTATTCTGTAGAGGAAAATGTGTCCAGATCCTTAGATGTGAATTGCTCCTTTTTTGAACAAGGAGTTCATTCAAAAGACTGATATAAGGGGAATATGTGGTGACATCTTGGTAATACCTCCCACTGACTGTAAAACTATTTTCCTTGCTCCCATCCGGAAAATGCTTTAGAAGCATTCGGACAAGAACAAGCAGGTTCCGGGACAGTTTTTCCCCCCACGCAATAAGACTGTTGAACCACTGACCCCTCCTTTGGACACTGGTTCATCAATCAGAGTTTCTGTCTGTATGCCCTTATCAGTTTGTGTGTTGTTGGTTTGGCTGTTGTTCGTTGGTTTCCTTATTTCTTTCATTCAGTAACCTTTAACTTCTATGTATATTTATATATTCTATGTATATTTATTTATTTACATTTTATTCCTTATTTATTTTTCTTAATTTCATTATTTATTATTTAAATTTCTCATATCTTATTTATATATCTTATTTGCTGAGGATGCCTGGAAGCAACACTTTTCATGGTCGCAGCACTGCTATGCTGCTGTTAGTGCACCCATGACAAATAAACCCTTGAAACCTTGATTTTGAAGTCCATAGATATGCACAAGGTCTTTGTATGTAGTGCAGTGTGTTTTGGGGTGGGGATGCAATCTTTAACTTGTTTACAACCTGAATAATAAATACATACATGCAATCTATTTTTTTTCAATAAAATACGAAAATCTTTAAGAAAATGTTGGATAAATAGGCTAAGGCAATTTTTTTGTGCTGACTTCTGTAGCTCCTCTGTGGTGTCTCTCTGCATTGATGGTGACAAAGGATCCACATGTTAATGTTATGGATTGGTCAGTAATTCGCATGGAATAGGACTTTTTGGCAATATGGTATTTGTAGTTTTATTCCTTTTATTATTGGTTGAAGCAGTATATAGAAGCAGAGATAGCACATTGAGACATTTCACCTCTGTGTACATACAGTGAGGGGCTGAGGGTCAGGTGGTCACAGTGCATCACAGATATATCCATACAGCATTGTTTAATAGGTTCCAGAAGGGTGTCCAAACAATTCAAAATTATTTTGAATTATCAGGTCAAATGTTCATTTTTGTAGCAGAAGGAAGTTAAACATCCAGATATTTACAGAGGGAACTTTAGTTGTAGATCAAAGTTTTAAAATACATTTCTTCACCAAATAGGTCAGAGTGAACAGCCTAATGCTCTGTAACTTCATAAAAAGAGAATTTGAGTTGTGGTTTAACAGCAAAATTGAAGGTGACAAATCAAAATTTATATTTATGATCTTTTGAATGGTTGCGTGAACTCCCTTCCAGTAAGCCTTCACAGAATGGGTGAATCTTGAGTGCCAGGGGCAGCTTTTCACTTGAAACAGAGCTGCTGTGTATCTGGAGTCATCCTGTGGAGATGCAGTGGGGAAAGGTATATTCTGTGGAGGAGCTTCATGTTTTGCTGCTGGATACTTTCAGAAGAACAGAGTGGGAAAACCTTTGTATTTATAGCTGACCATTCATGACCACTGAAAGATGCATCAAGGTGGCGTTCGCATGTCTCCCTTAAAGCATCATGGACATTGATGCCAACACTTGTTAAAATGCAGAAATTAAACCTCTGAGTTGTTCAGTATCTATTGAACAAGTAATTTCTCTATTTCAATTAATTCTGTCTGAAGTTTGTTCTCTTTGTGGTTGAAGTAAAATAAGAGTTGTAGATATTTTTAAAAAGTATGTACTGAAGAAGAAAAATTTAGTTCTTAGAAGTTCAAATTTAACCACTTACTGGTCTGAAAATGGATGTTAAACGCCCAGTAAATCTTTATACAGCTATTTCCGGAGACCAATTTGAATAATGTTTGTGGGAAGGTCTTGGGTGACAGCAACAGGAGACCAGAGAGAAATAATGCATGGAGTCCCCAAGTCTGGGAGATATGGAATGTGACAATCTTTTTTAATTAGTTTTAATATAGCCTAAAGTTAATAGTTAATAAAATGAAAATCTGAAATAGTTTTTATTTATTATAGCTATACTGAAGAATTTTACAGAACCTAATTGATACATAAATTGAACAACAGTTTTTTTGTTATATTTTTGATTGTGATGATAGGAAATAAAGTTAAAACTGTACAGAAACAAATACATGTTACACATGTGGAATACAAAAAACTAAAATGAGCATTACGCTGTGTACCCTGCTTCCCCCTTGTACTTCCAGGATATTCTGAAGACTACTGCAACCCTGCACTGGGCTACAGGTTAATCACAATGAATGGATGGATAGATTGAGGTGTAACAAAACATTTATCATTCACTATAATTTTAGCTGAAGTAGTTTTGACTGAATGTGACTTGGTCATTAAACTGGGTTACACCAATGCTGTTATAACCTCCAATCCCAACTGTCTAAGTTAAGGGGTGTGTTGTATTGGTTTATATATAATATCTATTAAATATTCTGTATTTGAGCCAAAGTATTTGAACCCTACTGTACTATAAAAAAGTTTTTATAGCTAAAGGATGTTAATACCCTCGGGAACCAAAGAATAGTAAGTTTTGAGATGGCTGACCTGGATATGGCACAACTCATTTGTTTTGTTCAAATGACCCATTAGGTGCTTGTAGCTTACATTGTGTGTTTCTCCTGCCATACCTACATCTCCATTCAGACATTACTCTTCATATCCCAGCAGATTGCAATGCCCTTTCTTATGCACAGTGAAACTGCCTAGACAAGCCAGCACACACTCCATTTCCAAGACTGCGTACAATGCCTATATTTAGAGTACAACTGTGGCCGTTGTATATCCAAAGTGACTCACTCAAAAAAGACGAGCTGAAAGTCTGTGTTACAATGAAATGACAGTATTTGTTGACTTCGGGGCTCTTTAGCTCTGCTTCTGGGAGGGCTGTAGTTCCTAGAAGGTTTTGATGTCTGGCCTTGAACCAGCTGATGCAAAGCACTAGCTTCCTCTGTATAGTCAGCTCTCCTAAGTTCTTTGTGTTGGTTAAAAATCTAGTGAACCTTTATGGTGCTCAACACCTAAATTCTCAGTACCCTGTTGCTGCTTACTATATTAATGCATATATGAATGTGGGTATCTTGTATATGTCCAGGGGTTTTTATTGCAGAGATTTTATGAAAGTGACAAAATGTACTGCTGGTCCACAGTTTCATTTCAATCTGGCTGCAGCAGAACTTAATAAATATTGAAACTAATAACAAAAAATGGCAGAACTATTCAACCTGCTGGTTATGGCATACAGCTGAAAGAAATTTTTTTAAAAAACTTAGTGCATGAAATTTATGCTTTCCTCAGAGCCAGTTTTAGCTCTTTTTATAATATAAACATTCAAATGCACAAGAAAAATATAAATCGTCTATAAGTAAATGAAAGTCCTTGTTAAAGGTAAATGAAAGTCAGTCACTTTAATGACTTCCCAGAGTGTATTTGTAAATAATATGCTTGATGTGATCCAGCTAACATTGTATATGCTACTGCATAGCAAAAAATTTACTTTGGGCTGCCATAGAAAAATGCTAATAGAATAGAATTGGTTTAAAGAGCATTGTTATTAGCCTTTTTCATTATAGAATCATCCGTGTAAATTCCATGACTTGAAAGTGTAATCAAAAGTGTGGGACTGTAAACAACCCACACTTTTTGTAGGACAGTTGTGTGGTCATATGGCACTTGTAAAAATATAGCAACACAAACAGCTGAAGGGGTATTAAAATAATAGAAAATGGTCACATACTGTAAATGTTGGACCCGTTCAGTTTTAACACGGTTAACCTATTCTGAAATAATGATTAAATAAAGTTGATAATTTAAGCAATTTGGTAACATTTATGAGCAAATCTTACAACTTTTACACCCTAAGTTACTTTGTAATTCTATTTGTTTGCCACTTCAAAGTCACAATCAATAAAAAATATATAATTGAAAGGTTGGTCCACTTACTGACAAGTAAGATTCTGTAAAAACCTCAGATAAAGCAATAATTCCTAAAATTCTCTAACACATCCATGCATTATCAATATCTGCACAATCAGTAAAAGCTCAATAATCAAGATGTACTTTAATTTATTCACAGATTCCCTTATATATAGTTAAAATAAATAAACATTTTCATTCAAACTTTTCATTTAAACATTTTTCTTTAAGCTATTAAAATTAAAAACCTTTAAAATGAACAAACTTCTCTCCACAGACTCCTATTCAGTGCCAGTTTTTAGCCACTTGATCCTGTAAACACATGCAGCTTTCTTCATTTTGTTATTAATAACAGTCACCCAGGAAGACATAGCCAGAGCTCTAAACACTGAATGTAAGGTGAATAAAACTTTGTCAAATTCTGTTTGGGTACTCTTTACTGACAACTAATGCCTAAATGTGGTAACACAGGTTATTTCCACTGTGCAGGAGAATTTTTCAAAGAACATAAACAATTAAAAATAAGTTGAAAAATATGTAATGCAAACATTTAGAATATCTGTGTATTTGGAAAGTTATTGCAATATTTATTGTAGGTATACTCAGAGATGCCAGCTAGCAGATCAGTCTGGCAGAGAGCTATATTTTTTGTTTGTACTGGTTTAATGGGCAATTGAAGCTGTAGTAATTGACTTATTTTCTGAATTGGGATTTGTTGCTCCAATAGAACAACTACTGTTTTTCATTCATGCTAATTATGACCCATCATTTGTTGTGGTTAAGGAAAAATGTTGGCTATTTTAGGGAGTTATATAACAAGGCACTGGTCCTCAAAATAAACAGCTTTCTCTATCAGGGTATTACACATGGCTGCCATAGGAAAAATAAATATACTCCATATATAAACAGCTTCAAATCATTCACATGTTAATATGATATGACACATTTCCCTTGCTTTTTACAGTACAATTAACAACAATAAAAATGCAAACAACGTTGCCAATGCAGTCATCTTGGATTCTAGGAAATGTTTTTAGGTCTTGTGATGTGCTGTATTTAGACCAATGTTGATATCAGTGCAGATTTTTTTTTTTAAAGTTAAATTTATGTATACATTAGGAAGAGACCAAATTTTGCTTGTATGAATGAATATGGCTTCCACAAGCATTTGGAAATGAACCATGAGGAATTTTTTAAAATGGCCTTCTAAATATCTTTACATTTTTGAAGGTAGAAAGTTTGTGGCACTGCACAATGTAAAACATGTTTTATCAGACATATTTTACCCCAGGTGCTCACTCAATTCATTCACTGGTATAGTCCATGAAATTGCCAGTGACAGGTATAATTGTATAACATTTTTAGACTGTATGGTGGGATTTTAGTGTTGCTAAACCTATTATCAACAACAAAATTTATTTGTATGGCACATTTTCATACAGAATGCTGTAGCTCAAAGTGCTTTACAAGGTGAAAAAGAGACAAGAATAATGATGGGTAGACCAGTCAATGAAAGTGTTTACAGATGAACAATAGGGTCAAATGGCCGGGTGGACAGAAAAAAAAACCAAAAAAAACTCCAGTTAGACTGGAGAAAAAAACAAAATCTGCAGGGGTTCCAAGGCCAAAGGACCACCCACCCCCCACTGGGCATTCTACCTAACAAAGCGATTTCTAAAACAGTCTTTTATGTTGTTCTACTGCACACAATGAAGATGGTGCCATGGACATCTGCCTTCGTACCATCAATTAAGGGGCTTCTTGGTGCTTAGATTGGGTGGTACTTCAAGAAGAACCTACCACAGAAGAACCGGAAAAGAAATAGCATAGAGTAGTAAAAATTAGTACAGGTCCCTGACCAATTTGACAGTAACCACAGCATGTGATCTAATTAGGAAAGCATTGTAGATGTGGTTGCAAGAAGGCCATATTAAACCACATAAGTTTTTTACTGGCTTTTTCAAAATGAATGATACTGGTGTATTCCCCATGCTAACACCAAACTTAACAATAGGTTTTCACTTCCTAAACACCAGAGCTCTAGACTTCACTGTTTTAAATTTGTTCCTAACCCAGGAGATTTTAGCAAAGCTAAGAGGACCTTAGTGCTATCAGCATGATAAATATTGGATTAAGTGAAGCCTTTGGGGATCTTCACAAATAGTGAACATATTGTAGTTTGTCAGTGATGGGTAACATTCTGCATGGTCATACTATAAGAGGTTTCACCAACATCAGCATTACTTCACTACCATTTTTACAGTGTTTGAACTTCTACCTATGGGGATCTGCACATTGCAACATGGGCAGCAGCAAGTGTATCATATTGCCATGAGAAGACTTCACAATTCCAGCCAGCATTGCAGCCACTTGAGAAACTGACTTGTTCATCTGTATTAGAATGTTTATTTTCTACACTATATAACCAAAAGTATGTGGACCCCCCCTTATAATGAGCGGTGTCAGCCGCAGCATACAAACACATTCTAGCCAACTGTGTGCTTCCAACTCTATGCACAAAGCAAGCTGCATAAACATGCTTTTCTCCAGCTAACACCTTCTTGTCTGACATCACTAATGTTGTCATGGCTGAATGGGCACAAATTCCCAAAATGTGGTGGAAAGCCTTCCCAGAAGAGTGGAGGCTGTTATAGCAGCAAAGGGGGGAACAACTCCATATGAATGCCCATGGGTTTGGAATGGGATGTTCAGCAAGCACGTATGGGTGTGATGCTCAGGTGTCTACATGCTTTTGGCCATAGAGTGTACTCCCATCTGTCAAATGAGGAGGCTGCTTTGCCTCTTTGGTAGGTGCTTCTCAGTGTCACACATTCACTCTCCATAACTGCACCAAATATCAGTGATGTTTGTTTTATTCTTACATTTTATCAGAGATCTTTGTTTGAGAAGTGCTGCTATTTTTAATCATTATTTATTTTGCTTCCAACCTTTAAAATGTATATGCTAATGTCTGGAATTAGTGTGGTTTGTTATGACACTCTGGAGAAACAAACTGTGTGTCATACATTCTCCACTTTATTCGAGACACGATTTCTCATGTCTGTTACAATCACCAGCGACCTGCATGATTTTCTCCATTTGGGTTTTGGGAAAAGTAGGATTTGTTTGTACAGCGACATATGTTTACACACAACTGTCAGCTGGTGGAGTTGTATTCCTTTTTTCATTTTTTGAGATAAAGCATGAATTTGTTTTTTCAGGAAACCAAAACTTGTTTACTCTTCTGGCTTTTTTTATATGGGTCTAAGATGTGGCTATGCAAGTGTACAGATAAGGAAGAGACTATATTTACATTAAGTGAACTTGTCAAATAGCTGGAATATTTGCAAAGGCCATTAATTTGTTCTTTATAAGCTTGGGGGCTTTGGATTGGTCTCTTGAACCAAAATATTCCATCATAAGCTTCATGGCACAGGGTATATACAGTTCTCAGAAATGTATTTACGCTGTATATTTCTGGGGTTAACCCTTCAACTTCCTGTTATCTCTGTATTTGACATTTCAGGGTTTATGAATGAATGTTATTTATTAATACCAAAACATAGATGGTTTTTAATCCATTCATAATTCTATATGATGCAAGTTGTACTTAGATGACAATGTATGTTTACACAGCTTTCTTTTCAAATTAGTACATGTTAAGATAACTGTCCTAATGAGTTCCCTTCTAGTTAGAATACTGCATCTTAACCATTGGATAAAAATGACAAAATCCACGTACTCCTAAATGTAGGGACCTCTGGAGAAATCAAAAAGCCTACACTGCAAAACAACAATCCTGAAATGGTCTTCTATCCACCGTGATGTCTTAGTTTGCAAAACATGCCTTTCTCCACAAGTTTCCTTAATGCTATGTGAATGTTGTATTGTTTGTAAGTTTGATTTCTTAGCTATTGCTGGAGTTATGTATATAATTGTTTCATGGGATCAGAGTTTAGTATTCATTTATTGCAGCAATAATAATAATAATAATAATAATAATAATAATAATCAGCATCATCATCATCGTAAGTTGGAAAAATTCACATAAAAAACAAACAAAATTCAGACCAACTTTCTTTTCAGGATGAATTTTTGTTGTTCATTAGTATGGTTTCGTTTAAAATTTTGATGATACTCATTATCAGAATTTTACTGTCTTAACACATTACTGCATATATTTTTTATAGACTAAAATTCCTGGGGTTGGATTTTTGAAGATACATGCCCCCTGGCACGTGCTGTGTCGAGAAGCTGAGTTCATGAAACTAAAGATGCCCACCAAAAAAGTAGGTCCCTTTGTTTCCTTTTATAGTTGATTGCAGAAAAATAACTTGTTTGCTTCTTCTCATTATGTTTTATCCATCCTATTGTTTGCACACAGGTGTATGAAGTGAAACAAGGGAGCAACCTGGTGGAGAAAATCAACACATTTATCTCTAAAGTGACTGAACCACTGCATCCAAATTTGGAAGAAAACAGGATACAGAACGTCAAACACCTTTCATACCCATTCTCTAGAGAAAAGCAGCACTTGTGAGTAATGCGCTTCTGAACTGCCATACTGCTGAGTGTTATGATGGATCTAACAAAACATTTACTGCCTTTCATTTGTTACAAGATGAATCATAGATTTCAATTCCAAGTTGGGCTATGTGTGGCTGACTTATGAATTAGGCAATTTTTTTGTTGAAATTTGTTAAAAAAAAAAATTTATCTTCAATATTTATTATACTTTCATAATCTCCTAACATATCTTACTAAACCTGGAAATGAGACAGTAGCATTTAGAATGTTTGGGAAATTATTCATTCTAAGTCCAACAAGCACAGGATCCTTCTACTGCCAGTAATGTGGAACTCAACCAGGCCGTACATTCTTCTATATTTCATATCAACATATTTCCATAGCCTCCGGTTCAGTGAAGAGTTATTAAATAATGCAGAATGCAGCCTAATGCTCCAATAGCCACCAAATCAAAACAAACTGGTGTAACTGGGCCAGGGATCAGCATAAACATACCAACTTACATATAAATCAGTCAGACTGGCAGATGAAAACAAATACAAGGGAATGGCTGTTTGTGTAAGATAAGCTGCAGTTTTGATATTCGAACAACATTTGTTTAAAAGGGAGGCCAAATACAGGTCCTTTGTATATAAGAGTAGTGTGGTAGGGCAAAAGCTATTTTAAGCAATAATCTTCCTCAGAGCACAGCTGAGCTTTTCCATACTAATGCTCAGCTACCTCACCGTAGTGTTGTGTGACATTCATTGACAAGCCTTGCTTTTCGTGTCTCTGGGACAGAATACTTGTCTTAAGCATGGTGCCTGAAAAACTCAGACCTGTCTTTCTATATTTTTAATAGGTTTGATTTGTCTGACAGAGATTCCTTTTTCGACAGTAAAACCAGAAGTTCAATAGTAAGTATTGTTATGTGGTGGTAGTGAGTGGCCAAGAGAATTCAGTTTTTTTGTGTATGTGCGTGCATATGTGATTATGGAGGATTAATAACACATACATAAATTATTTATCGTATCACATGGATGTGTACTTTTTCTTATTTTAATATTCACTGTAAGACTCATTTGTTCCAATTCCGTAACTTATTTCTGCCACTTTCTTGTAATAGGGTAACAAGAAAGCTGACTGTATGAATTCCTTTGGCACATGTTCCATGCAAATATTTTCTTCTGATGTATTGTTCTTGCCCGTAACAGGTTTTTGAAGTACTAAAGCGTACAAAATGCACTAAATCCAAGCATAGCATGGGTAAGTTTTCTGGAAAAAAAGCTATTCTTTTTAGTATCATTCTTAGACTGAAAAAAGCAGAGAATTCTCATGAAATTTCCACACCCAATGAAAGCTTTCAGTTTAAAGGAAAGTCCATTATATTTATGGACCAAAGCTAAGATTATTTTGGAAGACAGATATACTATGGAATTAATTCAACACAATGTCATGTTTTCTTCTTGGGTTTGAATAAAGTTCTTGCCAATTCAGACTCCCTGGTTAGTTCAACTGGACAAATCATACATAGAAACAATCATACATGCCAGATTTCCGGTTTCAGTCTAGGACTGGCAAGTTATCGCCATGGTTTAAAAGTATAAGTACCTGAAAGCAAGACTCTGCAATATAGCACACAGTCATTGCTTAGCTTTCCCACACAATGCCAGGAAGCCACTTGCACAGGAAGAAGATGTAGCTGGTGAAAACCTGAACTTGAGCCCCGCATCAGCTGCCCTCTGTATCCTAGCTGCCTACACAATATCAGTAAAATACAAAAGTACTTACACAGCAGTCCCTTGGTATCCGAACACTACATCCATATTTTCTTTGTTACGGCTTTTGAAAATTAGTACCTAAATATTGGTATTTGAACAGAGATTTTTACTACAGAGTTTTTATACGATGCTTGTCCAAAATCATAAAATCAATACACAAATAAAATTCTAAATAAATTTTAAAAAATCAATAAATAAAATGTCTTAGTGTACTGTAATAAAAAAATAATTATGTAATTTAATGCACTGGATTGTATACTGTTTTTGAAAGGGAAAATTTGCAATGTGCGCACTCCCGCCATGGTGTCTTTTCACCTGTTTCTCAAAGCAACTAGTATTGCTTTTTTTGAACTCATTTATGCTAGGTTGTGTATTTAATTTTTAAAATAAAACAATTTATTAAAATGCCAGTTGATGTGTCAAACAAAGATCAGAATGCGGCAGACTGTTTTGACATGTCTTTCCTTTATTCTACGTCTCATAACGCTGAGCTCCCATTCTAAACCCTACACATGTGCAGACACACCAGCAACAATAAAATGCTAAATGTCCTGTACATACTGTACTCCGCTTTATAAATAAGCAAATTAATGACAATATTAAGTAAGTTTTCTAATTAAGTAAGTGGTGTTTACAGTATTTTATCATGTTGCATTGATAGTTATCCAGGTCTTTGTGTATGGGCTGGTAGCATACTTTTTATCTATCTTTAAAATTATGGGAAATAGGCATTTGTCATCTGATCCCATCTGGATCCTTCAGTATCCAATGCATTTTTCAAGAACAAATTAATGTTGGATACTGAAGGATTACTGTATATTACATATATTTTTATACATTAAACATATAAATTTTGGAAGAAGTGGGGGGGTGTCAAATTTCTAGTAGCAGTGTTTTTTTTTTTCTATTGTACTTTTTCAAAATAATTAATCACTGATACAAAATACCAAACAAGGGGCTTTCAGCAAGCACAGTGATGAGCCCATTTACACAATGTTTTAATATCTTTTATCCATTTATATGTGCACTGTAAATTAGTGTTCTTGCTTCATGATCACTCATGGTATTTTCCATAGGAATCACCAGTCTGCTTGCAAATGGGGTTTATATGGCTGCATATCCTTTGCATGATGTGAGTATTGGTTAATGAGAATTTTTAATCCATGTTAAATTCATGTATTAGTATTTCTGAAAAATGTCTGCAGTTGTACTGTATCTTGCGTTGTGATATAAAGGTTGGACAGCTGTCGATTTTTGAACCGCATTTCTCAAGATAAAAACTCCAAAGTGAAATGGTCTTAAGCATGTCATGATCATTCTCATCTCCATCGCAGGGTGACATAGATGGTGAAAATGCAGACCCCAACGACAGAAAGGTAGGCACTCTGTAGAAAGTCACTCTGTTTACTACTGCTTTTTATGTGGAATCATCAAGGGTCCAAGGTTTGAGTAGGAACATGGTATCTCTGCACATGGTGAATGTTACTACAAAGCTGGCAGCTGCATCTGGAAGTGTGTAAACAATCTTACTGGCTAACCCTGTCCAGCTCTGGTAATGAACTTTGTTGGCAAAAGGGTCCTGATTTCTCCAAAAGACAAGGATAACCTGATGCACAATGGAAATGTCTTCCCTCTTTTATCAAGTCATTTGGATGGCCAGAGTCATCTGGGTTTCCTCAGGCCCTGTGCATGTTGTTGTATAACTATACTGAAGACTTATGAGGCAGAGTCCTAAACAGCAGAACTGTGCAAGACCCTGGGACAAAGGGGCACAAGTGACCATAGGACCTTGTACTCCATCTGTTTCACAAATACTGCATCTCTGCTTTACCAAACAATATTGGTTACTTGCAGCCCATGTGAGTATACAAACTTCAGATGGGACACAGCTTTAATGTAATTCCCATAAACCTTTGCCCAGGTATCAGTGAGCCAGTTGCTACCTCCTGAGAATGTGTTAATTGGAATGTGAATTATTTTATACAGAGAGCTTTGTGTAGTCAGTTTTTTACATCTCATTGTCCCATTGGAGACTTGATGTCCTCTGAACCTGATCTTCATGATGCTGAGCTCGCAGGAGATGAACCCAGCATGGTCTGCTGCTGTTATAGCTCAGCCACTTCAAGGTTGTATAACTTGTGCATTCAGATATATCTTTGTCCGTAATACTGCTGAGTTGAGCTGTTATTTTTGCACAAGAGGCCTCTCTGTTAGCTTTAACTGGTTATTCTCCTCTGACCTTTCTCATTAACCAGGTGTGTTTGTTGTTTTGTGTTTGTTTTTTGGTATATCTGTAAACTCTGAAGTCCATGAAAATCTAAAGTATGTGGTTGTCTCTGTGATGCTGGAACCCCTTCTTCTGAAGCCAACTCTCACACCACATATAAGCTATGACACTGTAAGCACTCCTGCAGAGGATGAGGTCTTGCCTAGGGAATATACATGACCTTTCAAAAGTTTGGAATCATAAAGGAGCTGATTAATAATTCAGTCTTTATGTACGATTAAATAGCCCCATTTCAACCACTCAATACTCCAGTCTCTTAACATCACATTGTATTTCCTAATCTTTAAGTAATGATGCTAATTTGATGTTGGAACTGAAAAGTGAATGAAAGGATGCTGAAAGAGTGCATAACAGTCTTTCAAGCATGATGGAGGAAATATAGTGGTATTGGCTGTTTTGGTGCTGGCAAGATGGGAGACTTACAGTGAGTGAACTGAATATTGAACAAGCATGGTTATAACTTTATTTAATAAGGGTACACCATCCCCTGGGACAACTTGGTCAGTTTATGTGTGAGGTCTGCAAGATGTCCCCTTACAAGCCAGTCACACCTATGGGAAGCACGGGGTGAAGCATCACATTTAATATCTTAAGAAACGGACAGCTAGAATGCCTAAAGTCTGCAAAGCTGCCATAGGGGGATTCTTTGAGGATAAGGTTTGAACAATGGAATTGCTATTTTGAAAAGAAATATTAATTTATGACATTGTTAAGATCTTGACTGTATTTGACTGCATATCTTTGTTTGAAAAAAGAATCAATTTTTATCAAAAACATGAAAACTCCTTGGTGATATTTAAACCTTTGGATGGTAATGTAAGTATGTTAAAATAGAAAAGATGAACAGAATGCAAAGGGAATCACAGAACACTGGCCCAAACAATTTATTTACTCCTTGTCACTGAACATCCAGTATTTTGCTTTAAGGAGGTACTCTACTAACTGATGGCTTCTCCTTTTGGGGTAGCATGTGGCATGATCCTTGAGGTGCCTCTGAATGACCTCTGCAAGCCAAACAGCTAATGGAGACAGAGCTGTACTCTCCAAATACTGCTGGTCTCTTATCTTCCCTGCCATCTGTCTGGAGAACTGTGATGCACTTGGCCTGGTTTGCTGCTAAAATGTTCAGATAGGAGCTTTGCTGGAGTAGATATTATGTTGTCTGAACAGTGTAAACAGGCAGAAGTGTTCGTTGATTAAACGAGTGGGTCAGAACCGGGTGAGGAATGAGAAATCTGCTGCACTCAGCAAGAACCACAAGGTTTACAAAGCAGCATGCAAACTGTTCAGACACACAAAAAAATGTGTGGCAGTGAGAAGGTCTTACAAGGAGATTGTGTAAAGTACCCACTAGCTGCTTGTGAAAGGAGAGGTTTTGGTGGCAGTGGGTGAGGCTAAGTCAGCCAAATCCTGCTGCTGTACCAGCAGGCTGCTCTGTTGGTAGGAAGCGAGATGTGAGCATGTGTCCCAGCACTTGCTGGCCACTCTGGGCACAGCACTTGGGACCAGTTGGTTTCTCACCGCACTTTCTAAATGCCAAACATTTCATATTACACAGATTTTTTCTTGCGACATTCATCGGTGGACACCTTTTCTTGAACTGTCCTTGGCAAGGTTGAACAAAGCTGCTCCAAGGACCACAAATACGGAAAGACAGAATAGTCAGTGTGAAAAGTCTTTTACTTAAATCATCGTAATTTTTTGCTTATATAATTGCAACTTTTCCGTCTGTTCATTTTTTTGCATCCGGTTGCAGTTTATTAGCCTCAGGTGGGCTCAGGGTAGGAGGTGTGAGAAGGCAGAGGTATTTCAGAAGACCAGTGTTCAGTGCGAGTGTTGTTCATTATAATTTATTACTGTAAAGTGAAAAAATAATAATTTAAAAATATTACACAGGTCTTTGCTCACAAAATCTCAAATGGTAGAAGAACAATTTGTGATTGTTTTTGCTGAGCATCTCATATGAGCCTGTTGTCCAGGATTATAAAATAATTTGATATTGTGCAGATTGATTTTAAGCAGTTTATGGGACAGTTTTAATGAGAAGTGTACCTCTTATTGATAGGTACATATAAAAGTAGCACTTTTTGTATAAAATCTTCTTTTGCTGACATTGACAAACTACAGGGCTGCAGCAGGAAACATGAGCATGCAGTCACATGAGAAACGGGGTCTACAGCTGCGTTCTTGCCATAGAGCAAAATCACATGAGTAGATGGCATGAATGTGACTGGTCTATGTGCCAGATAAATCTGAGATCACAGGTAACCAAACCTCAAACCCATGACCCTAGTTTGTCAGTAAGCTTTGTGCATGTGAGTCAGGAAGATGTGCCAGAAGTAAAATGGCCACGCACAAACTTTTGGCCATCGTTCTCAGTAGTATCTGGCTTTGTTCTGTCTTTTTTGTGGAGTTGTGATACTTTTATCTTTGGACAATGAAAGGAACAAGGCTCTTGAAAATTACAAAGGACTTTATAATTTTCATGCTTTTTTGCCTAATGTTTATCACTTGAAAGGTACCCTAAGCACAAGTTGGAAATTAATGCTATGTTTACCTTAGTATCTTGAGAAATTTGTGTTTGCAAAATTATTTTACCTTTGTGTAGTTTAACATGATTGTTTTTTTGTTTTTTTTGCCTTAACCTAACATCTGACATTTATAGGGCAGGAATAGGTGGATTTATAGTGGTGTTTTTCTGCTTTAATTATATATTTTGCCAATACAGATAAACATGATTAGGTTTTGCAGTACAGCCATTATTGTTTTGTTTCTGAAGCTGCAAAGGACACAGTGCTGCACATGAAGGTTCATGCATATTGCGCCACTACAGAATCCTTAGCTGCTAGCATCCTGCAAGCAGTCTGTGCCTGGACAAGCTGGTGGGAATGTTCTTGTTGGCCTGAAGTTTTGTTATTACCCAGTAAAATGAGATAATTCTGTATCCGAATCAACTCAATAAAAAAGCTGTGTTTAATGGTGCAAAATCACTGTCAAATAATGAGTGCCTCCATCACTAGCTTCGGTAGTTAAGTAAAGGTAGTTAAGTAAGTAAAGGAAGTAAACACTTTCTGTATTTAAAACGTGTTACTTCTTTGTGTTTAGATATAAAATAATCAGATGTGAAAAGCTAGAATAAAAGGTTATAAAGTATTCTAATGTCAACATTATATTCAATATTAGAATAGCGCAGCCCAGTGTAAACATATCCTTTGCTGGGACAAGTGTATGATGTTTCTGAGCCCCGCAGCGGTGTTATGCTAGATTGGGTTTTCATGCAGGGTCATGTCCCTTCTCACTGCTCCTGTCACACACACTGCGTCATGACATCTGTCATCAGCTAAGGGAAAAGGACTGGCCTTTCTCCTGTATTGCCTTTCGTTAAAGCACACATGGTCTCAGTACTTTTACACACCAAAATACCTTTCCTAATGCCTGTAAGGATTAATGGTCTTTTCCTAAAAGCCCTGGAGCTGTATGAGTTCTTATGTTAGATAGAAGTTACTATAACTTATCCAAATCACAACACTTTCTCAAAGTGTCTTACTGCCTTTCATTTAGCTCTTGTACGAAGAATGGGCAAGCTACAGTGTGTTCTACAAATACCAGCCAATAAGCCTGATCAGGTAAGACTGAACTCTGGTCTGTCACACTTGTGTTTACAGTTCAGTTGTTCGGTTGATTGCCTTAAGCTTTTCCCACCTTTTCATTTTCCCTACCAGAAAGTACTTTGGGGAGAAGATTGGCCTTTACTTTGCCTGGCTAGGTGTGTACACCCAGATGCTCATCCCTGCTTCCTTGGTTGGGGTCATTGTCTTTCTCTACGGCTGTGCCACGGTTGACGACGATATTCCCAGGTAGGGCATTACAGCACTGTCCAAAAACTTTGTGGTAGTGACCGTTGGACAAAACTGGAATCTCGCCTCTTTTAAACATAGCCAACAGAATTTTTGTCCAGCACACCAAATCAATTTTCATCCTCAGCAAAGTGGTTCATATTAAATCCCATCTGCTATCCTGCAGGTCAAGTGTCTAATAAGTGTCAAATCTTGCATCCCCAATCATTATAATATGCATCACCCCAGAAATATTAAAATATTCAAAAGATTTTCAGATTAGGTCTGCATCCACATTATCAGTGCCTGAAATGTACTACTTTACTGCTATTTACTTTGCTGTTAGTTTTTAACAGTCTTATACAACTCAGAAAAGCTTACAGGGACATTGAAGAATCAGTTTAATGGACTTTTCACTTACATTTGACGCACTGACTATAAATCACATTCACAGTTTTTCCCATTATGGGTACAACTGTTTAGGCTACCCCACTTAATCCCTCCTGCTAACCAGATAAGAAATGCCATCCAAAAAAGTGGTGATGTGCTTCGTTGAACCTAAAAGCTCAAGTTAAAAAAAGCACTTGTCCCTTTTTGTGAAAGAGGAGGTGATGCGTGATGAATCACATTTGGCCTGACCACTGTACTTCCCTCTGTTTCTTGTCATCGCTGCTGTATTTTGACACACTTTTCTGTGTTTTGAACAGTGTCATTGACCCTCCATTCTTTCCCAAGAATTATCTGCCCACTAGTGTCTTTCGTGTTCACACCCATTCTCATGGCAGGGGTTTCCATACAATAATTGTGAAAGTAAGATGATGCTGAGTTTTGATTTCCCAGTGTACGTACAGTATGTGTAATGTAGATGATGGCTTAAGATGTCACAAAATCCAGGTGTATGGATAGTCATTTTTATATGACTTATTTCCACATGCTTTCTATAGGATTGTATGCATTTAATCAGTTATGAAATGTAACTTAACATAGCTGTCCATCCTTAGCATTTACTTATAAATGTAACTGAATATATACTATATTTCTAGAGACGCTAAACTGTTCCCTTTGTCTGAATAACATAATAGAATGCGGAAAGGAGCAATAAATGATACATTATTCTTCACATCTAATCTTATAGGAAGCAGCAAGTTGCAAATCAAGAATTTTTATAATTAAAATTCATCTAGGTCATCTGTCTTACACTGAACATTTAATGACAATGTTGTTTTTGGTGGGTGTAGTCTGATAAAAAACCATATATCTTTTCATCAAATAAAGTTTATATTCTCATTATCTTGTGTATAATGTGAAAAGGGGGTAAAATAAAGGAAATTCAGGTTATCGCATCCCTGGAGAACCACCCTGATTCCTGCTAATGGATTATGCTGATTGTGTGTTGCGTTTCCCCTGCCCCCCCCCCCAGCATGGAGATCTGTGACAAGCGGAACAACATCACCATGTGCCCACTGTGTGACAAGGCCTGCAGCTACTGGAAGCTAATCACGGCCTGTGGTACAGCTCGGGCCAGCCACCTCTTTGACAACCCAGCCACCGTCTTCTTCTCCATCTTCATGGCCCTGTGGGGTTAGTGCCAGCTGCACTCTTCTCCCAGCAACCAGACAGTATTTAAGTCTATGAGTAACTGAATATTTTGAGCACTGTTAAAGCTAAAGTTCAAAATTATGTGTTTGTGAAGAATACTGCCAGGTTTGCACCTCAAAACTGAATGTAAAAGAACATATTGCCATGTACTTATTGGCCAAAATTTCCTATACAAGTTTAAAAATACTTAATTTCAAAAAATGATTTTGTACTCCTAAAAATATTTTTGAAAGAAAATCAAATGAATTTATTTCTCTTTATCAGTTTTGTTTGATGTGCTAACAGAGGTGATTTTTTTTAGAAGAAGAAGAAATTACACGATTTCTCCATTGCTGACATTATTAAACATTTGGGTCAAACAGAGGTGATGCTGACCAGGAGAACCTTAAGCGACAGTGTTCCACACCAGACGTGTGCCTCTGAAAGCATCCGAGTTTTTGATACTTAATTTAAGGGTTTGACATGTAATATAATTTAGCTGAGTCCAGTTACATGGAGTAGCTGGTTTACTGTATTTCCCTGCTGCTTTCAGTGCACACCTGACTTTACAACCTGACTAAACCACAGCTTTCTGGAAATTAGGCTCCTTTCTTCAAGAAAAATGCTTTTTTTCTTTGCATTTCAAAAGCCCAAAACAAAGTGGCTTTTATATGGGATTTTTGCCTAAATATTTAAGAGTCTAGGAATGAATGCATTTTGCCAAATTTCTGCCATGGCTTAAAATTCTCTAGACTGCAGTTACTGGAGGGAAATCTTCCCTTTTACTCCTCACTTTAACTTTCTATCAAACACACTCTGTCAGTAATATCTTACTATCTGAGGCCCTGTACATTCCAGAAGCAAGGCCTCAAACTTGAGCTGGACAAAGAAGTTGTTTCGTTCACATTCCAGTGCACTGGACATTGTCGCAGCACTTTGAATGACTGCAGGAAGCAGTTCACTTGAGCACTGCGTGTGGCTGTGGATTCAGCTCCAGAGTACAGCTTAATGTACTGCTCTGCGTGTGTTTTGGCTCTTGGATGTGTTGGTGGAAGATATGCATGTAAAGGAAGTATATTTTAGTTGAGCTTTTAAACAAGCTGCTGGGTCAAACTGTTATGTTGGCTTTTTATAAGTTAGTAATGTCACCTGTTGTCAAGGTTCAATGAAGGGTTCGGTGTACTTTAAAAGCAGCTGAGAAACATTCAGTTTTATGAAGGCTTTGTTCTTTGTTACTTTGGCTGTTTTTACGGTGGACACTCACCAAAGGCTCCATGTATTGCATATAGTAGTCATGGTGCTACGGACTGAAAATGCAGTGTTCAACTGATCAGAACTTTGACCATTGTAGTTGAGGAAGTTAATGACTTTCTGTCAGTGTTGGCCCCTGGTAATAAGAAACAAATCACTGAGTTATAGATCAGTGTGTATGATGTAGCAGGTTTATTTCAGTTTTGTTTAGTTTCGTCTCCTTCCAAAATTACACGAAAATGAACCAAGCTTCTCCGTCCAGTAAGAACCCCCCGAGTCTAATGTTAATACTGAAACAAATATTTGTCTCTGTATTTTGAGAATGTTTTGAGGGTTGGCAATTTGTTAGCAGTACAGATTATAGTTCTCTTTTGTGCAATGTTAATTTTGGCAGTGTGAAACGTGATGGTGCTGGTTAGATATATTGAAGGATGCTCATTGTGTTTTGCAGCCGCTATGTTTATGGAACACTGGAAGAGGAGGCAGATGAGGCTGAACTACATCTGGGATTTGACAGGTTTTGAAGATGAGGAGGTGAGACAGCTGGCTTACTTCTACCTGTCTACTCAGTTGTGTTTTATTCAGTAACCTAGAGAACACCAAAACTCACCAAAATTAACATGTAAACCAGTGCAGTGGGAAAGGGCAGTAAGAGAAACTGAAGAATGAGCCAAGTCAAAGGAAAGGTGTAAGGAGCAATAATGCAAGTAAACTGTGGTCTGTTAATTACGCAGGAGGACATAATCTTGGTTATAGCATCACAGTGAGTCTGTTTACACAGTACTGTGAACGATTTTTAGCTTAGATCCTTAATTTCACAAGCCGTAACCTCCTGCGATGATGATGAAAGTTTTAGGTTCTCTTCTCTGCTTCTATAAACAGTTCTATCACTTTAAGTGACTTTTCTGTATTTATTGACCCAGTAAAGAATGTCAACTTTTGGAAGTTCTAAAGCATTAAACATCCACCTACCAATTGGTCATTAATTTGAAAATATGCACTGAGGGTAAGCTGTTTCTGTTACAGGGAGAAACATGAAACAGAAATACAAAGTATGACTCAATCATTCATTTTCTCTTTTTGTTTTGGTCTTTTTTGTCTTCGTTTCCTGAAGGAAGCACTAAAGGTTTGGAATTATTTTTGTCTGTATTTTGGCTCTACAGTGATGCCTCACTGCTTTCTTGCACCACTCTGGCCCTCTTCTTTCTGCAGTCCGTCATCGAAGAGCCTTGGAGATGCTCTTGCACCTCACATTAATGCTCTCCAGCACCCTTTTATGATCTTATCTAAATCCTCTTTTGTCTCTGGCAATGTCAAAGCACCAGTACAAACCTGTTTTCTGTCTGCTCCAGCTGGCTTGATCACACAGATTTTTGTCATATTTAATGGTAATTTGCATCTGCACTGCCTTTCTACCCTCCCTCGCAAATTAAAGGTTGCTCAAGTTTCCAAAGTGTCTCCTTCTACCTTCTTGGGATGTTCTTTGCTTTCCTCAAAATGTGGGTTTTAATTCTCTATATTAGGCAAGAGCGCCCAACTTGTATGCTCAAGGACCAACTGGTTGTAGATTTCGTTCAGTGCGAGTTTCCATTACATGGATTCTGGTTCTTATCACTAAAGTGGATTGTTTACATGATAATCCAGTAACTGTACCACGGTACCACAGTAACTCGGTTACAACTGGCCATTTTCAGTTTTGAAAAGCCGAGGTCATCTACTCAAAGTAAATTCTTTTTCTGATTATCACCACAAAGGCTTTTCCCTTATATGATCTGCAGCTTTCTTTAATTTTATGTGACTGTTTTATAAATGCAGCATGTAATCAAAAAGATGAGTGATTTAACACAATGTAGTTCTTGTGCATTTCTGTTTCTGGGATGTACTGCTAGTTTCTGTCAGACTTCTGGGTTATGAGCTATTGTTATTTATGTGTTTTATCTCACCTAGGACCACCCAAGAGCTGAATATGAGTTCAGGGTCATGCAGAAGGCACTGAAAAAGGAGCACAAAGCTCAGAAGGTTTGTGTTATTTAGAGGTGGTGTAGTGATTTTATCTGAACTTACTGAAAAGAAGTTGCTGGATTCACAATGTGAGGTGCTTTTTTTCTGAGTCACTTTAACACTGAATTAGCATCTAGCAACATTCTGCCTTTGTTTTAGACAGTTCTCCAAAGTTCAAGGTCTCCTACATTTTACTTTTGTTGGTATGGCAACAGCATGATTCCAGTGACTTGTGTGCTGTGATTACATTGGTCATCTTGGGTGACTTTTTTGTCCATATCCTCCTAAGGGTACAAACCTTCAGATATAAAGAATGAGTCCATGAAAAAGTGGAAGCAAACAGTTCAGGCACTGGGTTTCTTCTGCTAGAACTTTGCGTGTATTTCCCTGGTCCGTCATAAATAACATGTAGCTGTCACTGACAGACATTAAAAAATACAAATGAAAGAAACTTCTTTGAAGCTGATTAAAATTATAACGTGTGTCCATTTTGGCTGGCCTGATGGGTAAAAATAAAGCCTTAAGATTTTTACTTTCAGCAGAATGTAGTGCTAATGATCTGGGTGATGGATGTATTTGCACAAGCATTTCCTGGGAGTAACTTCCACTGTGGAAGAAAATGTTGTCTGTTCTTGTCAGACCAGTGACCATTAATAATGCCAGTGGCTTCAATAATGGCCTCAGAACCATTCAATGATTTTTATTTTATTTTTTGAGCAAGGTTTTTGTTTCCTTGAGTTCAGCACATAGTCAAATAGCTGTCAAAATAAAATTGCTCTCCATAAAAGTCATGTGGTGGGTAACCCGGTCTTTGTTGTGAGGTTTTGAAGCAGTACATTCTTTTACGATTGCCTTATCTACTGAACTGAGTATTAAATGACTAATGTATAATAATAAAGAAGCAGTTTCCATTTTATAGTTAGTCAGCATGATGTTATTTGGGAAACATGGTGTTGCTGGAATGAAGAGAAACCTTTTTTTCCCCCACTGGCAAAGTATATGTGATCATTTGTTGGTGCTGATATTGAGAATATTGTGCCAGTGCTAACTGCATTTTTCATTCATTCCCATTAGCCAGAAAAGGTAAAACTGACTTGTAAAGACAGACTTCCAGCCTATATGACCAACTTGGTGATGATGTTGTTCATGGTGAGTCCTCCACACTGATAAAACCTTTTATAATATAATAATTGTTATAAGTACTGTTATACTGCAATATAACCATTAAAACAAGTGTTAGCACTATGCTGTGTCACCAGATTTGAGCTAAAAAATTTCCCTCAAAAAAACTTGCATTTAGTCCCGACATCTCTGTTCCCTAGATTGGTGTCACTTTTGCCATCGTGTTTGGGGTGATTGTCTACAGAATATCCACCACTTCAGCCTTGTACATGAGCTCAAACCCAACCACCCGATCCAATGCACAGTTGACTGTCAAGACCACTGCTGCCATCATAAATTTAGTGGTCATCCTCATCTTGGACGAGGTGTATGGTGCTGTGGCCCGTTGGCTCACCATACTTGGTAAGTGTAATCATTTTACAGTCTTCACCTTTAGATATTTTATCTGTAGAAGCAGCTGCATTCTAAAATACCCCAATAGTTTTTATGTTTCTATACTGAAAAAAAAAAATCAGATTTGCAGTAAGAAAGTGAAATGCTGGAAGTTCATCTCAGACACTGAACTGGTTCCACACCACACTAACATACTGTACATCTGCGCTCTTTTGAAATGTGCACGTTTTTAGGTGTTGACGCAATGAAGCAATTACTTATTTGCTTTATTAAAGAAGTGGTTGAATTCATTAAATCAATTAATGCTGTGCTGAATTAGTAACGCATAGGTGTAACTAGAGCATACAAGTCATATGTTCACAAATACTGTGATTATGGATCACTGGCCTGCAGTACTGAATATTTTTATCATGAATATTTCATATGAAAGCATATTTTTTCCTATAGAGGTTCCAAAGACTGACAAAAGCTTTGAGGAGAGATTGATCTTCAAGACATTCATTCTCAAATTTGTGAATGCTTTTACTCCCATTATTTATATCGCCTTCTTCAGAGGGAGGTAGGCATTCTCCATTCAGTTGTCTCATATCTGATTTCACTGATGAATTCAACAGATTTGTAAACCCAAACAATTTGAAGTAAACTGGTGCCTTTAGTCTTTACTTGTGCCATTTTTATTTCTTTCAAGGCTTGTTGGTCGTCCTGGAAGTTACCTTTATGTCTTTGAGTCTTACCGGATGGAGGAGGTACTAGCACTAATTCAAATTATTTTTTTTTAATTATAAATACCGTTGTGTTTAATATTAAGTAAATGTTTCTGTACCTGGTTTCATGACGTGAAAACGGTTACTAATTCTGTTCTTCCCCCTCCATCGGATGCTAGTACGTGACGTATGTCAGTTTGCATGCTTTGTGCTGATTATGTGGACTGTCTGGTTCCAGTGTGCTCATGGAGGCTGTCTGATGGAGCTCTGCATTCAGCTGAGCATCACCATGCTGGGCAAACAGCTAATCCAGAACAACCTGTTTGAGATTGGGATCCCGTGAGTAACACTCACATGTGTCATTCACCTGGGCTGAGGGGACTCACATCCCTCCTTTTTTGAACGTGATCAGCTCTTTTATTCAGCTACATTCATTTCTACTTCCTGCATTTGTCCTTTACATTATCATATTTTATATTGCTTTTTACATTTTACTAATTATGTTTAGTTTCTTGAGCACTTCTATCCAACAATTACATTTTTTCTCCTTTATATTATTGCATATTTCAATGGTACAGTTCACCTGAAATACACAATGCTCAAGGGTACTATGTCAGAGTCCCTCCTGAGATCTGAAGTACAATGCTGTACAAACTTATAGATAACAGTGTGGTAGTATAGTAGCAACAGAATCTGACTGTAGACAGATCCATAGTTTACTCACTGCAGAGTAGGTAAAGACGTTCACTACAGCACATTTATAGCACATGTTACACTATACACACTTAGTAAAACATATAGGATAGGATAATAATCTCCCTAACCTTAACTGGCAGACATTCCTGTTTTATATGTTTTTTGAAACGTATACTATCGATAAAAGATTGGGCTAAACTGAGATTCTTAAGCATATCGATTCTTTACCATTTTTGTTTTTTTGTTAGCCTCCTTTTTGCATTTTAGTTATAAACATGTTGCCCTGTTATTTTTCTACTAGCTGACTACAGGGTCTGTATGGCCATATTTATAAAAATTTATTTCAAATATAAGCCACTTAATACAGTATGGCAAATAGGACAACACTAAGTAATTGCTCACAATTTTTCTGTCTTCTACATACTCTGTCCTAAATAATCCTAAGCAGTACAGTGGAATTTATCTGGGGGGTTCAGTATGACAGGATCAGTGTCTTCATGTTGCACTCATGAGGGAGCTATGGCTGGGGGGGACCTGACACTTTACTTGCCTCCCTGCAGCAAGCTAAAAAAGCTGATAAGGTACATCAAGTCCAAGCAAGGGGCCTTCCAAGAGGAGGAGCAAGAGAAGAAGCTGCAGCGCTATGAGACTGACCATTTCCTGGAGCCCTTCGCTGGACTTACCCCAGAGTACATGGAAATGAGTAAGTGGCAAGAATGGCCAGTCGGCTGACCACCTTCCAGACATGCCTCATATAGCGATAGATTCTGCCTAGCTCACTTACCTTTGTCTCACAGAATCAAGAAAATGCTAGGCATCTTTTTTAATTTACTGGAATAAATCCAGTACAGTGTAGCAAAAAGTATATATGTCACCAAACTTTATTACCTTTACATCACTAATGTGTGTATTGCCACATGCGTGGCATGTATAATTTGATATTCCTTTGAACATTTTTACTTTGTGTTTTCTCATCCAGAACCCCCTGGTTATTCAGCTTTTTATAGTCCAAGTATCTGATAGCACCCCATCCCCCCACCATCACTCCTCCCTCTCACCAGTTTGGGTCCTTCCTCCAGCACATTCTTTTGCATTCTGATGCACATGTTGTGTTCAACGCATAGCGTAATAACAAATTATGTTTTTATTATGGTATTTTTATTCTATTCAAAACTGTATAACCCTTAAACTTTTTGCATTTAGCGACCATAGTACTGCGTCATTGTGACGTGTCCTCTGCATCTGACACAACTATGTGTGTATTTCCAAACCTTTTTCAAATACCAAAGTAGGCATTTTCAAGGTATTAAGTAGCCTTTCTGCCATTTAATGAACTTGACTACACAAAAACCTTACTTTGGGTAAGAAATATCAATGTGCTAAATTTCAAGTCTGTGACTTGAAATACAAAGTTATTGCATAAAGAACAAACAGAGATGGAGCTTGTCAGATATAGAAATTTGAGATGCATATCAGGAGAAAAAACAGAACACTGAAAAAAACTAACGTTAAAAAATGTCAAACTGAATACTAGTAGTAATCCACATATGGCCAGATCAATTTGAGCTTTGTGTTGCACAATAATCTAGACCACTTGTGAGTACCACTTTTCAAAGATGCCCAGCTTTTTTGCCTGTGAGCAGAGCTTCACACAGCACACCCTACCATGATATCTCCATCTGGATATGGGTTAGAAATAGCTTTGACACCTTGTGGAGGATCCCCTTACACCTGCTTCCCCCACCTTCTGAATCAGGTTTCACAGTGAATTTTATTGCAGGGTGGTAGGAGAAAAACAGCATCGTTCAGTTTATTAAGATATATACCCATAAGGGTGATAGCAAAAATTCCATAAAATCCCATTTGTACCACAGTGGAAAGTGCTGACTCCTGAGGAAGGCAGAAGCCCTTTCACATGCATTGTTGAATCTTACTGCCATCTCATGTTGAACAGGTTGTAGAAGCAGGAAATGACAAAAGCAGATGCCTTAAAAATCTCAGGAGGGGTGACATGTCCCATGGGAGACTGACTGTTGACTGTAATGAATGGCCCTAATGTTCTCAGAGAAGAAATATACAAAAACATAACAGCGTGGCTCGGTAGATCATTAAGGTCAATCCCACTGTGAAACAATTTTGATCAGGCGCCATGTTTGTTTTCAAGGCGAGTCAATTAATTTACTTCAAAGAGGCCGGGAGCTTTTCAGAGAGAAGCATTTGTGCTGCCCACTGGGATCTGCAGAAATACTGAAGGTCTATCAGTTTTTTGTTTATATCATAGGACATTCAAAGGAAGAGACTTGTATATGGGGTTGATTTCCACCAGGGTACAATAAGGTAAATGTCATGGGTATTAGCCATTAATTGTAGTGAACTTCATTAGAAAGGACTTCTAACTTAACCCTGTACAGGCAACTTGGATTCTAAGCCTTTATTTCTGTCACAGCTGTTTCATGTTATCTGAACATACAAATAAGCACAATTATTTTATAGTCTACTAATAATAACTTATCTGACATTTAAATAGTGCTGTTTATCTTCACTTTATATAACTTGACACACATGGATGTTATGTGTAAAGTCAATGCATTCACATAATTGACCATTCCTAAAAAAGGTATGAAAATACAATCTTGAATAGTACTAAATGTGACAAGAATGAAGAGTTATGCATCTGATGTGAGTTCTTTCCCACCAGTTTTTGTCATTTATTTTGCCACAGTTTTATTTATATTTATTGTTTATATTTATATTTACTGTCATGTATGGGGCTTAATGCTGCAGTGAGTTGAATATGAGCATAAACTGAATACGTGTGAAAACAAATTAAGTGGTTTGGGCCGGGACCTCCTCACACACTGCCCTCATTTGACTGAGTTCATAACCTCTGATGCCATTTATTTCAGGAGTTGTGAAGAGGTTGATAGTGATCCTGAATGTGGATGAGGATGAAATCCTGCTACTGAACTCTTTCAACAGTTTTGCACACAATCTCCTAATGTCGGGCCAAAATTGTCATCTGGGCCTTTTAACCCAGATATATCATTTGTCTTCTTGTCCCACTGTATACTCAAAGGAAAGCGAATCCTGCTGTCCCCTCCCTTACGCAAATCATGCATTACTCTGCTGACTGCATCAGGTGGGCACTCTGTTCTGACTCGTGTGGAAGCCCCTATTAAGTTTAATGTACTGTATCGCATTAGCAGACATGATGGCAGGTCACCATTGTCTTCCCTACATTATGTATAGGAAGATCACGGGGCACCAAAAACCGATACATAGGACTCAGAATGTCTACAGAACGTCCACATCTGCAATTGCCTAAGACCTGATTTGCCAGCTTAGTGTCTCTCGGTCTTCCTCCTGTGTCGGTGTGGCGAGCACACACCTTTGAAGTTGCTGAAGACTCTAATTATATGAGAAGCCACCTGAAAAGGCACTTACTACCTGCCAAGCACCCTAAATGATGAGAGTACTCAAATGCGGTCCCTGGAATAACAGTTTTGGGACAGCTCTGCTCAGTCTTATTTACCCCAGGTGGCCAAATGGTGCCAGCAGGTGTTCGTGCTTCAAGCTACACCTAATGTGATGGCAAAGACCCTCCATCCAACCCACATTTATGGGACCACTATGACATTCCACATCTCCCGCTGTCTTCTTTTCCACTAAAAGCTCTGTCAAATTGCAGGTGAGAGCTACGAAATGTTGCATTTTGGGTTCCTTTTACCATCTCACTGAAGAAGAGGTGATACAAACCAGTACTACTTTCCTTTGTTACATCTCCTTTGCATTAGCTTTTGTCTGTAGAAGTAGTTGGGTCATCCTTGTGTTGACATTTTCAGAAATGATGCGGGTTCATATAACAGATTTTTTATCGTGCTTTTACGTCATGCTTTTGTGAGTGTTTATTTTCTTATGTTGGCCTGACTGGGTGGAAATGAGGCTGCTGTAATTTAGTCATGTTTCTTGTCACTTGCCACCGATGATCCATTATGCCGTCAGATCGATAAATTGTGGTCCCAGTTCTTGGAGAGACCACTTGTCCTGCTGGGGTGTCATTGCTGGCTGGTGTATGGAGTGTACAGGCATGTTTGCTATCCTGGAGGCAGCTCCGCCCATACCCAGGACTCACACAGTTATAAAAGAGGCTGCTGATTATCCAGGATTCATGGCTCCTAGAAGGCATTGAATATCCCTGAGTTTGTGTCTGACAGAGAGAGCACCTGGTCTCCGCTAGGCTACTGTGACACAGAATGTGACATGACACAAGCTGGCGCTGCTCTTGGATTCACAATAGCTCGCGAAGCATGGCTCACGCGTGCACTCAGACACAGCCTCTCCGCACATGTTAGTGCTCGGCACCTGTCATCTCTGGGGATTTCCTGTGTGACAGGCTGAAGTGTAAGGTCACTCGGCTCACTTTCTAAAGAACATGAGTCACAGAAAAGTACACCAAGCAACCCTGCTGGGGAGCCACTCCTCAGTTGGTTGGCGATTGGCAGATTCTATTCACTCAGTATTTGCTTGCTCTCTAGCTGCAGGTTAACTGTCAAAGCACTGCACAGTACTAAGCACTCAAGACCACCTGCATCCTGTTTTGCTGCTAAATGAACTCATGTTAATGCATGTGAAATGAAACATTGTGAGATAATTGATGGCAGATATCCAGTTCAGCTAAACTTTGGCGAAAATCTAGCGTATAACTGGCTTCTCATATGTCTTCAAGCAATAGAATTGAGAACATCTACAGTAAATGTACTTTGGGCAATACCTTTAGTACTTGGTTATTGGTCTCTTTCTGTGTATCGTACAAGCTTTTTATATGATCATACTCTTGAGTAAAGATGAGCTTGCGTACCAAAAAAGCCTGTGACAGCAGCTCTCTACGCATGCCATAAACTCCCTGGCAGCTCCATCTCTGTACAGAGGACTAGACTGTTTTCTTCAGTATTAATTCCCCCTGACTCAGGCAGAGGCTGCTGGGTTTGGGGATTCCAGGGTAAGAATTATGATAGAAGCCTAGGTGCCCCCACACAACACATGCAAACACAGCTCCACCCCCACCCCCTTCAGATACTGAGCTGTATGAGATCAAAGTGCATCAAAGTGTAAGAGAGACTATGGCAACAGCCCAGCAGGCCTTGGCTCCTCAACAGGGTTCATTACGGCCAGAGCAGGCCACCCAATCAGTTTTCCTTCTGCTCCTGGCACACACATCTACACCCCACAACCGCACTTCTGCCCCCTGCAGACCTCCATCAGTTCCTGACGTCAACCATTTGTGAGCTCTTGTGGCTACATTTATGGCAGCTGCTCAATGAATTAGATTCCCTCAGAAAAGCACAGTGATGACTGCCTACCTTTGCATAAATAGATCCAGAAGATATTCTCTCTCTTTTCAGTCATCCAGTTTGGATTTGTGACCCTGTTTGTGGCATCCTTTCCTCTCGCACCCCTCTTCGCCCTGCTGAACAACATCATTGAGATACGCTTGGATGCCAAGAAATTTGTGGCAGAGCTGCGGAGGCCTATAGCTGCAAGAGCTAAAGACATTGGTACGTGCCTGTTATCTTCTATTAACCGGATATGTCAGAGGACCAATAGTACTGCATGTGTATGTTATCCCTACCTTTTTACTTGTTTGGGTTTCCTTATTTTTTCTATGTAATAGTTTAGTTTAGTTTCCTCTGTGACCTAGTGCTGATTTAGCCTTTTCTCTGACTATGAGCTTTAGTCTAGTAATCTAAAATGGAGTAGAAACTTTTTCCTTCAGAGCCGGCATGCCTGTTCTTCTTAATTTCTGTACTTAATGATTATACTCTTTTATTTATTACATTGCCATATATCTGCAAGGAGGTTTCCTTTCATTTGTTTCTGTGCCTTTGTAATGGAATGAGAGAATTTTTAGGGAATTCCCTCTTTCTTGTGTGGAAAATGCTAGTGGTTTCTACTTCTTTGTAACTGCTTGTTTGTAAAATAAAAGGTAGCGTCCTCTAGTGGAGGCACTGATATGCACACTCAAAATTCACTTTGCTAACTGTACTGTATGTGCTTCTAGCAGTTACATATACTGTATTTTGTCCTAAGTGTTGCTATTTTTTACGACTTAATGTGGATTCACTATCATCTTTCCCCCCCTATTTAGGCATCTGGTACAATATCTTAAGAGGAATTAGCAAAGTGGCTGTCATTATAAATGTAAGTGCTTTTTGGACCTTTTGTATGTACTGTGTCTTCTGAATATACAGTATCTCTCTGTGCTTCATATGATGACCCTTAGCTATATTTGCAGAGTGCCCCCCAAAGTGGTTTCTTCAATTCATAGATGATGGACTTGCCAGCCGCTTTAATGACAACAAATTGTTTCCGTAGATAAACGCTTCACTGGGTTTTTTTGAACAGTCGGCTCCCTCTTTGAGACTAAACTTGTGCATGCCATAGTAACTTGACCCTTGCTTTAGAAAGCTTCCATTAAATGCCTGTGAAGTGATATGAACACTCACTGCAGTCGCTCATAAAAGTTTGCAGAGAGCCCCTTTCCATCCCCTTTTCTCTCTTTTCTGTGAAATATCAACAAATATTGGTGTTCCAGGCAACAAGTGGCCCTTATTTGGGCAATCGTAAGGCATAGGCAGCAGGAGCCTGTAAATCCCCCAGCAGGCACTCGTCCCAACAGACCGGCCTGGATCCCAAGATCTTAATCGGCCTTGTTTATTGGCCTATCGTCTATACTCTGTCAGGATGGAAGGTGTCGGCTCTCTGTAGCTCTCCCACTGCTGATAGCGCGAAAGACAAGGCAGTCAAATCCAAGGTTTTTGGCTGTCATTGCTCAGGAATGCTCCAGCAGGGGAACTACAACTCGTGTCCAACTCTGCAACTGCGGTACCATTTTACAGGAGAAAGACTAGATCTCTCTTCAATGGAAGGACCTCAGAGCTTTCCTGTAACTCCCCAGAGTCCCCACATGAAAAGCTCAAACTAGTGCACTCTGGTAACTTTCTGCTGAACGAATGCAACACAGTTCAGTTGAATTAAAATCAATTTATTTTCACAGAACACTTGTTCTCACACAGCAACCCATAGTGCTGAACAACAGGTTTAAAAAAAGAAAATAGATGTGAGAAATAAAGTAAGCATAGAGGTAAGAGATTAGCTGTGCATGTAGCTAGAAAAGGAACTGTACTGGCCAAACATAATGAGATGAATCACCACCAGGAATCTTTCTCCACTCAGTTAGCCTTCATCTGGGGCAACAGCGATCATAGCAGTCACCTTCAAATCTCCACTCCTGCTGTAGTAATGTATTTACCCTCAATCAATACAGTGAAGATTAACCAGCTACAAGATGGGGCATACGTAAGAGGTTTAGTGTACAAAATGTACATTGTAAGCTGCTCTGAACAAAAGTGTCAACTAAAGAGTAGTTAATAATATAAATGGTCTCACTAAGTATTTTGTCTTCTCTTGCTTTGCGTGTCCTTGTACCAGTACAACGTGACGTTTGAACTGTGCCTTTTAACCATATGGGTGTGCTGCCTCTCCTTCACCCAGGCATTTGTGATCTCATTCACATCCGACTTCATCCCTCGCCTTGTCTACCAATACATGTACAGCCCAGATGGCTCCATGCATGGCTTTGTCAACCACACCCTGTCTTATTTCAATGTCAGCGATTTCCAGGAGGGCAAGGTCCCCCTAGAGCCCATGCATCTGGAGTACAAGGTCGAGATCTGCAGGTACAGTCCCAAACCGGTAGCCTTTCTTCAGCTGATGTCTTTGTACAGACTGACGTCCAGTGTCAGGACTGTACAATACACACGAATGCTTTCAGTAGTGCATAATAGAAATTATATGATCATACATTAATGTGAAGATTTTTTTGTCCTGTTGTACTGACAGTTCCAAAGTAGCCTTAACATGTACAGTCGAAACTATGCTGATGCTCAACACAATATGAAAATTGTCAATATCGCTGCATGATATAAGGTCTCAAACTCTAGTGCATTGTTTTCTAACATGGCATGCTTTTCTGCTCATTTGCCTTGACTGTATATCACAATCACTCTGTGCTAAATGTTTCAGGTATAAAGACTACAGGGAGCCCCCCTGGTCCCTCACACCATATGAAATATCCAAGGAGTTCTGGACAGTGCTGGCAGTCAGACTGGCATTTGTTATAGTGTTTCAGGTCAGTGTAGTCCATATTGTATTTCTTGTTTGGGTTTGCTTTAGAACCCAGAAAAAAAAAAAAAACATTTTGACTAATAGATATGTACAAGAAAAATGACATTAATCCTAAAAAAAAAAAAATCCTAAAAGTGGTTGTTGACTTATCAGCAGAGCAGCCAGAAGTCACTGATGCTGCAGTAGTACAGTAAGTTCAGGTGAGAAAAAATGTCACTGTGATTCTTTGTGCCATTCCTTCCCTTTCAGAATGTGGTCATGCTGATGAGCGATGTGGTGGACTGGCTGATTCCAGACATCCCCAAGGACATCAGCCTGCAAATTCACAAGGAGAAGATTCTAATGGTGGAGCTCTTCATGAAGGAGGAACAGGGCAAGATGCAAACCCTGGAGTGCATAGACAGCTGCAACAGCCACAGCCCTGTTCAACGCCCACACTCCACCCCAAATTCACACACCAGCAACTACTAGCAGCTACCGGTTCATTCACGTGTCAGTCAGTGTTCCTTACCTTTATCTGGACATTCCACGGAGGGGCAGTTTTCTGTAGAGGAGGTTCTTGAAGCAGGGCCAGTAGTCCCCATGGCACACCATGACTGTTACTCACTGTGCTGTAGAACATTGGTACCAGCCACACTTGGGTCAAAGTCCACTTCACTGTCGTCATTCTAAGAGGCGCTGAAGTGCTTTCATTTCTTTTTCCACTGAAAAAAACATACTGTTTTATTAGGTAAATGGTCCTGTTCCTTTAACTTTTTCCTATAATTGCAGTTTAATGCTAAAAGGATAAATATAGCGAAAGGATATCTGCCTTGTTCCACCAATAATATCTCGTGTCACTGGTACTCTTGCTAAGGATGGAATTTTTTTTATAATCTTTCACGTCTGATTTTTTCTTATACATGAGATTTTCTTTCTTTCTGGGATTTAGCAACTTTAAATGTTAACTGAAGTTAAACAGTCACTCTAGTGTTTTCAGCTTTCATTTTTGCCCCCATATTTGTGCTTTGAGTGTATTTACACCATGGTTTGTGAAGCCCGGACATTAACTACTGAGGGAACTGTTCTACAAACATTTGCAGTCTTCTCTCTTTGTGTTGGATAGATATATATTGAAATAATGCTTTTAAAATGCATATGATAGTTAATAAATATGTTTTGTTTGAGAGCTCCTACAACTTAGATGTAAGTGATGGCATGAGTCCTTCTCATTGTCATTAGATAATGCTTATAAAGCGTTTAGCAGGTCGAAGTTCTGCTTGCAAAAAAAGCATTCCCTCACTTGCCCAAACAAAGTTAGCCTCAATCGACATTTTTGTGATAAAATGAGAACAGAATGATTGATGCGAATCTTAATACACCTGATCCATTTTTAAGTATCACATTGAGATGAAATCTTGGGCAAACACTTATGAAGTGAATAATCAGATCTTCTCAGAGAATAAAGTGGTGGCTCGAAATGACAGAAACAGCAGGACAAAAACTGTTTACATCAAAGAATGCTCTAAGCAGTCCTGCAAGGTCTTGAATCAGATGCCATGGATGGTGTGTGCTCTGTAAAGCACTTTAGTGATGAAAGCATTGGCAGTTAACACTACACCAGGAAAGCCTCAAAGTTACATGAGACCCCCCCCCCCAAGGGGGAGAAGTCAGTGGAAATGTATATGACATGCTATGTGCGAGAATTTATATCTTTAGTCAAAGTATTTCAAACACCATCATGGAAGGCCTTGTGGTGTAAAATTCTTGTAGAAAATGTCAGTACATCTGTTGACATCGTGCCAGCCACATTTGTCTCCTTGCAGTCCTGGCTTCTAGTGCAGTACTACTGACCCCTCGCTGGCTGCCTGTCCAAGACTGACCACACCTATCCTGTTCGTGGCTACACTTTTAGCAGAGAGAAATGTCAGTAGCCATAACTGTTCATGAAGAAAGGAGGCGGAGGATGAGCTACTCTGTATATATCTGCGCAGACCTCACAACAACATGTAGATATTAGCAATGGACTTAGCATCAGTATACTGAACTCAAAGCCTTAACTTTTCCCATATGAGTGGTATTCATGTGTAAAGATCATATAATCTCGAAACTAAATGACATTATTGAAAATTGTTAAACATTAAATGTGACTCAAGTAATAACACTATGTATATTTTTTTTATAAAGTACTTATATATAATGTCTCATCATGTGTTTATATTTTTTAATAAATGGGATTAAAAGTTCAAGGGCTTAGCATTTGGATCGACTTGTTTTGACAAAGACAATTCTCAGTCTCATATAAGGTAAACCTGGGTTGTTTCTGAATGTTTTTGTTTTTGAATGCTGTAAAGACCGCCAGATGTTTCATCATTCCACTCCTATTCCCAATAGTGCCTTTCTTATATCTTGGCTTATCTCATTCAGTGCAGGGCCTCAGTCTCACGTTACCTTGTAGAATTAAATTTGTACCAAAAAGCGCAAAAGCATTGAGGCCGAATACTGAAATATAGAAAGGTGGTAGGGAACCTGCGGACACATGGAATGATGATTATTTTGATGATTTTCGTGTTTGTATTTTCAGTTCTGTGTCAAAACATTTTTACAGCACATCTGTTTTAAATAATTTTATTTCATTTCATAAACAGGTCCTTTGCAGCCTGAGTGTTAGGTATGAGCTTTGCAGACGACATATCTGTGTTTCTGATTTGGAAATGTTTTGGGGAACTGGGCTCTGTGGCTCTTTGTCTTTTTTTATATCTTGATCACTTTTATATTACGGTCTTAATGTTACATGTGGCACATACATTAGTGTGCTCTGCACAACTGCTAATGTTTAGATTATAATGCACACCAAAGTATAGAAACTTCATTAAAAAGCATTCATTGTTAGATCGTTGTCCTCCAAATAAATTTAACACTGAAACACACTGTACTTTCAGCTTGGGCCTTAGGGCCTTGGGTCTTCTGGGGGTAAACTAAGCACTTCTTGTCACAGGCTTTATAGAAAAAATATTTTACAAAGAGTGCGTGATACAGCTTTGGTTTAAATGTAAAACTGCAGCACTGCCTCTTCTTCCAGTAGTAGGAAGGGTTCCTTCCACGTGTCTGTTCCACGACGATTCATGCTTATGGCTCCACATCATATTTTATAGCAGCTGCTTGATAATTACTTTTGCTTCAGCTTGTACTGCTACAGCAAAAAAAAAAAAAAAAATCTGCAGCTCTTTTGTAAGTTTATTAATGCATTCATACATAATAATAGTGTGTCATGTCATGCCAATGTCTTTGGCTTATTTTGTATTTTGTAAAATGGATTTTATCGTATATATTCACTTCACTGTTAGGAAGTGAATCCTAAATAAAATTAAATTACTGATTTTGGAAGCATATTGTATTTATTTTTTAACCCAAAATGTTTATAATTTTTTAATATTTTTGTAGCAAACCAAGTTTGTGGTGACCATGTATTGCTTGAACTTATTTATTTGCAGTTTTTAGTCAAGATGAAACCTGTTGCAATCATGATATTCCCTATATGCAGCATTTTCACCCAAAAAAATTCTGTATGCACTTAAATGTACTTAAATATATACTGCTTTCAGAAAACAAAATTCTGTACCCAGTTTTCCTCCAGGGACACAACCTGTGCAAAGTTTACAGAAGTCCTTTTACAATAAACTCTTCCTTGGGCTGTATTACGAAACTCATCTGAGCTGAAATAGTACCGTCTTGATAAAAAACAGACCCATTATGACTGAGGCTTCAGGAAATGGAACAGGAGGAAGCACTTGTTAATGTAAATATGGAAGAACATTCCTTCTCAGCAGACTGGGCTTCCTCACCTTGATAGCACTTAAGAATTGAAAAATGGGACAAATGAAAAATTCTGCTGGGAACTGGAATCAGCCTGCTGGAACAAGGCCTCATTGACCCTAAAAAATCATCCTTTTCGGTTAATCTGTATTTAGTTGTGTACTTGTCTGAAGGAAAAGTAAGTGTATTCTTAGTAGAGAAACTACATAGTTATTTGGAGGAGGTGTGGGGTCCAAAAAGTATTTGTTGGTCATTTAACACAAAACTGTATCCTGGTATTCGAGTGAAATGGCTCAAATACCACAGACTCGGTTATCAGAAAGTCATTTCGATTATTTCATATGAGGACAGTCGTGATTCATTCCAGTTTCATCCAAAAAATCCAATTAATTTCTCAAATATCCCTGACATACTAAAATGCCTATTTTAATGTTACAAAGAAACCTAAAAACATCAATTAAATAAATGCTTAAGAGAAAAAGAGGTAATTAATATCCATTTTGTGTTATTTGCAGGCATTTTATTTAGTATCATACATTTCATTCTTTCCTTATGAGTTGTAATAGTGACAAACATTTAATAGTCAAATTTATGTAAAAATGAAATGAAAACAATATAAAATAGAAAAATAAAATGTACATGCTGTAATGGGCTCTTATTGTAATAACCTGTGACTGAAGATTTTAATTGACAGAACAGAAATGAAGAGAATAACAAAACAGCTAACTGCGTTTGAACCCGGGCCACACAAGGAAACAACTGAGCACAGATGCTGGGCGAGCGCTGCCACCTACTGTAGCTTCACACTCGCACTTATGTTGGTTTAAAATATTTCTCAGATGTGCATTGGCTTCACTCACACAGAACTCTTCATGCCTGATCTTCTCAACTTAGACCTGAGCCGAGGATTAATATACCAGGAAAACACTGAAGTATAGGTGTATACACCGATCAGCTACAGCAGCGGTCTCCAACCTTTTTTGCACCACGGACCGGTTTCATGTAAGACAATTTTCCACGGACCGGCCATCGCGCACACATAATAAAGCATAATAAATACAATTCACCATAACGCAGAATCAGTGGGAGCCCCGAGCTTGTTTCTCTGCAACGAGACGGTCCCATCTAGGGGTGACAGGAGACAGTGACACCCGAAGAGCGTTCCTTATGTCCAGTCTACTCCATCATTTTGTTTTGGTTGCTGTCACTGCAGAAAACCCCGCTTCACAAAGATAGGATGTTGGAAATGGAAGCAGAGTTTTCAGTGGTTTTGTGGCGGTCTCAGGATATTCCACCTTGATTTTAATTGATTTTTCCAAATAAAACACCTTGCAGACTCCAATAGTCAATAAAATGGAAATAAAATAAAAATAAGAAGTTTTTTATTCTTTCCGTGCAGCCCGGTACCGGTGCACAGCCCGGTGGTTGGGGACCGCTAAGCTACAGCATTAAAACCACCTGCCTAATATTGTGTAGGCGCCCCCGCATGCCACCAAAACTCATCTGACCCATCCAGGCATGGACTCCACAAGACCTGCTGTTTTGGAGATGCTCTGACCCAGTCATGCAGCCATCACAATTTGGCCCTTGTCAAAGTCGTTCAGATCCTTACGCTTGCCCACTTTTCCTGCTTCTAACACATCAACTTCAACAACTCACTGTTTATTTGCTCCCTAATATTTCCCCCCACTCCTTGACAGTGGTTTAAAGGTTGTGGCTGATCAGTTTAAAGGAAGTAATACAAATGCTAAAACTTTTTTACTCTTTAAGTAATTAATCGTACCACTTGGTACTATATATAAGTATTAATAGTAATAGAAGTTTTTAAGTGGTGGCACAAGATATATAAAAACAAAATATAGTACATGTGACATACTGTACAGGTGTGTATGCCGAAACAATGTATTATTTTTATTACATTGTTACTTCTCTGATACAGTTACGCAGAGTAATGTTTTAACTAGTTGTTTTTAACTATTTTTACAGTATAAAATTTTATAAGAGTAATTCCTGTATTAGTGACATTAAGCTAGAGGTCGAGACTGGAGAGTTATCGGTTGACCCTGTACCAGCATTTAAAAAAATTTAAATCCCATGTTTTCCGTGGATTATCAACGTTACTAATTTTTCAGTACTAAAAAAATTGCTTTTTTTTATTAAATGCAGTTGTCGGTCCCCTAAAAACGCTCCACTATGAAGACGCCGTCCTAAAATAATTTTAAAAAAATGAATGGCGGTATTCGCAGTTTTGTCCAGCGACGCCCCCTGGTGGCAACCTGCAGGAATTCCGATAAAACCGGCAATAATCGTACGGGCCGAGGAAGTGTTTCACGGGGCTGTGCTGTTAAGTGTGATTTCTTTCCTCACATTACCGACTTAGTTTTGTTTAAGACTGCTGAGAAAGTTCTGAGAAAGTTCCACATCTGCCTCTGAGGAATGAGCGTGAGCGGTGAATGGAGCGGCTGGAGCAGAAGGCCGCTGTCTCTTTAAGAGCTTCACTTTCCAGGAAGAAGCTGCGCCGAAATAAAGGAACTGCGCCTCAAAGTGCGGCGACATGAACGTCGCACGGGCGCAGTAAACCTGTGGCAAACTCTGCGTTTGCATACGCAGGTGGAAGTCATATTTTGTTAAGCAGTTTTACTTTTAAAAGAGAGCAGCGACCGTGAGCCCAGTTCCTCCGGCGAAAGTGAAAGTCGCGCTCCGAGCTGCCCAGAAACTTCCGGCGAAAGAGTTGGCCGGAGGGTCCAACATGAGCGGCTTGGAGGCCGTCTTGCTGCGCGTCTCTGAACGCCTCAGCACGGAAAACCTGGAAGCCATGAAGTTCCTGTGCCGCAACGACATCGGCAAGAAGCGGCTGGAGAACATCAGGAGCGGCATCCAGCTGTTCCAGTGCCTCTCCGAGATGAACAAGGTGAGCGCCGAAGACACGGGCTTCGTCCGCTCGCTCCTCATGGACATCCAGCGGGCCGACCTCGTTGACCTGCTGGACGCGTTCGACAAGTTCGGACCGGGTCCCGTGGAAGACATGCCGGACCCCAAGGAGCAAGGTCTGTGTCTTTGTGTTAATTCATTATTATTATTATTATTATTACTATTAATTCATAAAAACAACAGTACTTTTCTCAGTGCAGAACATGAGAGAAGCACTTCCAAAACCATTGTGGCTTTGTATTCAGTTTATTGTTTCTGGTTTCTGTGTCGGGGTCTGTGTAAGGGTTTGATGGCAGGCCTAGGGTTCAAACCAACACAACACGTGTGTGAACCTTCCAGTTCCAAATTTTGGAAGATACGACCCTTTTCGAGTTTATTCACGCTGAGTCCTCGATTTAGGAACACGGTTGGACCCAGAGTCTGTTCGTGACAATTTTTTTGTACACCCATGCTGAAATGTACCACAAAGTCAGTCCACAAACCCTTAAAAAATATAATGGCCTTTGAATTATTTACAAATTGGGTTCTGTAAAAAATACGAGATAAAATAAAAAGGTTCTGGTAATGCTCTACATATATATTGACCGCATTTTTATGAAATGCTAGTCCGGCGCAGGCCTTGGTGGTCCAGAAAGCCTAAAACCCTCATAAGAGACATGTGGCGTGATTTATTCATTGGGCAGGTGCTGTACAATGTTTACATAAATACATTAAAATGGATTTCTTTAATTGGAATGGAATTTAAATGGAATATTTAAATTGACAAAAAATAAAAATATGTTTATTTACCTAAGGCTGTTTGCTGACATGTCCCATAAATGTAACGTAATGTTTGTCATCATGTTACAGACCACTGACGCTCACAAACCCCAGGCAGGAGTTGGAAATAATGCAGAAACATCTGCTGGGTGTCTTTTTCCTGCCAACAAATGGCTGGACATGAAAATGTAGGCCACTGTCTGCAAACAAAAAAAATTCTGAAAATTGACAAAGAAAATACAATTAAAAGTAAATAAATCATAAAATGTTCTTCAAATCAGCCACCCATGGCCAGTGAAAAAGACCCAAACAAAATAGCAGCACTCCCACATTTTTTACAGCTTGTGCCTGGTATTTTTCAGTGATATCTAGACGGGGAACATTGTACATGTTTATGGAATGAATCGGTCAAAAATCTGCATTAAATACGGATTTCCAAAGGGAAGGTTTTTCATCTTGAAGTTTAAAAAAAAAAAAAAAAAAATTACTCTCACTTTTCTTAACCATTTATACCTGTCAGGGTGGTGACGCACCAGGGTCGATACCAGAATATTAGGGTATGAGGCAGGGTACACCCTGGAGCGGATTACCTTCCCATTGCAGTAACCACACTCAATCATACACAAACTGCAGGTAAATTAGAGTCATTGGATTACATAAAACATGTGTCTTTGGACTTATGAAGGAAACTGTAGCACTGGTAAGAAAACCAGGTAGAAACGGAGAGAAGATGTAAAATCCAAGATCGTGCTAAAGCTCAACCCCATATAAATTCAGAGTCCAGGAGCTTTTAAGACAGCAAAACAAATAAAGTTATGACAGTTTTGAATAATAATTGAATTCATAATGATGCCATTTAGTTTTGTTTCATTCTTGCAACAGAAAAACTGAGCATCGCCACCGACGCCATCGTTGACAACATGGGGAGGAATTGGCGGATGTACGGTCGGAAACTGGGCATATCGGACACCAAACTGGACTGCATACGAGAGAAGCACCCATTTGACCTGAAGGAGCAGGTGGTGGAGATGCTGCAGGAGTGGCGCAGGATGCGCAAGGCGGAAGCGCGGGTTGAAATCCTCATTGAGGCGCTGCGAGCCTGCAGCCTGAACTTGACGGCTGACCTGGTGGAGAAGGCGCTGTCGGAGCGAACCGCTGCTCAGTGACGCCAGCCTTGTTTCCTCTTCTCTTGATGCTCTGATACTATGAATAGGCCTAGAGCGGCAGTCGTAGTCAAATGATATAATTCCAGATAATTGAGTTAAATGAAAAATATGGCCGTTTGATTGTAGGCTGAGTGAAACCAGTTTTTTCCACTTTTTGTAGGTTTGTTTGTTGCGTGTTGCATGCATGGTGTACATCCTCTTCAAATAACGGGTAGTTGGTGAACTTCGCTGCTAGGAGTAGGTCCTTTAGATGCTAAAATCTTAGCTGTTGTGGGGGAAATGTTGCACTTTATTTGAGTTAACAGAGACTTGTGGTTTGCGCTGTTGTTTTTCCATTGTTTATGGGATGTTCAACTATTGAAAAAGGGGGAAACTTTCATGCTGTGGTTTCAGCTTGCAGTCCATACTCCAGTGTTTAAAGAAGTTACCAGGATTCCATGTGTTTGCTCTGACTGGCTGATCTGGTTTTTAGAAATTAATCTGAATTAAGGCATATATGTATGGAGTTGAGGATGATGAAAGGGATGTCACATCCTGGCTTTACAGTGAGCCCATTCAAGCTCATTCAAGTTCTATTGCTGCATGCCCAGCCTGAGAAAAACTGTTGGTTTACATGCATACAGAATAAACTGGAAAAGGTTTCAAGTTTATTTGTCATGTGTGCAATAACAACAGCATAGCAGTGTTATGACAATGAAATGTGTTGCTTCCAGACATCCTCAGTGCATAAAAATATATAAATAAAATGAGTAGAAAAAAGAAGTAATAAATATACATAAAAGTTAAATAATTATATACTCCATATAAATACTCCGATAAGGGCATACAGACAGAAACTCTGATTGATAAACCAGTGTCCAAAGGAGGGGTCAGTGGTTCAACAGTTTTATTGTGTGGGGGGGACTGTCCTGGAACCTGCTTGTTCTCGTCCGAATGCTTATAAAGCATTTTCCGGACGGGAGCAGAGAAAATAGTTTGTGGCTGGGGTGATTGTGGCCCTTCAAGATGTTATAGGCCTTCTTCTTACACCACTGGCAGATCAGTCCTGGTAATGCTCTGCGCTGTCTCGACCACTCTTTGTAAAGCTTTGCGATCTGAGGCACTTGAGCTGCCATACCAGGCTGTGAAACAGCCAGTCAGCCAGCCAAGTCATGACATTGCAGTATGTGTGGTTCAGAGTGATGTTACTTCCAAACTTCCTTCTGTTTCAACTTTCTTCTTAATTTGATCTTTTCTTATATTGCAGTTGCCCAGTACCACTTCTTGTCTCAGATGTGGATTAGCCCCCCAGGTATCACATAGTGGGAATCCTGATTATGAAAGATACTTTTTTTTTAATGTAAAAAGGGGCCTTTCAACTTCTTCTCACAATTAGATAGAAAGCTAAAGAATCAAGAAAGCCGAAGTGTCAGTAAAGGAAAGATGATGGCTTTGGAGGTAGGAGGTACACTGAGACTTGGACAGACGAGAGGTCTGGGAGGAGCAGAGAGTTTGTGAGACCTGCATGTTGCGAGGTGTCAATTTTCACCCCAATAACCTGTGATCACTTGCATAGTCAAGTAATCGGGGCAAATTAATGTGTTATGCTGTGGATCTATTAGTTGTGAAGTGTTTTGAAGTCAGAATAAGACGTCCTGCTGCAACCCACCTGCTGTTGCCCTGCTGCTGGGCTCGCCCTGTCTGTAACTGCTGACTTGCTATCTCCCACCCTTCTGAGTCACAAACCTTGTTATTAATCTTGGCTTGTCAGGCACACAGCACATCTCCTCTTCATTGCCTTCACAGTTCAGAAAACCTTCTTTATCATTTGGCTCTGGGCACGATGACAGGAGTAGACCAACCCCTTGCTGACCAGCTACCCTAGGGCAGAAGCACAACTCCTTTCTAGCTCCTGGTATTTAATACTGTTAATTAAACATAAACCTGCCATTTGCTTCCTACCGTACATAAACCGGAGTAAAGTTCCTTTTCTCCCAACAGTTTGCTTTTGTAAATCCTTGTAATATAAAATTTTTAAGCCACTGTGGAGTAAAGAATCACTGAAATTTAAGAATTAATAGTAATATAGTTGTATCTTGAAATACACCCAAGAATTCAACTTTATGAAGCGATCCATTTAATACCCACTTCACCATATGAGACATTTAGTTGCATTTACATGGATTTAATTTGGGTTTTGTGTACTTTCCAACAGAAGAGCAGCGTGATCCATTTCCATTTATTCACTGAGCAACTGCTTTTCAGTACAAAGGAATATTCAATGTTTATGATGCAGTATTTAGATGATACCTTTACCCAAGGTAAATTGCAATGCCAAATACAATACAATGAACCCATCTCTACAGCATGCCAGTGTAGCACGCACTCATTCACCTGCACATATACAATTTAGAGTTACCAATTCACTTGAAACGCATGCTTTTGGCCTATGGGAGGAAACCAGGGAACCAGGAAAAAACACACTTGAACCCCCCAAGGAACCTGCAAACTCCACAGAGACTGAGCTCAGATCAAACCCACGTTCAGTGTATGTGAACAATAAGTATCCTGTGTTTGTATGCTTTGGTTGTATGCATTTATTAAGTGTACTGTATTTATAGGAGGTGGACACCCATATACTATTATAGAGTAATTAACAAAGGAAACTATGTTTATGCTGTGTTATAATAATGTTAATTACAGTAATCCCTCGGTATCTGATTCTAATTCGTCCCTGGAAACAGGTGAGATACTCACATTTCGGATACCAAGTTCCTATTTCCCATTATTTTAAATGGGGAAAAAACAATTATGCAGTCCTAGCCCATCCAAAAACATTTATGTAACTATCAACCCTTGATTTCAGCATGATAAAACACTATACACCAGATATCTACTTAGAAAATGTTGTCATTAATTTGGGTATTTATAACACATGGTACAGTATATACAGTACATTTTCAATTTTCATGCCCCCACTGGCTTTATTTTAAAAATGAAATTTAGTTTAAAAAAAATAGCTGATAATTTAAACAAGTAAGGCTAACAACATTCACTAGGTAACATTGAATGAAGCGAAGAAGAGAGACTTGTGAGGTTTGCTGTGTAGAGGAGGGAGGCATCTGCGTCTGTGGTTGGGGTGTAAAACAATTGGAAGGGATGCAGGAGGGGTAGATGCAGAGTGAAAAAACTAAAAATGGAACCGTGCTTGCCTTAATGTAATTTTCTTTTGTAAATCTTTATAAACTCCAACAACAGTTTCAGTTGTGTTCGGTGCTCAGTGTCATGTTCAATAATTAGTGAGGTCATTCCCCCTGCTGCTCTAAAACTTATTTTAAAGCTTCTTGCTCTTCCTTCTCTTCTTCCAAGAACTGATAGGCAGCCAGCTGAATCATCAGTATAAAGGCAGTGACACAATATAAATGCAATCATAAGACTCACAGGGATGTGAAGAAACCAGTGAAAACAGCTGATAAGACATCAGCGTGCATATTTAACTTTTGCTACAGATACATTTGTAATGTATAAAATACAGTCTATTACAATACGTACAGCATTTTTGAATTACGGTACACTTTTATTTTGGATAAGCTTCAGATAAAAATGCAATATAACAAAAGTTTCTATTTGGATACTTATTTTTAGGTATTAATTTTTAAGAGCCATTATAGCAAAAATTTGGATTTAGAGAGTTCAGATTCCAAAGGATTATTGTATTCAATTATCAGATTTACTATAATTTTGTAATATTTTAACATAAATGTCAGTTCTGGGGTTCAGAACCACATAATTTTTTTAATAATTAAAATTAATGATAATTACAGTACATCTGTAGCCTAATCAATTTTGAGAATTCAGATTACAAAGGGTACTTAAGAAACACATTACTTTCCTAAGGTGGCAGAAGACTAAATTTTTTTTATTCAAATCCATTGACAGACTTAACCAGTGCAATAAGAGTTCAGTCAGACATTTTATAGGAAATAAAAATTAAAGTTCTAAGCCTAGTCTATTACAAAATAAAATCACACATGGTTTTTCAGGTGATATTTTTTTTCCCCAAAGCTGTATATCAGCCACTTGGCACATCAGTTAAATTTTACTCAAAATAATCAGGCTACATTGATGGATAACACTGGATGTTAAATGTCCTCACACTAAGTCTTCATCATTCTGTCCTGCATGCATTATATAGCGGAACAATAATACAGCAGTTGCAGATTTGCAACCACACAGTTTCTATGAGAAATTTAAAGGTGTAGAATGTGGTCCATTTTAATGTCCTATAATGGTGCTCAGGATATTTTTTAAATAATTCAGGTATGAACCATCAATCACTGGAAAATGCGATTAATATTACCCTAAAGACTGGTTCAGTCTTTCGCTGCACTAATGCAGCAGACCGATCAGGCGTAGGAAACTGGCAGCACCCCACTGTGTTTATGTAAGGTCTGCTGAGCTGTTAAATGTTTGTGCAGCTTGGAACTATCATGTGTAATCCTGTCTCTCAGGAAGCAAGGCAGTCATCATATTCAAGCTCCATACCCCGTCTCTAGCATATCTGTCAGGATTTACATGTAGGCACAGATTTCACCAAAACAAAACTTTAACCGTTTACAAAAAGCATTACAAAACCAAGATATTACATCCCGTTTTCCATAAAGATTTTCAAATGTTTTATTTTAAAAGTTATTTAAATTAGCCATTTTGTGGTGTATCTTGCTACAGTCGTTCTCAGCACAGAGTGGAAATTATCTGCATTCTGGGGCCCTGCCCTTGGATCTGGTGAAATTCCACAAATTCCATGCATTCTCCAACCATACCTGCCAAAACACATGAAACTGCCACCTACACAAATTAGAAAGAGGCTGCATGTCCAAACTACTTAGAATCTTTTAGTAATGGAAATGGAGTTGGCTTTAAAAAGCAGTTCTGTTAACTGCTTTTTTCTTGCTGAATTACTGTATCATTTATTCTTTGATATAAAATGGATTATTACACATATGTTATGGAGAAGTATGTTTATTCTCATAAGAGGAAATCCTCAGGGTTGCAAAAAAGCAATGTATAACAGACTTTATAAGCAACTAATGGAAAGTATGTTTACTTCTGAGAGGTAGTGAATTTGAGCTTTCAGACATCCATGTGATTAATGTAACAATAAGAAACAGATGTTATTCCTCATTTAAAGTCTTGTAGAAGAAACCTATGTTTTTTCTTTGTGTTTTATTTGTTTAGCTTGAGCCTTTTTTGACAGACATTCAAAAAAATTGAATTACTGTATGTGGAGTGGGATATTGGAATATTCATAAATAAGGAAAGACTCCAGGTCTTTGAAAAATGAAGGTGGAAATTTGCATTACATTCTGTTCTCTAAAATCTCCCAAAAAACTTCAGGGATGTCTAAATCCAATATACAGTATATTGTAGTGATCATTTTCTTAGGATATAGGCTAATACTTGTAGTACATACATGCATAAACAAAGCAGAGCAATCCCTTGAAGAAGGTTGTTTTTTATTATTACAAACCCAACATGTTCAATAGAGGGCAAAATACAACATAGCTTGAAGGATCCTTTTGCTTCCTCTCAGGATAAACACATTCGGATGTAGGAAAAGGAAAAATACAACTCAGATGGTTACTTTTTTGCTTGTACTCTAAAATCTGTGTCTGCATAGTGTTTATGAATAGAAAAGGTTTTTCAATGAAAGCTTTAACATTATTGTGGGAGCTGCTGTGTCCTGTGTAAATTTAAAGTTTACCTGGGCAATTCACATGTTTATGGAGCTGATTTTGTGCACAGGGGCACAGTCATGGTGGAGCTGGGAAGGAGCTTCCCCAAACTGTGGCCATGAATTTGGAAGCACACAGCTATCTAGAAAGTGTTTGTATGTAACATGCAGCTCAAACTACTCAGCACAGACATTAGAAGGGGGATCCACATACTTTTGACCATATAGTGTATAACCAGAAGGTAACCATTATCGTGCAGCTACTGCTATTCAGTTATATTTCAGTAAATGTTTTTAGTGGTTTTGCATCTTCTATTATGACCTCAGGATGTCTAGGTTAAAGGAGTTTAACATTAAGTTGCCTGAATCAGTGGTTTGGATGGGGACAAAAATGCAGAGGATTTTTCATGCGACAGTGATTTACTATACAGGTGAAATGTGTGACCGTGAAAAATATATATTACAAATACATACTCACATGGGGAAAGGAATATGAGCAGCATCAAAGAAAAGAACAAATCCAAACCAAACAAAACTAGTGTAGACCAAGCTAACTAACCAGACACAAGCAGAAAATTTATTTCAGCATCTGATGACATACTGTAACTACCGAAGCCAAAAACTACACAGTTGGTGCTCACTCCTTGCCAAGTTTGGTATGGACACACAGAAGTAACTTGTATGTCACATCATGTTCTTACCTGTTCACTTCCCCAAGGCACAGTTAACACAAAATTCATTCAAACAACACAAGTTACAAATACCTGGACCAGGCAACACACACACATGAAAGCAAAAGCAAACACAACAAATTTAAACACAATTAAGTAAACTAAACACAAGAAACTCAGGCCAACAGCAAAATCAGCAAAATCTCAGCACAAAAGCTGAGTAACACTTCATGCCAATATTCTTGTTTAAAAAGGCCCTGTTTCTGAGTATAATCCTGGGTTGAAATCACAGGTGACGGTGTGCAAAGATCTTGGATTCAGTTCAACTTGCATCACATGGACAGGAAAGTGAAGGGCCTCCCACTGTTACTATGGTGCTGTGTGAATAGTTCTCTCCTTGAGCTGGATCCCAAGGTGCGACATGAATCACTACCAGCCGTTTGTATTTCACTGCCACGTTACTAACTGCAGTTACGCACTTATTTAGCTATTTATTTACCTACTTATTTATCTTTATCTCATATTCTCAGCAATTTATCCATTTATCATCTGCTACAACTACCTCAGTTCTTTGTCTTCTTGGTCCATGTTGTTGTATTGTGTGTTAGTGCTGTGCACTGTGGGCCATGAGAAACTTGTGTTACTACCCCTCCTTGGTGTTACGCTTGATCAAGAGCTAGGTGGTGAAGGGGCTGTATATAAAAATGAGAAAAAGGGGAATGAAGGTGATGTGTGTAGTTATTGTCCAGAAAAACCAAAGGATTTTCCAAAGTGGTTTATTGTTCAGTACAATAGTGATAAAGTGAAAATATACTAATGTAATAGTGTTGTGCTCTGAACTGTCCCAAATGAAAAACGAACCAACAATTCTATCGTGTGAAGAACAAAAGACTAAAATCCACATACTTAGATGGGATGGAGAAAGGCAACGCTAAAAGAAAGTCTTCCACTCCTACTGACTACACTGCTCTAAAATAACAAACTAAAACACACAAATAGGAACAGGGCACCGCCCTCTGTACAAAATCATACACAAGGAATGCACAAATATACAAATTCATGCAGCAAATACAACAAATCACTGTTCAAAAGTACACACACAAAACACACCGAGTCACAAATACAATTACTAACACACCAAGGCACAAACTAGTCAAACAACAAGCCAAAATCACCAAATTCCAAATCTGAAGAACAAACAAACAGTAGGGACTGAGCAAAATGGAGATAATCGGCCCCAGTGGAGGAAGCGATGGCGAGACTAATGATGATGGGTTTGAACCAGAATCAATGGTAGACGGTGGACCTGTACAGGGACGTAACACTACATTCTGTTCTCTTTTGTACATCTGTATATAAGTGCAGAATGGCAATAAGGTGAACCGTGAACACTAAATAGAAAGCCTCCCTAACCAATCCTTCTAGGCTGTTGGAATAAAGTGTGTGCTCACTATTAAACACAAGCATGTGTCACATATTCCTTCAGCACTTGATGGGGTAAAGTTTTTTTTTTTTTTTTTTTTTTTTTTTTTTTTTTAACAGCAATGCTTGTGGTTCATATAACACACACTATTTAGCACTGTGTGTGTTATATGAACCACAAGCATTGCTGTTAAAAAAAAAAAAAAAACTTTACCCCATCAAGTGCTGAAGGAATATGTGACACATCTGATTTTTGCTAGTAAAAAGAAACTGATAGTCAATGTCCTACCTTACTTGTTCATTATGCCACAGCTCCCCTCCCTCTTCACTCACTTACGCTCAATAACTAGATACTCTATGCTACAGCTGGTCTAGAGCTGAACACCGAAGCATATAGCGCTAGACTAGGTGGGATACACCCTGAATGAATCCCTCACAGTGTAGCAACACATTCATCTGTAATGCACTACAGGGAATTTGGAGCAGCCAGTGCACTAGAAACCACGTCTTTGGACTGTGGGAGGAAACAGCACCCACACCACCTGACCAAGGATTGTGGTCTGAGGTACATCGCTACTGACTGTATCATCATGCTGCCCCAGTCCTTATGTTACTATGGCATTGTGGTACAGTACGGTGTGCTTTTATACATTGTAATACATGTGTTTGATCTAGCAGTAGTGTATGTTGTAGAGGTCTGAAAGATGGCGCAAGAACACAAATATCCAGCCGTGTTATGAGTTTATTATAAGCAGAAAGTGCCGCAATGCTTGGTGCGACAGTGTCTACAGGAAATAGCAGTGTTTTTAAGCTCTTGTAATTGCCACTTTGAAGACTGTGCTCTGATCTGGAGTGGAACACAATGAAAACATTTATCCAACCCATAATCACAACTTCAAAACCTAGTACCAAATAAGGGTTCCTCCAACTGGGTTACATGTGCAATGGATCCACAGTTTATAAATATCATAAAAGACCTCAAGGAAAGTTCAATACTATATTGGATTCTTTGACAGTCTGTTTGTCTGAAGAATAAATAAAGGGCTGAATTTTCATCCTTCCAGGAAAATTTATTACTTTGTGTAACCCATGACTTCATAAACTGGTCTCAAAAGCCATTTACAGATGTTTTGTTCCCTTTTTAAAGAAATGCCGAGGGCTTCAGCCAGAAGCAGAGAATAATGTTATGCATAACAAGCAACCATATGCATGTACAATGCATGTACATGCTCACAAAAACAGTATCATCTGAATGGCAAAAAAACCCTGTGTAGCATGGCCTTGTAATCCTCACACAATAGCCTGTGACAACAAGCAGGACTGAGTGGCTATTTTGTATAATGTGTTGATGATTTCAGCTGAGAGTGAGGAACACAATGCACATCATTATATTCAGGCTACTGCATCCAACAGCAGGTGCATTATGGTCATCCTGTTGAGCGAAGGCCCCTAGTGAATCCCTAAGAGAGATAAATAATTGTAGGCAGAATGATGCATTCATAAACTCCCATTACAAACATTAAACAAACCAGATAGTGACTTGTATGGCAGTTGAAAACAAGTGCTTGTGACTCCACATGTCCTGATTTTCTAGGGTTCTGACAGTGAGAGTACTCTGTCAGACTGTGTGACATCACAAACAACACTACTTGAAATTTTATCAGCACTTTTAAAAACTATTTTGTTTGTAGAAGTCCCTGATAAAACCAATTGTCTTTTCAATATTTAACTAGAAAATTTAATATTAAATCATACAGCATTTGACAGCTGGTATAGAAACATGTTTATCAATAAAATCAGTGAGAGTTGAAGGGAAAAGGAAATTCTCTAACTTCAGGGCAAGTTTGTAAGCAACTGATAAAAACGTACAGCATGTGGTTATTCAAGCAATGTTGCTTAGATGCCAGTATATGAAAGGTATTTTGCTTTCATTAAAAATAAAATTTCATACATTGTACAATTTCTGAATGTGTCTACAAAGATATTACACTAAAATAAACAAATAGCAAGCAATGTGGTGTCAGTTATATGTCAGTCACAGTATATTGATAAGATAGCATCTTACAAGGTAAAAAGCTATCCTTCAAACTAAATGGCTTCTGTTGTCAAAGGCCTACGTTCCTGCTGCTCCTCTGATTATCATGTTTAACTTGTCATCCAGTGACAGTGGAATACAATGAGCATATGAATATTACTCGGATTATGTATTATTTATCTGTAAACCAGGCATCCGCCAGTAGTTTACACTGTCTTTCATCAATAATAAAAAAAAATTATTAAATAATTTTGTCCTTGGCCCAGGACAAAAGCTTTATTGTCCTTTTTATACAACATTATATAGTATTCACTCATTCACTGTGATTAACTGTTTGTCCCTGTCAAGGTCATGGTAGTCTAAATATTATTTTGAAAACAAAGGGTGCAAGGCTAGGGAGGGTACACCACCTTACTATTGCCACTTTCCTTTTTTGAAAACACTGTACATTGCTGCTAGTTTGCACATCGACTACCTCAGCCACTGTCTTGAGCTTGTCTTGTGTACTTTTGTATTAACTATTTTTTGCACTATGATGTAATTTTCTGTACTTTATGTTATCCCTTGTCTGTCTATATGTAGCATCATGGGCCCCAGAGAAATGATATTTCAACCCTACTGTATACTTGTATATGGATGGACTGACAATAAAGATCTCTTGAGTCTTGACAATCCATTGCAGGGTGTCACAGGATAATACTTTATAATACATAGCCTATCTTAATAGAATTTCCATAAATAAGACACAAAAACCCTCTGTCAAAATACATTTATGAGTATAATGTTGCAGTGAAATATCTTTTCCTCACTTGGACAGACCTGAGCAGCTGCAGCTGGTATTAAACTTCATAAATATCTACAGGTATAAATGTTCTGAACTGTAATATTCAGATCAGTCTAGATGACAGTGTTGCCAAGCAAATCACTGGTGGAAAATTATGTATATTGGGAAATATATGAATAAAATCGCTTCTGAATACAAATAAATGCTTACGCTGAGTCAACAGACATCGTGAAGGAGAGAAATACTAGTATATGAAATGTTTTTGATGGCAGAAACCAGTAACTACCTCAACTCAATTTTTGTCCATGTATCTGCCAGTATGAGGTTATAGATTTTCACTGGCATGAATGCAGATATAAGATGGCTCACTCCCACTTGTGCATCTTTGTTTATGTTTAGATCGTGTGTTATACACTCCCATCTTTTAAGGAACGGGCAAAAGCATTTCATCCCATAGCAATGATCTGAGCAGTGAGGAGCCACAGTTTTGGTTATAAGCTAGAGTCCTAGTTAGTTCTTTTAGAGAAAACTGTCGGATGAAACACGTACTGATGATTCACGATAAAATGCATCAAAAGAAAATGAAGACAAACGAAACAGCCCAAAGGAGAAGCCGGCGTGCTCCCTACAGTTGGACATGTGTTCCAATGGATGGACGCAAACGTGAGATGGCGCTACGCTCTCTGTCGCGCGCTCCCTGGACGTGCGCGCCCCCAGGCCGTGCACGTCCTCGTAGTCGTCGGCGGCGCGCAGTGATTTATTGGGAGAGCAGGAAACGAGACGACGGGAACTGAAGGGGCCCGGGCACATACAACGCAGCCACCGAAGAAAAAAAAATAATAATAAAAAAAAACACCTGGGGTTTAAAACAGAAAAAAAAATACAAAATAGAGAGTCTCTTGCACACAGGACCGGGATTAACTCGTTTGCGAAGCTCAGGAAAAGAGGGCCACTGGAAATACGCGCACTTGGGTCAAGGAGAAAGTGCGATAGGAAGCCAGGAAAGTTATAAAGTCCCCAGTTTCTCGATCGGCTCCCTGGAACGGAGCCGCATTTTGTCCGCCAGGCTGCTGTGGTGACGCGGCCGAAGGGCTCCTCTACACGGACCACAAGAGCGCTGCAAACGGCGAATGGATCTTTAAATACAACCTCCACTGTGAAGCGAAAGAGAACGGGATTATTATTTAACGGTTTTGGAGCTTTTTCCCGGTGTTGGGTAAGCGGTACCCGGCTAGCAGCCGTTAGCTCCTCCGTCTGCCCGCAGCTCACGGCTCTCGCGTTAACTAAGCTGGTGTTTGGAGTGCCCCGCAGTCGGGCGGCTTTGTCTCTTATGGTGCAAACAAGCTATTTTTTAACATAGAGGATGAGCAGCGGTATGGGTGCCCACTAGCCGGCGACTCCGCGGTCTCCTAGCAGTGGCGCCGGCGCTGCGGCCTTCGTGTCCGAGTCCGCCGGGAGAGGACTCCGGACTCGGCTCTCCATCCCTCAGCACTCGGCCTCGCTGCCCTTTAGATGGTTGGGCCGGCGTGCGGTCGCTCTCTCACGTCTTCAGCACTCTTTGTCGAAGCGCGGAAGAACACGCGAGGCTCGGATCGGAGTCGGGAGTTCGGCGGCTTGGAGTGATCCGTGCGGCAGCGGAGACAGAGACCCGGCGGAGCTGACTGAGCCGCTCTACTCTCAAGGTAAACAGAGCTTCCAGCTGGCGCCTTGCAGCCCCGCTCTTCTTCGTATTCGCACTGTTTTAATGCAGCATTCATAGAAAACAGGTAGCGTCTTCCTCTGCGTGGACGGTGTGAGAGTTAAGGACCAGAACTTGTAACGTGGAGGTTGGTGGTTCTAATCCCATTCCTGTTGTAGAATTCATGATGAGAGAAGTATTTACCCCTTATTGCGAAAGTAAGAATCATTGTAAACTTGATTTCCTAACGCGGTAAATCACCTTGGAATAAAGATTGAAGGTTAATGCTGCTTTGAGAGATGCATTTTCCAGTAAACTATACTGATACACAAAATAAAGTACATCTAACTATAAGGATTATATATAATATTATAGTGTGTGTGTGTGTATATATATATATATATATATATATATATATATATATGGCCAACTGCAAAATAATGATTGAGGGATGTAGTGGTTAATGTTACCTTACAGTTGAAGGATGCAGGTTTGAATCCCACCTTCTGCTGTAGTCCTTGAGCACATTGCTTTGTTGTATAAATGCCTAAAACATTGCAAATAAAACTAAGTTGCTTTGAATACAAATTTCAGCTAAATATAAATGACAATTACATGGTAAAAGTAAATTATTAACAAATACATAAATAATAACATGGTGGGTGATGGGTGTGTGGAAAGTGTGTCTTGTATGTCCACTGGAGTCCACCATTTCAGTATATAACCATGCACTGATGCTCCACTTGTGTCACCTGGGGATGTGACTGATTTGTAGGACCCCTGTATCAACCTCCAAGTGCCCAGCCTGCCTTACCTGAAGATATTTTAAACTGAATATTTTATACACCTAGAAAGATTTTTTTCTTATTTTTTATATGATGAATCACCTATTCTTCAGACTGCGGTGGTAACTCATTACCTATACATGTTCCTTTCCAGATAAATAATAAACCAATTACTTCAATTTTGGTTATTTTTCTGTGTACCTTTTTTTAACCTATTTTTCAGGATGTTGCACAATGTCTTTCTGCTTGTACTTTGAAATGTTCTAGACAAAGGTGTTTAAATGTTTTCTGCTTGGCCTTCAGCATAACAGCTTACATGTCACTGTCATCCCCGAAGCTGGTCCCTCTCAGACTAGCGTGTTGCCCATTATTCTGAGAGCCGCACTGTGCCTGGCTCGTGCGGCAGTACAATGGTCAGACAAAAAAATGTCAACCTGTTTTGTTTTGCTGACGGTGTGGGCTCATGGGAGGAGAGGTGTGCCATCTGTCAGCATGGACTCGGGTACTCTAGAGCAGCCTTCCAGCTAAACTTCATTGTGAAGCTTTACCAGTGTGACCTCATTACTGAGTGCAGTGCATTAGCTCAGCTGAAATTAGGTTAAATTTTCAGCTATTCTTTCCCAGCTCTTTCTGTGTGTGTGTGTGTGTGTGTGTTTTTAACAGAGTGAGGAGAAATGATGTTTAAAAGGATAAATTGGCCAGTTTCCTTGCTTAGCCTTAAAGAGTTGCATTTGACAGACCAAAATGGTTATTGTTGCTACCTAATGTTGTTAGATACTTCAAAATATATCTCTTATTTAATTTTTTAAAATTTGAGTCTCATTTGATCAAAATGATTTACACGGTTAGATAATGAACTTTACAGTGATATTCCCATTTATTTAGCTGTGTATTTTTGATATAGAAATTCAGGGCAGATACTTTGGTCAAGGGAACTACAGCTAGAACAGGAATCAAATCAGAGACCTTTACCTTCCAAGATGACAGCCCATAATGTTACCTACCTGCTTGCTATTTTGTTTTATACATCCTAGGTGGGTTTACAGTGGTTGGGGGAAGCATTCACTTAACATTCATTACATGCCACAAGGTTTGTGATAGCAAAGGAAAGTGATGTTGGATGCATGTTCATGAGGACATTTGTGTGATGCTGTACAATGCTTTTGAAGTTGTGTGCTTCTTAACTGTGACCTTATGTTCCTCATGTTAATGCTCATTCCTGGCAATTGAAAGTATCAGAACATGAAAAATACTTGGAAGTAGTACCAGTGCGTTTGTATTAGTTACTAACAATGATTTACCCTTTTATACAGCTTAGTAATTATTACTTTATTTGTTCATGGTAAGAGTTTAACTCACTGCTACTATAGCAGGAACAGGATTTGATCCAACAACCTTCAACTTGCCCTAGGCACAATGACACCTGCTGCTTTCTATCACAACTTTAACTGATTTAATAATATTTTATCTTCATGTCCAATATGAGATTTAAAAAAATTCCCCAGTTATTTTCCTTTTTAATGTGTGCTGATCACAACTTAATGTGAATCAATAATCTTAATTCCACCAGATCACTTTTTTCCTGAACAGTTTATCACACTGAAATTCCTGATATTTTTGTATATCAGGCTTCACAACAGATTTTCTTCAGAGTGCATTAAGCTTCTGCTGCTGGTCCTGAGGCTTTTTGAACTGGCCAAAATGACAAGATCTGTAAAACCACCACTGACCAGGGCTGCTAACACATGATTTAGAAATGCATCCTCTGAAGTAAAATAATATGTTCAGTATTCTAATTATAGTAAAGTGAGTAACCTGATTTGCTCTGAGATATGGTTAATTGTAGCTCTTTGTCCTGCCAGAAAGCTATGATACTATCACCAAAGAGGTCCGTGGTATATAAGGATCAGGAGATATTCAACTCAGTTAGTTTGTAGGTGGCTTTGGAGGAATGTGTACTTAATTTTGAGCAATGTACGATCACAAGCGGGTCCAGTGCTGTTTGGTAAATTGACCGGTTTCAAGCGTGCATGGGGAAAAATGGCTCAGCCAGTTGTATGAAGTTATGAGAACTGTTGCCTTGCAATTACCACATGCACTGTTTGTGGGAGTATGACCCAGGCATGTGATGTTTGCACTGGGGCTCCGTAAGTAGAGGGCAGCAGCAGAAACCTCTCAGTGTCATTTGAGTGATTGCTGTTCCTCGTGGGAATAGCCGTAAATACTCCACAGGAGCAACTAGCCTTACTTGTAGTGGTTCTACCCATATACCATGTGGTTGCTTAGAAGACATAGATTTTTGGCTGCTGTCCAGTGATGGTGCTGTGTTTGAGACAGAAATTTCTTTTAGTCTCAGTACTGGGGCACTGCAGGCAATGTAGTGATTATAGCGGAACTGAACTGGAGGTGAAATGCTTTTCTAGCATATAACTAAATATATTTAGAAAGTGGAAGTACAGTCTTTATTCTCTTTACTGTTGTCATCTCAGTAGATATACTATGATGAATCTGAAGCTGTGTTGCAGAGTGGCTTATTTGACAAAATTTGATCAAGTTCCACTGATGGTGCTTTGGACCTCTTTTCCAGATGATGTGCGAAGTGATGCCTACTATCAGCGAGGCCGAGGTCCCGTCAGTGGGAGGTGGTGGAGGCCGGGGATCAGGGTCACCACTACAGTCCGATTCAGACGGGCACTTTGAGTCGCTGATGGTGTCCATGTTGGAGGAGCGTGATCGGCTGCTGGAGACTTTGCGAGAAACACAAGAGAACCTGGGCCTGACACAGAGCAAGCTGCATGAGGTCAGCCATGAGCGTGATTCGTTGCAGAGGCAGCTTAACACAGCTCTGCCACAGGTGAGTGACTGAAATCCTTTTGGATGCCATATTGACATTGGATCACCTAACCATGTTCTGGGCAAGACCCAGTTGTGGTGTGCCCATTGAACTAAATGCACTTTTTTTTTTTTTTTTTTTTTAAACTGATTTTGCATCCTGTATTTAACATGTTGGAGCAACAAGAATTTAAAAGGTTAAGGAACCAATTGCATAATCACGTGGGTTTCTGTGCATGTTCCTGCTGTGCTATCGGTCTGTGAATTGTTTTTGGGACTGTCCTTCTGCCTTTTATGGAGCTAAAATGGAAATTTTATGAGCTATGCACAGTGCTTTGAATCTGATTGGATAGTTGGCAGTTTTCTCAGAAGTTAGTGATTTTGTTTTTCTGGTTAAATACTCATGTTTACAGACAAAAGTTCAGTTGAGCTTAGCCTATTCAGATTTTTCAGTGTTGATTGAAAGTATCGATTGACAACGTTGCAGTGACCCTGGAGGAGGCTAAAGTTTCTGTTCTCTCCAGTTGTTGTAATGACTACAGAGAGAAATGAATTTTTGTTTCAATCTCATTTTCAGTTTTTGGGAGTGCCTCTGTTCAAATGAAAAAGGCTTTATTGTGACATTAAACAGCATTATTGTTTTCAGCAGATTGAATATTTACTACATTTCTTTGAAAACTGACCCAAATCAGAGACATCATCCTGTTTGCTTCCCACAGTTAAAAAAAAAAAAAAAAAAAAAAAATCATTTCACTGGTTGTGGTCAGTTTTCCATAGTTTGTGAATGTTTGCGTGTGGTTACTTGGTGATGAACTGTATTCCTATCCAGGACATAGTCTCCTAGCCTGGCACCCAGTGATTCCAGAATAGGGTCTGGAGTGCTTGAATCCTGAGCAGGACAAGTGGTTAAGTATAATGGTTAGATGATTCCTGACTCCTTGATTATTCTGCTTTCCCAGTACAATGACTTATTAGGTTCTGAATTTGTTACATTAACCAAAAGACAACTAATGTTTAAAATGACATTTTCTTCACTTTCTTAAAATTATCACCTGCAAAATTTGAACACATTGTTTGAACACCGATCAAACCGTAAAGTGTTTTTTAACAACAGCTGCCTTGACATCTGTCTCAGCAATACATAATGGTGCTATTTTTGAAATGCTTAAAAATTCCATTTGTGCACTGGATTCCTTCTCTGTGTTCATTTTTATCTTTTTAAAAATTTTTTAATACTGGCTGTGGTCTCCAATATTGAAATTGTACCTAATTTACACATTTACCTTCTAGAACACACATTGTGGTTTCTGGTTACATTCAGGATTGTGCAAACGATTAGGTCAAAATAACTTATGACTTTAGACTAGTTTAAACTTGCTTTTCAGCAGATACTGCTATTAACCTGTTTGTTTGGTTTTGGAAACCTGATTGTGTAGCCTTTTTAACCTCACTGGTTTGTGTACTAGTTCCAAAATGACTTTTTTTTTTTTTTTTGGTCTTTTGCGTTTGCTTAATGTTTATCTGGCTTTAGGTTTTTCCAGTTCTATATTTTGAAATAGCAATTGAGCAATAAATCTTTGAATGGTTTTATAATACTGATAGTCTGGACAAAAGTGGGTTTATTATTAAAGATTTAATATTTGCAGATGTTATTGCTATAGTGTGATTATTCCTATTCACTGGTTTACATTTTCTGTTGGAGAACAGCAAGCTCCCCCTGCAGATGATCAACTGTACCGTAAGGCCTAAGGGTAGCTCTGCAGTTCGAATCATTGGATTGCCATTTGGAGAACACTGAAATGTTGGCAAGGCACATTGAAAAAGTGCAAATTGGGAAAATTTTTGCAAAGGATTGGTTTTCTCTGTTCTGATCAGCAGTTTTGAATGACTGCTCAGGAACAGCTTGAAGGTAAAATGAGTTGCTGTAGCTGATGTGGCCTTCCTAGCCACATATTCATAAACGTACAGTATAATAATTTAGCATGCATTTTATTGCTAGATTGTAGTGTTATATTGTAAAATATAAACTGTTTGCTATTAGTGACCCTTGTATACTTGCTGGCAGGCTATGGGTTTGGTCTTTAAATCCAAGTCTCAATTAGTATTATGAATTGTGAAAAAACCTTTACCTTTTGGATAAGGTTTCATGACCATGTGTATAGGGGCTCTGTTAAGTGCACAGATCTGTACTATTCTCATGGTGCCTGACTGTGTTGTTGTTCATGATGGATTTCCTGAAAACATCGATGACAATCGTGTAGTATAAAAATGCAATCTGATCCCTACTGGTTCCTCTGTGTGTTTGGGCTCCCTCTCCCACAATGTGTGGTGGTGTCCTATTGTGCTTGCAACAATGCAGGTGCGCATGTCTGTTCTTGAAATGTTCCTCTCTTGGCAGATGTGCTGGCAAAGAAAGATAAGTTGTATGGGTTGTTGTTAAAGGACAAAGTAGTATGCAACTATCTGCACAGAGTTAAGTTTCACAGACATATGCACAGTGGGACCATTTATCCTAGATATTGGTCCAGGCTAAACTGCCTTGCATTAAACAAAGTACATATGCTTTGGAGTCTTTCTACATCAGAATCTGGACACAGCCAAAGAAATTCCTGCTTGGGCTTTGGCCTAGAAATTTCAGGCTGTATGTGAGTGAAATAGGGGGTTTTATTTTGTCTGTGTTTATACTTTATATAGATTTCTAGGTATTCATAACCTATTGCTGATTTTACAGATCATTTGATAGCATTTTGCCAAATGGTAAGCCTGCATTCAGTTATTGGAGAAAAGCAAAATCATGGAGCAAAAATGCCTTCTTCTTGAGGATATTTGTGGTTTGGACACGCTGCTGTTTTCTCTGGCCAGGCACAAAGCCTATGGCTGTCGTTTTAATGTAACCCGAATGAACCCTGCATGAGCTGTAGCGGAGGATGGGGTTTGATGTGGGGCCTAGATTAGTGGAGCAGCAGCTGTAGGCTGGTGTGGAGAGGCTCAAGCTGGGACTGTGGTCTGCTCTTCACAGGGTCACCTCCTGCTGGCAGAGGAGGTGAGTGGCAAGAAGCCCTGGGTCCAGTGCCCCTGCAGGAGCACTGGAGCAGAAATGCAGTAATTAAAAGGTGCCAAAGGCTTGCTCCTAATGTCCTGGAATTAGCCCATCTGTCTGTCTGTCTGTCTGTCTGTCTGTCTGTCTGTCTGTCTGTCTGTCTGTCTGTCTGTCTCTCTCTCTCTCTGTCTCTCTCTCTCTCTGTCTCTCTCTCTCTCTCTCTCAAAAGTCCAGCTTTCTGACTGGCTGACTACAGAACTTGCAAATAAGGAACTGTCTTGAAAACAAGAACTTGATTTAATGTTGAATACAATTATACATGGAAGTCTTATCTTTAATGTCTGTAGTTTTATTTCTACTTTTTTGGTAAAGTTTGCCCAGTATGCCGCATGTTCTGTAAGCCACCTCTTTTTTACAACTAATTGCATAGTAAGACACAGCAAATACTTGAACCTGGGTTCCTTCCGTAAGGGGACAACTGTTTTAGCACTGGGAGACTCATTAAACAGTGAAGGTTTGCAAGTGCTTAGTAAGTTCTGAATTTCAGATTTCATTTAATGGTGCACACCTATGAATTTGGTTTGGACATGTGCAGAGGTTGGTTTGGACATGTTGCAGAAGAGAGATTCTGGATATATTGGGAGAACGGTGCTAGGGATGGAGCTGCCAGACAAGAGGAACAGAGGAAGGCCTAAGAGGAGATTTATGGATGTGGTGAAGGAGGACATGCAGGTGGTGGGTGTGACGCAGAAAGATGCAGGGGACAGGAAGAAGTGGAAACAATTGATCCGCTGTGGCGACCCCTAACGGGAGCAGCCGAAAGATGAAGAAGAAGAAGGTGCACGCCTATGAATACAGCTACACACCTAAAGCACTTTTGAGTGTCTTACAGCTCTTACATTACATGGTACAGTGAGACTTGATGTTCTTCGACAGCAGCCACTAGATGCTGTTAAAGGCACTTCCTGTGGTTCAACAATGAACAATATGCCTAAATGGTTTGCCAGTGTGACCTTGTCTTGGTGCAAAAACAAAATTAACCACCAGCATAATTTTTGTAAGCACAATTCCATAGAAGTGTGCTAGAGCAAAGAATTCTAGGAGATCCTTCATGATGAGATTGTATGTGTATGGACAGATTGAAGCCAGCAGTTCAAACATGATGACATGTATAGTGGACTTTGCTCAGCTAAATTTGTACATACTATTTAAAACCTACAGAAAGCTCTTTTCAGCAGAATACTCCTCCTTTCCTTAGTTTACATTGGCTGGTTCATCTGTGTCCCTGTTAAGAAATTGAGCTGCTCCTCCTTCCTCTCACCACGGCCAAAGCTCGATGAAAGGTACTACATGCCTGTAGCCAGGAAGGTAGGCTGGCAGTTTCAAGAAAAGAGCAGCAAGCCTCTTATAAATATAAATACTTATGGATGTCCTAGTATTATGACACTTTTCACTTCTGTGTTGTGTAGGGTACAATCTACAAAAAAGAGATTCATATGTCTCCTTCCTGTATACTCTGTTTTTGACCTAAATAAATGTGCATTTTACAACCTCTAAGTGCCTTGAGCTGTGCCCCCACAGGGCCATGTTAATGTGTGGGCTAATAGAGGATGGATGGGGTGGGGGTTATAGCTGCACTAAGTGGACAAGCAAACTCCCTCTGTCTTCCTTCCTTCCTGCTGGAGCTTTAAAGTTGTATAAGTGTATCAGTCAGTCCTTTGAGAGCTGTTCCTCTGGGCCCGGTGGGCTTCCTTCTGAGCAGCCTACTCGCTGCACCCCTTTCTCTTCTTGCTTTCAGCCCAGTGCCTACTCATGGTTTGCAGTACGAATGCATCAGTGATGGATGGAATGTACACATGTTCCAGGACACACATGAGTTGATGGGTCTTAACAAATGCCCCTTACACACAAGTGTATCTGTCTTTATGTGTTCTATAAACAAAGTAACCTCAGGACTTTTCCGTTCTGTGGCATCCTCCAGTGAAATCTTTATTTTCTTCATTGAATGGGGAGGCTCTAGATACAACATCAAGTTCCTCACATCCTGAAGGTTGCTGGAGCAAGAACACAATTCAAATGCTGTAGTAACTTTTAGCAATGAATTTACCCTGAATTGTAATAGTACAATACCCACTTGTATAAATGGGTGAAATAAAACAGCAAGTTACTAATAATGTTTTTTTATTTTTATTTTTAAAACTGCTATTTCAATATACATGTAGAGTGGGAACCTGTTTATTTAGTGATTTTTTTTTTTTTTTTTTTTTTTTTGTGTAATTGGAACCTTGTCAGCTATGTGTCTAGAAGTCTGGTTCAACCTAAGCTACAGCCACATTTTTGCAAATCTTTCTAGTTCCCAAGGAGCAGCAAATCAGGAGCCAAGCTGCCTTAAGAGTTGAGATTTACAGCATTTATATTATTGCGGTACTGTAGGAGCTTTTGTGTAGTTCTGAAGGCAGTGCCCCTTTTCACATGATTGACTTTTTTCTGTGTTTTAATTGGGAGAGAACTGGCTTATTGGTCTTGTGATATAAGCCTGGATGAGGTGAGTTTTTGGACCAATGTAAGGGCGCACATTGCTGTTTCCTAGTGCTCCTGCTTCAGTGTGCACATCTGGCTCTCTTCCTCTGACTTTTTCCATCTGTTTCAGTGCCTCCCGTCTTAAATGTTTCCATCACTTAGTGTGGGGGTACTGGAGAATGAATTATGAACATAATGGATTTTAGAGCTGGTTATAGAGGTAGCACATAACGGTTCTTACAACAAACTGGTCTATCATCCTGCTCAGTCCACAGCTGAATTAATGATCTGTCCTTTAAAAATTTTGAAGGTGTTTGTACCAGTAATGGAAAAACTTTGTGTAAAGGCATGCAGTTTTGGTGTCTAAGCTTACTACCAACCTTCAGGAAAGTAAAGATGTATGTGGCCTTGTCCTCTGCCTTGTTGTGCACTATATTTCAAACTCCTGTAGTATTGTTAAACTACTGGCATATAACAGTGGACAACACAAATGTGGTACAGCAAGAGATCATAAGCTGTACATGCTGGGCCCTGTCCTTTAACCTAATTCAGCACTGCCAAGACTAAAGCAACAGCACGTGCCACGCATTGCTTGTGGTGGGATAAGGCTGGACATCTTTACTGGCTTAAGTCAAGTCAAATTTACTCATTTTTGGTTTAGTATTTTAACTCTATCCTTTGCCCATCAGTCCTCATTAATAACTGTAGTATAAACCTACCTGTGGACTTTAAACATTTCCCATTATTGCTTCTTGTTTCGGTCTCAGACATATGCTTAGATGATTTTATGTGAAGGGAGCCTAAACTCTTACCAGTTCTCATATTACAGTGTTGCTAAATGTGGAAATTGTTGAATAATTTAGTAAGTTGTAATGTGTTGGGTAGCAGTGCCTCTGCTAGTTTAAGGTGCTATAATCAACTACAATTTCCTACAACTTTTGCAAAGGAGGGGATGCAGATAATTTGATACAGTATGCCAAATGTTGGAAAACCACAAAATTAATTATTTTTGGATGCTTCTATGCAAACTTTGTAATGTGATCCTTGCACCGTTTTTTAAATACTGAATTGTTAAAATGCATTCTTATGAAAAATGCTGTCTATTAATGAATAAAGACTACACCTTCCTCCAATAATTTAAATTTCCTTTCCCAATGTACTATATTTTTCTCCTTCCTTTACCTCACATGCTGATGTGACTTATATTCTGGCTTGGTGTGTGTGTGTGTGTGTGTGTGTGTGTGTGTGTGTGTGTGTGTGTGTGTGTAAAAAGGGGGGAAAAAAATCTATATACAATCCACTGTTTGTATAATGTGTTGCCTATACTGGTAGTTTTGTTAGTTGATAACAGATGCTACAGAAACTCCTGAGAATGATATTGAGGTTGACACAGAAATTGGCTAACAGCTTTGCTAAAGACAAAAATTTTGACAGCTTCAGTGATACTGGTAACAACTTGGGCTAACTTTCTAGTAATGTGTGACAGTGCATTTGTTAGTACACATGGTATGCTGATATTTAAAAGATTGTTTGGGACTAGTACAATCAAGGCCTGTGTGCTATTGTTATTTTAACCGTTGATATGCCAGTAATGTTTTATTTTTAGTAAAAACTTGATAAATTATTACTGAATGAAGTTACATATCCATGGCTGTGTATGCTGCAGGATCTGTTTTAATCGATCAATAGGGTGTGCTTACAAATATGAGTGCACATGTGACCTAGAGTGCCCATTCAGTGCATTGTGGTCCTCTCAATAAAATACCTGGTACAAATGATTTCTTTTTTTTTTTTTCTTTTCTTTTTTAAAAGCATGTCCATTTTGTAGGGTATGCAAATTGTAATTTTTGGTGTGTTATAGTTTGGAATATACATTTTGTGTGCATGTGCAATGCCAGCCTTAGGAAATATTTTTCAGGGAGTCTCTGCAGGATACTGGTGATAAATGGTGATTCTATAAGGCAGCTGCTCTTGGTGTGGACAGCCTCCGTGCTTTTGCTAATCTTAAATCACAGACAGCCAGATTTCTTGGCATTAGTGCGAAGACTGATCCTCGGATAAGGAGAGGACTCATGGGAGCCAACGGGAAAGGCCTGATGGCCGTGACCTACCAGGTAGGGCAAAAGGCAGAATCCCCCATCCCTGCTGAAACATATAGGCTTGTATTCCTTTGGCATCACTGACCTTGGTTCTGCGCTGTCAAACCTGAGCCTATGGCTATGCTAATGCAGGTTCCTGCTTTGCCAGTAGGAGCAGAGCAAGAGAGTCTTTTTTCCACAAGGCCCTGGCTGTGTTTTTCCCTGTCATCCCTCTTTCCATATAGGGACATGCTTGCTAGTCTACACCAGAACTGAACTCAAGGCTGAGGCATCAAGAGGGGCTATATGCTTTCAGCACCCATGTTTTATGTTTTCTGATAGGCTGCTGTGATTTAATTTTGAACCCCCTGCTCCCATCCAGTATACAGAGAATTAAATGATCTGTTCTTTGACCTAAGGTGTCAAGGTTTGTTATGAACTATTTCAGTTTTTTTTCATCTTGAATGTACATCACATGTTCTAGTGCAGCTGCAGTATGTTTCAAAATTGAGTTTTTATCTCTTCTGTCAAGATGACTCAGATGTCTAAATTTGTGCTTCTTTGCCAGAATTCTTGGTAGGTAAATATTTTAGAATTTAATCAGCTGCTTCAAACGCATACAAATTTAAACAGCATTTTTCATTATAGATAAACCCCGATTTATGCACTTAATTTGTTTGTGAAAATGCTGCACATGGCATATATCAGGATGCTATTATGTATTATTATAAATAAGAAAAATAATGATGCTTTCCCAGCACATCCAAAAACCCAAGCCATGTTTCCAACATATCTCAAATGCTGTGAAGCACCTTGTAGTAAGTACAGCAATTACCCTGCACAGCATAGCGCAGAATACTTGTTCAGCAGTTCTTGTGTATAAGATACTACATAGTTGTGCAGCAACTGCTATGTGTAGCACAGGGCCCTGCAGTTGTGCAGCAACTATGTTGCGAAGCATTGTGCAGTTGCAGTGGTTGTACTGCTTAACGCAAAATTTAAGAGTAGGTGAAGTGAACAATTTAAACAAGAAAATTTACTGTAATTCATTTACTGTTCTCAAGAATGATAAAGTTGATTGTGGGTTGTAGTGGATAACTTGCCTCTTTCATGTTTGTCAATAACTTCAAATGTTCAGTTATATCCTGTATGCTTTTCAAGGCTTATTTCTGTTTAAAAAAAAAAAAAAAAAAAGAAAGAAAAAAAAGGCTTTTCTATTTTTTGCCCCCATTTTCCTGGATTACATTTCTTTTCGAGATTAAAATGGAAGCACTGCACAAACATAGAAATATGAAAATAAAGCAGACACAAAGCACGATATTAGTATAGCATGTCTCTTACAACTTATCGTATTAAGGAAGTATGGGACAGGAACAATCTTCTTGCCAACATAGAATTTTTAGATTTATTGTAGATGAATTTCTGGCGATATGTTATGGCTCTGCATTAACAGAGAACATCTGTTATGCAAACTGGGAGCTAGTATTAAAAGATTAGGCTGCATTTTAGCAAAATTGCATATATCGTGGTGTACCTGTATATCAGTTACCTGGCCAGTACAATCTTTGTAACCATGTACCACAGTCAAAACAACAGTTATCTTTTTGGGAAGTCAGATGCCATTGTGCTGGGTAGAAATGCACTAAAATAAAATGTGTTATAAAATGTGTGTTCAGCATGGGCTTGCCTGTGTTTCTTTTTGTGATCCATAGTTGCACATTCTTGGTGAAGAACTCACTCTTCCCTATCTGCAGTTGCATGGCTTTTGTTTGCTATACCGATCTTGTTGTCTGACTCGTGCCTGAGGATGAAATCTCTTTACACAGAGTGGCTTACAGTGTGCATTTGCGCTTATTGGATCACTTTATTGATTGGGAGAGCTGGAGGCCTCTGTCCTTGCAGCAGTAATTACAGTGGAATGAGAGCTGTAGCATAAATAGCTCTAAATTATAGCGAAAAGGGCAAAAAGCCAGAGAAATGTGGCAGAGTTTTGGCAAGTGTCAAGATTCTGTTCATTTTTCAAAATTTGTACGGACTACCTGTTTAACACGGCATCCTTTGGCTATATATATTCTAGAGAACAAAGGAAGTCTTGTTCCAAGCTTCCTGGTAGTACCTTAGTACTTTGAAAGGCCAGATGTGCATTTACATAAATGTTAAGTTAAACCACACGTGTAGCCCTGCTCTTGTGAGGTCTGGAGACATCATGCACTGTGCAGGGGTCCTACAGGGAACATTTTGGAAAAACTGTGATGCGTCATCATGTGTGCCGGTTACAGCTCTAAAGACATCATTCGCACTGTGACATAACTCACTAGAGGCTCTATAGAGCAGGCATAATGGGTCCCTGTCATCGGTGCCTGTCACCCCAGTAAGAGGGCAAGAGTTTGAGCGGTCAGCCATGATGGTCTGTGGTAATTTAGACCCCCTATACCTACACAGCAGCTGTGTGATATGGAGGATGGGGTGAAATGCAGTTCTGCTCAGTGGCCATGTGTTCCGAGCCCTGCATATTTCATGAAGGGTCTTGTGTATTGTTCCATATGCTGCTCTCCTCACAGGCTAGAGAAGGCCACACAAACATGCTGGTGGATGGGTTACCCAGCTAACTTAAGTTAGACTGCTGCATGTGAGGATAAAAGGGTTTTCTCAATTAATACACAATTTATATATGTGAATGTATACTCAGCCAGCATATAATGGAGTTCCAGACAAAGAAAAACCAGTACAAAGGCTTATTAGAACGGCTAATGGGCCTGTTATGCAGTAACACGGTTACGTAATTTCACTTCTACACCAGGTATTATTTACTGTCTATTGTGTTTCACTCAGCAAGACACACACACAATATCAACAGAGGCATGTTGTATTTTTACAAGTGTACTATCTAGACTCTTGCTGCACTACTCTTGATTAATGTTCTTAACATGAATTGCTCTGGGGGAAGGAAAACCGAGCTGTATGCACAGATAAAAACACTGTAACGTACAGTACAGTTGAAAATTGCCAGATTTCTGTGAAATATGAACTCCTGAGAACTCCTGTTCTCTCTATCAAAGACAGTACACATAGTATGCAGCGATCTTTCTTAACACCATAAACAATGTTTCACCAAATTATCAAAACGGTCTGTCCAGGGTATACCATATCTCATACCCTAGGCTTTCTGGATAAACTCTGGAGTAGCCTGACCCTGCATTTGAGAAGCGGTTGTTGATGATGGAAAAAAAAATCCAAAAATATTTTAAACAAATTTTTGTAATTATACATTTCTCTAAAATAGACAGTTTTATGTATTTAACTTATTTTGATATGAAAAACAGATTGCATAATAGATCAATCGAATAGTAATAAAATAGTAAAAGTAAATTTGAAAAAAATTAAATAAAATAGATTCATGCAATATACTGTACTAATGACTACTTGTAGCACAGCTTCTTAAAATACTGCATTTTTCGAGAACGCAGATTGCGGTATTACTGTATTTTGTGTGACTTCTGTATCCTCTAAGTTTAACTGGAAGCTTTAGTAATGACTATGTAAACACTTGAAAAGAAAGGGAGTTCTGTCATGGGTCAATGCCCTGATTTGGTGAAGGCTGTGACAGAGACCAGAATGAGGATCAAGCAACAGTCCGTGATGGTCAGTAAATTATGTCACCTAAATGAAGGGATTGCCATGAGCTTTTTAAAGTTTTTCTTTAAGTTATTCAACCTAGCTGCACTGAGTGCTTTTGGGGGGTCATTTCTGCCAGTAGCCATCCTCTAAACTGCCACGCTAGAACCTGTCAGCGACTAGTTCTCCGTTCATAAAAATTAGCCCATTTATTTTTGTACTTTAAGTGTCATATGTCCTCTGTCCAGCTGCTGTACAAGCAAATTTCCCCGTGGGGGATTTAAAAAGTTCTATCCTATGTAACTTTGGGCTAGTTGAACGCATGCTCCAATGGTGAGAAGTGCTCTTCTCTCAGGTCGCCCATAGGTGAAATGGATTCATGGCCCATTCTGTTGAGCTGCTATCCTGAAACAAACCACCTTCCCCTCAGGGAAGTGGCCGATTAGGAGCAGCGTCATCTGTCCTGCACAACTGTGGAGTTAATCTACCCAGTAGAATCCCCCAATGACAACACAAAATCTTTTTTGCCACTCCAGTGTCACCTGTGAGCAGACAATACACCCCCAGTGCCCCTCCCATCATCGTACCGTGCTTGAAATTATTTCTTGACGCTGCGGTATTGTGAAAATTGCCAGAGGGTGCAGCCTAATTTGAATGTTTTGTAACTTTATTTAAATGCATCTTTACACATCTACATGTTTGTCTAAACATGCCATATGCAGGAAGTTTTTTTTTTTTTTTTAAAATCTACCATCATCTACTTCTGTATAGTATAGAGAGATCATAAACTTTTCCATGACAAATATAATAGATGGTTCAGAGATTTTTTTTTTTTTTTTTTTGGAGGGCTGAATTTAATGACATTGAAACAGGGATTTTTTAAAGTCATGTGGGTCTTTCATTACCTACTATTTCTAGGTTATGGGTGTGCAACAGATATTTGATCTGACTGGTTTTGACTCTTATGGTTTGACTCTTACGCTTTTGTCTTATGGGTGAGTCATTTGGTTGAGCTGAGCATGAGAACAAAGGCAATGTGTTCAGCATTTAAAAAGGCAGTGTCTCATTACAACTGATCTGTTTACCGAACTAATGAAAAGTCAGTCTTTTCTATAACTGCTGTGTCACCAAATTATCTAATGACTTCTGCATAACCGTAGCAGAAACTGAGAGGATTGTTGAAACTGAAATCAAATCTTGGTGATAACCATCAAAGCCCTTGGTGTTACTCGAGGTTAATTTGTATTAAAAGGACAGTAGGCAGCAGACATACCCAATCCAAGAACACAGATTCACTCACAAATAAGCACCTTATTTCAGCAGAATTTATTAGCTTTTGCTGCTGAGTTTTTTTTTTTTTTCTTCCCCCTCTCTCTCTCTTTTCATTATTTGGGCATTTTAATACCAAGAAGAATATGTACAGGTAGTTCCCAACTTACGATAGGATTACGTTCAGATAAACCCATCGTGACTCGAAAATGCATTGTCATTTAATGATGGGGATACATTCTGAAAAATGCAATTTAGTTGTTGCGCAGACATCATTGAGTGTAAATGTGCCACATCCCGTACGTTTTGACTTGCATATGGTATTGCCTATTCCTCCTAGGCTACAAACCACTGTTGTGTATACGGTCCGTCATTGACTGACACGTCATTAGGTGGCGCATGCCTGTACACCTAACTTACTCTCATGCCTGTGGCTGCTTCAGCAATGGATCGTCTCAGCATCCCCGTCTTCAGACTGAGCATTGATTGGTGTAGGAATTCCTGTCAGTGCTCAGTTTCTGCTGCCCCTTGTGAACTGTCCTGCAACCACTGTCTTACTAAGACCTTGCATTTAGTTTATTTTGAATTGTAGCATGTTCCGTTTTTGTTTACTCCAAATCGCTAATTGTTAGTGCTAGCTCCCGGCTAACGGTAACAATCTTGGTCAGAAACAACACTCAGTAAAGAGTTTAATGGAACTCAAACTTAGTACTGCGGTGTCACGCAATTGCTTCCACCCACCCACACCATAACACCTAATGAACATCGTAGCCTAGCCTACCTTAAAAGTCATTATGGGCTTGCCGCTTTCAGAAAACACAGACACAGATGGACATTTTGTAGACATGATGGATGCACAAAACACAATGTAGATACGGGTGGGGGGGATTAAAAAAAAACATTGACAACACAGAACACTGCACAGTACCAGTTGTATACACTAGCGATCGCGTGGGAGTCTGGGAGATGCAGTTCGCTACCGCAGCTCAGCATGACGAGAAAGTATCATAAGAAAAGATAAAACTTTATTGATCCCTAGGGAAATTCTTATGTCAACAACAAACTCAGTGCCACAGTACAAGAAAGGGATTGTCAATAAATAATTACGTTAAGTTATATACAGTCATGGCCGAAATTGTTGGCACCCCAGAAATTTTTCCAGAAAATCAAGTATTTCTCACAGAAAAGTATTGCAGTAACACATGTTTTGCTATACACATGTTTATTCCCTTTCTGTGTATTGGAACAAAACAAAAAAAAGGGAGGAAAAAAGCAAATTGGACATGTCACACAAAACTCCAAAAATGGGCTAGACAAAATTGTTGGCACCCTTTCAAAATTGTGGATAAATAAGATTGTTTCAAGCATGTGATGCTCCTTTAAACTCACCTGGGGCAAGTAACAGGTGTGGGCAATATAAAAATCACACCTGAAAGCAGATAAAAAGGAGAGACTTAGTCTTAGTCTTTGCATTGTGTGTCTGTGTGTGCCACACTAAGCATGGACAACAGAAAGGAGAAGAGAACTGTCTGAGGACTTGAGAACCAAAATTGTGGAAAAATATCAACAATCTCAAGGTTACAAGTCCATCTCCAGAGATCTACATTTGTCTTTGTCCACAGTGCACAACATTATCAAGCAGTTTGCAACCCATGGCACTGTAGCTAATCTCCCTGGGCGTGGACGGAAGAGAAAAATTGATGAAAGGTTGCAACGCAGGATAGTCCAGATGGTGGATAAGCAGCCCCAAACAAGTTCCAAAGAAATTCAAGCTGTCCTGCAGGCTCAGGGATCATCAGTGTCAGCACGAACTATCCGTCGACATTTAAATGAAATGAAAGCTATGGCAGGAGACCCAGGAGGACCCCACTGCTGACACAGAGACATAAAAACGCAAGACTACAGTTTGCCAAAATGTACTTGAGTAAGCCAAAATCCTTCTGGGAAAACATCTTGTGGACAGATGAGACCAAGATACAGCTTTTTGGTAAAGCACATCATTCTACTGTTTACCGAAAAACGGAAAGAAAAGAACACAGTACCTACAGTAAAATATGGTGGAGGTTCAATGATGTTTTGGGGTTGTTTGGCTGCCTCTGGCACTGGGTGCCTTGAATGTGTGCAAGGCATTATGAAATCTGAGGATTACCAAAGGATTTTGGGTCGCAATGTAGAGCCCAGTGTCAGAAAGCTGGGTTTGCGTCCGAGATCTTGGGTCTTCCAGCAGGACAATGACCCCAAACATACGTCAAAAAGCACCCAGAAATGGATGGCAACAAAGTGCTGGAGAGTTCTGAAGTAGCCAGCAATGAGTCCAGATCTAAATCCCATTGAACACCTGTGGAGAGATCTTAAAATTGCTGTTGGGAAAAGGCACCCTTCCAATAAGAGAGACCTGGAGCAGTTTGCAAAGGAAGAGTGGTCCAAAATTCCAGGTGAGAGGTGTAAGAAGCTTATTGATGGTTATAGGAAGCAACTGATTTTCAGTTATTTTTTCCAAAGGGTGTGCAACCAAATATTAAGTTAAGGGTGCCAACAATTTTGTCCAGCCCATTTTTGGAGTTTTGTGTGACATTATGTCCAATTTGCTTTTTTTTCCTCCCTTTTTTTTGTTTTGTTCCAATACACACAAAGGGAATAAACATGTATAGCAAAACATGTGTTACTGCAATACTTTTCTGTGAGAAATACTTGATTTTCTGGAAAAATTTCTGGGGTGCCAACAATTTCGGCCATGACTGTAAGTGCAGAGAAAAATTATATAAGTAAGTACAGGGGAAAAAGTCAGGAGAAAGTTGAAGTGGAAATCAGATGCCTAGGTGCCCTCCCTAGTCAGTCAATTCAAGGTTTGTTTGTCATGGGTGAACAACACAGCATAGCAGTGTTAACACTTCTAAAGTGTTGTCTGGACGGGAGCAACGAGAATAGTTTGTGGCTGAGGTGACTGCTGTCCCTCTGGATGTTATGTGCCTTCTTCTTGCACCGCTGGGTGTAGAGGTCCTGCAGGGCTGGCAGATCAGTCCTGGTAATCCTCTGTGCTGTTTTGACCACTCTTTGTAGAGCTTTACGGTCTGACACACTGCAGCTGCCATATCAGGCCGTGAAACAGCCAGTCAGGATACTTTCAATGGTAGATCTGTAGAAGTTGACAAGTATCCTGTCCATGCCGAACCTCCGCAGCCGACGGAGGAAGAAGAGGCATTGTGTTGCCACTTTGATGACGACGCTGGTGTGCCATGACCAGGACAGGTCCTCAGTGATGTTAACTCTGAGGAACGTGAAGCTGTTCACTCTCTCCACTGAGGCGCCGGCTATAGAGATGGGCGCATGGCCATTCCCCTGCTGTCTCCTGAAGTCCACGATCAGCTCCTTTGTTTTGCTGACGTTGAGATGGAGGTCATTGTCCTGACACCATACAGAAAGGGGAGGAGTTATAAAGTCTAATAACTATTGTGCTGCATATCGCTTGGCTGGGAAAAATTAAAAATTCTAAGTACGGTTTCTATTGAATGTCAGTCACTGTTGCACCATTGTAAAGTTAAAAACTGTAGGTCAAGGACCATCTGTACTATCATTTTTTAACACAAGTTAATTAGTTTTCCCTTAAAATTAAGTTAGTGATTTTATGATAACTTTACTGTTGGTATGTTGACATGTTATTCATGTGTCTCTCATACTGTATATCAAATGAAAATGAGGTTTGAACATTTTTTTGTTTAGCTACCTGAGTTATCCAGCACTGTCTGGGTCAGAAAGTGAGAGAGAGGCTTGTGAGTTGTCTCTGTTGAAGTTGTGTAAAACAATTAGAAGGGATGAATGAGGGGTGGATGTGGGATTTAAAAAAAAAAAAAAAAAAAACTCAGAATAGATCTTTGTCTTCATGTAATTTTCTTTTATAAATTATCTTTTAGATCATTACTCTAAAAGTTATTTTAAAGTTTTCTTGTCCAGCACAAGAAGGATTTTAGATTTTTGCGCTTCCTCCTCTTCCTCTGAGAACTGGTGATCATCCAGCTGAAATCGTAGTAAAGGTTATGGTACAGCACAGACATGTTTGGATACAGCAATCGTGAGACATGCATGTGCAGGTGTGTGTGTGTGTGTGTCATTGCACAAAAATTGCACTAAGGTGAGAAGTACCTGTGTGCCAGATTTCAAGTCTGCAGCTAGAAAAACAAAGCTGTACACGAAGAACAGATAAACAGATTTGTGTGTGTGCATATGTGCTGTATATATACAGAGAGATTGTGTAGATTTAAATGATCTGTGTTTCAGCTGCAGACCTTTGATGCCAAAGGTTAAACAATATAATAAAGGAACCTTACCAAGATTTTGGTGTGAATGTGTTCTTTTCTGGTCTACAACTGGAAAAGTGGCTGCTGTTGTGACCTCGGAAGGTTCTGGGTTCAAGTCCCAGGGGGCAAGTGGCACTTGCAGCTGCAATAGAAGTAAAATGTTATAGTTTTGACATGGTCTTCTCAAATTTCCTCGTGACAATAATGCTAAAATATTGATAGTCTCCTTTATTAAGTGGTACTAATATAATGTCCTCCAGAATGTTTGGCTGCCCAATTCTGAAAACAATTGGCAGGCCATATAATATTCTACAGCATAGTTGTAAAAGCAGCCACATGTACTCTGCTACATGGCTTGAATAGAGGTACAGTGCTTCTAACCTCCCTCTGGAATGTAGCCTAGCTTGGAGTTCTGCCTATATGCGCCATGCCCCCCCCCCCCAAGCTCCAGCCTGTTCTGCACTCTGCATGGGAGGTTAATATGCACTACCCAATACAGAACATCACGGTTAATCCTTAGGGATTATTGAAATGCAAAACAGCACAGTGGTATGTGCATGCACAGTTGCATATTAACACACACGTGCTATAAAAATGGGCTGGATTGGATGTAGCTGCAGTTCTTCCTCCTAACCCCCTTTTTCTTTTTCCAGTGATCGTGAAACCCCCCCCCCCCCCCATATAATCCTGTCAGTTGGTGCCCTCTAAAGAAGCAGTGCAGTTAAGTGTAACTGGCAGCCACCCCGTTTGTTTAATTTGTCTTGATAAACCAACTGCCTCTACCTGGATGGTGACATGTCCTGTATGCACACTAGTGCTCTTTATGGGTTTTTTTTTTTTTTTTTTTTGTTTGTTTTTTTTGAATTAAGGCCTGTTGTGAAACTCATGGTTGTGTCGGTCCTGTTGCAGCCTGCTCAGAGCGGAGATGAGAATGCCCACCTCCTTAATGGGGTGTGTTTAGAGGCGGTACTATTTGTGTCGTGAGACTCGGGTCAGAAGAGCATTGTATAAGCACAGTGTTGCTGTCCCCTGCTAACTGCCTTGGTCTTTACACCCCTACTGTACATTAAGTTCGCTTCAAAGGTAGTGCGGAGCATTTAACTCTTTGTGCAAGTGCAGGGAATTGGTTTGATGGAAGTGGGGGGAAAAATGCAGCTCTGTCTATTTGAATTGAAAATTGTCAGTGTAAAGTCTTCTGTAATGATGGGGGAAGAATGATTTCAATTGTGGTTTGGCAATGAGGTCAGTAGTATGTCTTTAGTTAGGGGCTTTTATTTAGAGATTTTGTAATGAAAGTGCTGAATGTCCAGTCCTGGAGACTGCTGATCAGGCTGGTGAACGCTAGGTGAAAAACTGCTTGGACTTTGTTAGAAACAGACCGGCCCTCACAGCTGCCACACAGCTTGCTGATAAACAGGAGCAAAGTGAAAATTGGGATGTTTATTACGAATGAGAGCTGTTTGAGCAGTGGATGAATGAATGGATGCTTCATTATCCATGTGTTATGTTTGTGGTTTTAAGTTTGTTTTCATCGATTGTGTAAAAATATAAAAACTAAATAGATGCAAATTACACTAGTTAATAGAAAGGGCACTTTTCTAAAATGATATACCTGACACATGTCTTGTAAAGCCTTTTATTGCAGTGATGTGGAGGTACTGAACTCATTGCTGACCTCAGATGGAGTCATCTTTAGTTGCTGCCTTTGGATTTCAAAGATTCAAAAGATACTTATTTGTCACATACATGGTTACCAAGTATACCATGTAGTGAAATGTGCCCTGATTCAAGAGACTGTGTGTGGTTCCGCTCCACGAATAAGACAAACAGTGAAAACAACCAAACATCAAGAAGTCAAACAAACAAATGGATAAATAAGTGGTAGATAGATAGATAAATAAATAAATAAACAAACAAACCTTAAAGTGACTTTGTGGGGACTGACAGTGAGGGGAATGGTCAATGGATATTGTAGACCCTGGTTTGCGAGGATTGTGATGGCATGTCTGGGTTCAGAAGTCTTATGGCCTGTGGATAGAAGCTTCTCCTGAGCCTCTCCGTTCTGGCCATAATGCTTCTGAAACGTTTACCTGATTTCAGCAGGTCAAACAGATGATGGCTGGGATGAGACAGATTTGAAGGACTTTGGTCCAAATCCTACCTCTTGTTTAGTGCCCTTGAGCAAAATACTTATTCTGTGCTGTGGGGTAGAACCTCCAGTGAAAATTGGCCAGCTGTATAAATGAATTAATTATTGAATGTAGTTTAATAACTGTTACATCCTGTTGGAGAATGACATCAGCTGGGTGATTAAATGTAAAATGTTGTTTTTCACAACTGCATTAGAGGTTTAAAAAATTGGAGGTGAATTGCTGCAATGAATTGGTATCTGATTTGTAGTTCACCCTGACTAACCTAGTTTCCTATGCTTCTAGGATAGATTCCAGACTGCTGTGTCTCTGCCTTAGAATTGGTGTTGAATGAGTGGATGTTTTATCGTGTATGGTGTTTATGAAAGGACATGAGCAAGGTAGAGGATCAGTAAATGAAGAAGTAGGAGTTGTGAACAGAAACCTTGGTGAGCCAAACATAGTGTATGATGCATGATAGACTCTTCACAGGGAGATTGTGGTATCTCAGTGTTCTCAGCCAACGCAGTGAGACCCAGTGCTCTTGCATGGGGAGATTGTGGTATCTCAGTGGGTTTTGAGCCTGGCGCTGTACCATTGCCCGCTGCCGTGCCACGTCTTGGCTGTACTCTGTGTATCCATTTGGTCACGAAACAACCTGCTGTCCCCGGAGCTGCCTCAGTCGTAATGAGTCAGCTCTCATTCAAAATCTATAGGCTGCAAGTTGCTCAGGTTGGGGTGTGTGTGTGTGTGTGTGTGTGTGGGGGGGGGGGTGTTCTAAAAACACATTGCTTGAAATGCTCTAGAATACATAAAATGGCACAACTGTTTTGATAATGGTTGTGGTTTTCATTATTACTTTTTCCCCAAGCTTCCACCCTGTTTTTCCAGTTGAGCTGCTCTCTCAGACATCTTTGTGGTCATGCTGTTTTCGCCCACTGCTTCCAGGAGTTTGCTGCACTTACCAAGGAGGTGAACCTGTGCAGGGAGCAGCTCTTGGAACGGGAGGAGGAGATAGCCGAGCTGAAGGCAGAGAGGAACAACACACGGGTGAGAATTTGCGTCATACCCAGAACATGGGATGTTCTCACCCTGCTGTGAGCTTGGCCACTTACTGCACCGACACACAATATGCTCCTCATACACATTTTGATAATATTTTTTGTGCGTGACACGTACAGTGTGTTCTGATAATCATTTTGGTGTAACTGTGTGTTGGTTTAATCACATTTATGGATTCAGTCACAGGTGGGTTCGTAGAACACCATTGAAGTCAATTCTTCTTTATTATATCTTCTATATTACATCTTCATTATTTAACAAAACAGTTTGAGATAATTGCCCAGCATGAAAGTTTGCCTGCTTTGCAGAGGCCCTTAAGCTTCTGCAGGGTCAGAATCCCCAAGTGGCTTGACTTGTTCTCCTCAGATAAGTAATTACGTAGGTTTAGAGGTTGAATGTGGAGCTAAAGTGTGGCTTGTAGTCGCTGCCTCTCGTTGGAATCTGCTCTGTCTAATCGAGTCAACCCTTCAAAAAAGCCCTTTGTCCTCACAAATTGGCAGGTCTTGCTTTTGATTCCCAGCTTGAACATTACATTGGGTGTGTGTGTGTGTGTGTGTGTGTGTGTGTGTCCGTGCGCGCGTGTGTTCACGTGCTTGTTTGCTACTGGGATCAGGCAGCATCAGGTCTGCATGCTGCAGGGGCAGCGGCTGCACTGGGGTAATCCCCTTGTCGCTTGAGCAAGCCCAGGGTTTGGGAGGATTACAGCCAGGACCCAGGAGGAGGCTGACAGACTGACTGTGGCTTTGGTGAGCCGCTCAGCATGCCATGACTGAACCCTATACAGCAGCTGGTGCGCAAGCCAACACACACACACACAGAGAGAGCATCATCATTTTACCAACAATTAACATCCGTTATGCTTTAGATTCTTGTCACCAGTCCCTGAATCCAAACCCAGATTCTATATTTAAAAATATTCTTTTCTGTGTCTTTTTGGGGACTTGGGCTTTGTAGTCTTCTCCAATTTGTTCATGCAGATTGTTTCCCTATGCAGCTGTTGTTGGAGCATTTGGAATGCCTCGTTTCACGACATGAGCGCTCACTGCGCATGACTGTGGTGAAACGGCAGGCACAGTCACCAGCTGGGGTGTCCAGTGAGGTGGAAGTCCTCAAGGCACTCAAGTCCTTATTTGAGCACCACAAAGCCCTGGATGAGAAGGTCTGCATAAAATGCAGTTTTTTTTCTCATTGCATTTACACAAATTTCTTCTCTCTAAGTCCTCTTTTTATAATGATCTAATTGCTATTTATAGAATTGGAAATTTTCACAATATTTAATTGATACCATTGTACAAAGTGGAATATAGTTTGAACATGCATATTAACATTTTGTTCCCTTGCTCCCTCCTGAAATGTGCCCTTCTGCCCCGCACAGGTGAGGGAGAGGCTACGAGTTGCCCTCGAACGGTGCAGTGCACTGGAAGAGCAACTTACTGCTTCACACAAAGAGGTGCGTAGCCAGGCTGTATTAGCAGTGGAAGGCCTGGAAGCGATATGTTACCTACAGTGAGGCAACAATGTTGGAAAGGACAATGCATCATATAGATTTGGGACACCATTAAAATCATTTTTAGATGAATACTTCCATATCTCAATTGCTGTTTATGCAGTAATGCTAATGCTAATAAATGCTAATATAAATTTTTAGCTGTTTGATGCCCCACTTATTGTTGTACATTTGGAAATGCTGAGTTTTTAGAGATTTTTCTTAAACATTTATATCTGTGAACATTATGTGACTTTTGTAATGTCACTTTTATTATAGCACATTTTCCCTCAAATATTTACATAATTTGCTTGACATCAAATAAATAAAATGTTGCATTACAAATATACTGAAATATGATAAATTGTTTGTAATTTATGGTTATATTTTCTATTAGTTTTTGGGCAGAAAGTGAACCCAGAAATCAGGAATCATCATAGATTACTGTGAAACCTTATACAACTGCTTTCGTGAAATCCCTCTAGCGGATGGCTTGCATCAAAGGATCAGAGAGAGCATCACGGGGAATGCCCTAGATCACACACTGTCCCAGATCCCTTTGTCACTGTGGAGATGTGCAGAAGTTGGGCACTGGTTTCTGTACGAATTAGTGTGCTGAAATAGCAGAGTGGTCTGTGTTTGTCTCTGGGTTAGACTATAAGTTGATGGCTTGTACCATCTCCACTTGGAGCTACCATTTGCTCTGGACAGTCATCACAAACACATCAATATGCCTTTATGGAAACAAGGCTGTAAAATGTGCTGCTTAAGATTACACTAATGTACAGGTAACTTCTGGCTTACACATCCAGTTTATTCGTGAAAAGGCTGTACAAGTAATTTGTATGTATTGCGATCTTCTTTTTCAATATTTTAAGCAGGAAAAATAGCGTGTTCCCATGCCATTCAAAAATCATATTGAAATTACTGAAGCTAAAATAAATAAGTATGTATTCAGTTCTAACAGTTTGTATTTTTCAAGCCTTATCTTTTTTCTTTCCAGTTTTTTCCACAAACATATCTACCCTTTTGGCCTCGTGTTGCTGGATTGCACTTTATAAGATTAAAATGGAGACTGCACAAATGCATAGAAATAAAGTGGACAAATCTTTAGCAAAGTGTATCTCTTACAGCTTGCTATACTTCAGAGTAATTTGTGGCATATATACGTGTGTATGTATGGAACAGGAACAAGCTTCTTATGCAATGTACAAACTTCTTGCAGAGGAATTTCTGCATTATGACTCTGTTATAGGAGGTGGTCTGTTGCAAAACCAGGAGCTGCTATTAAAATATGTTGCATTATAGCAAAATTGCACAAACCAGGGCTGCATATACCATGGTTTACCCGATTTCTTTTATCTGACCCCCCCCAGCTCTTGTCTTGTTGTTCTTTAACTGTGTTTCTTTTGTTATTGTAGTTGGCCTTTCTTAGAGAGCAGAACAACCTAAAGAAAGTGGTGGCTGATGGAGGTGTGGAACTCAGCCACGAAACTGGAAATGGCCCAAGCACTAATGGCAAGGTAGGGAAGATGTGGACAGACATTTACACAAAACACACTAATCACTTAACCTCTACTGTACTCAATATTGCCAAGGTCAGATAAATTTGTACTTGGTTTTGTTTCCATATGCATTGGTATGGGGGGTATACTTCTCATGGCTACTCAGACTGACTGATTGGCTTTGATGTGGTCCGAGTTCGATAAGGCATTGGCTTGTGACATGGAGATGGTAACGTAGGGTTTGTGCTAGTGAATTTCTCAAGTTAGGGCTTCCATCCTATATTTTAGGCCTGCTGGAGCTGAAGAACTCACTACACATAAGTCATTCTGTAGGAAATACAAAGTGGATTTACCACAGTTTAGTTTCATGACCTTTCACTGCTGTTTCTTACATTCAGAATATGTTGTACTTGTTTTTGCTGAGGGGTGAAACATGCCCTTTACTGAAGTGGAGAAATAACAGGAAGTGATACTGAACCTTGTGCAGCATGCAAACTGTTTAAATTAATCAAGTCCAGTTAACTGAATACTGCATAAGTAGGTAATTTGCTTAAGTGGATACTGTTTCCATTGTACTGTTTGGTCCTTTTAACTTTGAAGGGACACAACTTTGAATAACTGAATACCTAATAAGTGGATAATTCTTGTTAGTGCATAACATCTTCCAGTCTTCTAGTCCCTATTCCCATGCTCATGATATCGGTTAAGTAGATGTGTGCTATTTGTCTCTTTGTGACAGTTGAAATTAACTGTAGTTAAAATAGCAAAATCCTCACAAGTCTGATAACCCAGGCATGTTGGGTGAATCATCTTCTCTTGTCTTGTAAAAGCAGACTGCATTGTGGTTTATCATTTTGCACTTTGTTGCTTAAAGTAGAGAAATTTTATGTGTACAAATCAGTTAAAATGATTGATTTTAATTTCTGCTTGCTCTGTTATTTCTCAGAAGTATTTCAGGCCCCAAGCACAGTTGGATTTAAGGCTTAAAGACAATTACATAAGGTATTTACTTAAGGGGATCCTTACAAGCTCATCTGAGCTATATAAGTGTAATTAAAAGTAACTTAGTTATAAGTGATTATTATTAATCCTTCCTGTAACTGTAGCATTCAGTTTAAGCTTAGTGTAAATGGAAATCATCCTTTATGCTTGAAGATAGTCTAGCAGAGGTGCCAATGGTGCATGCTAATTGCCACCTAGTGGTAGGAATGCAGCTTTGGGAGTTGGCATACAATGTGTGTCTTTGGGGAACCTGGTAAACCCAGTGGCCTACATATTACATATATGGCCTGAATAGTGCTGTGCACACTGTTCCTCTGTAGCCCAGCATCAGGTTCTAGGTTGGTCCACGAGTGAAACTTAAATTCAAGGTGCTGTCAACCTTTTCATGAACAAATGCATCACATTTAGACCATTTATCTTATTCTTTTACCCATAGCTAGGTACATTGTTAGAATGGGAGTTAACCAAGATAAGAAAAACAACATAAACATGGTTCTGAGGCAGTATATTAATTCTTTGGATGGTTCTGCAAGACACAGTGCTGCCTCTTATTTTTTGAGCTTGAGATGGACCTCAGAGAGGTGAAAAGTGTTTTCTGCCTTGCTTCAGCGGTCCTCAGATGAGTCACTAAACCATGAAGAGGACCTGGCCAAGACTGCTGAGCTGCAGGAGGTCATTGACAGGCAGAACAAGGAGCTGAACCAAATGAAGGAGCGCCTGGTTGCTCTATCGAGCCGGGTGGCTGAGCTGGAAGAAGACCTGGACACTGCCCGCAAGGACCTCATCAAATCTGAGGACACCAACAGTAGGCTCCAGAGAGACCTCCGGGAGGTGGGTGGCACTGTACCTTGTGCTTCAAGGTCCTCTTTTGTGCCACGGTGTTGTGTGTTCATTGCACTCTGCTCCTCAGTCCATGGCACAGAAGGAAGATATGGAGGAGAGAATCACAACCCTGGAAAAGCGCTACCTTGGAGCACAACGTGAAGCTACATCCGTTCATGACCTCAATGATAAGCTGGAGACAGAAATCGCTAACAAGGAGTCCTTGCTTCGCCAGGTGAGCTTTAGGCTTTCTAGGTTTTATTTTTGTTCTTCATTGCTTAGCTGATACCTCCAGCTTAGGTAGCTGTGCACTGGACAAGTGGTTATCAAACATATTGACAAATTTTTTAGGTTCCTGGGTATGATTTCACAGCCTGTTATTGGACTCAAGCCAGCAACCTTTGTTACACGTCCTTTACTATAATTTTCCTTCATTGGAAGGTTTTTATCCTGAAAATATTGCTTGAAGGGTATAATAGGTATGCCCCTTTTATTGCTGAACTTTTATTTTATGTTCTCAATGAGCTCTTTTTACTTGGGTTTAAGTGGTTTGGCTGTGTGTCTTTGGTGGAAAAAGTAGGCTGATCATCCAGCAAATGGACTTTATGACAGCTTCCCCGGGGCACCAGGAAATGCCTGTGGTGTCCTGGCCATGGCCCTGGATGTCCTTGCCCACTTGCCGCGTTCACACAGGCCAGATCAGTGAGGCAAACAGTCGGGCTGAATGGGGCACCTCAAAGCAATGTTTGTGTTTTGGAGATATGCTCAGAACGACTAGCTGCTTCGGGCTTCCTCATCTTGCCTTTTTTTTTCCTTGTCTCAACTCACAGTGAATGGCTCATTGTGAGAGCTGCTTTTTCAAACTGAAATCCTTCAGAAAATATTGTCTTTGTGTTCTCAGCCACAGAGGATTAGAAGCGGAAAGGCCTCCCACTGGTTAGATACAGTTTTGTATCAGTAAATATGAAAGTAGAGGAAGAGTTTTAGTTAGGGTCAAAATCGCCTATAGTCTCTATATATGGTATTATATTGTGCTTACATAAATTTGGCTTTTCCCCCCCTGTATGTTATATATAACGAATTCAGTTTTTTGCATTTGGGGAGTAGGATGCAGGGAATGCTACTTCCTCCCTAACTTGCAAAAAAGCTCGCAACAGTTCACTACCCTGTTGTTTAATGAGTGCGTGGTGGATAAGTATGAGGAGGAGTGAGATCTTGAGCACAGTGTAAGCATCATGAATGGATGTGAAGACATTGAACAATATTCCATCTTGCAGACAGAGGAGAAGAACCGACAGCTGCAGGAGCGACTGGAGCTGGCTGAGCAAAAACTGCAGCAGACCATTAGGAAGGCAGAAACTCTGCCTGAGGTAGAGGCTGAGCTGGCGCAGAGGGTAGCAGCACTTACCAAGGTAAGCTTTACATGGTAGTTATGCTGTATTTGAAAGATGGATTCTATATTGTTCTGTTAAACAAGGCTCCTGGCACAAATACATGTGGCATAAATGCATAGTGATGACCCGGGAAAATGTGCACTGTATAACCTTTGCCCACGGCACTCTTAGTAGCAATTGTGAGGATTCACATTTTCAGCCATTTTACTATTTCCTGCTCTAGAGAAGGCTTAAACTGTTTAATTCATGTAGTTAATTGCAAATTTGCAGTGAAGAGTGCAGGTAAAGAATGTAACACAATGACGTGTAAAAGCTGAAACCCCTAACACCTAGGCTGCTTTTTAGCTGTACGCTTGTCTCCCATTTGGTAAATGAGCTTGCACACTCAGGATTGTCTTTGGCAGATCGTCCACACTGGATGTGTGTCCAATTTGTGCATTCACTGTATTTTTGTACTCTGTCCAGTTTCAATTTGTTTTGTGGTCATGTCAAGTGCATGCAGTTTGCAGTGTGTTGTAGAGTGTTCTGACTAGGTTTGAAGAATTAGAAGAATCTGCTGAAATCAGTAGTCTCTGTTCAACCTGGTTGTGCATTGTCCCCATTCTTTTAATTAGGAATGAATGTTTGTATCTTATCCTTATGCTTCAAATCCACTCTAATCTCCTCTCTCTTCCCTAAATAAACTCTAAGAAATTAATATTCTCCACAACTTCCGTACCCCTAGGGCTCTATGATGGGGCCTTAGCTCTAATAAAGTGCTTTCTCTGCGCCTTTTCTCCTGGCAACCTTTCTGCTCTCTGTAGCCCCACCATTCTCTGTGCGCCGACTCTGGCCTCAAGGAGGCCAAGTTGCTGAGGAAGGTAGACAACAGCTCCCAGCGTGCTGCTTGCCAGCTGTTCCCTCATTTTTCCTTTCCTTTTTTCCCCTCTCCTTCCCCCTACCTACCTTTCCAATTTCATTATTACTATGTATACCAAATCACTTATACAGAGGTCCAGGAACGGGTGGCTTGCTTGTGTATTGGGGCTGAAATTGTACCAGTTGGAACCAGTGTGAAAGTTTAAAGTTTGAATGTCTTCACTACTTTTTCCCCCATTTGATGGACATCTGAGGATTGAGTGTATTAAATTATTCAAGTCCAGAACAAGCTCAGACTTGTAATATCAAACCAGTGGACCTTCCTTAACCTCTGTTTTGTATAGTCCAGTATTGAACATTTACTAAAATACATCACCCCTGGGTCTGTCTGTATGTCCTTTGTGAGCTTCAGATTCACTCCTTCTTTCCTCACTACTATTGCATGGTGTTTGTGGGCGCAGTCTGGTGTCTCTCTGCCTGTGACGATCTATGTTCACATCCATGTATGTGTTTGTACGTAGCTACAACTCTGCATGCACACGTGAAGTCTGACTCTCAGATTTCTCCACAGGCTGAGGAGCGACATGGGAACATTGAGGAGCGGCTGAGGCAGATGGAGGCTCAGCTAGAAGAAAAAAACCAGGAGCTGCAGAGGGTGAGAAGACACCAATGTCTGCCATATCCTCACCTTAGCTCTTACTTCCTTCAGTTCCAAATCTGTTTCTTAGTTAATACTTAGCCGGTTTTGTGACTGCATTCTGCTGCACTCCTCCATGTTTTTACATAGTGTGATGAAACTGTAAGGTCAGGATGTATTGAAAACTTTTTGACTGTCAGCACACCTGAATCACAAGGGACAGGGGAAGAAGATGTTCAGGTGTAAATTTTCATTTATTTGATTTGTATAAATATTTTAAAAGATACAAAAAAAAATGACAGAGCTCTAGCAAGAGAGACAGGGCAGTATTAGATTTTTGTATGTTTACAGTACAGAATTACGTGCTAACAAATTAAATCGCGTCACATAGGCACGACAGAGGGAGAAAATGAACGAGGAGCACAACAAGCGTCTGTCTGAAACGGTGGATAGGCTGCTCTCGGAATCCAATGAAAGGCTGCAGCTTCATCTAAAGGAAAGAATGTCTGCTTTAGAGGACAAGGTAAATTATCTTTTGGTGACGGTGCATAAGTGCATAATCACCTAAATGGTTGTCAACCACAATTTCATTCATTCTCTTCAGAATGCCCTTATTCGAGATCTGGAGCACACGAAGAAGTTGATTGAAGAGGCACACCATGAGAAAGTCAGTGATTGAGCTGGATTCACTGTCTGTGTGTATGATGATGTGTGTCAGTAGTGGCGCTTGTGCCACTTTCTATCTGAATTTTCTTTGATCTCATTCTCTATGTATGTAACGTTTGTATTTATTTTTATGCAAACTCTGTGATGTAGTTTTAAAATAAGATTTCCTATGATTTTCCACAGGAACAGCTGTTGATAGAAATAGAAACAATGAGGGCAGAAAATGAGCAGGGGAGGAACAGGAGCAATTCAATGCTGCATCAAGGGTATATCCCTACATTTTGCTGTTTTGTTCTTGTCTCTTGGTTGCCTATGCATTATCATTCACTTTAACATAATTTTGAACTGATTTTTCATGTCTGTGATTCAGGCACTCCCACCTGGTCAGCACCCCAGACTTCAGGTACCCAGTATCAGCGTCCTCCATGATGGACAGCCACTCAGACCATTACAGCAGCGCCTTGGTGCTGAGGCGACCTCAGAAGGGGCGTGTTGCTGCACTCCGGGAGGAGCCATCAAAGGTAAGCCCTCCCTCTCCTGGCTTTATGAAATGATTTAAATTAGTTTATTAAAATGTTATTTTACCATTTTACCTCTTTTTTCCTTCCTGCTCTCCTTTATTGCTTTCATTCGGGACATCAGAGGCATGTAAGTTAAATGTGGTCATGAGGTCTCTCCTTGTTTGCCTGTATTTGTGAAGGCAGAGTTGCTTTGTGCACTTTGTCATGACCTCTGTTTGGAAGAGAGCCTCCACCCTGTCAGAATTCACTTGCTGGATATGTGTTAAAGAGAGGAAGGTTTGGGATCTACACGGTGGCACTGGTTTTCAGTTGACCACAACAGGGTTTAACATGCGTTGCTCTCGAAGTAGGAGTTGACCAACAGCACTGCAGTTGCTTTGCATTGCATTATTTATCTGCTTTGCTGATGCCCTGCAGGCTAGCTGGAATTGCTGACTCTGACATCCTGTGTGCTGCCTATGTGTGCCAGAGATGCAGGGGCCAAGTTCCTTGCTTTGCCAATGTCCCCTTTTTGGGTGCTCCTGTAACATGGACATTATGTGGTGTGTGTGAATTGATATCTTGACTACTAAGGACAAGTCACTTCACAAGTACAAGACATAAGTGTTATAGGCTGTCATTTTCCCCTTGACACACCAACTCTGTGCCCCCACGCCCAGGTACAGACCCTTAATGAGCAGGAGTGGGAACGAATGCAACAGGCCAATGTGCTGGCCAACGTGGCACATGCCTTTGAGAGCGATATGGACATGTCTGATGTGGAGGACGACCGGGAAACTGTCTTCAGCTCTGTGGACCTGCTGTCACCTGCTGGCCAGGCAGATGCCCAGACGCTTGCTCTTATGCTGCAGGAGCAGCTGGACGCCATCAACAATGAGATCAGGCAGGGCCAGATGCTCCTCTGTGTCTGCTTATAGCAGTAGGTTAAGAAAATACCTGTACAGTTAGGAAAAGGTATCATTAAAGGGGTATTACAAAACTAGAGACATTTGCACATAGAAGAAATGTGATATGGTGGCTGCTCCTTCAGACATATTTATCATAACCGAACCATATTAAATTATAAATGGTAGCTTGCTGAATATTCTTCCTGTTCCTTCTGCTTCTACCTTTACCAACTCTGAATGTCTGAGATGATTACTCCATTCTACAGGATGATCCAAGAGGAGAAGGAGAGCACCACACAGCGGGCAGAAGAGATTGAGAGCCGTGTGGGCAGTGGTGACAGCCTAGGTGGCCGCTTCCGCTCCCTCCCACCCTCTTTCGCAGGCTCCTCCCTAGCTGGGTCTTCCCCGCCTGGCTCAGGCCACTCAACACCACGCCGTGTGCCCCGCAGCCCTAATCGTGAGGTAGACCGCATGGGCATCATGACTCTGGTGAGCCCCTCCAGTTCCCTTAGTAATACTGTACAGCTTTACTGTGTTCATAAGCTGTTGGCTGCCTTTTTTGGAGGCCGGAATTTAACCAAAATTTATTTAATGAATATTTTGAGACAATGGCCACTGCAAAAAAAAAAAAAAAAAAAAAAGATTCCCACCGCATATTTCAAATTGACACAATGGACTTAACCTGGGCAGCCTTTGGTTTAATATTTTTAAAAATCCCTAACAAATTATATAACCAATATTCCGGTATTTGAGCTTCCTGATCTAAAAAGCAGTGTATATTAAAATTCATTATTAATATCTGAGTAGAAAAATCTTGGCAAAAGAAGTTCTGTCTGTTGAAAGTTGAACTTTAGGAGAGAAGTATTCAAAATTCACACAGGTGAAAGTGCTAAGTTACATGCCAGCACTGTACCCAGCATCTACTGTCTTAGAATTTATTGTGGCCTGAGTTCAAATGCAGTTTAACCTTTCATGATTTTATTAATTTCTGTGCAGTCACTAAGTACCCCATAACAGTTTAGTGTATATTTTTTTCCGTCATTTTATACAGATTTAAGTATGAAATGTTCATTGCTATTACTGTTAAGAAAAGAGTCATAATGTATGATACTACATAAAAAACATAAATCTATTTTAAAAAATGCATATTAATTACCTAAATATAAAACCAAACTGTTTCCTAATCAGGTAATTGGTATTTAAAGTTTTCTTTGTCATGCTGAAATAGGTACTTTAGCATGTGGATATTCTGGGCCAATTAATTGGAGTTTCTTGGATGAAGCTGGAGCAAATTCATTATTGTTCTCATTAGAAATAATGGAAATTGCTTCCTTATATTTGAGTTTGTGGGATTTGAGCGATTTCTAGGAACCAGTTACACTTAGATACCAGGATATGGGTAAATGTCTTTTTTTATTATTATTATTATTATTATTATTATTATTATTATTATACAGAAGCACTTAATGTTTACTTTGTGTATACATGGTATAGATGTTATTGCTAATTGTGATTTTGCAGATCTAATAATATTAACGTTACCCTTTCCATAATGCAACCCTTTTTGGTAACAGTATTTTCCATGTTTGAACTGTTTTATCATTTTGTACAGTTTTTACCATTGTATTAAAGGCCCCGTGTTCATCATTAATTGACTTAAACTTTTCAACTACCTTTCACGTAAAATTAATTTTCAGTGTTAGTGTTTTGTGGAATATGCTGAAATTTGTTATGGTTTGTTCCTATTTTTCAGTTTTTTTAAAATTGTGCTTTACACGTCATTCTTTTTATATGAATCATTTAATGCCTGTTTGTGTTCCCCAGTCCTCCTGCTATGATCCATATGTTATCCAGAGTTTGCTGTCCCATCACACTATAGCTTATCTGCCATACCCACCCACTAGCTTCACCCCGCTGTGTAGCTATCAACCTTACTGCGTCAAGGTATAGCCCACGTCTCCCAGGACAGGCTCACCTCTGAGGTCACACTCATGCCAGAACCAGCTTGCATTAACTCCTCCAAGGATTTGATTGCTTATCAGCCTGCCTTCCTTAGCATGTCCTTGGGTTCTGTGGTTTTTGTACTATCCTTTACTCCTTCATTTAATCCCTGTTTTTGTTTTACCATTTGTGCTTTTCCTTGTTTTATATATTTGCATTTTGTTTATACCTGCAAGACCTCTTTTGCTGTCTTGTCCATATATATATATATATATATATATATATATATTTATTTTTCCTGCTGGTTTCCTTCTTTTGTATGTGGAAAAAGGAAGTAGGCAGTTAAACTTTCAGATAAGTTCCTTTGGAACCAAAGAAGTGGCTTACACCAAAAATATTTACACTGGAAATACCAGAGCTGAATGACTTGAAAAGATCTGTGGGCAGGGACTTGCACTCCCCCCAGTGTCGTTGTGCCATACAGAGCCCCAGTTACCTCAGCACTAGAAATGGCTGCCTTGATGTGAGTGTAACCCCAGAGATGAGGTCATCACCAGCAGGATCAAGGCTTCCTGCTTGCTCTGTGTGCTCTGTATTCTTTTTGCCTCACCTTCAGCCTCACCTCACCTTCAGCACACCTCCTGGATCTTCATCAGTTGTATGTCCATCTTGGCTGCCATGATGATGTGTGCTGACCTTCCCGTTTCTGTCCCGTTCAGTTGCTGTCTTCAACCTGGGTCTTGCTTGGTCTCTCTGTGCTACTAACTCTTCTGTTGTCCTCCTGCCCTCTGCTTCCCATGCTTCCCACAGCCTAGCGATTTACGGAAGCACCGTAGGAAGGTAATTACATGAAACACTTAATCTTTTGCTGACAAATAAATCTGCTAAGTTTTGTGAAGTGTAACTGCACAGTCAAGACTATTCTTAATTTTTCCCCTCTAAAATGCACCATGATCTACAGTACCTATAAAAAGGATTCACCCACCTTGGACTTTTGCATGTTTTATTTATTTATTTTTTTTTTACAACATTGAACTATGGTGGATTTAATTAGGCTTTTTTGACACTGATCATCAAAAAAGACTTTTTGAAAATGAAACAAATCTCTACAAATTTATCTAATTTTATTACCATTATTAAATAAAATAATTCATTGCCCAAGTTCGCACTCTTCAACTCAGTATTTAGTAGAGGCATTGTTGACAGCAATTACAGCCAATGTGGATAGGTCTCTGTTAACTTCACACATCTGGACACTACAATTTTCCCCCCACATTCTTTGTAAAACTGTTCAAGCTTTGTCAAGCTGCATGGGGACTGTGAATGAGCAGCTGTTTTCAAGTCCAACCACAGATTCTCAGTTGGAATGAGATCTGGACTCTGACTTGGCTACCCTAAGACATTAACATTGTTTTTGAGCCATTCCTATGTAGCTTTGGCTGTATATTTAGGGTCTTTGTTTTGCTGGAAAATAAACCTTCTCCTAGCTCACTGTTCTCTTGGAGACTGCAGCAGGTTTTCCTTCAAGATTTCCCTGTATTTAGCTGCGTTTACTTGACCCTCTACCTTCACAATCCTTCCAGAGCCAACTGCACATACATATTCAGAGCATGATGCTGCCACCACCATGGTTGACAGTGGGGATGGTGTGTTTTTGATCTGTGGTGTTTGGCTTACACCAGACATAGTTTAGTATGATAACCAAGAAGCTCAACTGCTGTCTAGTCAGACCATAGAACATTTTTCTACTTTTTTCCAGTTTCCCACATGCTTTCTGGCAAACCTTAGCCAAAATATCCTATGAGGTTTTTTCCAGCAGTGGCTTTCTCTTTGGCACTTTCTCATAAAACTGCTGTAGGTACAATTATTCCCCTCTCAGCCACAAACTTTGTAACTGTTTCATAGTTCACTTGGTGACTTCCCTTACTAGTGCCCTCACTTTTTGTGAACGGCCTTTTCAAGGTAGTTTTGGAGTTGAACATATTCTTCCAATTTTTAAAGATTGATGTAACTGTACTCCAGGGTATATTCAGTGACTTGGAAAAGAGTTTACAGAGTTGCTTGGAATATTCCTTCATCTTCATTTTCTTTTTTGCCAGGAAACAGCTAAACCTTCCAGATACAGGTGTATATTTACTATAATCACTTCAAACACCTTGACTACACGCAGGGCAGCTCCATTTAACTCATGATGTGACTTCTAAAAGCAGTTAGCTGCACCAGTGATGATTTAGTTGGGTCATCGTAAAAGGGAGGAACACTTGGGCAATCATTTATTTAGTGTGTAATGATTCTAATGAATTTAGATCAATTTTTAGACATTTGTTTTCACTTTGACATTTGAGTCTCTTTCCGATGTTTGGTGTCAAAAAAGTGAATTAAATCATCTGATTCATTGTTATAAACCAAAACATGGAAAAGGTCAAAGCAGGGTGAATGCTTTTATAGGAAATGTAATTTAATTACACTCATACCGCTGTTGCATAAGAAAAGGATAATTTCTAGGATCATATTTCATTTATTTACACTTTATGCACACTGAAGTTGTGTATGGAAATACATAACTTTTAGGTTGTGAATGCATTTTAAGTAGCTGGCCTGTAGAAAAGAAATCAAAGGTAGTGTGTTTCTTTCCTTCCATGAGGCAAAATTTGAAAATGCTTTTTTTTTTTTTTTTTTTTTGAGTATTTCCATTAGAAAAAGTGTATGCTTGACACTCTAAAGTTAGGTAAAGTACATAAATTCTTGTCTTTAGAAAATATGCATTATGATAAATGTAAGGTCTGATTACCCTTTGTGAATATCTATGATTTATGGTTAATTGTCCATTCCATGTGATATTTTAGTTTTCTTGTAAAATTGTTGCGTTTGGTGGAAAATCCTCAGAGGTTTAAAGGTTTTTGAATGTGGTCTGTTTTGCTGTGAGACCCATAAAATTGTATGCCTTCTCTCTTTGATTAGATGTTTTGCAATGCCATCTCCTGCTGCTGACTTACTGTGCTGATTTTGTATTAATGTTCCACCTGTTGCATCTACATGTTTAGTCTTCACAGGATGACAAAGCTACAATAAAATGTGAGACCTCACCTCCCTCAACTCCACGATCCATTCGTCTCCACAAGGGAACCGTTCATGCTGCCAGTCATGAAGATCTCAGGGATATCAGGAGGTAGCAGAGTCTGCATCTGCTCAGCAGATACACTGTTTATGGGGGGGGAGGCCCATTGCTAACCTTTGCTTTTCTGTGCAGTGCTACTGGCCTCCAGGATGGCCAAGGTAGCAACCCCAGCAGCAGCAACAGCAGCCAGGACTCACTCAACAAGGCCACCAAGAAGAAGAGCATCAAGTCCTCCATCGGGCGGCTTTTTGGCAAGAAGGAGAAGGGTAGGCCTGGCCTCCCTGTCAAAGATGGCTCCAGCCAAGGTTTGTCTCTGTCTCATCACTTGTCCCTGCAGAGACTCATCACTTGTCCCAGCTGCCATGTTTCGTCTCCAGAACTTTCCAGACCAATATTGATAACGCTTACACACCAACTATGCCTTGTTTTAAAATAAAAATAAAAAATTGCACCAGATGGGTTACCAGCTAAGAATTAAAAACCATAATTAAGTTTTAATTTAGGCAGGCCTGTGTCTGCTTTGAGTCTAGAACATTTGAAAACCCTTCCACAACGCTGTGGAGCAGTTGAGAGAAAGAAGGAGGGAGAGAGCAAGAGCGAGAGCGCTTTAGTTAGCTCAATAGTACTGTCTATCTTTCCACAGCGGGTACACCCGAGGCAGAGAACTCACCACAGGACACCCTGGGCCTCAGCAAGCTGGGCAGCCAGGGAGAGAAGAACAGGAAGCTGCAGAAAAAGTAGGTGGTTCACTTCCTGCTTGCCCTACAGCTGGCCACTGGGGCAGACCCCTTCTGGCCCAGTTCTCTCATGCTTTCACACCAGATGCCACGTTCTCATGCTACACTGCAGCTCACTCTTGTGGCTAGTTGGCATCTCATCGGCTCTCACGCTTGAGCTCATTTAATCATGTCTGAAGTTTATGCTTTCTTTAGCAATGACTGTGTCATCATGCTTTTTTTAATTTAAAATGTTCATTTGGCAGATATGTCCTTTTAAAATAAAGAATTTAACCTGTTATACATGTTATTTAAAGACGCAGTTTATACTATATTTCATGAGGTTTACTTTTAATCTGAAATCTAATCTGAAAGTAACATTCACAGCATTAAAATAAACTTTTGTTTATCATCTTATTTTTAACATGATCTGCAAATAGTTCATTTACATATATACTTTTTTATTAATCTTACATTAAAAGTGAAATATTTATAGAAATCCCTGCCAGTAATTACCTAACAAATGGCTAATCATTAGTGATATAATTTTTTGTTTGCTTGTGCCATTTTTTTTAGATTTTTTTGTTTTGCTGATTTGTCTTCCCTTTTTATTTCACCCCTTCCTTTTCATTTCATGTAGTCCAAAAACAGGGTAAGTTCATGCATTTTTAGTTTGCTTTAGCCTCCATTGATGCTATGATGCATTGATGCCATTCCATTTCCATTCTGACTGCTCTAGGGCATGTGTAACCATAGCATGCTTCATCTATTTTTCACAGGGTCATCTTTCAGTATGCCTGTATTCTTTTCATTTTGCCCAATGTAAACTAACAGGGATTTCTCTGCTGTACAAATTTTCAAAGCATTGGCTCATGCAGTGCTTTTTGGGCAATAAGATCCTACATTAAGATCTTATAGTCCATGTATGACATGGTGATATGTGTTGAACATTTGGTTCTGTCTCTCACTAACGCTTAGTGTTGAGTTATCCTGTGCAGCAGTCCTATACCTGGGGTGGGACCCACTGTGCATATAGAACAGGGCCACACAGCCACCTTTATGAAAGTCATACTTTTTTGTATAAATCATAGCATTTAAAAAAAAAAAAAAAAACTTGTGAACTCTTACAAATATAATAACTTACAAAGACAACCACTTATTTTAGTACTAGTTGAATTAGATTAAGCTTTGTCTTATTCTGTCAACAGTAGCCTTAGTGGGTCCTTGGAACTTGGGTACAGGGTTGCTGCTTTGATAGCTCTTCTCTTGCAAGGTTTTAGTTTCCTGAGTGTGGTGGTCAGCTGAAGTTATTACTGCTGCTTTCCTTCTGTTTCAACTGGCTTTTAAATGACTTTTTGCATCCAGTTTCAGAACCCCAGTTTTATTACCCCTCAACATTTTAAGTTATTGGGTTATCTGTGCTCTATGATGTGTTTTCACTGTGGTGACTTGAGTAGTGTCTTGTGTTTGTGTGCGAGGTGAAAATGATCTATAAATGTTTGATGCTTTTGTGTATACCTGTGTGATGTATGTGTCTGTGATTAGCTTTCTGATCCAGATAGTATATGCTGTGTAGAACTGTTAAACTGCAGAATTTCTTTTACCAATTCTGCTGTACAACAAAAGCTCTTTAGGCCAGACCTCCTGGGCTTTGGATATTTAATTAAACCTGACATAATCATGCTTTATGTATCCTAATTTTATTATCACAAGAACAGTGCGTGCCAAATTGGAGCTGTAAAATCCTAAAACATGCTCAAATGATTTTTGGGTGGTGGTACTTTTGAGGAAATTAGAAACCAATCTGTCAGTTGGTTTCGTTTAGAGTTCAACTAATTTGAGAATGGATCTTTCACTTTTCCTCTTTGGAATTTGTACTGTTATCATACAATGCCAAATTTTGGCACCATCAAAATATGATGGGAAACTTCAAGCTTCAAGACAAAGATTCATGAATGAGCAATAGTGTGTGGACAGTGTTCTCTGCCAAACAGAGTAAATATGAGTATGAGAAAGTGTGAGGTTCATTATGATTAGCTTTTTACCTTTCTGTTAAACTATCACATCATTCCCAGTCTACTTTTATCTTTTAACTGTAGTTCTCCTGAATAAGAGTTGCGTTGTGATGTAAGACTGTAACAAATAAGTAACTGTAAAGGATGCTCGATCTCAGATGGACCTCGGTGTGTGTGTTATGCAGAGTTTGTTTTATGTGTTAAATTGCCTGGGTGATTTTGTGTGCGTTTGCTTGTGTTCATGTGTCTGGGCCTGTGCACATCCTTAGCCAAAGCCTCTTACTCCTCTGTGCTGTGGTAGGCACGAGCTGCTGGAGGAGGCACGGCGGCAGGGCCTTCCATTTGCTCAATGGGACGGTCCAACTGTAGTGTCTTGGCTAGAGGTTAGTCCTCTCTCTCTCTCTCTCCTCTCTCTCTCACACACACACACACACACACACACACACACACACACACACACACACATCTGATTTAATCAGACTTCGATATTGTATCTTTCCCCCTACAGCACAGAAAAAAACATTTTGTTCTTATTCAAATTAAGAGTAAAAAATAGTTCTGGTTGGACATTGAGAGATTGAGGTACCAACCAACATGCAGGACCCGGTTTTGACTAACTCTGTTTCCTGTTGAAGACCTATTGCCAAATACTCTCTGAACTGTTCCAGTTTTCATTCACAGTGATGACAGGTGACTTGTTTTGTGCTCCATAGCTGTGGGTAGGGATGCCAGCCTGGTACGTGGCGGCCTGTCGTGCCAATGTGAAGAGTGGTGCTATCATGTCAGCGCTGTCAGATACAGAGATCCAGCGAGAGATCGGCATCAGCAACCCATTGCATCGGCTTAAGCTACGGCTGGCCATCCAGGAGATCATGTCCCTGACCAGCCCTTCAGCCCCTCCTACTTCCAGAACGGTATGTCTCAATCAAAGCCAGTACATCTCTACTCAAAAGCTACCAGAACTAAGCCAAGACCATCTTGCAGAGCAAAACACAGACTCGTATTTTAGCAGTTATTATTGCATGTCAGCTGTGATCTCTTGAAAGGTCATGTGACTGCAGTAACATTAGTTTTTGTAGTGAAACCCAGGGAGCTGTCTGCTTTCCAACCATTATTTAGTACTGGACATAGAACTTGGTGTGGATGTTTATTTGCTAGTGACCTGTGTTTTGACCTGAACAATGGCAGATGCGTTTCCACCTTGTTTCGAAGCTGAATACAGTCAAACTCGGAAGGAACATATGCGTTTTAATGTGTATCGTGTTAGCATTTAAGCATGGGGTTCTTTTTAAATTATTTTAAGTTAGAAGTTGCTGACTCATCCAACTCAACAATGTGTTATTCTCCAACAGTTTATCTCTGATTAATATCTCACTTTTAAAAATCTGGCTTTTTTAAAAAAAAATTTGGAAATTGTTGCTCCATTTTCTTTGCTTTACTCTGAGTGGTGCATGTCTGTTGACATTAACACTGAGAATCAAACATACATCTTGCTGCATGATGATCTGCTCACAGTTATGAAGTTACTATGATTTGAAACTTTTCCCTCACTTGTTCCAGGCCTGAATCCTGTGCTAACACTCTGCACTACAGGATGGTTTTGCTTGCTGCTCAATAATGCCTTTATGCTTGAATAATCTGCCACCTATCCGATTTTTTTTTCCTCCCCCTCCCCACACATGATGTTGGGCTTGTCACTCACTGGGGGTCATGTGATTAGTCCACGGGCAATGTGTGGGTCACACATGAAGAGATGGAGAACCTCGCGGCCACACCTCAAATGGTTAGTCACCCCAGTGAGATCATGGTGAACTAGCTCCGTCTCTTTTGTAGTTTCCTAAGTCTTTTTCTGTTTGTATGTCCTTGTATGCATGGCTTTGGAATCTTTAAACTGTGTCTAACTTAAGATGCCAGATTAGATTTGGTTGAGTACATAATGTCACACAGTTCAAGGGTATATAAAATTACATCTGCACTTAACATGTAGTCCCTCTAACTGGAATAACAGGAAGTGTTATTGTACAGGTCCCTTTACCATCCTGGACTTGAGCCACTAACTGAATTGACTTGCTTCCTGGAACCTCTTGAACTGCATTAACACAGGTTAAATGTTATCAGAGAAAGACCTTTCAGACTTGCTCTAACCTTTTAGTGCGTAATACTTGGCTAAATGTTTGCAAGATCTTTATTTGGTACCAGTTTGACTTGATCTACAGTACTTTTAACTTCCTTCACTGACACCTACCAGTAACCTTCATGCTCCCCATGGCCCTTAATCTAGTGTACCTGGAGGTAATTGGCAGACTTTCATCCCCAAATGTTTTTCACAAAAATTAGATTATGTGCATCAGGTTGTCTGTTTTAAAGCTTCTGTTGAACTGCTTTGTTGCTTCCAAATGCATTTCTTTGTATGCTAACATGGTGCACTTGTACCATTAACTTTACTGCTTACAGACTAACAGTCTCCCTTTTCCCCTATGAACCGCTAACACATGCTAACTTCAGGAGGATGAGGAGGGCAGCTGGGCCCAGGTTTGCCATTTTCTCTCTTTCTCCACCCTCTGCCTGCCTTTCTGAGGAATCTTGTCTTTTTCATAGTATTTTTTTTATGTTCACCAGACTTTTCAGTAGGCTTGTAAAAATAGGAATGGAGGGTTGTAGCAGCTGTGGGCCAGAACCAGAACGGAATTCTTGGGAGCCAATTAAACTGCTCTGTTTGGATTTGCAAAAATTCTAGTTGTATGTATTTCCATTTCAATTTAAAACTCATCTTAAAGGTGCCTTCATTTATTTGCATTGTCTTCAGAGGAGGAGTAGAGATATGAGAGACCCAATAACGGAGATGTTCTACTTCTTGCATATGTCCACGACAGTCCTACCAGCTCTGTCTGGGTTTGGTGTCTTGTTGATTGGGATCCAGCTATAAATCCAGCTTGCTGTTCCACTAGACATGGCCAAAAGACAAAGCTGCACTTAGGCTCCTGTAGAGACTCTGATGGCAGCCGTACTGGGCTGTTTCATTCTTCTGTGTATCACATGGAGAACGGAGATCAAGGCTTTGCATGAATAATATAAAGTCTCTTTTCTCATTGACTAACGCCAGGCTTTTTTTTTTTTTTTAAAAATACCCAACAATGTTCTATTTGCAATTTGAAGACTTAAACTAAACTTGAAATGGGCATAATCAAGATTTTCAGCCCACTCTTCTCAGGGTGTATTTTAGGATCTGTCTTCTTTTTAAATCCATGTACTGTATACTTTGCTTAATCAGCCTTAAATAATCTGCTTTGCACCATTTATAATTTCACAGCTGTTATTAAAGTCCTCTTTTTGTGCATTCTCACATACCACATCTGAACTGCTGACATGAAACCGGTTTCTATAGAACATTATCTATAGAAATGAAATAGTGGGTAGGAAGAGTCAAAAGAGTCTTTTAAATGGAAAATAAATGCAAACCAGAGTGACAGCTGTTGAGATTGACCCCCTGGTGACTGTGGTCCACATGTGCAGACACTGGCATATGGCGATATGAACCACGAGTGGATTGGAAACGAGTGGCTGCCCAGTCTGGGCTTGCCTCAGTACCGCAGCTACTTCATGGAGTGCCTTGTGGATGCACGCATGCTAGACCACCTGACCAAGAAAGATCTCAGAGGGCAACTTAAAATGGTGGACAGCTTTCACAGGTACCAGTGTCCTTTGCGCACTCATATTCACTTACTTTCATTAATCACTTGTATTTTTCAGGGGCAGCAGTGCTTTTTCAGTCTATACCAGGATCACTTGTGGGGATAGGCTAGGAATGGTATACCCATGCAGAACTCCACTCCATTGCAGCATAGTTGCATATCAGGAGAACTTGCAAGCCAGACAGTTGTTCAAACAGTCCAGGCATTATGACGGAACAGTGCTACCTGCTATTATATCACACCGATCAGTGTCCTTTACCTTTTAACTTTTTCCAGGTCCTTTAAAATTTGCTGCATCTGTTCTCATGCGTATGTGTGAATTTATGCTTCTTTGAAATGTTTAAAAACGGTCATTTGAGTTTGGCATGAGTGGCTGTCATTCAGCTTTTGTTTGGATATCAATTGAAAAAGACCGGACAGTTATCGTTCATAGAACAAATTGCATTTCTGTACCTCAACAGAAATAGTTTCCAGTGTGGTGTGATGTGTTTGCGGCGATTAAATTACGACAGAAAAGAGCTGGAACGAAGGAGGGAAGAATCATTGACAGAAGTCAAAGGTAATCAGAGAACCTCTATCGTGGATTGCCTTTTGCATGCTCTTTCCTGCCCCCCCCCCCCCATTTTACTTCCCAGTAAGTTGGATTTTTGTACCAAATTAGGCTGAAATACATTGTGCACTTGTGCTGAGGCCCCTGCACTAAGGTGGCCATTGACCATTTCTTTTCAGATGTGCTGGTTTGGAGTAATGAGCGGGTCATTAACTGGGTCCAAGCCATTGGACTCAAAGAATATGCAAACAACCTGCTGGAGAATGGCATGCATGGTGCTCTAATTGCCTTAGATGAGACTTTCGACCACAATGCATTGGCTCTCCTGCTGCAGATCCCTACTCAAAACACTCAGGTAAGGATTATGTGGTGAACCATAACCCTTTTGGCAGGTAGTGTGGACAACCATTATGACTGGTTGAATGGCTATAATATTGCAATAAGTGGAAGGTAGTGGAGAAATCATCATTTCAGTGATTCCCAAGCAGTTGGTAGTGAATTTATGAAGGCAATGCTCTGTAACTGTTAGGAAGAGTTATAGAAATGGTCAACCAGAATTATTGGTACTCCTCATGAATATAACTAAAAAATAATATATAAAATAAACAAATGCAATAGCTGATATTTTGGGCTTATTTGGAAATAAAACTTTGTAAGTGTAAATAGTTTTCTTGACTAGTACAGTTCCCCCCCACCACCACCACCACTACAAAATATATGTAGGTTTCAAAATTATTGGTACCACCATGATTAATGTTTAATGAAGCCACCCCTGGAGAGAATAACAACACCGAGCCTCTTCTTGTAATGCCTGACAAGGTTGGAGAACACTTGGACCACTCTTCCATACAGAATGTTAAGTTCTTTTATATTCTTAGGCCTGTGTTTGTAGGACTGTCCTCTTCAATTCAGAGCACAGGTTTTCAAGAATTCAAATCCAAAGATTAAGGTGGTTATTACAAAACATTGATCTTGTGTTCCCACAACCATTTGTGTGATGTTTCCGTGTGTACATGCGTTTGTATTCCGGGAGAATGTGACAAATTATAAACCATAGAAGTTAATTAGATGCCACCTTGTTTAAAATATTGTGTTTTTACTTAATGTTTTGTGTCTAAAAAATTGTGTGCAAATAGAAGTATATGGCTTCCCCATGTGTTTAGCCGAAAACGTCAAGAATTGTTTTTTTGTTGAGCATCCTTACGCAGTACGTGTATAATGGTGCCCATAATGGAAGTTCCTTGGGTTCACTGCGCATAGAATGGGGGAAAGAAAATTTTGAGAATAAATATCTATATCATCTTAGAGCTATTTAAATCGTATGTCTTGAAGGTCAATATCTACATCTATACATCTGTTTTGTTCATTTGTTTATTCATTATGCACAGCTTAGTTTTTCAAGCCACAGACTTTAAATATGGCTGGATGTAAAAACACAAAGTGAAAGTGCTTACATTTATGTTTACATTAAGCATGGCACACAGTCACAGCTCTATATATTGCTGTCATAAGGATAATAAAGTAAAATGTAAATGCCAATCCCTCAGTATCTGAATCTAATTCATCCCTGAAAATGCATCAGATATGGAAAATATGGATACCAATTTCCTATCTCCCCTTATTTTAAATGGAAGAAAAAAATGAATGCGCACCCAAGATCAACCAAAAACACCTGTATAATTGTCAATCCATGATATCAGAATGATAAAACACTTAACACAAATGGCATAATTAAAACACTAAAATGCTGTTATTAATTTACATTTGTATAATACATGCTATAGGAAAGGATGTTTTGCATGTTAGTGCTGCAATAAAGGAATGCACAGTAAATGTGGTGATGTGCCGCCATGCACACTCATATGTCAGGCCACAGATAAATTTGTAATAGTGTACAATAGTATTTTTTATTATACCACACTGTACAAGACACATATTGCAGTCCACTGTACTATATGGTATTTGAGATTTTAGTTTATTTTGACTTTTATTCATGTTTTGATTTTTTTTTCTTTCTTAGCATCAGATAAATTTAGCTATAATGCCTTTTTTCATTTGTATGTTTATATTTAGGGTATTAATTTTCAAGAGCAGTATAGGACAAATTTGGATATAGAGGATTTTGTCACTGAGAAATTGCTGTTTTATTAATACTTTTTAACTTTCAAACCTTTGCACTTTCTGAATCTGGCTGTGCTGGGTAACCCAGCTAATGCTTATTAAAATTGGAGTCTTGTGACTATAGGAAAGAATGCGTCAGTGCTGTATGTGGTGCCTTTGGTATGATGCTTGGTCATCAACTAACTGAATGACTTGACTTGTCATAAGGCTGCAGTGTTTTTCAATGGTAATGTACCAGCTTTGATGTCAGAAAAAATGAGTTTTGACTTTATTTATATAAATGTGTATCGATGTTCCTTGTTTTATTGTGGACATTCATTTATTTCCTGTAGTGCATTTTTGGAAATGTAAATACTTTTGCCTGATGCAGTATAAATATTTACCTTGCTTACATCACTCCATTTTAGGCAAGAGCTGTTCTGGAGAGAGAATACAACAACCTCTTGGCTCTGGGCACAGAGCGAAGACTAGACGAGGTGAGATAAATTTTTTTTTAAATTAGCCAAAAAGACTTGTTTGTTTGTCACCCACCCCCCACCACCACCACTACCACCACAAACACAACCTTAGGGGTGCTGTAAACTTTTGCTTTTACCATTGCTGCTTTTTTCAGCTGTATTACCAATGCAAATGATGTCAAGGTTAATTTCCTCAGAATTTAACAAAATCGTCAACTCCACCTTCAGGATGATGACAAAAACTTTCGGAGAGCACCCTCTTGGAGGAAGAAATTTCGTCCCAAAGACGTGAGGGGTATGTCGGCAGGGTCTGCCGAAACACTCCCAGCCAACTTCAGGGTCACAAATACTATGTCTTCACCATCTATGCAGCCAAAGAAGATGCAGATGGATGGTAAGCAGCATGATGCTCTCTTTTCCAGCATGAACACTGCGTGGATGATGGCTTGTCTTCCAAGCAGTAGTTCCAAAGAGCATTTGTTACTGCGTTTAGGCTTTTGTGATCTGCTGTGATCTACTGTCTGTCTTTAATCTAGTCTGTAAGAAGGGAGCATTTATGGACAGTTAGTTACATGTGATCTGCAAGCTTTTATAGCCTAACAACAGCCTTTTATGGCCTTTTACAGCTGTTTGTTACTCAAATGTGTGGGATCTGACTAACTGCATGTTTTGCATGTTGTCCATATGGATGCTGCCAAACAGGAAATGTATCTGGAACGCAAAGGTTGGATTCTGCTACTATCAGGACTTACTCCTGTTAACCCCCCTTGTGGTAAGTTGAGAAAAAAAACCAATTCAAAGTTGTTTTAGTTGTCACTTGGAAACATTTTATTAATGCCATTACTATTGTTGATATAGGTTTAAATTTGATTCCATTTGTTTCAATTAGGTGTCTATTCCATTGTTGAGATCCAACAATTTAGCCTTAGTGAGTTTCTTTAGGCTGTTGTGTGTGGTTTTGACACATGACCCACTAAAACGATCTTTCTGAACTGTTGTACTGATGCTGAAATTTTTGTGGAAGTTAACTGATTTTTTTTTCTTTTTCCTTTTCAGTTTATCCACATTATTTCTATAGGTAATTATGCAGCACAAATCCAGCTGAAGTCCACATCAACAGAATCAGGAAGGAATCTTGAACGTTGAGGACTTTTAAATATTTTATTACAGAGTATAATTAGCTGTTTTAAATCTCTTGAACTACCCTAGAGAAAATAGTTTAAATGTTTGTTATATTTATGTGAACTGATGGGACATTTCATGTATTTAGAGCTAATATGTATTTTTGTTGGCCTGACTATTCATTCTGAATTTTGTTGTTCTTCCCTTTCAATTCTCCTGTGCCCTTATCAAATATAATCTTTTCAGATATAACTGAATGTATAATGAGTATGATGTTTGTATATTTATCTGCAGACCTTATCTAATCTTTTTATATTTCTGATCCTTGTATTTTACACTGACAATTTCCTTTTTTAATTAATGGAATTTAAAGCTAAAATGACTAACTTGTGTGATATCAATTTGTTTCCCCTCTACTTTGTTTTTAAACAAATTACTTCAAAAGCTATATGTAATAATCATAAAATTTAACAAGAGAACTGTTCAAGCTTCCTTGAACATGATTCAACTGCCGCTTTGGGGAGTTGAGTGAAAATGGCTGCCATTCTTTTAGGAATCGCAGCAGAACCATGGACAATTTGTCCTACTTCTCTTGAAATAGGTAAATCCTCAGTTTTATTATTTTATTACTTTTTTGTTTAAAAGGTGATACCAAAACAAACCCTTTTGATAAAGCCATAAAAAGTGAAGGACGAGGGCTCATTTCAGAGGCATCGCCTGGCTGCAGGATCTTCTGAGAATGAGCTTTGTGACCACAAGATGCCAGAAGTGCCCATTCCTCCCCCTTCGCTGGGAACACGTGGAAACAAGCTGACGTGAACACTTTCTTTGTTGAAGGACCAACTCCACTGTGGCCTCGACTCACACAGCAAGTCTGGAGAAGGGCAGCAGCCTTTCTTCATAACCTTTGATAATGCATTGTATTAAGACTTTTAACTACGCCTTATTTTTATTTCACTGTATTTATTCTTTTTGTTTGTCTTGTAGCAGTTGCCATTTTATCATATTGTAGCAACGGTTGGCTGGAGTGTTTTTGAGTACATCCACTTGAGTTTCTCAGTTTGTTTGTCAGACTGACAAAATCAAACATTTATAGGTTATTTTCCACTCTTGTTCTTATGTCACCTCTTTGTCAGTTGTTTGTGATTTTGTCATTTTATGCACAATTCAAAATCACTTTTCTGTAATGTTCATGTCCTGTTTCTTATTTTAGGTCTCATGATCTTGTAACAAACGATGTACATTTTGAACTTTTTATCACAGTATTATTTATTGCTTACTTTCAATAAAATACTGAAACTTATTTTCCACTGCCAATAAAAAGACTAAGTCTTTGTTAAAATTCCTTTGTAAATGTTGTGTTTATGTGGTTTGTACTTTGTGTTTTCCAATATTTACAAACTCAATGATTTGATCTTGTGCTGTAGGAACCCAGTGTTTTGCTGGAAAGACTTCCTTTTATGGAAAGCAGAATTTTGGTACGAAATAAAAGTATAATTTCACCGAACACCTACTAGTCTCCAAGTAGAACTAAATCCAAATCCAACTTTTTTTTTTTTTTTTGCAAATTTAGGTAGTTTACAAATATATTTGTGCTGTCATTGGCAGCACAGAAGTGACAACATAAATGAGCTTTTTGGATGTAGGCCACACGGTTGGGTTATGAATTTATTGGCGCCCCCACTGACCATACTGACCGCCCACCCAGTTTAGTGCCTGTGCGCCGCAGCTGGAGTCACCCGCTGAAAGCGGCTAAAAACCAGAACGTCAGTGGTCTGGAACGACACGGACACATTGAGTGGCCGCTGCAAGGCCCTCGGAAGCCGAACTTGAGCTGAAGCCTCAGCCCCAGCAGAACAGGTCCACCCCGGGGCGCCACTACCGCAGTTGATGACACTCCCAGGTGGAGCTGGGGCGCCGGAAGCAGGAAGTGGGATATTTGGATTGCCGGAAGTGGAGCAGGAAGTGGAGCCATAAGGAGTGCGCCCTGCAGCGAAGAAGAATCACGGCGCAAAGGCTACCTCCTTTCATTACGGCACTTAAATAGTATCTGCGCATATACATCCGACAAATTCGTCAAAGGCAACGTAAGTCCTGGTGCAAATATGTTTCGGTTCTTCGGTGAAATGAAAGGTGGGGAAAGAGTGAGTTTAGTAGAGACGCGAACAGAGGAGCGCGGAGGGAATGAGTCGGGATGAGAGGACGCTGGGATGTGAAGAAGGAAGTACAGAGATGTCGGACTGAGCACCTTTATTCTGCCTTCATTCTCCCCCGCGGGTGTTCGCGTTCTGTTTTGCCTGCATAGGTGGTGTTTCTGTGGCGTGCGCATTCCCCGCTTGTGTCGGGTGTGTGCTGGCAAACGGCCCGTATCGCTCCACATCAGGCAGTTTTCTCAGGAACGCGTCTCCTTGTCCTGTCATCGATATTCGCGGTTCTTTTCTTGTTAAATCGCTCGCTTGTTGTAGTAGCGCGCTTCATGCTAGCCTGTAGTGCTGTGACGATATTTGCATGCCAGTTTAATGTCATTTGTCTTGGGTTGCTTCTCTCATTTTTTTGTCGAACGTGATACCGTAACGACGTATAATTTCAAGTGCGCGACGTGTTTCCGCAGTGTAAAACGTTTCGTCTACTTGTGGTGAGGAATGTGTAAGTTTTAGACTGCTTTGGGTGCCGGGAGTCGCTTTTCCACCGTCGGGGAAACAAAATGGATTTGGCAGTCGATTCAGCAGTAGATGCGTTGCTGTGGCTCTCTTTCTTGAGCAGGAGGAACTGCTGAGGGTCGCAGTGTGAGAGGGTGTGGCGCTCTGCCGTGCGGGAGTGCCTGGTGCCCGGGCGGGCGGCCCCATGGTGCCCGAAGGAAGGGTCGCAGGAGAACAGCAGAGGGAGCCACAGATTTAGGCGACGTGACTTTTTCCCCTTCCCCTTCCTTACCAGGGGTTTTGAAAAGCCACGTCTGAGCCTTGGTCCCTGTGGGAAGATGTTACTTTCCCGTTTCCTGTTGGCCTGAGCGGCACAGTCCGCCTTGTTGAACACATGCTTATCCACGGTCTAAATTGCGGAAAACCTTATCTTCAGTTGGTGGCTTCTTTCTTTGTAAAGTAGTACTTCCACCAGTGTGTGCGTGTTGTGTATTTTTAACCTACATCATTGCATCTGTATGAAAGATCGATGGTAATTGTTAAAGCAAAAGTAAATGCAGCCATTGCATATAACCAGTGGATCTAGAAGGCTACTAAGGAGTGTGAGCCAGTATCTTCTCATTTCAGTATGACTCCAAATGTGGAGATGGGTCTGGGTTGCAAATTGTCTTGCTTCTGACCTGCCCCCTGCAGATGTGGAAGGCAGCAGCTGGACAGTCTGTCAATGTTGCTGCTGATGATGGTCCCGATGACTGGGAGACTGACCCAGATTTTGTGGTAAGGGAGTAGTCGTACTGGTTTTTCTACCGGCTTTGAAACGGAAATACTTACGTGAGGTTTCCGTGTATTAAAATGACAAGATTGTATCTACTCGCATCTAGTCCTCATGCCTTTGATTTCAGAAGATAAATGGGATCGCTTTGATTTATCCCCCCCCACCCCCCCCTTTTTTCCCCTCTTTTTTCCCCCTGGGTGAAAGAATGATGTGTCTGAGAAGGAGCAGCGGTGGGGTGCTAAGACTGTGGAGGGCTCTGGACACCAAGCGCATATTAAGTGAGTGACTGTTGGCTCCCATAACCTGATCATCTTAATGGAGATGTCTCATTGTTCAATGCAGTATGTTAGAACCATTGGTGGACTACACAGAAATGGATGCAGACTGGAGTCAATGGGATGTAACCATTGTCACCTTGAAGTTTCATTCCCAACCTGTCTTTTGTTACTCTGCTTTTAGTCTACATTATGCAATGACTTGGAAGTTAGGCCATGGTCCAACTTTTTCACCATTAAAAAAAAAAAAAAAATCCAAGGTTGGTTCAGTGGTGAAAGGCATTAAAGGCTGGATGGAAGATTTTATTACCTGTGGGGTAATATGTAATGTGCAGAGCTTTCTAGAATCCGGTAGACATCTAGCAGAGTGTAGTTACCTCAGTGAGCAAGACGCCTCTGTATGCAGATGCTGTTTGGAATAAAACCATGTAGCGAGCATTTCCTAAGCCTTCCTTGAGCTCACAAGGTGAGGTTACAACCAGGCTTGACTGAAAGCTACCAAATTATTTTTTCAAAATTTTCTATATAACTGGCCCCTCAGCTTACAAAGTTGACTCTGGAAAACTTTGTAGCCTTTGTTGCTTTGTCACTGCTAAGTGCAACTTAGCAATCAGTAAAATTTTAATAAGTACATTAATGTGTGGCTTTGTTTTAGCTAAAATGGATTAAAAATGATTTGTGTTATTTGTATCAATTGTAACTTGATTCAAATTAAATTAAAATTTCTATAATGGGAATGTAAAGGTAATGTCAGTATTTCATTTGAAAAAACTTTCAGTTCTGTTTATACAGTATTCATTATAGTTGCTATTTTCAACTTATTGCCACTTTGTTATCCGTGATAACACAGCACTATTACAATCAATAGTGCTGTACATCAGACGTGCTCTAAGGACAGTAAAACAAGTTGAACAGAGACAGGTTCAAATTCCTATTCTGCTGGATTGTAACTTACTACAATCTTATCTGCTTAAGAGGTAAACACAGGTTGTATGGCCTTCACTACAAACAAATTTTAGGCTTTAGCTAAACTTATATATATATATATATATATATAAATAAAATTTCACCAGAAAACTCAGCCATTTGTAACTTGAGGAGGCTCTGTATGAATCTTAAAAATATAGGGTATGTCAGTTGGATTGCACAGTCATAACCCAGTTTACATACGTCCAATAGAAAGTGTTTTTTAATGCAGTTTTTTAAAAATTTGGTACAAGTTCCAGTCTCCTCATATGTGTCTCTCCCCCGTCCCTCAACTATGTGCAAAAATCCCTGTTTTAAATAATCTCACTTGTATTGTTCCTCTTGGGTACCCATAGTGTCTAGTCTTGCTTACTTGTGTTCATATCACACACTTTTTCACACCATCTACATTACAAAACCTTTCGTAATGTTCCACCCAAAAGTGGAAAGCAAGTGATTTATTTATTTTATCCTGCTTTGTCTGACTTCAGGTACAGATTAGGAATGTAAACTGGTTTAGGCCTGTTATTAAATTATAACCAATACCAAACTAATGTTTAGGCTAAATGACTATTAGTTGTTGGAATGCACTTTGAAATTTTTAATTTTTTAAAAATTATTCTTGGGAGGGAAGCAGGTAAAGCAGATCAGTGTTTTCTAGCAGTTCAGTCAAGACCAGTCACACAGGAGCTTCACTACGAGCTCCAGCTAAACAAGTGGGTCTCGGACCCAGGGTTAAGTAACCTGTGTTCCTCAGCATCCATGAGCTGCGTGAAAATGTGTCAACGGAGCACACCCAACTGAAGCTGAAGGAGCTGGAGAACATGCCTAAGGCCTCACACGGCTACGGGGGGAGATTTGGCGTGCAGCATGACCGCATGGACAAGGTAATTCTCCTGAAAGACCATCTGCAGGCAGTGAGAGAAAAGCAGTACTTCATTATATTTCTGGCCATGTTTCTGACAGCAGGTTATTTAAGAACATTTTGTGTGCAAGAACATTGCTTTTCCCAGCATCCAAAACCCACTGAACTCCAGTTTTATCCACCAGCACACTGGATGTGAAGCATGACCCTAACTTGATGTAGTCCTTGCTGTTTGGGGAAACACTGCTGTAACTATAAACACAACCAACAATAGTCATAATTTAGTATGCAAGTAAAAGGCTATGCAGTAAACCATTGAAATATTTGAGGTTACTACATTTATTGAAGGTCTGTTTTGCATTAAAAACATGCTTGGTAGATGCTGAAGCTGCAGTAAAAAGTATCGGCCATTTGAAGGCAGCAGGATTTGGACTTTTCCTACCCCCTGGCATGAGCTGGTCAGTTTTTGTGGCGGAGACCTGCTGGACACGTCCGCATTCCTGCTGGAGGGACATTAATGAGGATTGCGTCATACACGTTGCTGGCTCACCGCTTTGCAGAATGCCGACTGTCCAACCAAAACAAATGTCTCCGGCTGGTGTGGAGTACTGAACTGCTAGCGCTTCTGCAAAAACATTTCATGTTGCCATTTATTGGGAATGTGCAGCTGAGACCAATTTAAATGCCGCATTGTGGTTTTGAAGTTAAAATTCAATGCTTCTCCTTTAGTTATGTTACTGTTGTGTGAGCGAGGGACAAAAACTGAGCTGTTGTCTCACACGTGAGATCTTGTAACATCTCTACTGAGCTGGAAGGTGAGGCTTTTGACTGAGGGCTCTGATAAAATCGCAGCCTTCTGCGGCCCATTAAACTCTGCCCCAAACTGCAGACCCATCCCCTGCTTCTAAATTGTGTTGCTTCCTGCTTCCGTGGGCCGCCTTTTTCCGGTCTGTGCTTGCGAGGGAGCGTAGCAAATGAAACGTGCTGGTAGGATGGCACAGCCTGGTATAGTGCAGCCACCATGTCAGCAGGCTCTAGTCCCTGTCTGTGGTGCCTTGGGACTGCCAGACGGCAGGACCCTCTTCATGTTGCCTAAATTGTTTCCAGTAGTAGCACCTCAGTGCTTTCTCTCTCTGGTTTGACCGTGCGACCTGCTGCTTGTGTTTTTGCAGTAGTCTGTCATAACCGGGAACTTAATTGTTCTCATTTATTGCCCCCTTTACGCAGCCTGTTTGGTGGTACTGACTCCTTTTGATAAAATACCTTCGCCTCACAACAGGGTTTTTTGCTTTTATGCTAAAATTGCTTTCAGTCTGCCCCCTCCGGTCTTTTTAGTAAAGTCTGTACAGTAACCATGTTGGCAAGGTTGTGTTGAGCTCTCACTCACAGGGTCTTTCTCCTCAGTCTGCTGTGGGTCATGAGTACCAGAGCAGGCTCTCCAAACACTGCTCCCAAACTGACACGTCCAAGGGCTTCGGGGGCAAGTTTGGTCTGCAAGCAGATCGGGTTGACCAGGTAGGGTTTTGTGTTTACCTTAAAAACATGTAAGTTTTTCCTACCTTGGGGGTTTGACCAAGTCCTATGAATTAACCACATAACATGTTTTATATGTTTAAAAAACCAAAAAGTTAGAATTGGTCTTCTGAAGGGCACGCAGACTCGTGTTCTGGCATAGGAGCACTGCAAAGAAAATGAAGGGTAGTTTGAAGGAGAACTGAGTGACTTTTGCCTCCAACAATTAGGCATCATTCATATTAGTTTGCATATGTTAGAAATTCACTGGTGACAGAATCAGCCGTTGCCATCTGTATGTCTTGGTATTTTAAAAAACAAAAACAGTAACACACAACCTTTTTCTGTACTTGCAGTCTGCTGTGGGGTTTGAATATGCTGGCAAGACAGAGAAACACGCTTCGCAGAAAGGTGCGGTCATGCTTTTGCACGTCAGGACAGCACTGCTGTTCCTCTGCTGTCAGCGCAGTACTCCCTTATTAAAATTGGCGAGACTGCTTGCTGCTAAAGAAGTGAATCAGTATAAAAACTGATAATTCGATCCTTGACAATGAGGGAATGCTGCAGGCTGGATGATGGTCGCACGATCATCCGTCCCACTCGTGCAGTAGATGTACAGCATTGACTTTTCAGTTTGTGTTGCTCAGTCTTTTGCAGGTCCACTTTGTGCAGTGCACTCTTCAAAAAGACATGTAAAACATAGGCTTGATGCCTGGGTTTACAATAGGAATTGTAGTCCTCCACTGTGGTTTTAATGTAGGGCATTTGGGTCCTCTGACATGGCTACCTTCACCCCATGTGAGCCCAGTCTGACTGAGTTTGCTGCTTCCTCAGGCCTGCTTTGTGAATTTCTTTTGCTGTGATCAAGCTTGTTTTGGCCTTCATGTCTCTCACTCTGCGGCCCCACTGCCCCAGCATTGGGCTGCCGCTTGACTGCTTTCGCTCTCAAATCACATAGACTACACCACGGGGTTTGGGGGGCGATACGGGGTGCAAGCGGACCGTGTCGACCAGAGCGCAGTAGGCTTCGATTACCAGAGCAAAATGGAAAAACACGAGTCCCAGAAAGGTTTGTCACCCTTTGTTGCGCCGACACCTTATAACTGAGAGGTTTGCCTCAGCTTTTCATGCAAAGTTAACTTTTAATTTGCTGTTCTTTTGATCCATAGTAGGCATGCATGCAACTGCCAAATTCATTGCTTCTTGAATATTAAGTTTTAAGTTGCTGTTTATAGCAGTTGTGATTCCCCCCCCCCCCCATTGTGCAAAGCTGATTTTCATCACAAAGATTTTCTGTAATTAGGGCTGTCATTGGATTAATATCTGGCAAACAGTGATTTTATTAACTAATAGCAAATGACATGCTTGACAGGAGACAGGCGGGCACCAGCTGTTCAGCACAGAGCATTTGCGATACTAATATTGAGGGTTATTAAGACACTTTTGTCATCCCAGGGTTTCATACGCCCACTCTGTGCTGAGCGTTGCTGCCACAGTACCTTATGAGTTGTTTTCCCAACATGTAAGCTGTTTGTACCTCACAAGTTGAGCCACGTACATTTTTACAGCTTTAGTTGTTGAATATCAATGTTCAAGTAACAAGTTACTTAAATGAATTGTCTTTTGAAAGGATTAAATCTGAATTACAGCCCTAATAGTCAGATTGTATTTATGCCTTTGCTGTGTTAATGTTTTGGGTGTGAAACTGCTGTAATTTCGAAACCAACAGACTACACAAAAGGCTTTGGCGGTAAATTTGGGGTGGAAACGGACAAGGTGGACAAGAGCGCGGTGGGGTTCGAGTACCAGGGGAAGACGGAAAAACACGAATCGCAGAAAGGTTAGTGTGGGGGCACGTCCGCTGTTGAGAGACCCCAACATTTCCCTGTCCTCCCCCATTCTTTTGTGTGGCTGCGAGTCGAGTGAAAACAGGTTTGTCTGGATATGTAAGAATGCATCTCTTCTGTCTCAGCATGTTGGGGAGGGATGGTGCCTTAGCTGTTCTGCCCAGAGAATTCTGTTTAACCCATACTTACTGTAGTGTCTGGTCTTTTACTTGCTGACAGCTTCTACATGTTTCATTGTAGGCATATTCCATGCCGTTAATCCCATTGGTCTTTTTAAAATAAGCAAGGTTCCATTCCTAAACTTGAAAATTGTCTTATTGTCCGATCAAAATGTAGAGGAAGCGGTTCATGTTTGGATAGCATAAGTTTTTTTTGGTATCTCACATCTGTCCCAATAGTATCTCAGTGTATCATGGTGACCATGTGGTACCTGATGTGTGCAGACTACGTGAAGGGCTTTGGAGGGAAGTTTGGCGTGCAGACAGACCGGCAGGATAAATCAGCCTTGGGATGGGACCATCAGGAGAAGCTGCAACTGCACGAGTCCCAGAAAGGTACCTGTGTTGACTTCTTCCTGCCTCTACTTACTGTGTTCAACCCACTTCTCCACATACAGGTATGCACTTTCTTGTCCAGCCCTGGTTTCTCCTCACAGATCCCTCTTATTCTCCTTATTGTAGAGGGGTCAGTGGATCTGTTAGAAATGGACAGAGACACCATATTCTCTGCTTTCTGTTTTCACAGGACCATTCATATCTGTGTACCACTCTCTTGTGTGTGTTGTTTTTCTGTCTTTTGAAGTCACCAATGCATCTTGTGAAACTTACTGGGGTCAGGTTTTTATGCCTCATTTAGAAGAAGTCAGGAAATGCTTTTAAGAATGAGCTGCAATTTCTCCTCTGCATTTTTAAAATTTTTGAAGTCACCTGGAACCATGTCTCAGTATAACTCCAAAATTATCTCCATTTACCTGCACAGGTTCTTCACACGTCTTGCTTTATATGTTAGTCGTCTCTTAAAGCTCTGTGATCTAGGTGTTCTTCCACTCTTCACTCTGCTCCACCAACAAAATGACAGTTGTGGGCAACTAAGTGTACCACTGCCTCACTTGTGATCTGAGCCATTTCAGTTGTTGCTTCAATGCAAACATCGAATTTAGTTTTTCCAAACTGAAGAGCGGTTGAACACTGATGGAAGAACAGCATTTGCTTGTGTGGCAGAGAGTGAAACGCAGTGCTGGTGTCAGTGTGCAGCGCTCTCTCCACAGTGTGTGGCATCTGTGTTTGTCTGAGTTGTGTCTCCTACTTGTGGCTCTGCACTCTTTCAGATTATAAGCGAGGGTTCGGAGGGAAATACGGGGTAGAGGTGGAGAAGCAGGACAAATGTGCCCTGGGCTATGAGCACAAGGAGAAACTGGCCAAGCACGAGTCCCAGCAAGGCAGAGTCCAGTCGAGTCCAATTCCTGTCCAGCCTCAGAGTAGACCTGCAGCGCTCTGCAGCGGGGGCAGACAGGGACACTACAACACACACGCACAAATCTGTCTTGCTATTGACGTTGATTGTGCAGCTTAACCATTGTTGGCCAGCAGATGGCGCTCACTGCACATGCCATGAAAGAGTGCTGCTGAGCAGAAGTTCTGCTCTGTGTGCATTATGTTGACACACAGCAGGAAGTGCAATGGTCTGTCCATGCAGAGCGCTGCAGGTTTGGAAAGTTCTCCTTGACGTATCCATTTCATTTCCATGCTCTCCCTCTCGTCTGAGGCCAGAATGCTTGTGGGCCACATACTTGACAGCAGCACGTGCATGACTGTAGTCGCAGCACCGCCATGCGCCTTGCCCTGAGCCTCACTGCAACTACACACCTTGATGCGCTGCCTGAGCCAAGATGGTGTCATGAGCTCTCCTCAAAGCTATACAACACTTTCCAGTCTGATTTTTCTGTAATGTTTACAAAGTTAATGCCTCAGTATGTATAGTTTTGCATGAATTCCTATAATGTACAGACTTTTGTTTACAAAAGCAAGGTGCATAAAGGATAACAGTAAAACTTTTTTTTTTTCCTTTCTTCAGACTACGCAAAAGGTTTTGGCGGAAAGTTTGGTGTCCAGAAAGACAGAATGGATAAGGTAAGTGGTCCTACAAAATAATGACTTTTAAGTTGGCAGAATGTGTAAAGATCTTCATTTGTGAAACTGACTGTGGATAAAAGGAGTTTTCTGCTGTGTTTGCAGAGTGCAAGCACCTTTGAAGAGGTGGAGAAGTCCAGCCCAACCTACCAGAGAACTAAACCTGTGGAAGTCGGTCAGTTTGCTTCAAGTGCCAGGAAGCACCTGCAGGTGGACCTTTGAGCTGCCTGGGTGGTTGAATGGCTAAAATTTGTGTTGTATTCATGCTGGTTAAGAAAGTAAGATTGATGTGGATTGTGGGGGGGGGGTGACTAAACTAAGGTTACCCTCCTTCCCCGCTGAGCGCAGGTGGAAAAGGCACGGGCAGCATCAAGGCCCGCTTTGAGAACATTGCCAAGCAGAAGGAGGAGGAAGACCGACAAAAGGCAGAGGAGGAGAGGGCTCGCAGACAGGCCAAGGAGAAGCAGGAGCAAGAGGAGGCACGCAGGAAGGCCGAGGTACAGCGAGCGTACACTTGCGCAACTTGTATAACGGAAGGAACAGTGTGATGAACACCAGTACGTTGCACACGTCCAAAACTCTCTCCGCCACCCCCAACCCGCAGGAGCTAGCAAAGGCACGGCCACCCTCTCCAGAGCCCAGTCCTGCCCCTGCTGAGGTCCTGTCCACCAGCACTGTCCATCAGGTGAGAATGTGGAGGGGTGATGTAGGGTGGGATCGCAGCCAGCTTTCTGTGTGCACTATGAACTGCAGCCTAGCATCGTAGGGAGAAGCACGCTTTGTGAAGCTGGGGGCCCCTCTGCTCCTCCGTAGGGTGCGTCGCTGTACGATGAGCCCGCGGAGAATGGCAGGGACCTGTATGAACCGGAGCTCAGCGTGCCCCATTCCCAGGAGCAGCCCGAGGAGCCGTTGTACCAGAACCTGGATGAGGAGACCCACTACCAAGAAGGAGGTGAGGTGGGGGTGGGGTACACAAGCAAGGCACACATTTCCACTACTGCTGCTGTTTGTTCATTGTTATCAGGGGTTCCTTTTGCATGAAGAAGCACTACAAGTTGCTCTTTGCCAGCCTGTTCAAGTGCTGCAAACCCTGTTTATCTGCAGAGGGTCAGACGTACACGGAGTATGGAGAGGACCTGGGGGTGACCGCTGTGGCGCTGTACGACTACCAGGCTGGTGAGTGACTGCAACAAGCAGAGGGGTTTGGACACCACTCAATATTACAGGAAAGGGGGTCCGACAACAGTTTGCCCAGGCTTGGAACTCAGCCACGCAGCCCCCCCTGGCCAGCAGGGGGAAGAGCTGGAGGACACCAGTGCAACGAGCGAACACGCTGTCTGCCTGGTCTATTTCAGCTGGCGATGACGAGATCTCCTTCGACCCCGATGACATCATCACTAACATCGAGATGATTGACGAGGGCTGGTGGAGGGGCATGTGCAAGGGGGCCTACGGCCTGTTTCCGGCAAACTACGTGGAGGTTCGGCAGTGAAGCGCCCCGGCGCCCGCCCGCCCGCCTCTGCCTTTCCACCTCCCTGCTGATCCTGCCAGCGGGGGGCAGGGGACGTCTCGGCAGTATCCGCGCTACGCGTTTCCTGTCGCAGGTCCATCTGAAAGCCGTTGAAGTCGACCCAAGTAAAACACTACAGCTGCAGCACGAGCTTCTACTTCTCTACATGACAAACACACTAATTATCCCTTTCTTGTTTTCATTACGATTCTTCATTGTAAATGAGCGTATGCGGAATTACGAAACCAAGGTATGAATCAGGCATTAGCGCCTTGTTGCTTGTAGACTAGTTGTGACGTGAAGCCCACCAAAGAGCAGGTGGATGTCCTGCGCCCGCTGCAGCCCCATGACTTGCTGCTGTTCTACAAAGAGTGAAATGAACAACATGCTGTGATTACACGTAGATCCCGTCTGTTTTGAGCAAGATGCTCTGCTCCCTGGGCTGCTCACAGCGGCTTTATTACATCTGTCCCTCGGGAGCGGTGGTAGTGGTGGGGAAGAGGGAGCAGCGGTACTACGGTAACACCAGTGTTAAAATGTAAATGGATTATTCTGCTTTTTTTTTTTTTTCCTTTTCTTTGGTGTAGATTAAATTACAGAAACTCTTGGTCTTCATGAGATGTTTCATCAGCCTGTTGAGTTAAAAAAGCCATCCTCATCGGGACTAATTAAAACTGTACTTCTAATAGGGGTAGGGAAATGATCAACTTTCATGTAGGCATTTAAGACAATCTGTTCTCATCTGCTTTTCCCTCACCGCACTGTACCGGCATCTTCTCTGTAGTGGAATTACGTGGATTGGGTTTTTATACTAAAGTGACCTTTTCAGATATTAAGTATCTCTATCCGCTTGCTTAAGTCACCTCATCTTCTGCTTATTTTTTTGTAAGTTAATAAAGTTTTCAGTAAACAAAGGAACAGCTACTTGAGGCTCATTACTTGAGTACATAGAGGCCACACGCAATTCCACCTGAAGTCCCTCAACAGCCTTGACTTAGCAGTAGCAGACACAACTTAATTCTGTCATCCTAAAATTGTCACTTTTTTCTAACTCAGATGGCATCTGCTTGCTTGTCCACAAATGACATTGACATTACTGCAAACACTTTGGAAGTTCTTGCTAACTTGCTTGCGCCTCAAATAAAATGCAACGTAACTTGGAGTAACAAGCAAGCTTAAGGTCTCAGTCAATAAACGCTACGTAACATGGAAAACTTCAGCTAAGGATAAGAAATACACAAACTTTTATCCATTAACCTGTTGTACGATTCAGGCTTGTGTTGGTCGGGTCTGTAAGGCACAGTGCAGCAATTTTAACTTCAGAATACACAAATCCTGGCTCTTTCAAAATTGCTAAAATGCAATTTGTCACACCCACAATTCCCTTATTATCACAGGCCAGTAACCCAAATGTGCTCACACAGCAACAGGCAGAGCAGATTTGAACCCATGTCGAGACTCACTGCCAGAAGCTCTAACCACTGCACAGCCGCGCTGTCCTCTTCAAAAGCTCCTCATTCAATCCTGATTCTTTCTGTCCATCAGCTTCTGCCCACTTTCAACTTTGTTGCAAATAAGACAACTTATTTTGCAGCTCAGATTCTGCCACGAGAAACCGACATACATTGTAAGAATCTACACCCAAAAAGTAAAAATGTGCAGTAAGCCACCTTAGCCATTATAAAACAAATTAAAATATATTCATTATATATGGTTGTAACATTTTAAGGTCCAATTTAAACGGTGAGCCCTGCATTGACACTTTGGGTGACAAATCTGTAGCTCAACTCCTGTCAGTCTTCTTAAAGGAGGTCTACATTTCCTGAACAGTGTTTGATGCAGTTCTTGTGAGAAGTTCTGCACTCCAGCTCACCTGAAGCAGCCCATCGTATCTGCGCTGCTGTAAAATAACCATCAATTCAACGTGTAGAAGCAGCCGGGTGCCACACGACCTCTTCCAACTCAAAGTCTGCAGAGAAGGAGCATGAGCCCTGAACTGAGAGGGAAAAGAGTTTGTTGTTACGACTGTTTATGTTCAGATACAGTATTAACCTGTACTACAGAGCACAGTTTCAAAATGAATGACCAAACTGACCAGTGCCCGAAGGGTCACCTTACCTGGACAGACCTAGCTGTCCCTGTCATGATATAATCCTTCGCACAAAGGGATGGATGGACAGACAGAGAGGCGGTGTTCCTGAGCCGCTGTGACCTCTGGCCAAGACAGCGTGCTTGCAGAAAAGGGCACCAAGTTGGGACATAAAACTTAATTCCTGTACAGAGGAATGCAGGATTCCCTGGTCCCTCTGCGATGCCACGCATTACCTGGCGAAAACTGCCCACTGGCTGTGACAGCTCCAAATGACAACAAAGTAGCAACCGCGGTGTCTTTCAGCCTCGGTTCTTCACGCACAGCAGCGTATCTGCAAATCGCCTAGAAAGGCAAGCGTTTTTAAACACACAATGTCTCTCACACACACACGGGCTATACATACATCTTCCATGGGTTCAAACCCAGTAAGAGGTTTTTTTTCTTTTTGATAAAAATGAACAACGGTAAAATCACACAAAAGAAACCATTAAAAAATATACACAGAGCATTAAAGAATTATTCATTTCATTTTGGCATTTACTGACCTCAGGACATGGCGGCAAAAGCAAAACATACCTTTTACGTGGGTGTTTAAACAACCTAAATTAGCGGGAACTGAAAATGACCCATTAAAGAAATACAACAATTGTGCAATATTATATTTATTTCTTACAGTAAATTTTGGTTGCCATACAAGATTATTGAGGATTTGGGGGAAAGTGCAGTAACAGGAACTTCTCTTTCTTTTATTTCAATAATTAACTCTAAAGAAGAGGATTTGTAGCACAAAATTACAGCAACATAGATAACATGAACACAAGTCCTTACACAAAGTAGAGCGAGAAACATCTTAATATCTATGAAGAATTATAAAAAAAGAAATAAAGAAAGAAACCAAATTGAAGCTGATCTCTAAGAGGAAATCCATTTGAGACGGGACGGGCGTACAGCGCCCACATGTGGCCACAAAGCCTAATCCACTGGCTGATGCTTATAGCTTTTTTTCTTTTTTAAACTCCACTATTTAGCTCTAAATGTTAGTTCCACAAATGTATTAGCTCAGTGATATGTAGTTCCATAAAATCAATTTATCAACAGTCACATCTAGTCTTTTTATTTAAATATATAAGTTAGCATAAAAGTGCTCTCTGGCCGTTTACTATAAAGTGGCCTGAGAGGTTATATATAAATTTACAGCCTGTGAGATTTTGGTAATTTATACACACATTATACACAAACTAAGCAGTTGTAATTTCAAAATTTAATTACAATATGTAACAGAGGCAGGTGATGACTGCTTGATTTCAATATGTGTAAAGGTCTGTTATTTTCCCAATTGTCATGGATTCATTCATTGCTTTTCTTTTCCTCAAAATTAAAACGAACGCTTGGGGGTTGCGATGTCACGCGAGTGGGTCTGCGAGCTTTATAGTAAAGCAAGCGGATCCATTCAGTATAAATATTGCTTCTTATATGGTACCTCATAAGTGTGGGGTTTCTCATTTTTGGCAAACAAGATTTCAATATTTATGCACTCACATTTTATCCAAATACCTACAAAATTTAATTATATATAAATAATTAAAAATACTGTGCTTTTTTCTGAAGCTTTGTTTTAAAATAGTATTTATTTAAAAATGATAGATTTAGCATCTAAACTCCAGTAAGTCTTCTTAAAGGAGGTCTGTATTCCCTTAAATTTCATAATAATCTATATATGTATGTACTGTGTGTATATATATATGTTTATTTATTTATTATTTATCTCTGTATATAAGTATATTTTGTTATCTATACGTATGTCTATCATTCATTCATTCATTCTTGTAGACCAGGCATGTTAACTTTACCCAGTTGAGTGCGCTGTCGTGAAGGCGGGAGGGACATTCCTCATCTGCACTCACAGAGCCAGCCCCCCCCCGAGCTCTCCGCTCCACACGGCCCTTAGTGAGGGACGGGCCCAAGGCAAGACCCCCCCCCCCCCGCCATAGCACTGATCTAGAAAACGGAACATGAACACTTTCGACCTTATTTGCATCCATTTTGGGACTGCTTTATTGTGCTCTGGGTTGGGGCCACAACAGTAAAGTTTAATTAAAGGTTGAACTTTCACTAAAACCTTTCAATCCTCTTGTTAAAGCCTTTAGGAATTTATAAATAATTACAATTTTTGAAAACACTTCCCCAAACACAACCAAGTCTGCGATGTCAAAACTACACCTGTTCCTATCAATAACCACAGAAGTGTCTGCCCATCCGAGCTGATCGGATATTGATATTAATTAAAGGATAATAACACTGAGTTCTTGCAAGAAGGGTTAACAATGGTTTCAAAAGCAATGTGTCTACATTCTAATACACTTTCTTTTACAGATTTCATTTGTAACAAACACTTGGGATTGCTTCATATTAAATACATATTCTGGCCTTTTTTTCGGTTTTTCTCAAAACCGTTTCAGAAATGAAACAAGAAACGTTTGAATAATTAATACATCCGTCTCGCTAAGTTAGAAGCTGAAAGCCCCGGTCATCGGTGAAGAGTGGAGATCGGCCACGGCCCCAAGACGAGCGGACGGTGTCCCTTCTGCGTGCCGAGACCGAGGACCAGCGGCCTCCCTGCGACTGGTGGTGCCAGTGCATCGCAATATAAAAACGGCGCAAAGACACAACTGTCCACCTACTTCCTACGTCACCCCTGTTCTCCTCCCCGGAAGCCACTGGAAAGACAGGCGAATGAGAGGAAATACCGGGACATTTTAACTAACGCGTACCAATACTGTATATGTCACTAGCGCAGCAGCAGCAGAGCTCCCGCCCGGCGCCGCCACGCAGCCCTGCATCTGTCCGTCTCCTCTTCCTCCCACAGGCTGCTTTGGCCTAAAAAACTTCAAATCGACATCGTTGTGTTAACGCTTTCCAAATGCGGTGCTGAAGTGTGTGTTCCGGCCCTTGACGCGCAATCCTCTCGGAAACTGTTTTGCTTTAAAGCGCCCTGCGCCGAGCAGTTGCTCACAGCTAAGGATTTACACAGAAATTGCCTCTTTTCAGGTAATGCCTCTATCAAGGACTAAAAGACCTACTGTTAAAGATCAGACTCAACAAAAGGAAGAGATGGTTAAAAAATGGTGAATCAAGAAGAAAACTGCTCGCTTCAGTGTTCTGGCACATTCTCGGGGGGGGGGGGGGCAGAGGGCGGCCCTTGGCTTTCACCGCTCCGACTCACCTGCACTTGTGTGGAAGACAGTAATGATTAATATACATTGTACATCTTTCAGACAACTCATATAGATATACTGAATTCAACTAAACCAAAATTTGCCATAATTCCAGAAAGGGAAAGCAAATGACGACTTACAAAAAGGACTGCTTGCTACAATTGTGCCCCTATAGCTGTGAAATAGGTGCAAGATATTAAGAGGTGATTTTATTTCAAGTAGAAACACCAATTCCGGGAACGCATGTGCTCTGAAAGAAATGACTATGACTGTGCAAGTATTTCCACTGTCTTCTTTCCAAGGAAATGTATGAGAAGCAAGACTTTTTTTTTTTTTTTCCCCTAGACTGCTGATGCATCGATCAATATAACCCCCTTTTCTGAAGAAATATTTTTTTTGAAGAAATTCTAGCAAAGATAGAAAATGAAATCCCAGCTCTGCTGGTTTGGGTGCATCCAAATGAAACTGATTTAAAAAGTCCTTATATTCCAAAGCGATTAGTCTCTAGTACACATTATGTCACTAAAAAGAGGAAATCCCCCCATTGGCTCCACTGGGTCCTCCAGCTCCACCTGGGGGGCAGAGCCAAGTGCTGCTGACCATTCAGATTCAAGAGAACTCTTGTGCTTATTGAGGAACTGCGCTGTTATTTTGGAAACTGCAGTTCTTAGGACACGACGGCTCCTACTCCTCGACAACAGCATGATGGGAATTTAATTACACACTCGAGAGAAGTGGGCAGGGCAACGAATGAATATAGAGACCTGGAGTCCTTCAGAGGAAGGTCACCCTCTCTTATCTATCCAGTAGGAGCTTCAATGCTCTTTCTATGTTCATTCGGTGGCCGACTCGAGTCACCCCTAGATCTATAAGGTCTTCCTTTTGAAGGTTTGGTAAATGTGTCCCCTCGATTTCATTGTCCATAAAGGCGTCCTTGTGCTCGGCCAAGTTGAGGCTCTCCAGCCAATCTGCTACATCATGCTTTGTCCACAGGACAACAGGCTTGGTGGCGAAAGGCTTGTTGGAGACGGGCTGAATTAGAGTCAGGGGGGAAGGCGACCGGCTACGGCCGGAGCTCAGGCTGAAACGGTCACCTGCTAGGGGCGGCGTGGGTAAGCCAAACACGTCCGTCAGGGTGGGCGAAGAGGCAGAGGCTGGCAGCGAAGAGGCGCGGCTGGGAGCAGAGTCCGGCGGGGACATGATGGGGCTGGGAGCGCGTGGCTGGGTGGGCATGCTGTCCGGCTGCCGACCCGGCGAGGGGACGGGCTGGTTGGGGCCCGGCCGGGCAGCGAAGGTGACGATGGTGTTCCGCTGTGTACCTGAGGCTGGGGATGTGCTCTCAGTGCCCCTGTGGGGTGAGGAGACAGAGTCACACACAGCACTGGCTGCATCTTGACCTAACAGACTGGCAGGATTGTAAAACTATACATACAGTACTTTACATATTTAGTACATAGTGTATACTAAAGTATAGTGCAATAGTATACTGTACTACACTACTATACTATGCTACAGTGTAGTAAAATAGTTGATAAAATCTCTAAATCTTTGTAATGTTTATCAAATAAATTTGACAAGATATTTTAATCAATGCTTAATAGAATTTTTTTTAAAAGTAGAATAAATACGATACATATACTGTATGCACAATTAAGAGTTTAAGTAAGAAATAACCTAAGTACACCATCACAATGACTTTAAATTACAAAGTTATACTGTCACATTTCAAAATAACTTTGTGAGCCATTTCGCATATTTTGTCTTACTAAATATCAGGGATAAAACAGTGGCTCTCAGTACAGGGATGCCTACCCAATTCGGGACTGACACAGAGAACCCGCACCTAAGAGCGAACGTGGCCCTTTGAGTCTCCAACACCGAGGGTTGGTCCGAAAACCTAGATCAAGGATATGGGGGAAGGAGCCGCTCCCACGTTAATCCACCGACTTCCTTCACTCGAGATGGCTTTACTCTCCACCACTTGACTGAGCTATGGGACAAATTACTGGCACTGCTGCCAACAGCATTAGTTCTGCGCTCCTTACGCTTGGTCTCCCTCCCAAGAGCTACTCCTCCGTGGAGCCGGAAAACCGAGCGGCAGCCGCAGACCTTTGTGGCCTCCCTCCACATGTGACCAGCCACCTCCAACTGTACAGGTTGACAACTCCCTTCCCTCCACATCCCGTTCATGCAGAAACTGTATGTACGCGAGTTTCTGTGTGCCTGCTCAAATACGTGCAGCTTTGATCAGGACTGACCCAGCTGGGGTAGAAAAAAATGGCTTTTGTCAATATACAGAATAGCACACTCATTTGTACCACTTGAAATATGAAAATCTGTTCAAAAAAACATGATGATTCATGACTATGAATATTAGTAACTATACAAAAATAAGCCTTTGATGTTTTGAATACACAATTTCACCATGCTGCACACGGATACACGAATGCCAGTTTTAGCCCAGTCCACGTTTAAATGTGAAACCCGAGAGCTGCCGCTAGAGGGTAGTGCAGCCAGGCTCCAGCCTGTCTCGAGGTGCTCTGGTAACCTCAAAAAATGTGGAGCTTCAATCTGAACAGCTCCCAAGTCCCTCGGGCTGCCTCGGGTTATTTCTCAAGACAACGCAAATCACTCTGGCTTTTGGAACAATTAACTCCCAAAATTAGTCTTAAGAAACGTTTTTATGTGCACTTTAAAGAGGACATACTGTACAGACCACAATAAAGTGACAGTTGTAACATTGATATTGAACTTTATTACATTAATACTGACCACATTCTTATAATTAGCATCTAAAATGTGTTATATTTTAATATATTATATTGAGACAATTAAGCACTGATCAGGAATTGACCTGAATGAAGATGAACTCCAGTAGGAGGAGGACTTCTTCAAGAAAAATTAAAAAGTTGTGTCTCATCTGACGCTTATGAGCAAGAGTTGCACAGCCACAAAAATGGCAAAATCAATGGACATTTGTGAGATGTAAATACAACAGTGTAAGAACAATTCTTTAATCCAATAAGGCTTAAGGAAACTGCAAATTTAAAGAGTACTAGATGCAATTCTGCATTAGTTATTTGTTCATCTTAACAGGACCATAAAAATGTACACGTTAAGTGTCTCCATCTTACATGCAGCCCGCGTCTTCACTGTCTCCATCTCCCTGGTGTCTTTGGACCAGTTACAAGGACTCCTGGTCTGGTCCAAGCCACCTGATCCGGACTCACTGGCAGTTGTCATTAGGTACAATGAACTGGCAGGATGTGCCTACAACTGCAACCACATGATCACGAGGTGCCCGGTGCCATCCTGTTAAGCAAGCGCAAGGCAGCAGTGACCCTCCTGCATGGCCTCCACACTGCCACGTGCTATGACATTCTTCCCTGATTTATGAGTCTGATATTTATCATGCTGCTCTCCCGCTCTGTGCTGACGTCTCCCGGCGACTAAAGTGCACGACACAGCTCATTGGAGCACGCGTGAGGATGTGTTGTCTGAGTCTGCATCGCTGCCACTCGCCAGAGATGGCCCACAGCACAGAGCACAGGCAAAGACTTGTGGTGATGCTGCGGACAGCAAGCGGCACTCTTGTGCTTTCATCCTCGGGCTGTGGCCTGGCCTAACTGCCATAAGCATAATTCCTCTGTATCGGCTGCTTTAAAAATTCACAGCCATTGTTCATTATTTATGGTTATAATGATGAAATATAAATTGACTCAAAGTCTTAAAAAATTTAATATCTATAAGTGTATTTTCACTATGTCACAATGCTTTTCTCCAACAGCATCATGCTCAACATGCGGTTCTTAAGGACCATGAAAATGCAGTCCTTGGCTGAAGGCTGTCACTTTTTTCTGGCTTATTAACAGCTTTATCTCTCTGTTGAAAGCTGGATGATGATAAGAGGAAAGACACCAGGAAAACAAGCTTGTCATCAAATACTGGTCTCATCCAGGCCTTGTCATGTCACTCCTTGATCCCATTCTGCATGCCAAGATTTTCAACACAGAAAGAGCCTTAGAGATTGTGTTATTGAACCATAAGTGGAGATGCTGCAAATCAGCACCAAAACTACAGGCACAAATGAAATATGCTGTGCAGTTGGGATCATATAAAAAAACATACAGCCCGTAGGTTCACAAATCTCTCACTGTCCATCCACGATCGCATATGTTTTGAGTCAGCTGATCCAAAATACCACGCATGAGTAAAGTATCACTTTCCAAAGCATTGCCATGTCTCTCTCCTCCCAGACACTCAAAGGATCTACACTCACATATCTAATTCTGCTATGTTGCTGAAGAATTCTGCTTTTTGACTCCTCATGACCCCGAAAGCCAATCCAGCAGCTCACCTCAGTGAATCAATGTCACTAAAAGCATCTATGAGTCTGTAGATTAAGATGACACCGACAAGCTTTCATGTGACCATATCAAGCAGAATACTCTAGAATGTTTCACACTGCTGGACCTATGCGAGTGCATGTCAGGACGGCAGCAAAAGCTCTCGCCAACACACCAGACCTCACCATAATGTGTGCAGGAGAACTCAGTAACAATAAGCATATTAAGATCACGGGCAGAATTGAAGCTACAGAGATCTGCTATAACTTACCGATGATCTTTGTGGTCTGCAGCACAAACTGCAATTATATTCAAGTTCCCACAATGCCATCACCGACCCATCACCACACACTATTTGGTTCACCAGGCTAGACAGTGAAAATGTAAGGATGGGGTGATAAGAGAGGATGACAGCATCACAAACCATGGACTTACGTCTTCTGAGTGCGAAGTTCCAATCATGGGAGTTCATGGAAGATCACAGAAGACCATGGAAGCAAATTGAAAGATGAGAGAATGGAATGAAAGGAACAGAACTGTCAGAACTCAAAATTCAAACACAAACGTTCAGGAGAAAAGGAACAACAAAAGACAAATGTGATCATGCGTGCGTATTATATATGAACATGATGAAGCATTATACTCTAAGGAACAATACAATTTTGCTGGTTACAAGTGCTCACACACGCACACATAAGCATGCCACACACGCAAGTGCACAAATAACCTGAACTCTTGGACTAGAACCAACCTCAACATAAGAAGCCAGCATCTCCATCCGTACTCCAATTTAAATTGCATTGATTTCTCTGCTCATGTTCAATTACGGCCAGCGGCGCACAGGCCGCGGGTGCTTCCAGCCAGTCACACTCCTCAGTACCTCGTGGAAACACCAACAGCAGTAGGTCATTCCCAAGACAAATGTTGTCCTTAACACAATTTACTGAAGATGAGTTCAAACATACTTTAGAAATATCAATAAACTGTGGTCCATTCTTCAATACATGTTGACCAATGTCACAGAAAAATTTTAATCGTGTACAAAAAAGTGAAATAAACTGCATCTTAGCAAAATATGCTTAAATTTCCGCAACTGATGCCACTGCCATTACTGCTATACTACAGCTAAACTAATGCTAAAGTCTATGACGCTTGGGAAGTCAGCCAAAGTGCACTAAATGAGAAAATAACCTTCAACACGTGCACAATATGGATAAATGCAGGCACACGCATACCCAAGTCCAGAAATGGTGACGACGTGTATAACACAAGCAATCATACCATCAGAGAAAGCCTTGCACACACAGGCAGGCCTGCACACACTGACACACATGGATACAGGTGCGCAAGTGGCCAAGTCTCTCATTAGGTGTCCATGGGACTTAGAAAAGAGAGGATTAAACTTCATTGGGAACATGCATGACACACCTGTCCACCGCTTCTCAGAAAACAAGAGCCAGAACTGACCTCCAGTGCTGTTCCTGCTCTGCCACCCACCAAACACACACACACATACACACAAATGCACGCACGAACACGCACAGTACCCCTTTGGATCCTGCACATCCACTGGGTTACATAACTCTCTCCAGGACAGTTAGGGCACGTGCGGGGACTGAACTGTGAGATGGTAGTGAACTCTGATACAGCTTCACCCTGCCCCCACCCCAAACCCTCAAACCCATCCAAAACCCCCCTACCCGCACCCTGCAGCACTCTGGTTTAGCCTGTGTTAATCGGACTGACATTATTCATCCAGTCCTCAAGGCTGCTCTTATCATTAGGTTGCTAGGCAACTGTTTCGTTCATGGGCAGAACGCACACTAATCTGTGGAGAAAAAAATCTGTGTATTGTAAAGTCTTCATTTCATACTGGTAGATAAATATGATTAAAACAGATTAAGAACTCCATATGACCTCAAAGCCCAGGTTACAGCAGTACCAGAATCACAGTTTCAATCTACTTCTGACATCTAATACAGACAGTGATGGCACCATGGCCCTCTATCTGTGTATAATAAGAGGTGATTGGGCAATTGCATTCATTCTAATAAATCAACCCAAACAAAGGTAGAAGCAGATGCCAGTGATCTGAGTCCTCACCTCAGCAATGAAGGATGGGGCTCTTTATGTAAAATGCATGTGAGCTGTGAATAATTCAGCATCCTTTTTCATGTTGCATAAGCACATGGAATTAAAGAAACATGAACACAAGTGCTTACAGTCCTGTCTCAGTCAGCTGCTCAAGTTCAGCTTGGACACTGTTTTGCACTTAGGAAAGACCAAAACCATTGATGCAAACAAACCCACAGCTGGACACAGCTATTTTGTGCTCAGATCACAAGACATGAAAGGGAGCTCTGCCTAGTAAATCAGAGGTGGTGGACAGCTTCGTAGGGAGACTTGCCTAACTTGACCAGGCAAGGGTTTGTGCACAGCTGTGAGTGGCACGAAGCGCTAGGCAAAAGGGATACCCATAACCCCTCCACTTAATGAAATCCTTCTCATGAAAATGTATTGCAAACATTTTAGCCACTGGTCACTGGGATGTCAACTGGTGCTGAGTTTGACTTTTCAACAATATTCAACAAGAACCACAAACTCATAGTATTCACACAGTGAAGGTTTATTTTTCCGAATCAGTATCTGTAATGTGGTTCACAAAACTAAATCCATGAAAAGCAACAGGGCACATAACTCTTTGGGATACAGACAGCTACGCTGAACGAAAGGTTACCTATTGCAATCTGATTCAATGTAGAACATGCAAAAATGCCAGCAAAGGTATTTAAGAGGCCAGGAATAAAGTACTACTACAAAGTACAAGTGCGCCACTGCTCAGGTGGAGACGCAGCTGCTTGGCTATTTGACTGGTTGCTCCTAGCAACGGGTCCGATCACTTGCTGTTCGTGGTAACATTTGATCTATGCATGAACTGCACTGCAGAGGCAGTGCCGAGATGCTCTCTCTCGCTCACGCACGCGCACAAGCACACAAAAAGATAAACAGATTGATAAACCAACGAACAGACTGGTGCTGCAGCGTGGTCAGTCCTCCACAGTCCTGTTGCACAAAGACAGATCCATGTGTGCATCTGCAAGCATACCAACATACACACAGTGTCTCAAACCAGACAGCTGCACACTTATGCACACATACACACACAGATTTCACACTGCTGCAACTATATGTATACCAATCTATACATATATAAACAGACACACAAACACACACACACACACCTCATATATACAAACCTCACACTGTCACACACACATTTTCCAAGCTAGTGTTTTATTTCTGAACTCCTCATCGAGGCTGAAGACTGTGATTCACTGTTCTCCCACTCAGCTGGGGGAGCAGTATCAGAGCATACAAACAATGCCAAGCATGCAGCAGAAAGCAGGAGGAGGAAGGCATCCCATGAGCCCACTTTGACCCATCTCAGTCCAATCACCTCACTGTGCTTCAGGTAAGCTTCAAGGTAACACAGCAGCAATGCACAAGTCATCCATTAAGAAAGTAATACAGGTATCCTTTTACTTATCCGTTCCAAAACATTGAGAGAACAAGTTGGAGAAATAATGACATTAACTAAACTTGAATAATCAGTCTCATATTTGGTTGTAACTCTGTAAAGGGTATTCATTTTACTTGTAAATTTAAAAACTTACATGTTAAAGACTCAAGGGATACCTGTATTAATCATCTTAACTAACCTTATACTTCAGTTTATTTAAACACCAAAGTCTCTCCTAAAACCATAACAAAACGTACTTTGTGAAAAAGGCACAAATAACATCTCAAATTCCTCAACATCTCAAATGAGTCTGAAAAAAGCTGAACGTCCATTCACATCCTCAGCCAGTTCTACAAATGTGCCATGTACTGCATCTGACTGCAGAGCTCTGCAGCAGGTACCGAAACCTGCCCAGTACATCACTAGGACTTCATTGCCCACCATCCAGACCACTTAAAACAAGCAGTGTGTCAGGAAAACTTGCATTATCACTCTCTTCACTATCTGTTTTGACTACTGCCATCTGGAAGATGCTATCAAAGCTTGCGGGCAAACATCACTAAGCTTAGGAACAGCTTTTTCACACAGGCTGTCAGGCTGCCAGATTCTGAACAGCATGAGGACTGATTACAACCACCACCACTGACCATCTCCTACTATAACACTGCCACCATTATCAACATCACTACTAAATTTACTTCTATTCAAAATATTCTCATATTAAATGTTTGAATTTACAGTGACCTTGGTGACTTTGAACATGGCATGTTAGTTGAGCTAGGCATGCTGGTTTAGGAGCTCTCAAATGAGTGTTATCCTGGGTTTTTCAAACAATCACTTCTAGATTTTACAGAGAACACTGCAAAAACAACAAAAAGCAATTTATCAGTAATCCTATGAAGAAAAAACTTCTTGTGGACCAGAGAAGTCAAAGGAGAGTAAAAAGAATTGTGCAAACAGACAAGCCACAACCAGGCAAATCACATCTAAATAAAACAACAGGGGGAGAATGTTATTTCAGAATGCATCACTTACTGGTCTTTATCTCATATGGGCTACACAACAGTAAAAGAACATGTCAGGTGCCAATCAGGGTCAGGTCAGTAAAGAACAAGAAAGTCCAACTCTAGTGGGCACAGGTGCATGAAAACTGGACCGTTCAAGAGTGTAAGAAAGTTTCCTGGTTTGCTGAATCTAGGTTTCTTTTGCTTCATGCTGATGGCAAGATCAGAATTTGGTTCAAGCACCATAAGTCCATTGAGCCTTCCTGTTCAGTGGCAATAATACAAGCCGGTGATGAGTTTGATGGTGTATGGATAATTTTCCTTGCCCTTGATACCCATTAAAGAACATCTGAATACCATGGTGTATCTGAACAACAGTTGTTGTCCTAATTCATCCCTTCATAGCTACAGTTCAACCATACTTGAAACTTGCACTGTCACAAGCCATGCGTCATCGCCAACCAATTCTGGGAAAATGACAATTAGTTTTCATTGCTTCTATGGCCTGTACAGTTGCAGGATTTCAACCCTCTTAAGCACCTATGGAATGAGGTGGATAGGGCTGCTTGCAGAAAAACTGTGTAGCTATGCAATTTCCAGCACCTACCCAGTCATTTTTTCATGGTACAACATTCCTGCACAATGCATCTAGTATCTTACAAAATCCATGGCGAGGTTAATGTATGCTGTTTCAAAGGCCAAAACAACCACAATACACAACTAAATAGGTATACCTAATAAAATGGAAACTCTGTATATTTGACCTTAACTTGTCTGTATCGACCCATGTTGTTATGTTCTGTTAGTACAGTGCACTATGGTCCTGGAGAAGCTACTGTATATTTAAATTTTCTCTTGTGCATCTGTTTAAGAATGCAGAGTGACAGTAAAGTCAACCTTTAACCTCAATACCTACAAACTATTAAGGGCAACAACTGTGATTTGGTAAGCAGACAATTAAAATTCATCTGAAAGCTATACTGCTAAATATGATGCATCTTTTACTAGGAAATGGTCACCCTACCTTAGAAGACTGAAGACCATAATTTATACTAAATACATCAGTGTATTTTACTGCACATTTTAGATAGTCAACAGCTTTGAAGTCTGAGTAGTTAGAAGTTGATGCCTAAAAATGCATAACAATTGACATTTTAAAATAATAAAAATAAAACAGCTACAGTAAAAGTTCAATATAACAGATGCAGTTATAATGTATCCTTGGCAACATTGTATAATTTTTTAGGCCCTGCAGAGCATCTGTCTATTTCTATTGGAAGTTTGTCGGTTAATACATACTCGGATATATTGTATTTTTGATTTTCGAATTCTTCGGTCCGTTGAGCGGTAAAAGACAATGACTAGTATGTACTGTTTGTCCACAGGCAATTGTAAACAGAGCCAGCTAACTGTCCATTCATTTGTCAACACAGAGTCAATACAGTACTGGTCACATGCCAACATGCTTAAGCTATGCAGCTTCAGTGACAGCGAGCTTCAGTCAGTAGGGCAACATTACGGTCGCTGATCGCTTCTAACACCTTCCTGAGCTACTTGCAGTGTCACCAATTCCGTCATCGATTCAGGTACTAGTGTAAGACACTGAATTTTCATAATATGTAAGATGAATTGCATTAAATGAGACAAATGGAACACATAAATGGAAGTCAATCCTATCAATGAAATTTGGGGGGGGGCCTTTTATTATGGTGTCGCTGAATGTTGCAAAAGCAATGATAAACTTGATATGGCGAGATCGTGATCCGCTGCGATATGCCAACGAATCCTGCCAAAGCATTGATCATAAATGCATTTGTAAAGCCGCATTTGACGATGTAGAGGAAACGCTTGTTAAGTGGTTTACAGTTATTTGCTTGCAAAATTTACCAGTGAGTGGACTGTTGCTGCGAGAAGAAGCACAGACATCAACAAGTTACATAATTACAATGAGTTTCTGTGGAGCGGCGGCTACCTCAAGAGATTTAACCTCATCACAGCATTGTCTTCCACAACATGTGTGGTGTAGCAGTGGCTGTCAGTAATGACATTGTGGATACGTGGACATGGACACGTCTTTAACACTGACAAAATAGGCATCTTCTATTACTGTATGAGCTACAATAACTGATTTTTGCCCAGAACTGTACATCGTTGGTTTGCTTGAGCAAATTAACATTTACAGTGTACATACCGTAGTACTCATGTTCTCTTGTATCACCTAGCGTGAACTGAACAATTGCCATGTGTAACACTGCGATTTTAACATATTGGTTTCATGACGGTATGGTACATGTACCTGCTTAAATCTGTAAATGGTCTGAATTCATGGGTCTGTTCGCTGATGTCAGTTATAATGTACTGATTTTATGGCACACATAAGTACCTTACAACAAAGTTTTACTTTATATACATAGGCATGGTCCTATAAAGTAATATGACTGCCTCTAAAGCAAGATTAGACTCATCCTATATCGATTCTTAAGTACTATGGGAAGAGTGCAATACAGTCAAACAGTTACAATACCCCTTAGAGAAACTATATTTCATACTTGTTGGCTTACAAGATGTGACACAGTCCTCTTCATGGGACCCAATGTATAATTTATTGTTGGCTATTAATGCTTATTTACTGAGACACAACAAGCCATTCTCAAATTCAAAGTTAATCATCTACATAAAGATCACAGCGAGACAGAAGGGGAAGCCAGTTGATCCAGCTCTAATGGGACTGAACACAGAACCATGTTACACCTTCAAATAGGTTAAAACCATGGAGAAATTCGTTGGTCACAGACTTGTTTCAGATTCCAGCCAGCCACTGTACACAACACTGGCAGTGCACATTGACCCGAATAAGGCAGAACAGCAGCAAAGCAGTGATGAACTGCACATATACAACACTGGGTTCACAACCTCTGACAACAACCATTAGTCATGCTGGGATCATAATGCTGGTGGTCTCATTCAAATAGCACTTCACAAAGTACTGTCTCTTCTTTCCTCTCTAGAATGTGCAACTAGAATATTCCAGAAAGGCTACCTTGGACAAGTTATCTAATTACCACAGTTACTTGCCACAATATTCATTTAACTTAAACATTTTAACTTGGAAAAAAGTTGTAGGTCAAATGAACACAAATTAAGTTTTATGAACACAGAATATCAGACACAGTCTTTAGCTAGACTTGGTCTGAAAAGCACAATGGTACTCCCCCAAAGGGATGCAATGGCAATTCTTGTTAAACTGGTGCCCTCACAGCTTCTGGACTATCTGGTTGAGGAGGGTTCAAATTCTGCTAAGGTTGTGTGGACTTTGCAGGTTCTCCCTATGTTTGCGCCACTGCGACATGCATTGAAGAAGGCAGCGGCAAACCACTTCAATTTCTTCTTGCCTCAGAAACCATGCCAGTGGTCTCCTGTGAGTCAGATTTGACTTAATTTTACTTCCACACACACACACACACACACACACACACACACACACACACTTCTCCTGAAACAATCAAACATCTCCTTATCGTTGCATAATACAAGCCATGGACAAAGAAATTCAATGAAATGAAACATGAACATTTGATTTGCTCTTTTTTCCCCCAAGCCAATACTACAATTAAAATCATACCAACTGAAGTCAAATCATTCAAAGAAATCTGGGTATACAAGACTGGCTCATCATGATTAACCAAGGGTGGGATAGAGATATTTAAGCTTTGAAAGCAGTTGTAATACAACTCTCACCTTTTACTAAAGAAAATGAAGCAAGGTACAGAGATGGGAAAAGGAAGGTCAAAATATCAGAGGTATTACCTTGCTCCGAAGTTATTCCTAGATCCAGTGGGAGAATCCAGGGCTTCCCCTGGCTTGGGTGTTCGTTCCCTGTTCATCTGCTGTAGAATTGAATTGAGTTCACTAATAACATTTGCCTTAGGGTCTGGGGTAGGTGGACTCTTAAGTTCTGGAGGGTCGCCCCAGAGTTTTGAGGTCCTTTGGGTTGGGGTTTTAGGAGGTTCAGACTGAGCACCTCCAGGTGGTGGTGGTGGAGCAGGAGGTGGCATCCCAAATGCTTCAAGGCTCTCTTCAATTAGGGCATCTTTGTAAAGTGCATTGCTTTTGTTGATGATAGGTTTCATTTTTGGCTTGGGTGGGACAGGGGGCCTGTCGACCAGAAATGCTTGCCCATCTGCATAGACCGTACAAGTGTCCAGGTTCTCTCCACCCTCTGAGGACAGGGTGGAAATGCTGGACACGGTTGAGATAGTGCTGGTTGTTTCTAGATGAGGGTCCCCACTGCTCCGACTGTCCACTTCCTCAATGCCTGAGTCAGTGATGGGCTCAAAATTCTCAGGGGGTGGGGGTGGATAATTGGGGGGCACGCAGTTTGAAAGCCCTGCTGGCTTCTTCAACTCTCCACTAGTTACTGCTCCCTGTGGGGTGTGAGGGTGATAAGGTGCCAGAGAAGATCCCCCTGTCCCATTTTGCCTTTGCTTCAGAATCTCAGCAATGGCACCTGCCTGGTCCTCTGGGATGTCAAAACTGTTTGCAAACTCCAGAGGTGGTGGCAGGGGTTCTGAGAACACAAATTCTTCATCAATGTCAACAGACGCCAAAGGTGGAGGGGGTATACGGAAGGGTAACTTCACAGGCTCATCAACTGAGCTAATGGTGATGATGGTCTTGCCATGAGGACCAACAGGTTTTGAATTGGGGGCTGAAGGATTAGTAACAGCAGAAGACTGATTAGGTATTGGCTGGTTAGGGTCTCGCAGCTCAGCAGGGGTGCTGTCAGTGACTGTGGCATCCTCCCTTTCTTCCTTTGCCATGTTGTTCTCCTCAGGTTTATTCCCATCCACAGTGTGCACCATAAGAAGTCCAGCAGACTTCTGTTGCGAGGTGTCCACGATGTCGATCAGCATGTTCTTCTTTTCCTCTTGCTTCTTTTCCTCCTTTGTTGAGTCTAACTCATATTTGGCCTCAGTCATCTGCCTCCGGAGGGCCCCGCGCTGGCCTGGCCGTCCCATGGTGGCTGTCGCTGGGAAACTAGGCTCCATATTAGAGCGTAGCTTGGTGTCAATGAAGAGTGGCTTGTTGAGGTCAGGCTTGGAGGGCTCGTGCTTCTGTGAGGGTGGCTGGGCCTGCTCTTTCATGGCACGGTCTCTGGCAGCTAAGGCAAGAGCCAGTGGAGAATTAGGATCCAGTGTCTTTCCTGTAACTGGATGTACATAATTTCCACCATTGGTGCTATACGTTTTGCCTGCTGGTAAGCTGACAGGACTGTCGAGATTTGGGCTGTTGCCTGTTCGTGTGCTGAGAGGCTCCCTCACCAATGTGGGCTCGGGGCTGTTGAAGTCAGTCACATTCCCACCTCCCTGGGGAATAGCGAGAAGTGAGGAGGGAGGTGCCATTAGTTTGCGCAGTCGCTCGTCATTGCTAAACATGCCCTCATCAATGGACTTAGAATGCCGAAGACGAGGGGTTGGGGTAGGAACCGGGTCCTCGTCACCCATGTCGGTGGAGAGGAAAGCTGGGGAGTTCCTACGAGCCTCCAGTCGCTTTTCCCGATCCCGCACTGCCCCAGCAATGGCTGCTGCAAATGGGTTACTTACATTGAGGCTGTCCTCAGGTCGCAGCTGACCTGGGTGATCTGGTGTGGATGTTTCAATTTCCATACTGCTACCCTGGCTACTTTTCCCACTGCTGCTGGTTGAAGGCTCCTTCACAATGATGGTGGGGATAGGAATGGAGCAAGTCTTCTCTGGGCTGTCCTCCACATTGGGCTGCTTTACTAGCATGCCCTTTCTCCTTGCCGGCTTAGCAGGAACATATAATGCCTTGTTGCCCATTTTGCCTACCTCGGAGTATGGATTCTCAGGCACATGAGCTCTGCGGTTGCGGAGATTCTGCTGTGATGAGGCATTCTGCTTGTAGTCCTCACCCTCAAACTGTTCCGAGTTCTGTCTGTAGTACATTCCCTTGTCCCTACGGATGGTGCCCATATTGGCATCACTTCGGTTGGGAGCAGATCCCTTAGCTGCAGAGTTCTGGTTGAAGCCTGGCCGGATTGTGCCATAACCCCTGGTTGTGGGAGATTTTGGAGTGTTATAAGGTGGTGATGGAGGAGAAATTGCAGGTGGAGGGGGTATGTCTTCTGATGTGTCTGGCATTGAAAGACTCCTGGTAAATTTCAGCAATGGAGGGGTTAGGAACTGTTTCTCTTCTTCCGTCACTCCTACAAAAAAAAAAAAAAAAAAAAAAAAAAAAAAAAAAAAGATACCATCCATCTCATTAAAATAACACACAACCAACAGCTAAAGCCAACTTTCTCTCCAGTCTGAATCAAGTAAAACATTTCAATTTTTGAAACAATTTCAAATACTTTCCTGTTTCTGGACACTTTAAAAAATGACTTAGAATGTTAGTATTATAGGAACTAAACAGGAAAAAGTAGTAAACACATACGGCTTTGGGCTATACTGCCCAACACACATGAAGAAGCTATAGGACAAAGAAGTTCTACAGTTCTAAAAAACGAGAAGCATAATTATTATGCTCTACATGGAGAAACTGGGCATAAAACATAACTGAATATAGCCAATTTCTTTCTGCATATGCATAATTTGTTTTAATATTCTTGCCTAACATTCAAATTTGCAAGTGGATCATCCTGGTTTGGTAAAATTTATATTAAAACAGTTTAAAGATTTTTGCAGTACAGATATACAGCAGAAAGGACAAGTATCAGCACATTGATAGTGTTTTTCTTGAATCATACAGGACAGACAGAAGTTTTTTTAGCCTAAAGGGTAAGACACAGAATTTGCACTCTTCCTCTCACTGCCATGGTTGGCTGTACTGCATGACCCAGTGATTAAGTTCACACATCCAAACGAAGGGAAAAAAGAGGCCCTTGTACTTGGACCATGCCATGCCTTAACAAATGCATCAAAGGTGTGAAAATTTCCTGCAGATTAAAGGTTGCATTTGTATTGAGAGCAACACATAAAATGTCAAGAAGTATGCAGCAGAAGCAAAAGGTGGTGCTCTGAAAAGTTAGAATGCACTTAAACAGTTTGTTTACACTTTGAACAGAATTATTACACAATTTAATTAATAATCTCAAGACCTCGTGTCATCAAAATCCAACCAGACTTTGTAGCTGCAAAGAAAAAGTGCACAGGATGGATGCTACTTACTATATTGCAATGGCTAAGCTCCTCATCAATGAAGAACAATATCTTAATTATCAGGAGAACATACCAAGGGCTGCAGAGCATACAAAGGAAATGAGGCACACATCAGAGACGTGACGCAACGTCAGACTGGAATCAGAGAGGGGCAGAGGTAGAGGGTGGTGGGGGAGACAGACGTGGAGGGACTTTTTGCAGAGACATTACCTATTGACTTCTGCCGCCTCATTGTGCCCTTTGGCACACCCAGGTAGGAGCCTCTGGGACTCCCTGGCACTGTAGGTGGAACCACGGCCACACCCTGGCGATCGTACGTTGACTGCAGCAGGGGGACGAGCGAGGGGAGAACGTAAAGCTGACACCACAAGGTCGGACAGAATTTCATCCCTGGCTAGGTCTTACTCATTTTCTTGGAACCCTACATTTGCCAAAGGTCGTTCCAAAATAAATAAGTTCTAGCATCAGATACTGTACGGTATATGTAAGAGATACTAGTATAGCCAATCAGTGTAGCCAGCTGTCTACACACACAGGTGGGAACAAGTATATTTAAAGACAAATCAAATTGTTCTACTATACTACATGTGCCACAATCAGTATAACACAAAGCACAATCTGCATCTAAGGGAAAAGCAAAATAACTTAGCAAAACTGTCCTCTGCTTGTGCAATGCATACTGACCTAAACCACAATAGCAGAGCCCCGTGATGAGGCAGGGCCTACTCACATCAATGTCTGGAGGTGTTGCAAAACACCTGCTGGATGGTCGTGGTTTAATGGTAGCAACCCGCATATCCACTGACACGTTGTCCCGTGTGGACTTCTGGGAAGGCATCTCATCCACTTTGTCTGGAAAACATAACCACGCCCCCTTAACAGCGTGCCAGACATCTGCCAACAAACTATCTCAATCAGCCATAAAGCCAATGGACTAAGGATCCTTTCCAATGCAGATAAAACAAAACAAAACTGAAAGAATAAAAACTGACAGTGGTCAACGTCAAAGCCGTGCAAGCTCTTTATCTGCTTGGATCAGACCGCTCTTAGGCCTGAACCGCTGCGCAACATGCTAGCAGTTGTTGGGAAAGCCACCATGCATTAGGTGTTTACTTAGTGTGACTTGAAAAACAATCCTCTTCTTCAGACCCTCAATATTTGAAGGCTGAGCATCTACACAGAAACGGAAGAGAAGGAAGTTCAGTGGTGGACAGAATGTGCCGCGAGACAGCAAGTTAGACCACAAGTCCACATTTCACGGGGGGACACTGGACTTGTGGTACTCCACTTATTGCTCTCCTTAAGCAATTTCTGACAGATACTGCTACTGGGACCAGATTAACTGAGTAGTAAATAGCCTTTATATGTTGTATAATATAGCATTTCCAAAATAAGACACTAATATTGACACAAAAATCCTACTCTTGGACACTCAGTATGAGCAGGAGTTGACTAAATGGGAAAATGCATGTTAGTAAGCAATGTTAATGAAGTGAGCTTTGCCGGCCCTCCTGTGTTATGATGGATGGAGAAGTGTCATAGTAACAAACAAGGTGGTTTAGAATACTCCAGTAAAACTCCAGTTCACCCCTGCCTAATGGAAATAGATACGCACAAACCATCAAACAAATCCATTATGCTTTTTCTACCTTACAGAAGATTCATACACTGCCCAGCCAAAAAAAAAAAAAGTCACCACCTGGATTTAACTTAGTGTTATGATGTGGGGTTGCTTCAGTTGGTCAGGTCTAGGTTCAGCAACGTTATGTGCCCAAAAAATGAGGTGAGCTGACTACCTGAATATACTGAATGACCAGGTTTTCCATCAATGGATTTTTGGAGAAGACTTTACGCAGCGATCCGACTCTCCCATCATCAATACAAGATCTTGGCAAAAAATTAATGCAACTCTGGACAGAAACAAATGTTGTGACATCGCATAAGCTTATCGAAACGATGCCACATGCGTGCCATAATCAAAGCTAAAGGCAGTCCAAAAAATATTAGTGTGTGATTTTTTTTTTGGCCGGGCAGGGTATAATTGATCATGGTGCCCATGTGATCTGTGAGTTTTCCAGTCATGAATTAAAATAATGTTATATGCATTACTGCTTTAATTTTGTAATGGCAATGGCATAATTGATAGAACTGCACATTTTTGTAGGAACGATATTATATTAGCTTAATGTAGGCAAAACCTTGTCCACCTTGGGATCCGAAACAGATTCTTGCCTTTGCATCCACTACTAAGCTACCAAAACCCAAACCATTCCATCTGCAACAGGATCACATCACTCCCTGTTTCCAGAATGCACTGATGCTGCAGTATTGACAGTAGGGGTCCGCCCACCCCCCCGCACAAGGTCTTTCAACATTTCAAGGAAATGTTTATGAAGGCCTAAATCACGCCAGGTATTTTTCCCCTCTAAAACAGTTGTTGTCAGATTTATATGGAAAGTGGTAAAAACAACACTGGAAATCTGTCTTTGATTCCGCTTTCCAGGTGGAATGTTTCTATATTAGACAAATGCAGCACTATTGCCATGGCAACAACTTGTGTCTCAGTGAGTCAAAAGAGGGCCCAGATACTGTAATGGCTTTAAAGAAAACAGTTTCTCCTTTTGGGAGAAATAATTGGTGGAATCTATGACTGATGTAGATAGCAATTTCAAAAATAGAACCCAAAAGCTCTATAACCTTCCATCTTGTCCTTTGATGGTCATCTTACGTAATCATATATATTTTTAAAGGCAAAGAGACTTTAAGTAAAGCATGGTAAAGAAATTTAATTGCAACACCAAGGGAACATCAATGCATATAAATTGTTCAAGAGTGTTTTCATAGGTACTTCCCTGCAAGACATGGCCTCCAAAAGACAACTGCATTGCATCTATTTATGACACATTCCTATCCCACTGTATGTGCCATTTAAAAGTGCTGCTTTTTTGCACATTTGCCTTCTTAAACTTCAGCTTAGTTTTTGTTGTGTATCTGAAATGTTTTACATACTCCATATATGTAAATACATTATAAATATATACTAAAATGCTCAAAAAAAGTTGAAGTGTTACTTTAAAAGTGCAAAATTGTTACTAATGTCAGTACTAGTTGACCATGTGACTATGCGTACATTATAGCTTTAGTATATTAGTGCTAATTATTGTATTGCTTGTTTCATTTGTAATAGGAAAAATACCATGCAAAATTAATGCAATAAAAAAAACATATCGACATACTAACAATAACAAATCAGAATAAAAAAAATTATATGCGCTGGGACAAATGAACTACAATGTGTGTTGTACAAACATGCCTATTAAACTTACCACCCTTCTTTTTCCTCAAGGTGGCTTGGAAACAGAAAAAAGGAATCTGTAATACGAATTAATGCTTTACAGGTATATTTCAGTCACACACCATGGACAAAAGGCATTGTACACTAGATAAAACTCCCTGAACAAAAAAGGAAGTTACCTATTATACTACTAATTCCTTAAATTAAAATTCATTAGACTTTTCTTGGGAAAAACTAACTGAAATCCAGAAAATCAGCCTTACATTTCTTCAAAAAGAAATACTGGAGTCATTATTTTCCTGTGTATGTTTAGAATGTGTGCTACAATCAGAACAAAAATGACTTTCTATATTAGACAGAAACACGTGTCTGCCATTTGACTTGGCGTAATGAAGTTTGCTTTTCAAAAGACTTTTGAAAGACACCACACTAGACCATCTTTTCACTGACTACAGATAGACAGGTACTGTATTCACTATTTGCAGTCTTTGCATTTGAACCTCATCTTGCTGGTGTTAAAAGTTATGTTTTTAACCAGCAAAATGTATTCATCACATCTGATAAGCTTTTCATACTGTAGACTATGAACTACTTTTCAAATGCAGTGTATGGCTTATGTAAATTTCATCTGTACTAATAAAATAAAATTTTCTTGCAGATGTGTATACAGTGGTAAAACTAACATGACAGGGCAACAATGACCAACACAAACAGCAAATGAAACATGAAATGACAGCTAGAAATGATCATGGGTCTTCAGATAACATCAGGTCTGAGGGCTTCCTTTCTCTGCATTAACCATAAAAACTGACCCATCAAAACAGCACTGCTGGTACACCATAAAAAGCTGCTATTACTGGTTAGCTTCCACAAGAACCACAGTCGAAAACTACAGAACTAACGCAAGACAGAAAATTAACATTTTCAGAAAAGTGTGGTGCAATGAATTTGCTAAAATCTCTCTCCACCTGAAGTCTCTCCCGAATCACACACATTTCTGCTGATGCCAAGGTACACTGTGACATCACAGCACTTATGAGCACAAGAACACATGAATCCTTGTGACGCAACAGACATTATGACACAGCCTAATAGACCCAAACAGCATGAGGCCATTTCAAACTGCATGCCTCAAACGGCAGGAAAACAATTGTGGTGATTTAGTTGTGGGAGATTAAACTCAGCTTTATACTTGGAATATGGTCAGTCTAAAGATGTTTCAGGAATAGTAGGGGACAAGAGCAGAAATCCTTCCTGGTTCTGCATACTCCACCACTGTGGGAAAAGCTCTACTGACACAAATGCCTGACATGACTTAAATTTTTTTTACAAGAGAGATGGAAGGCAGCTTCATCAGGTTGTCAAGGGACTTGACCATGGACAAAACCACCTTTTTGACCAAGAAAATGTAACACCTGAGTTTCTAAGAAAAAAAAGGCAGTACACTGCAGAATTGATTTTATGTTTTGAGAAATGTTGAAAATTCTGGGTTTAATAAGACTGGACACCTTGTGATGCTTCACAATCTATTACTGTTTTATTGTCTATGGTGAATAATAAGACAACTAACAATTTTTTGTAAACTTATCTTCTCTTTAGATAGTCATACAGTATACCTCTAGTATATCTGCTCAATGATTTGCTATAACCTCTTGTTTGATTGCATTATTTCATGTTATAAGACAGAAAATAAGAAAATCTAATAAAGGCAATTTAGTACTAAATTATAAAAAGCTGACAATTTAAATTTTCTCCACATTTAGCCATCGCTTCTACTGATTCATTCCTCACCTTGTTAAATGGGATAATGTAAATGAAAAGTGAAGAAACATCCTGATTTACACACTGTGAGCAATGTGTGTGTGTGTGTGTGTGTGTGTATATATATATATATTCAGAAAAGTATATATATATATATATATATATATATATATATATATATATATATATATATATATATATATATAAATACCAGTTGTACCTAAGGATTGTACTCAAACATAGAAAACTGCTCATAAATTATTTGGCTGAAATCCTAAAAATCTGTGTCTGCAGTTGGGAGACGAAGTCTTCTGCAGGCCTGATAGCTCAAGTAGTTTCTGAGACAAGTCCACCTGGGTAGGATCAGCACAAGCCACACAGAGCTACAACCACAGGAAAGAGAATGAGTTTTCATAATAGCATCCCACCCAACCAGACCCTGCGTAAATCTCCTGTCACTTCCTTTGGTGGCTTTGGGGTGCATAAACATGCACAAGAGACTCCAAAAAAGGGAGCAATCAAAGAAGTCCTGAGAATGGAAATCCCTTGGGACAGGGATACACAAACACACCTGAAAAGGCGACAGCATCATTTTTTCTGTTGTGGGGAAACAGTTTAGTTTCTCCTTTCTGAGTTCATGTTTCTGTCTTTCTTCTCAAGTATGTCACCACATGGTTCAGAACACAATCAAGCCAAATGATTTGAGTTTTATTGAAGCATTAGAGATCCTTATACTTATCATAACACCAAACTCACAAAGCAGCACATTTCCAACCTCTGGTATTTTATGCTCAGTGATTCATAAAGTATATAAGAGCAAGGTATGTCTGCAAACTACTTTCTAAGTAGAGAAAATACAGTGGAGACTAAGGGGGGGGGGGTGGAGGTTAGGGCTTATAACAGAAAAAAGTACAAAAAAGAACGCTTTCATACCCTGGTTTTAACATATATATATTATGGGAAAAAATAATTTGTAAAACAGTTGAAACTAAAAGAAAGTTCACATGAGAAAAACATACAAATGAAACAAAAAAAAAAAAAAAACATTCCATGGCTTACCTTTGTCCACTAATTAAGCAGAAACAAAACAAAAATTAAAATTATTAGAGAAAAAATTCATTTAAAGTATTACATGAAAGAAGTAGCCACTAGATTCCTGAGTAAATATAGTCAATAAGTGAAAAAAATAACACATCGCAATAGTATGTTGTTTCCAGTGACTCAGTGTCTACAAACTCTATAGCCTACTGTCCACTACATAAACAGTGGAGCCAACATGCTGAGTGGCCAGCCTGTCCCTCCAATTGTCAACAACGTGACCACGTGGTGTTGTCACTCACTGAGTCCTCCCGCAGTACCATGCTTACCTAGCTCCTCGAGTTCAGAAGTCATTGACTTAGAGCGCATGGACAGTGCTGTGGTCGGTGCCCTCTTTGGCGGTGGTGGTGCTTTAACAATAGATCAGAAACAGGGGGAGGGTTGGAGATTCAAGTTTTAATGGTCTGAGGTGGAATTGCACATGTTTCAGAAGCCCCAAGAGTCCCCTTGCACTTTTTATTGTAATGCTGTGTTTCAGAGCCCACCTGGAGATGGGTCCCGATGAGGCGCAACAGAGGTACCCACACCTCAGTGTCTAAAGTTCCTGGTCACAGCGGAACACCATTTGGTGTTCAGGACCTAGAATGTGAACCTGGTGAGTCCTAATGCTCCTAGAGACCTACGCCAGTTTCAAAGCGGGACAGAGGCACATGAAGGCATGGGTACTGTTTGCTTTCTGCAGCTCTGCACAAGCTGGACCCCAGCAATACACTTTAGCATGGCAAGTGTGCGTCACACCTTTCCTTAAGATCTGGAAGAACTGGCACATTGCTCTACTGGGAGCCCCGATTTGCTTCCAAACTCCCAGTGCTGGTATTGCCCCGAAGGCTGGTACACACAGCTCTTATCACACATTTCTGCTATTTCCGTGTCACTGACACAAGCTAATAGCCTTTGTTAGTCTCTGTCCAACTGCATAACCACTTTCTCGGTCATCTGCATTGGACTGTGCATTACACAGAGTCACATGGTGGAGAAGAAAGGAGGGAGGAGCTCATTCTGTCTGATCACCAAACAAGAGACCGAGCCAGAAACAGTCCAGATGTATGGAAATCTTACCTTTCTTCCGAGCTGTGTCCTCGGGGTCCATATTCCTGCTGACTGTGACCACCTTGATGACCAGGTGATTGCCCCCTTGTCGAATCATGTTGACCACCTGCCTGTGGCCCACTTTGACCACATTGTCCTGGTTGACCTGCAGCACCAAACATAATGAGAACGTTACCTTGCTGCCCTCAAATGGGACACAGAGTAGCTCAAACAGGAACAAAAAGGTTGGGTCATGGAACAGTGGGCAGATATAACTCCACAGTGCAAATTCATGTTTCAGCAGTTACTATTTGCTTACAACTGACTGTTGACCAGAAATGCACAGTCCAGATGACATAAACTATGAAAACATTATGCCCTTTCATTAACTTTCATTGTGTAACATGCTAGCATGCCAAGTAAGCGTTGTCACAGTGTTCTTAAAGTACACTGTGCAAGGTGCCAGCAATGCTCAACAACAGTGGGTAAAACTGCCAGTACAGGTTACAGAGCACTTTGTACAGCACACACGGCCACAAAACACAGCCAACTGATTTATAAACCCAAGGTCTATTTTTATTACCTTCGTGATGACACACAAGGTCAGCACAAAGCAAAAGCCAAGAGAAATGCTCCTCTGACTGAGATTCCAGAGAATAATGTGAAACCAATAAAGCAATTATTTTAAGCACCTACTACAGGTATTAAACACAGCACTGCATATTATGGAGCTAAGCTGTATATCTTTTCATATATAAATGTAGCACTTATTGAGTAAAAAGTAACTAATTATATTGAAACCACGTGCCATTCATTATTTTAAATATCAGACATGGTTCAGCAAGACAGCACAAACATAACAATACCCAGGAAACTATCAAAGGCTGAATATTAAACATTGATGAGTGAAATGATTGTAACAGCACAATTTTCAAAATGGTTAGAAACTGTCGCCCCAAGAGCATGGACAATTTAAGGATTTACTTAAACATTTTAATTAGTAGACACTGTAAAATAAAAATCCATATAAAAAATTTATAAAGAACAAATGAATAAATGAATGAATAAATCAATGTTTTCCCTAGAACAGAAGAGCATAAATTCTATGTGTTGCCACACCCCAATCAAACACTGCAAGCATGCAACACGCTCAAAAAAGGACAGTGGAAACCTTGACCCCTGAGGAATGGCCTTCGCCCTTGTAGTGCTGATGGAGATGACCGAACCAGCAGACACTCCCCTCCTCCATGGGGCACTTTTATTTCTAAAGGACTGAGGGCCTAACTACAGAATACTGACCTGCTCATAAATAGATTGTTGAAGAGTTGACTCCCACAGCGTGGTTATACTCCTACACTACTGCTTCCATGTGAACAGCTTGCAATATATGAACTCTGGGTATAAACTTGGTTTGCTTCACAGCGATGGTGGGAAGACATGTTCGTTTTATTGCATCACAAGTTTCGGCTCATTTTCTACACCAAAGACTACTTTCTTAGAGCCCAAGTCAAAATTATCTTCAGTAACGTTCCTCGTCTGCTGGCCTCCTAACATGTCAAAACATAAAACTCACTCTATGCATGGGAAGACTGAACCATAATTTCTCCATATCCTGCAAAAATATTGGTACAGGGTGTTGATCAAAGGAATCAGTTTTGGGACCCACAAAGGGACTTCCTACACACCTCTGATGACTGTGCTAAATGTGTGTGTAAAGTGATCAGTCACAAGGTAAATCCATTCAGACATGCACTGGGCACAATAAACTTCATCTTTGGTAGAATATTACAAACACTGTCAATGATACAATTCTACAGTAGGATGAAACTCGACAAAGAGTTGCTTACAAAGCCCATTACAGAATACTGGATAAGTCAAAAGAATGTATTTTAGGTGGTTAAAACATAATGCTATTCACTCAGCAAACAAGCACGTGAGACTGCTTCTGTCCAAGAAAAACTAACACACACTTACAATCTCACACAGAAACTGTTCTGGAAACACAGAAGCCATGAACTCAGCCATTCAGCCATATATCTACAATGTGACACACCGAGTATGGTGAGACACTCTGCCTGCAGATGAAGGAACATTAAGACCACAGGAACACATCTGAGTAGCCCAGGAGACTAAGAAGCACAGAGAGCTGTTTGGCGATGAAGGAAAGAGCAACGATGGCACCCAGGGTTGGAACCAGGATGCACAAAGTGCATCTTTGAGTTTCAGTGTGTACGTATCTGGGTGCATACTGGATGCCTGAGCCTGTGCTTTAGGGAGAAACTTGTACACCAAAATTCAGCTTAAATTACTTCTGTTTCTCGAAAGCACAAGGGATGAAAAAGATTACAGAAGGTTCCCACCAGTGCACACAAATCCTTGAAAAAGAGGTGTGAATGAGCCTGAAACCAGATTACATGGAGAGACAGTGTTTAGGGCCCTTTCTCTGTGTGCCTGTATGTAGGTCTCAAACCTACTTCTGCTGTGGACAGCATGTGGGAGCCCCACATTCGGCAGTAATCTGCCAACATTAATACATTTTCCCTCACCATACTGCCGTGCACGCGGCAGGGCTCTCGGGAGCTGCCCGGGGGCATCCATGTGAGAGATCTATGTTCAGATGGCACTCTCCCACGCTCAGAGGCCCTCCAGGCTGTGACACTGACTGTTTAAGGAGCCTGACCACGTCACCATACCATTTAAATATCACTCATTTTTGCCTCATGAACTCTGGAACATGCAGTATCAAAAAAGCTCAAGCCACGGTCCCGAGGTTAAGTAGATAATTGTGCTACATATTTTCCATGCATTTTTTTTAATGTCAGTATCCAATGCATTTTGACCGACTTATGATTTAGCAAATGACCTACTCCTGTACTGACCATTTAACACCCCTCCCATGTGAGGCACCTTCTCAGGAACACAGAAGAGCATTTCCAGCCATATTGGTAAGGTGCTCTGGGACATAAAGTGGTATAAAAGGCCATGATAGCATCCATGTGCTCCTGTCAAGGCGAGTAAATGCGGTTTGAATGATCTGCTTACAAACAAATAATAAGCATACAGGCAACAGCCAAATGAAAAGTTATATTTGCACCACAGAGCTTGTGATTCATGTTCTTGCCATTTGATAGCACCCATCTGCATTAAATCGACTGTTAAAATTAAAAAGAAAATTTCCATCGAAGACCACTGCATAGGTAGCGAAACACTGTTTTAAATATAGGTGAAACGGTGATATCAAAAAATAAAAAGTGATTAAAAGAAAAAAAATGGAAATGGACTTTTTACACTGTCAGAAAATTCTGTTTCCAATTCTCAAGCCCCTTTAACCTATGTTGCGACCCCTTTTGTTAGGCTCTGTAAAGTCTAGGGGTCAAAGGAGTCACACATAAAATGGGAAAAGGGGAAAAGGTTTTAAAAGGTTTTATTGTCAGAAAAAGTAATAAGTTGTAGTAAAAATGTTCATAAACTAGTGATATGGTCAAAGATGTCGAAGTAAAAACAAACTAACTATTCTATTGCATGTGAACAATAGACCAACTAACTATCTGAAGCCCGGAAAAAAGGTGGCAAAGGGAAAGGAAACTCTTCCGTGTCTAAGTACCTATGTTGATCTAGACTACTTATCAAACTACACAAATAGAAAATGACACCACACTCTATACAAAAAACCATACACATGAACACACACCAAATACGACGACTATCCCAAAAGTATACCCAAAAATGTAAAAAAAAAAAAATTCACAAGTCTACTTACAAACTAGTCACACACCAAGAAACACAAACTATTCAAACACAAGCCAAAAGCACCAAGCTGCAAGTCTCAAGTCTCGGGACTAACAAAATTACAGGGTTTTTTTTAAAGAGGTGGATCCTGGAGGTGATTGAGTCAGAGGGAGGAAGTGATGGCAGGACTGCTGATGATGGAGCTGATCGAGAACCACTGCCACACAGCAGGCCCGTACAGGGATGTAATAGCTGGGAAGTTTGTGATGATGCCATCAACAATTCTGAATGGCAAGATGAAGGACCAGTGGTCACTGAACCCCTATAACCAACCAAAGAACTCCCCAAACCCAAGGGAAACACACTGAAACATAACCTAATAGAAAAGGTTTCAGCAACAGGGACAACAAAAACAAATTTCTGTGGTTCTTCAAGCAGTGAAATGTTTATTCCTCAGTATCTCCTGTGAAAAAAACTGACCAGGCCACAAAAACCTTTTTCTAAACTAACTAGACCTCAAATAGCTGTACCGATCCAATCGCTTTTGATCCCCTTCAGGCTTGCATCACAATCACATAGCATGTGCTGCACGAAAGGTTAAGGGACATCTGGATGCCCCACTGATCCCATTTAATGCTTCTTGTTGGCATGTGGTGGATATGTGTTCTTGATTTAAACGAATAATAATAATAATAATAATAATAATAATAATGCAACTAACAATATTCAGTTTTACAATAATTTGCAGATTTATACAGCAGGGTATTTGTACTGTGTCAGTTCAGTGCAGGTAAAATGACCAAACTGAACTGGAATTTGAACCAGTATCAAACCTTGTTCAGAACACAAGGTGACAGCTCTTCACACCAAAATACCTGCTGGCCCAAACTTTGGCATTTAAGAAAATTGGTATATGAATAGGACAAGTATATTCAAATCATTTCTTTCTTACTGTTCCAGAAAGAACACACCACACACACAGCCTCACACACAATCTCTTTGACAGACTCACTTGTTTTCTATAGAGTGCACATACATAAACACACACATGCTGAGAGGCATGCTTTCATGTACACACATAATATTCTAAAAATAAAGATATTCTGACAAATCACACACGGAAACTGACACACAAACACGCGCGCACACACACAAACCATGAAATATGGGGTGAATCATTGCATGATTCACTTCACAAAGAGGACATCGGCTCTTTTCCCCCTTTCCTTGCTCATTTCACCCTGCTGCTAGAGCACCAAGACCTGATTCAACTGTGACCTGTTGGTAGCAGAGACTGCAGGTGGCACCGTGGCAGGGCTGCACTGCCACTGATGCCAGGACAGCTCATTATGCTGGAATTAACTGAGTTGGGCTGGGAGTTAGGCGGTGACCCCAGCCCAGCCCAGCGCAGCCAGGAAGCAGCGTCAGGGCATGGGTTCAAGTGTGGAATGGATGAGGAAGCAGACCCAGACAAAGATTCAATCAGCTCTTGATAATGAAAGAAATCGAGTTATCAGAAACCTGGTCACATTTTGATGTACGAAAAATGCTTACAGCATTTTTGCTGCAAGGGCTCCACTCTTGTAATTCACTTAACTACAAAATCAATCTTCTGCACATAAAAATGCTTCTGACAATCAGCTTATAGTAATGCTGCATTTTGGACAGTGCGGACACCCATGACCTGACAGCAGCATAATCCTCGGAGGGCATTAGCCTGTGGTGCACATCCAGTACCTCATTAAAACTTATTAAATTTAATTTATCTTTTTTCCACTCCCAGAACCCCTCCTAGCCCCATGGACTAATGACAGAGTGAATGGATGATATGGCTTGATAAGCTTTCCATTTTTTAAATCATACCAATTCTGGTCCGGGGTGCTCTGGTCTAACTCTCACAAAATCTTCCCAAAAAGTACCCAGGGCTGAGGTTAACCAGACAGGGCTTTACAGTCACATTAATAAATGATTTCCACTGTCATTCAAAAGCAGATTTTCTACACTACTCTAAATCCAGTCATTTGAGCTAAGTATGTTTTTCTGTTCTCACATTCAAGGAACAGAAACACACTAGCATCCATCCCTGCAAGTTTACAGTTAAAATCCACAGAAGGCCTCATACTACATTTAATATTCACAAATTCATTGACTGGTATGAAGGAACACAGATGTTGAAATACTGAATAAAAAGCACATGGTAGACCCATAAACAGGAAATGGAAACTGGCTTGCGGGCTGCCAAATTTACCTCAAAATAGGCACTATATTTTCACTCTTATTCAAAACCACTTACATGCTTGATAATAAAACTTTGACCAGCACTGATATTTGCACATAAATTTCCTATCATGTTTCTCAAAGGTCTCCTGATTTGTTCACCAGTGTTGCTCATACCCCCTGTTCGCACTGCAGTGTGTGCCCACAGCTCTGGCCTTCTGGTTACCACCACAGAGAGGAAACAAGGCCACCCAGTGAACATCACAAATGGCACAGAGCCCCTCCATCCTTCTCCATATTGCATTAGGACTAGACACTTCCGGCAGTGTGCCGCCTGCTCTCCTCTGCTCCTATGTGATTTTTTAAGACGGCTCCAAGAAGGATTTACAGGGTCCGTAAATACACTATAGGCAACACCTTAAAAAAAGTAATTTCGGAGCTTTAATTCGAAGGGGTCAAACAATCAAAACATTATATTGAAGTGTTGTTGATCAGAAGTGAGTGCAGTGGGCATGAATTAAAGTTGCTTTCCTTTTCCCTTTCACAGGTCCTGTGCACCATCCTGTTTGGTGGAGATTTGATGTAAAGTTAGACTGACAGCAGCAGAGATGCCACTCTGCACTCCCGAGGATCAGGCTTCGTTGCCAGTGCCAGGTGTTTCATCTTCACTTTTCAGGGTTTCAGCTTTAAGCAGATGGTACATTTGTGTGAGAGCCTCAGTTTTACCCATGTTGTATCCACAGACTGCATCCAATCCCTTTCCCATCCGCCTCCAGCTCTGGGGACATTTTCTGTATGTTTTTCTAACATTTTAATGGGATTTAAAGAAGTGGACCCCATCTCTTGTAGGGCATACTCACAAACAATAAGTTGCGCTTTGAATCCATACTTGTACTGTTTTCATTAGAGCATACGCATCCTGTTAGCTCTGCAAAGAACTCCTACAGGAAATGGAAGTGTGAGAACATACTGGAACAGAGGATCGTATCATATTCATACGGGAGCTTTGAACGCAACTGTATGTAAAGAAATCCATGTGTGTATATAGTGAAGACGCTGATACGCAGCTGGCTTTTCTGAAGGTTACAGCCTGTGTATGGAATGCTGCTGGCACCCAACTCCTTTTAGAAAGACTATAGCTCCCTGCCCTGCTGTTTGAGGGATGAATTATTGATCAAACTTGTTCTCACTGTATTCTATTAACCACAGCAACTTGAAAGGCAAGGCAGCCAGCGGGGTTCTCCTTGGCATGGCAAGCTGGACCCTGAGCATGGCTGGCCAGGGGGAGGGATGTAAGCAGCTTTGTGTGTACATGGTGTGGTGTGTGTGAGTATGTAAACAAGCAAAGACCAACACCAGATGCAAAATTTCAGCTGAGCATGACTCCCAATTCTGCAGCTGCATTGAACCTGTGCTGATGTTTAGTTGATTTTTTTTCCTGTATACAAGCCACAGGAAGCGTAGTCAAAGCCACAGGCATCTGACCTTTGTTCTTGCAAGGGCCCAACAAGCTGCTTCACCTGACTTGTCCCAGAAAAATATGAAGCAGCATGGCAGGAATTTTATCTAGGACAACAATGTAGATGTCTGAAACACATTCAGTCTTCAGTGGCTTTGACATTCAACACCTGCACATTACTTTATGATAGTCCCTTTGTTCTATATACAATGAAGATGTTCACGTATTTATTAAAAAAAAAAAAAAAAAAAAACATTCTTTCACAAATCAGCTGTCATCAACACTATCTTCTGTCAAACACTGTCTGCTGGAACTCTAGAGGTTTCCAGTATTTGTCTACCAGTCACCTGCACCATGCCACCTTAGGCTAGACAGGTACTGTAAGTGACAGGGGTGATTGGGGAGAGTGGAGAAGAGCTGGGGGGAGGCAAAGGACGTTAACATAGCTCACATATTGCCATTATATAAGGCACTCTCCATATTGTGCTCATTTCTGAGCCTTCAGGTTACAGGAAGAAGCACACAAAATACAAAGATTGCCTTCAGGAAACGAGCGCAGAGATAAGCCAAACTCAATCACTTACGAAAGCCATAAGGTTAAAGCATGTCCACTTTGGGTGTCAAGAAACCATGACATACAATCAAAAATGCCATACTGTATAAATCTACAAGCAACATCTCCTGTGTGTCAAAGGAAAATAGAAAAAGGTGTTCAGTCCAGAACTGCATGCAGAACTATATCAGGTCAACACTTCACGTCATTTCAGCTGTAGAATTTAGAAAAGAACAAAAATGTGAGAAAAAAGCCATTTAGTTTGCTAATGTGCAAATGCATTTCAATTGGCAACACTGATAAAGCCATCACTATGACAGCTCATAGCAGCATGAAAGTGATGGTATCCGGGGTCTCTACTGGTGACAATGGGGGACTCAACAGCCATCAGTTGTTTTCGTAGGGCAGCAGAATTTTGGTGACCATGTGCTCAGCCCTTTTGCTATTTGACACCAAACCTCATGAGATCAGAGGAGAGCTGGGATGTCACTGGCAATGTGAAAATTAACCATTAACATCCAACTGTTAGAAAACATATGGTAATGCTCAGATCCCACCATACCCCTGTTTATTTTTACTCAGCAAGACTGTTTTTACAAATATAAATATAAACTTAGCATAATTTATACTACATCATGTTACATAATGCAGGTATGCGCCGCATAACAACGTGTCGGTCAATGACGAACCACATATGCGACGGGGGTCCTATAAGATTATATACGGTACATAATACTTGATAATGATAATAAACAACTATGCTACCGGTTTATGTATTTACTATACTATAATTTTTGCCGCTATTTTAGAGAGTACCCTTTCTACTTATTAAAAAAAGTTTACTGCAAAACAGAATGCTGCATTATGCTGGCAGAGGCCTCATACATATGTTACCTGCTGCATCTCCTGGTACATGCTGTACAGGTTTGTAGCCTAGGAACAATAGGCTATACCATATATAATAATAATAATAATAATAATATCATAAGTCAAAATGGATGTGATGCAGTGCATGTACATGCTATGATGCTCATGCAATGATAAACAAACCAAAGCATTTCTTGGAAAGTTTCCCCATCATTAAGTGGCGCATACCTGTACAGGGATTTTATTGGGTTCTGGGATCAATATAGTTAAAATACCACTAAACAAGGTGTTTGAATGACTTAGCCAAACTTCACAGTAAAGCCACTTTGAAAACAGGATCCGGTTGAAAGGAAAAAAAAAAAAAAGAAAAAAAAAACTGCCTCTGAACCAGCACATTTTCTTGCATATTTTGTGGATGTAATATTCCTGCAGTCACCAAGGAATTTTAATTTGTGAATCAGCAAAAACAGTAGGCCATACTATGGATGTCAACTGAAAAACAAAACACTACAACAAATATCTGGGTCCTTTGTAGAAGTACAGATGTGGCTTTCATAAATCCATATAAGGACTTTTACATCCCCCTCGGTGCTCATCTGCTGTCGCGATTTTAGAAACAATTTCATTATTCAGGAAAAGCAAATGGAGGGAAAGCCTTAGATCGTTCCTAACGGATTCTAGCTCAAAACTAGATGGCAGCTACACATTGGTAATTAAAAAAGATGCAGTGAAGAAACGGGAGTTGTGTGTTTGTCTTACATTGGTAAAAGGTGTTGCGACTGCCTAACAAAGGACTTAAGGATACTCTAGGCAGCTTCCTGCCAGCACTGTGGAGCAGCAGGTAGCATCAATTTATTGCAGTACCTGGGTTGTGTGTTTGGCATCCTGCTCAGGATACAACCTGTTTTATGCCCTAGGCAACGAGACCTTGAATTGGGCAAGCAGTTAAACGATAATGGATTGATCGATGAATGCTGGCTTCCAAGATGACACAAAAAGACAAGATAAAATACAAGATGGGGGCAGATGTGGGAGTTATACTGGTGTAATATATGAAATAGCTTTTTTCAGACTGAATAAATCTGACTGAACTTTAAAACATGTGCAGTGTATGACACCAGTGAATATTTCACTCAGAGCTTAATGACACTGACAGGTTCTGCAATCTTAATTACTAAAAAGCTAGCACCCAGAATGTGTGTATGTGGTTGAAATCGCAGTGTGCCGAGCTCAGCAGCCCACACTGACTTAGTCCTGCCCTTCTGTGACTCAGCACCTCATCGTTTTCCACAAGTTGTGGAAATTGCCATCATAAAATGGAGGCCAGGAATGTATCTATGACTCTGTATCCATAGACATAGCTTCTGAAAAATGGGCTGCCCATGATGCTGCACTAACTGACAGCAGACAAGACTGTAGTGCCTTTATCTTAGAGGGAAACGTACAAACTGTTGTACTTCTTTTTGTAGAAGATCCGGGGAAATGGGGCTTAGCTCTATTTAAGGATAAGTGTGTCATTATGCAGGCAGAGAGGGAAAACTGCTGCTCTAGTCTCTCATTCAAAACGAAACACCACAGGTGGGGGGGGGACTGCATCTCCAGGTGTGGCCATAAATACACGGGTGCGGAGGAACGACATCCATAAGTAAAGGCAGGTACTGCGCCAAGATTGATTGCGGTGCTTTAACTTCATTCGATTGCCCTTGTAGGCAGGACAGCTGTTCAATAGAGTTGGGAGGCTTCCACACATCGTTCAGGGGTTGGGGTGGGGGAGACTAATGGGTGGCAATAAATGTTTGACACAGCATTATGAGAAGCACTTATAAGAGAAAGTGACAGTTTGCACACACTGATGCCAACTAAATAAACAGCTCCTCGGGAACCATTCCCCATGACGGCCTTCCTTGACAAATCAAACCGACCACAAGCAGAGACCAGCCACACTCTCCAGCACTTCAATAGTAATCCTACAACCTGGGGAGGGAAAGCCATCGGTTCTACTTCATAGGCAGTGGTCCATTTAATCCACCGCTAAGTGGATTTGCGGTGGAGCTGAATACTGAAGCAAGTTTGTGCCAAAAACAGGCACCTAAGTTTAAAAAAAAAAAAAAAAAAATTCCAATGTCGCAGTCAACAACTGTTAAATTTAATCTCTTTCATTATGCAAGGTAGAGCAGCTGAGGCCACAAAAGGTGTGTATCCAGCTAAAATGATGATATCCCTGCAGTTAACTAGCAGCTCAGCTCAAAGCTCAATTCAACATACAGGGCAGTCTGTAGATTCCTCTCTGGTAATACAGTAAACTAAGAAGCATCACGAGTTATTTCACATAGAAGGTCTGAGACAACAGACAGAAGCAGCCAGCTACAGACTATGCATCTCCATAGCATCAGCATCATCTGGGGATTACAGCAATGCATGCATTTTATACACACACACACACACACACACACACACACACTTCGTACAAAAAACAAAAGCAAAGCAGTATCATTCATTGCACAGCTTTTTTAAACACAAATGACATTAGAAATGAATATAAGGTAAATAATGGCTAATAATAAACTATCAACATAATATGCTAAATTTTAATTACTAAGAAGCGGTACATTTTATACAGTAATATGAGCCAAATGGAATTATTCAGCTTTCCCCTGCTGTTTATGAGGTAGCCATAAAAGACTGTAGAATTCAAAAAATTGAGGGGACAAATAGTGTCACAGCCTGGATGAAACTTGTTATACAACTAAAGGAGCTGCTTATTTTAAGGACTCGAGATATACAGAAAATAGAAAATAATCATTTATTAGTAACAATAACCATTTATACAATAATACAGCTTTGAAAAATAATAATCGCACATTTTTTTGTCCACAAGCTTTTTAAAGATATATCATTTACAAGTTGTTTTTTTTCTTAGCTGACAAAATGACAAAATGACCAAAATACATAATTATCATCAGTAGATACCTAGCAAGTTAGCATGGTAAGTTACAGATAGACCTATCTTTGCAAGGGTAAGACCCCCTCACATATACAGCGATAAACCCTTATTTACATAATGATATTTAATCTGTCTGTAAAAAATTACACTTTGCTTTTATACCCTTCACACTCACATTCATCCTCATACAGACCATTAGCAAATAATCATACTGAGTGGGATCAGTCAAGGACAGGCACATTCCTCTGCTAGTGAAGCAGCAAGGATGATCTAGAAGAAGCCCCCTAAAAATTAAGCATTGGGCTTCTGCAGGATCGAGGTGCAGCAACAGCAGCAAGAGAGAATGCAGATACACCCTGCACCGGCAGCAAGAAAGCCTGAAGATCCACCCTGGACAAGGAGCCAGCAGCAGAGCTAACAGGAACAGCATGGGACTCTTCAACATTTCTAAGACCAGAACCAAATGACTGAAATAAATACCCACTGTTCATCCAACCCAACTTTGATTCTGTGTTTTAAAAAGGAGATGTTCACAGATTTCACACTGTGCAAGTATGTATCGACTCTTTGCATGAGGAAACATACAGTCTAAAGTTCACTTAATTCTCAGCTACCTTTGACTTAAGCCACTGTTAGCTTCTGATTATAGTTTGTAACAATGACTCAATCTATTGATGTTCTGTGGTAGACAATCTATGGTGAAATCGCCCAGTCTGCTTGGTGTTTGAAGACTCCTGGGAATTTGATCTTCAATGTACTTTTCATATGGCTTCCTGCCCATTAACAAAATATTGTCTAAGCACAGTCATCTACAATAGCCAATTTATATATCTACTGACTTGTAGTCTATACTGTTTTAAAATATCCTTTCATGTAATCATTGTGTATTTCTTCAAATATACAGCATTAACAACCATTATCCTGCACTGAAGAAGTGATTATTGATAATGTATGAATGGATAATAACAATCCATTCATTCATTCATTCATTCATTCATCAGTTATCAATAATCATAGAGGGCAGGGTTACAGTGGACCAGAGCTTATCCTTGAAGCATAAGGCATAAGATACGATACACTCTGAATAGACAGAGCAGATTATTATTATTATTATTACTAAATTTGCAAGCTTTTTGGAAAGTATACTACATTACAATGTCAACACTCATGTTATGATGTTGAAAATTAAGGTACATCATTAAAATAGACATAATAATGAAAGAAATGTTTACATTTTGTTTAGTGACTTACTATTAGACATAGACTCCAGTTAAGCTTCTCATTATAACTAAGCAGCCAGAAATAATATGTATTGTGTAAGAAAATTTCCAGTGTTGTTTCTAGATACATAGGTCTGATAAAACCGCATACTTTTAATCAGCCAGAAACATATACAGTGTGCAATATTTATAGCAAGAAAATCCTGTAAAGTGTTTCCACTGGCATACCCTAGAATTAAACTCCGGGTACTTTCACGTTCTCCTCCCTGAGATGTGCTTTCTAAGAAATAAGTTGAAAAAGCGGTGTGGCCATTTAAACCACGTGAGCAAGAATAGCAAATATCTTTGCAACATTGTCATTTGCTACTTAGAACAGCAATGTACTTTGCAGCTTTGGTCAGGAACCTGAAAAACAACTACTGTGGAATCCTCAACAACAAATCAGTGAATTAGCAGGAGATGCAGGTATCTACTATTTCATACTGACTTTTTTCCCTGAGCAACTGGATTTCAAAACAATAAGCTTATGTAGATTTACACATGTTGAATGCATGAAAAACCAAAATTTTTAATGTTTATCAATACAAGGAATGATAACTCTAGAATTTTCTAGAATGTCTAAGCTACTAAGTATAACTTATAGTTCACCCCAGTTTTGGTCGCCATGTAAGACAACAAAGAACTGTTTCATCTGTTTATTTCTAACCTGTCCATGTATTCTGTTCATTCAGTGTGTGCACATGATAATCTATAACAGATCTGACTACTTTTGATACAATTTGTGACTTATGTGAAGCCTTTCAAAGCAAAAAATACAGTGATAATTAAATTTTGTCTAATTTTTGTGTAAAATCCTTATTCTATAACATTTGACTGATTTATAAAAACACTAGCATTGTATGACAGCAATTTTCTGACAATATTTCCATATCAAATCTAACTGCTTACTAAACAGATGCAATCTCATTTAGCTAATGTTCTCCCTCAACAGGCCATAATAGCCACAACTCAGCAGTCCACAATACTCAAAAAATCTGACTACAGTTCAGAGGGCATTCTGTTTCCAGACATTCTCCACATTGGCTCTCACTGTCATGAACCCTGCCTTTCTTCCTTCACGTTTGCATTATATTTGTTCCAGTCCTCATAGCAGAGGTCTGAGATCTGTCACAGCTCAGTTTGACAGCTTTTGTTTTTGCTTTGAGCATGCATTGGGTTACAGACCTGGTGCACTTTCTGAAGCTGAAAAAGACCAGACACACATTGCAGGGTTCCTCTGTGGAATTTTGTGGCATTTGGCAGTGTCTCCACTCATACACTGACAATATAGTCGTTGGCTTAACTACATGCATTCGAAAAATAGTCTCATTTTGGCTGTTTCTTTCTCTCCATGTTACATAACTACCTATGTCATCAGTGATCACATGACCAATACAAGCACTGACCAGGAAGATTGTTTTGTAGTTATTCAGGGTCAGCTCTGTGGTGTGCACGTCTCAAAATGCAATAATCCACATGCTTGTAACTCTGAACCTGTGATGCTGTATGTTTGCACTCCCTGGATCCTCATGCCACAGATTCTGGAAAGGAAATGCTGATGACGTGAGACCGATGGAGCAGCAACCCAGCAACGAACCGCGATTAGCAACAGAAATTGCTGAGAAGATGCATGCAGTCTGTTGGGGATATAATGGTCTAAGATTTTCTACCCCTGCACTTTGCCCCCCACCACAAATACCACCTCACCACCCAACATGCATGGTTGTCACCATCAAGCTTGACAGTGAGATTTAAAAGCTGCAACAGCTGTCCTGTTTCCATCGAAGCACAGAGACAATGCACTGCCGGTTGCTAGGTGACCGTTGCTCTGTGTTACAACTAAAGGGATGGTGGTAAAAAATGTGGCGTATACAGTAAGAAAAAAGAATATCCAATTTAAAAGTGACACTTTTGTTGGCATTTGGTTGGGTATATTTGTTATTCATGCTGAAATAAGCTTTATTCATGATTTATCTTCTTTCAAAGGGCATTCCAGAATTTTTCAACACTCTTGATGGTTAACTGGGTGGAGATACTACATAGGATTTTGACAGTATTCCTGCTGCTGCCTGCTTTAAACAGATCAAATGGTACAAGGCAAAACTATTCCACAGGAGCTATTTTGAGATCATGTTAAAGGTTTGTATGCAAGACACATATTTTTCTCTGAAAAATGTGGGCATGTCCATTGCCAAATAAAACTGTACTGCATTATGCTGTAATCCAGCTATAACGCCCCACCCTTGGTCACAAACATCAGGCAGGGGGTCTAGATATTTTACCCGCAGGATTTGCTTCATAGGCTACCCTCAGCTACAGCTGTCAGTCTGCCTGGAAGATCCTGCAATCTTCAGGCTGACCTCCATTTTGCTCAGAAGACAAGTATAAAGGACATCACCGTCAAAGTGAAAAGACCATAGAGGGAATCCTGCCGTCCAAAGCAGTCATCAAAGTCATGGTTTGACCATGCAGGGGAGGTTACTTTAACATGAAGCCTGGCTTCAAGACAATACAGCAAGTTAAAACATATAACATTCAGACTAGAAATAAACAGACCCCAGAAAGCTGCCACCGATACTGTATAAATTCATAATCTGAAAGTATTATTCAGATCCTTTCACACACCTTGCAGATTTTATGCATAAAATTTCTACACAGCAGTAATCCAATGCAAAATGAGCACTAGGTCTGAGGTCAAATATAGCTGTTGCTTAGATGTGATCTGAGATCTTGTGAAACGCAGAACCTGTTTTCAGTCTCATTTCACACCTTGTATTAAGAGTTTTTGTATTGTTCTGGGAAGTCTAGGAATACACAGAATCCTTCTTTCTCCCATTTACACTTAACTCTCTGAGCAGAAAGTGAAAAATGTCCACTTGATTCTGAGACAGTGGAGCTCCCTAAAACATACCTTTACTGCACTGCCCTCAGTTTATCTCGGAAATGGAACTGTATCACCTGAGTTCTGGAATCATTTTCACTAAATATAACTTAACAACAGAAGCCTTGAAAAAGGTATCTTGACCACAACTAACACTTTAACTTTGGCATAAAACCAAAACCACAGGTGGGAACAGATTCTACTGCCACCCATTATGCATTACTAGAGTCACATCCCAATTCCAGGATGATTCAAGACCGGAGGGTCTCCAAAGGTTCACGCTTGAGGCCTTGAGGACACATATCATTCGCAACAAAATGTAGCACAAATGCAGGCAAATCCAGAAATACACACCTAGAAGCACTGATGAACATTTAGTACTACATGCTGAAGATCATATAACTTAAAGTAGTGGAAGGAGGAATGGGAGGAGAGAAGAGGCAAAGTAGATGAGATGCGAGACACACTCTCAGACAGTGGCCATTTGTATGCAGAGTTATCCACCATGATCAGCCAAGAGGTGCAGAGGAAGGTATTATATAACAGTACAATGTGGGTCTCGCTCACCGTTGAAAATGTACCAAGGCAAAAGAGAACCAGAGCTGAACCATAGAATACACTGCCTGGGTACTCAAAAGGTTTTGCAGAAAACACTTTTGAAGGTTTCAGATTTGGTACGAACAGGCTCCCTATATACAGCCGCAGGTAAAGGAGACAAAAAAATGTGTGGCAGGGTCAGCAGGACTAAAAGGGCATTTTCTCCAAGAGAAAAAGCAAAAGGGGGTTACAGTGTGGCAAGAGACTTTGCTTCTGCAGAGCCCAGACTGGATACAACAAGTCTAGGGGTGGCTATAGTACACCCAGTCGTTCACAATGCACAAGGACTGCCTGATGAGAGCAGTATGGACTAAAGGACAGCAGCATGGCCTGGGTAACAAGCTACGGCAAAATTCTTCCAAGCATCATATTCAATGTCCTCTGGTTTTTCTGCATGAAAATGTAAATAAAACTCCTTCCTTCCCGCTCTCGCACTTTCTCTGTGTACAGTGGAGGTGTAGGTCAGCTGGGAGAACAGAAAGGTATGCTGTGGTGGGTCATCTGGAAAGGAGACCTGCAGACTGTGGGGGGTGAACGCATGTAGTGAACCCTGGCTGTGTCAGATGAATATCAAAGGTAATGCCACTTACTAATATTGACCGAGCCATTAGATCTGTCCTTACAGTAACAACAGATAAACAGAACGTTGGTTACTGGGACCAGCTGCAGTTGCCCCAGGCACAGCACATCTCCTAGGCTGCCGGAGCCCCCAACACCTGCTCTTCTTTTCTGTCGGCCATCAATCTTGCCCTAAAGCACGGAAGCAACAAGCCCCCACTCTGATTTTGACTGGGTCTCTGCTCAAATCTGGAAAGCTGGAGCAGGGCAGGCATCCACGTTCATAAAGCTACTTAGCACCCATCGTGGCGCCCGTAGAGGTTCATGGAAGGTGTGCCAAATAGCATATTAGTACTTGTAAAGGTGCCACCAGAGACAAAGATGAGGTTTTGAGAGCACTGACCAGCATTTGGATTGTAGGGCTTCACGCTGCCACAATTCACAACCTATTCCGCAAAAGTGCCAAATGATCAATAACATTGATTAAACAATCAAACCATTTGCCCATTTAGTGCTCACAAGGTCAATGCTGGAGGCAGGAATGACAAGGCATAAAATATCAGTGCGTTCCAAAAGTTGACACAGGCAATTGATGAGAAGTCCTTTTCATCACAATTAGCCATGTTCCAACAGATGAAACTTCTGTCTTAACTTGCGTTTCTTTCACAGTATTTCTATTACTTTGGCAAAATTTATTTATAAAAAATATCTGCATGTTCTCCTCTGCACAGTCAGGCAAAGCATTAATGCTTAAAGCTAGAGCATCACCCAGAGCCAGGGAGAGTGCTGCTGCGAAGCCATAGTCTGTTTTCTATATGTGGTTACATGACAACCCTGCTCAATTAGTCCCATTTCATGCACCACAGTCCAATTCCACATTCCACGTGGGTTACCTGCCAGTCCTTGACCTTCCTCCACCTCCCCAATGCTGTACAGACATGTCGAAGAAAATATATTTCACATAAATGTGAAGACCTTCCTAAATCTTACATGCAAATTTAGCTTTTTACCTAACCAAAAAGAAGAAGGGACTGAATTTTTTAAAGTGTCGACTATTACCAGGTTGTCCTCCGTCTATAATGAGCCTCACTGTTTATTTTACTGTACCATCAATATTTTACAGTCACAACCATGACTCCATCAGAACAAACAACATAATAAAACTATGCCACTTCAAAGCTGAACCCCTCCCTGGTGAGCAAAAAGGGGTGTAACTATTTGGTGAAAAATATGAGCAACCACAAATGTTAAAGTGGCATCTTCCATCCACGGAACTATTTAGTGTGCAAAATCAGGAGTATATCAATACTCAAGGAGATCACAGAGTTACAAAAGCCTGCCTACAGAAGAAATCTTTAAGTACCCAAGTCACATGTAGTTTCAATGTTCCTACAAACTGCGGACTTGTAGACGTATGCACCGTTCTGTCAACACGTGTGATGTGCATAACATAGTCGGGAGCATCCCTGATTGAAGGGGGGCCACATGGCCTGGACTTTCAGTTGTCACTTCGCTTTTAGCTGTGCCCTGCATCAGACTTCTCTCTTCACAAAGAAGCATGCTGTACATTTGCAACATTGATTCATCTCTGGCCAAGGAAGAGGTGCGCAAAGATGACCGAAACAAGGAAAGTCCACAATGCACAGAAAATTTTCTAAATACTAAAATTATTAGCCAGGAGAAATAGAGAGAGAGAGAGCAAGAAGTGAGAAACTAACAAAAAGAAATTCAGCTCTTAATCTGAACATTTCCTGCTCAATTTAACAAGTGCATGAAGCAAAACCAGTATTTGTCACAGGAAAAGATGCACCCTGTCTTCATCACCAACACCAGCCATGCCTTTAGCATTCGTTCAATCTGTACTTACTGCAGTAAAGTTGAGACGTAGTGAATGCTACTCAAGGTACAGAGCATACTACTCACTTGATAACAAAAGTCAAAATTCATAAACAGAAGCAGTCATCTTCACATCATTTGGCTTTCTCCACTTTACATTTTTGAGTGATAAATCTGCAGAGCCTTGAGACTGCAGTTAACTGCAGTCCCAAACAGTGTTCAAATCTGCAATCTCAATCATGATAAAACATGATAAAATAAATGAAGCACAGTCATTACATAACTGTATCAGACACCTGACCCCAAGTTTAGAAAAGGACACATTTTCTTTTTAACCCTTTTAGAATACTGGTGCCAAGACCAGACAGATACTAAGGGGGCTAGTCGGACTTCCTGTGCACGTAAAACTCACATTCGGAGGTAAGGCGAGCACATCCGAAAGTAACAGATGGTGCCAAAAGTGATAGATCAAAGCTGACCTCCAGGATAGAAAACGTGGCAGGTGCAACAGTCCGTCGGGAGACAGAGAGCACATGCGCACCTCACAGCATTAACGTTGAGAACAAGAACCAGCATTAAAACCTGGGTGACCCCAACAAAGTGTGACTGTGCAGCCGTAACGTGACTCTTCCCTCTCCAGTCTGGAGGCTGACTATAGTGCTCGCACTGTGCCACATCCAAAGAAACAGATGTCGAAACACAATCTGACGTCTGTCTGTGAATCAAAAGCACAACAAAACAGGAAAAACAAACCTGTTCTAGAATGTTCCTGCCAAAATGACTTTCTTTGTAGGATTTAGCATTTAAACCGCTACAAACTGCCATAACAGTGTTTAATTTTGCAGTTTTCCAAAAGTGGCCTCATGAATCTATCCTGTGCAAACATAAACAAGCTGGCACTATGAGTTTATAGCAGGATCTGACAATCATCAGTCATCCAGCCTTCAATGTAAGCACCAACCGCTTCATTATCTCTGAAACCTCGCAGTCAAACTGGAGATGATCATCACAAACATTATGAAAACTAGCCACTTTCTTACCTCAATGAGGAAGTCTCCAGTTCGAAGCCCTGCTTGCCATGCGACCCCGCCCTCATCCACTGACTCCAGGTACTGAAGGGCGGGAAAGGCTGGGGTTGGTGTGAACTCCTCAATTGGGGTGTCAGCTTGGGTGTAGCAGCCAAAGCCAAAAGGGAGTCAAGTGGAAATGGGTATGAGTAAAGCTGGGATAAAGCTTTAGGGTTGACAGTGGAAAAAAATAAAATCAAAGACAGCATCAACACAGTGTGGGACTGGAATGGACTATACTGGAATTGTGAGGACTGGTATGATTAAAATGACTGTATTGGGGCCACCCAAACCCATTAGCTGAAAAAAGCGTTTCACCTCAGCTTACTTTATTCTACACAACTGTATATTGTTCACATGTGCACAGAGTGGACTGAAGGCCTCCCGGAGATACTCTCTGAAATGCCCCATCACTGCTACATGAAAGCTTGACCGCCTCTCTCAACCTGGCAGCAATACTGACAGTTGGCCCTTCTGCCTGCAAGGAGCTGTGGCTAACAAGCGACACTTATAGTGTGAGCGACGCAGGGCCAGTTCCCCTCTCAGCACGGTCAGCTGGCCCCCAAGCATGTCCTACTAGCAGACTGGGGGTGCCCGCTTCTCCGGACCACTGCATCGCCGGCACAGACCAGCCTAGAATATTCCATAATCTTGGAGCCCTGTCATGCCCAATTCATTATGCCATTCCTTCTACATCATTTAAACCACACACAGAAAAAAGTAAACAAAAATCTAAGGCAAAAAACTGCTACATAAATAACTTAAACCATGGGCTAAGAATTACATATTTTAGAATACGCAGAATCAGTACTGATGTCACTATCAGAAATGCTACGAGTCAACAAATGCTATTTATAAACAAACAGCAATATTCTATGCAGGAATCTCAGAATCAGCATGAAGCATCTCCAGACAAAATCAATAACCAATCAAAGGCAAGTAAATAATCTTCATGATCCAAAAGGGGGGAGAAATGAACAAGGTGGGGAAAAAAAACAACAGCAGCAAGGTAGCAGTTCACATCAAAATATACTAGATTATGTAGCACGGATTATTTGAAATTAGGGAGCAAGGGTTAATTTCTAACACTTCTGTATCAAATCCAATAGTGGCTGCTCAGTTAGTCATTTAAAATGTTGTAAAATAATAAAATGTTGTTTAAGAGATGGATAAAGGAGGAAAGCAAACATGAGCTGATAAGACGTTTTACAAATGGTTACGACTTTGAGTTTTTAGTTTCCTCAAGGGTTGTGACCTACCTTTGGCCCCTCGCAGCACGAAGCCGAACCCTTCATTGTCCTTCTTCTGCAGGACCACCGTCTTCTCGTCGATAACGCAGTCGCTGTGGAGGAGATTGCGCGCATAGCGCCCGTTATTGCAGCCCATCATCCTCATCATGGCCACGGCCGCCCGGCCCGAGTGCACGCTCATGGGGACGGGCGTCCAGCGCCGGGGCGGCGAGCCCAGCATCTTAGGCGGAGGTCGAGCTCACGGAGGACCAGGACGAGGAGACCACTGCCACCGGCAGCAGCGGCAGCCGAGCAGCAGAACGTGGAGCTTTCACCCGGGGAACGGCACACGGGGGCCGGAACGCGGCGGGCACGAGCATCACCGATCACATGAATGACGAAACCGGCGGCGCGAAACGGAGCAGCAAAAAAGAGTGTCTGTAATAATAATAATAATGATGACGAAACACGAGAGGAGCTACAAGGACAGGGACGAGTCGCGCATCACAGCGCTGGCACCGGGGCTGCAGGGCCGTGCGTGTGCGCGCGAGCGGAGAAGAGGCTTGCGGTCACCGGCGGGGCGACGGTGCGAGGCACCCGAGGGGCGGCGTAGGGGCGCAGAGCGCGGGGCATCGCGACGGCGTTTCCATCCAAATCAATCCCGGAGACCGGGGGGAGAAGCGGACGTGTCCGCGGCGTCGAGGAGCCGCGCAGAAGGTGCAGAGCGAGGGGAGGAGAGGGGGGATGGATTGGGGCAGCAGAAGATGAGCGCGGTCGCTCCAGTAATTGCTGTGTTGGCTGACGTCGCTGCGGCTGCTGCTGCGCGGGCTTCTGCGTGCGTGCGTGCGTGCGAGAGAGAGAGAGAGAGAGAATGTGAGGTGTATGTTTTCTACCAGGGCGCCGAGAGCCTAAGGAGGAGGAGATGTTGATGCGTGTGTGTGTGTGTGTATCCGACAGAGAGCGAGAGGCGCGCACACACACACACACCCAGCGATGCGGCGGCGGCGGCGGCGCCGGCTGTTCTCCGACTGTCCCTCCCTGCCTGCCCGCCCGCGACCGCAGCCCGTCTGCGCGCTCCGCCGGCCCGCGTCCCCGCCCGACGTCAGCAGCGCGCGCGCCTTTCTGCACGGCCTTTACGTAACGAGCGGGCCACGCGGACGACGACGGCGGCGGCGGGAAGTCGAGCAGTGCGAGCCCCTGAGCGGCAAACGGCGCGTCGAGGCTGCGGCCCCGACATGGCGAACTCGCACTGCGCTCGAACAAGCACATCAACTCTTACACTTCACTCTACCGCAATTGCATGTTTGCCGCGACGTCTTAAGGCGTTGGGGGGGGACTTCCATGCAAGACATGTACCGTACGTGCTGTATGTACAGTATACAGCATAAAGGAAAACGCCCCCTCTGAACACAGATATACAGTATTTCCACTTCTAAATTATGACCATTACAATTCCCAGAAAGACACCAAACTATAAAGTTATTAAAAATACACAACATCGGAAAATACGTTATCAATATCTATAAAATAAGTAAATCAGGCAACATTGCTTAAATCTAGGGTTGCAAAAATGAGTACACCTGTAGTTAAATTCTACAAACGTAACATTCTAGTACTTAGTATGTCCACCAATATTTTCTGGAGCTGTATTGATCCTTCTTGGCATGGAGTGTACATGTTCACAGTGTATTGTCACATCCGTCCTGTTCGTGACCTTGTTGAGTGCACAACTTGTGCCTTCGAAATGGGTGACATCCATGGCCTCTCGAGCACCTTCACTTTGTTCTTAGGTATGCAGCAGTGACCTCGGAAGAATGTTTTGGATCACTGTCATATTGAAAAATTGTCTCATTACACAGGGTATGGAGAAAAGGTAGCATCTCTTCTTTCAACATTTTGCAGTACACCTGTGAATTGATGATGCCATCAATGAAGTAAAGTTTTCCCACACCTTCAGCACTCATGAATCCCCATAGAAGAAATTCGCTGCGGGGACCGTGCACTTCTCACCGTACTCCTCCCACTTGCGATGCCAAACATTCTGGGCACTGTTGGATGCAGAAAGATTCACTTTGGTCTGATCGGACCATAGAATAGATTCCTGAAAATATTCAGCTTTGTTAATATGGTTCTTGTCAAAGCTAAACAAGCCGTCTTGCGTTTTCACTTCAGCAGTGGTTTTCTGCATGGATGAGAACCATGCATTCCGCTTCTGTGCAGGATACATCTCACTGTATGAGGAAACAGTGACTCCAGTTTGGCTTTCCATAACTTTTTCGGCAGTTCTTAGGCGCTATCTTTACGATTTTCTTTCTTATCAAAAAACACATCACAAGCTGACAGCTCACGGTGACAGCCTGTTTAGGATGTTTATTACAAGTTTGTGTTTTTTGAATTTCTGTATCACTTTTGCCACTGTATTTTGGCATATTAACAGCAATTTTCAAATCTTCTTGTACAATGAAATAATTTTTCTTTTTAAGTCTCCAGACAATTCTCCCCCATGTGGTGCCATTGTCAGCATTAAGTCTGTGAGGTATTCAGTGGGTTAAGCAGCACTCTTAACTGAGTGTAATGGTTCAACAGACTCATCTGCCGATCAATTACCCTCAAGTAGCCACAGCAAAAAAAATTACAAAGTTTTACTATACAGTTTTTATGAGGATGTACTCATTTTTGCATCATGGCCTTTTAGCTTTTTATTACAAAAACATACTTTCATGTTTAGTATTGACATATTGCGTTGTCAACAGATAAACCAGCGTTGCTGACATAGTACCATCGTATAGGAAACACAAATATTTCTTACTGTTAAAGAGAGATACTGGATTTGTTAGCTTTCAAAGGGAGTGTACTAATTTATCCTGTATACTGTACTTATGTACTGTATATATAAATAAATAAGGGTAAAAATAAAAATACTTAAATACATGTCACAGAAAGCTTGATTACTGAAGTAATATAAAAGTGGAATAATACATTGGTTGTTTGTGACATGAGGGAACACGGACGCAGAATAACAGCATACCTATGTCCTCCACCTTGGTATTTCCTAAGCAACACACTTTGAGAGGAAATAAACTACTGGCTTATTAAGCTCAGCATGATTAAAAGAATCTGGTGTATAATAAGTGCTGTAATATTATGGCATAGATGGTTCATGCAGTAGGAGGAATAAGATAAGCATCCCCTCAACCAGCTCTTTTTCTGTTCCCTAAATCTTTCCTGTTTTCCTGTTTCCTCACATAACACCCGGTTAAGTTTATGAAGTTAAATTTATCCCGGCTGTTATGTGATTGTGTTTTTTTTTTTTTTTTTGGTCATGGTGTCAATGTGGTTGCCAGCGTGTGGGCTGCAGCAGTATACAGTACAAGTGGAAAGGCAAAAACAAACACAAATGTACTTGTGCTGTGGCCATTTCTAACTGTCATAGCCAACATGGGCACGAAAGAGCTGATTGTGAGTTTTAAACGGCCCCTTAAAAGGCTGTAATTCATATGTGAGGGCCATCTGAAGGCTTTGGAGATACTGGAAATGTCAAAGACAAGAAAATAGTTGTTCCTGCATGACCTGTTGCATTCAGCCACTCAGTTGCCCTGGTAGCATAATCTGTTTTTAGAGGACACAACAGGCCTGTCACAGTGCAGCGGGGTTATTAAAATCCCAGCCTGCTGATGAATGAATTCCTCTGGTCGGAAGTGTTATCGCTGTTAAAATGGTTATTGTAACACGGACCAGTGTGATAAATTCAGCTTCCCATTCGTGAAAAAGTCCATCCTTTATCACTAGCACTTCACCACACGGCACTGTGCTGACAGCCGGTGTTGGTCTGCTGAAGATTAATGGTACTGTAGCCTGAAGTTCCAGGTCTTGGCCGATTCCGCCGATACCTCTGTCCATAGCCAGAGGTTTTACAAAACAGCATGTCACCTCAGAACCCTATTTCAAAAACATTCTTTCCTTTCTGAAATTTGTAAAGACAGTGTGATTCTCCCTTCTCTTCCAAATGAGTGCCCTAGCCTATTTACCATAACACAGGTATGGATGTTTTACCATTCATCTAAAATATGATTTACAAAAATGTTAAATTCTACTACAAATGCTTAAAAAAAAAACAAAAAAAAACAGTTGAGATGTAGGAGACCAATTACTTACTAGGTGTACACCATTTGAAAAACCACTGGGCTCAGATTTTTTAAAGGTCACTTCAATGTAATTTTGTACAATAACACTGCTAGTTGTACATTAAATACGACAAACTGCATAGCCATCTTTTGCCACTGAAATTACATTCTTGTTTAAATCACAAAATATGGTCTAATCCACATTCCTCCAAGCCAAGGAATATGTGCTACTTGAGCATATACAGTTCAAACATAAACGTGTAAATGTTATCTGATTTATTTTCAGTTATTACTTGTTTGTGCCAAACATGGCTATGTGTTAAAGCATGAAATAAACCATAAACCAGAATTCAGTCACAATAACATTATCTTAAATGATCCCACAAGAACTATGGAAATAAAGGGCATAAAGTATTTTGTCTATTTAAATCTCAGTCTAAGAATTATTTTAAAAGTGAATTTCAACCTTTTTTAAATCTTGATTGTTGGTAACAGTTAACTGGGGGTGTGCTGCTACCAAATGCCATATTTTTATTGGTTGCTTGTACATAAAGGATATTTTTATATGTTTCAACTACTTTTTACTCCCCACAGACAAGCTATTCAACATCAAAACCCAACTGGTATACCTGATAAATACACCCCACTGTTTCCCGTGGCAGAAATAGCTTTAGTAATTCATCCATCCATTTTCAGAAACCGCTTATTCAGTACAGGGTCGCAGTCGTCCTAAGCCAATCTCAGGAAACCCAAAGCCAATGCACATTGGATGATATGCCAGGTCATCACAATCACATTCAACACACACACACACACACACACACACACACACACACACACACTACAGGCAATTTAGAGTCTCCATTCCACCTTAAACGTGTGTCTTTGGACTGTGGTAGGAAACCAGAGCCTTAAACCTGCACCAGCATGGTGAGAACACATAGATGTCATACCGACAAATAGTTTCAAACCCAAATCCAGACACACAGCCCAGGGCCTATAAAACACATACGTGAAAATCATTTTGGTTCAGAATTTTCTTTTTTCTTTTAATTGCTAACATTACATTGATGTGTATCAATGTATGATGCAGACTATTAAACATTTTGTAACCGTGTTTTCTGTATATTTATTGCAACTTTTGGCCAAATTGTCCATCTTTAACTTCATTCACATCGCTACCTCTGTATCTATAAAGCTCTGTTTATTTCTCAAGTCAGAGACTCCAAATTTGGCACAGTGGTACTTCTCACCAAAATTACGGTTTTTGCATAGTCAAGTTCATTAAACTCCAAAAAGTTAATTTACTAACTTGAAAATTTCACTTTGTATTTGAAATAATAATAATAAAGAAAGAAGAATAAGAATGGTGCATGCATTGTCAGCACACATAGTATGTAGCTATGTTATATAAAGAGCGTACATGACACTGACCAAACAGCACAATTACGACACTGATGCACCTTCTCAAACACACAGCATTACACACATTACTGTATGTTCAACTTGCCTCATGTAATAAATGAAAAGGTTCATACACATATACCACTATACATATTAGTGTGTCAACAGGCAGTTCCCAACTAATTTGATACTACCAAGACACAGAGGATGCGACACACATTAGTGACACGTACTACTCAGGCAGTTCCCGTCTGATTCATCAGTAGATAAAGTGGAACAAAAAGTTGATAAAAAATTATATTAAACGCATAGTACTGCCCAAGTTAATGATCAATAATACACAAATTAATAAGTATGGGTAGTAAAGTTTGGTAATACACTATATTTTGCTATTACCTTTTTCCTATTCACTGGACTGCAGCTCACTCTCTACAGTGTTCACTAGCACTAACATTACTTGTACTAAATGCACTAAATGCAACCACTTTAATGCAGTTTAATGATATATAATTTGATTTTTACTTTTTAGCTTTCCATCTTTCCATTTTGTAACCTGAACAATTGTGGGTAACTTAACCAGTTCTATGCTAAAGGCCAAGAATAAAAGATGCTGCTGCATCCTGTTTTCCACGAGTATAAAACAAGAATAAGGAACTAAAGTGAAAGTAGAATAACTTTGCACTGACAGAAACAGATATGTTTAATTTCTTAACATTTTTGGCATTAAAAGACTTTAATAAATGTTTAATCTACAGTAAGGACAGTGAAGTAAAACAGGTTAATTTTGTTGCATACTCCTAAAATTTGTAGGTTGGAGAAAAACAAATATGAGGCTAAAGTAGATGATGTCAGTTTTTATTTCTGGCTATTATTCTTCATACAGTATATCTAAAACTATTTTGAAACAATGTCATTTGTTGTGTTTAGTCTGCCTGGTTTCAGCAAATTAATTTTGTGTATATTTAGTATTTGGTCTGATTTTTTATTTTTTTATTTTTATTAAATAAACAACATTTATAATACAAGTCACAGATAAAATAACTGTCTACTTACACCCTGAAAGGTGTAATAACAAGGACAGATGTAGAAAAAGGTGAATTTCCCCTTTAGAATAGTTTCTGTACTCACTGGGTTAAACACTTGCTTACATTCCTTACATAAGAGTGCTTGTTTACCTAACAAAAAAATCCTGACTCCCATCAACTTTGACAGATAGCTACTTGACAGTACCAGTAAGAAGTTACAGCAAAATGTCCAGTGGAGCTTACCCAGTGAGATTAATGTCCCCTTCTCCTTGAATAGTTCAGAGCATGAGAGCTGCTGGTTCAAGAAGGATGGATCCGTGGCCAAATCACACGACTATCTTAGCTGTCAATCTCTGACTCTGTCATCTAAATGTCTTGGTGACACTAAAGCATTGCTGCAGTATTGCACCAGGTCAGTTAAGATGTTAGTCCCAACTGCCATCCTGATGTAATTGAGCTGTAAATAAGATGGCCAGGTTCACCTTGACCCAAATAAACATTGAACCTGTTTATCAATTTAATTTACAAAGAGGATTCCATCATTCGAGTAGAGGAAACATATATTATGCAATATATCGCTTAGGTTTCTTTAATGAAACCGAATCGGAAATTCGCCAGCATACAGAAGGGTCACAGATGGTTCGTGGAGGCTTTGGTCTGTCCCTCACACTAGCAGAACATGTACTGCAAAGTTCTTAAAAGACATTTCCTGAGATAAACGAGATGAAACCAAAAAATAAGAACAGAGCAAGATTTCTGCCATTAAGCTTGCGTTCTACACTACGCTGAAGATACAGCACTGTTTAAATACTTTCACCAGCAAATATCGGGCAGTTTTTCTTTGCTTGCAATGAACGCGATACAATGGCTGTTCAGAGCAGCATATCTAAAAATGTACGCTTCTGTTGCACATTTAACATAGAATAAAAGCTAAACACTTGTACCTCAACTTGCGAGTGCAACTGGAATCAAAAGTCTGTTCATGACTCGATATTGTTCATAAGTCACAATTAATAAATTAATAAAATACATCTTTATAATCCCGATTTACTCACAGGTTTGGTTGTATTAAAACATCAGATAAAGTTACAGTGAGTTTAAAAATCACTGTGAGACCCTACTTATTCCATTTCCTTCAATAGCTCATAGGGTCTCAATGTTCCTCAAACTTGGAAGCAGAGGGTGCGAGACAGGATATGACATAGAGGGGACAACCAACTTATTTTATTCTTTATTATAAAAATCAATCAAAATTAAATTTAAACCTACTTTACGTGTGACTGAACAAAAAATAAAAATACACATAGTTCACCATCTTCCGTTCACAGTGTTGCTCTCTGATATACATATAAGTGGCGGACTGCTTCAGGTACCACAAGACTATCAGACAGTGGAACAGAGAACAAAGGGTGAGTTGAAGCGAAATGGAGAACTGCACGGAGTGAATACATACAGCATTTTACCTTACGTGACTGCATTTTACTGGCCTAATAGGCAGAAACCAGTTGACAATAACTTATTTTGGCTCTGAAAATTTAGTGTTACAGTGTTATAACTTTTTCAAGGGATTCGAATACTTTTGTAAGACACTATGTTTGGTTTTCTCTTTGAGAACAACTGTCAGCGGTAGCTCCTGTCCTGGGGTCATCTAACAGAGCATCATGCACGTAGATACAGTAATCACCGTGGAGCCACCAGCCTGTCTACGCTGACTCACAAACCGCTGATGTTCGATCTACATGCGAAGAATCGGTATCTTAATGACTTCAAGGTACCGTTCTGCCGGATCAATCAGATTGTAACCGACGGATGGAGACGTAGTTAAAAACACACAAAGACGACCCTGCCGTGTTATACAAATGCAATTTCCTCACAATGCAAAACAGGCCCAGAATGCTGGAGATGCTGATTCACTATCGTACTTAGCAGTGCAATGATCAATTACCCCCCTGACAGTAAACTCAAACACAGGCAAGGAAAAGGGATGCTCATCTAATAAGTAGACAGCCAATATGTTCTGTCACAAAAGCAAAAATAATTAACTTCCTTGCTCTTCTTTTTCTTTGGAGGGCACTCTGCTTCTCCACAAAAAAAAAATAAATGTTTCTCTTTCAGAATAAGGAATGACTGGGATCTCATTCGGGCTCCAGGCCTTGCAAAGTATCACAGTAATGCGTGGTGCATCAAATTCACATGGCCCATCCAACCAGGTGGGCTTGGTAAGTCAGGACTCGGATGAAGTTTAGGGAAAAGGGGGTACGAAGGTTTAATGCTAGACTTCCTGGCTACTGAGGAAGACTGTATCACTTAGAATAAACAATTTAAGGCTGCTCATTCTTGGTATATTACACATTTTATGCTCCCATTCATCTCCTTCTATAATAGGACCAGCAAGTATTTAAGGTCTAGACATAAGGTTAATGGTTAAAGTTAATGAGATAAAAAAACTAAATCAAACACAAGCAAAAACTAATCAGTGCTGCATCTTTATGGAATTTCTTCATACCCTTAAACAGACTTGCATTCAGTCAACTACAGTAGTTTGCATTGCTCCAGCTCCGAAGCATGCAGCTTTCTGAATACAGAGGCAACTAAAATATGGCTGCCTTGAAGAAGAAAAACACTAGCATGAAGCAACTGCAGTAAATGACTGCAGCTTTTAGACATATTTAGCTGGATAATAAAATTTACTCAAAACGAAGCTTTGCAGGAGGCATGCAGAAACAGCAGAGAAAAAGCAATGGTGCAGAGATGAACGCAAGAGTCTTTGTATCATCTGCTACTTTATGACAGCTTGTTCGCACATCGCCCAGAGAACCCGCTTCAAATTAAACTATTCATTTTTTACAGTCAATATGTGACTACTTCTGTATCTCATCAGTGATTTCTTACAGAGATGGACAGCACTTTTGGGAAAATTAAGTTTTACTTTATTGACATGATACAGTTTAGCTGCTTTGCTAATTTCTGGGATTCCTTTGCACAGTCTTAAAGGAAACCTTGCACTTGGAAACACACCCCCTTTTGGATGAAAAATAAATGCATGACTCGGAATACAAAAAAGTCCTAAGAAACCGTTACTCTCCAGGAACATTTTCCCCTCTTGAACCTGAAAAAGGTCAGATCTGGCTTTCTCAAGCCCGGACAAAATTTCATATGCAACATTAAAGACCTTTAACATAACCATTAAAATGGTCATGTCAGACCCAAAAAAATCTTCTTCATTTTATGCCACAGTATTATTTTAAAAACCAGTGCTACAGTATCAAAAGAAACTAAAGCTGATTTTTAATTTTGCATATTTTTCCAGGCTTCCAGTGTATGAAACCGAGCCACAGTTATCAGGCACATCAAATTCCACACTATTTCCAGACAACTGGCCTACGGGTCAAACTCTTACCTTGAAGCATCAAAACTGTCATAGGAGCCAACGGTATAGTGTCTGAAGAGCTTCTTCCTTTCTGACCTGTCCGTTCTGGTCTCTGCAGAGATAAGAGGGCCAAAAATCAGTTTCCATCAGAAACATATCGGATGGTGACCAGGGAACAATTAACCAGTGAAAGAACCAGGTCATTGGATGGTTCTCCTGATATCACATGCACACCTAATCGCATCAAACCGATGTGATCTCAGCGCACTGAGCCCTGAGCCCTAATTATTTACTTCCAGGGAAAAAGCTGCGTGAGCTTTGCAGGTAAGCATTAGTCTTCATTATAGCTGAGGGAAAACCATTCTCGGTGCTCAGCAAGAAGAACTTTAGGCTCCAGGCTCATGAAGGACTACCTCTTCTTGAGGCCCCAGTTCAGCGCTCTCTTCATAGCAATAAACTTTTCTCGGGGCTTGCTGTTCAGCTGGTGAAACTGTAAAACAGAGCTTGCTTTTCTACAACTCAAACCCATAGTGCTTCCCTCTTCTGCATGTTAAAGCAACAAGGAAAGGCAACACTGAATACAGACAAATCGTCTGCAAATGATCACTGATGGTGTGGTCCAAATGTAGTACAAAATAAATCACGTTAAAATGACTGCTCAATAAGAAGTCGAATGAAAGACCAAGCGACAGATACAGGAAGCAGAGGATAAGACAGGAGGCTTCTTTCATGAAGACCAAGACACTTGACTCCCACACACACACACCGCAAAACCATATTGCAATTGATATTCAAGAGCAGCTGAAAAACCTGGACTGCTGTGCCACTGGGAAAATTAAAAATACCCTGCACTTGGAGATGACATCAGAGCAGCCTTTTCAGAGGAAGAGCCAGGTGTTGGGGTGCAGGTGAAGGAAGATTCCTCCACATACATATTCTTGTGGCAACATTTTTTGCATCATTTACGGCGATACGATTAAAAAGCAAAAAACGGAACAACATCTTTCCCGGAGTTTTATCACCTCGTATTCCATAACTCTTAACTGACTCAACATATGAGCAACTAAGGGACTCCGATGGGGAAGACAGCCAGTACAGCTGTGCCACTAAGGTGTGTATGGACTTACAGGAAAGTGGAGTCAGAAAGGCAGGGTTCACGGAGGAGCGGACACGGAGCGGATGAGAGCGTGAGCCAGGGTGTCCTCAGCAACGGAACTGGCAAGGCTAACGTTGGTAAAGCTCCCATTCTGATAAAGCTCCCACTCAGTATGGCCCCTTAACCACCAGTGGTGCTCACCAGGGGGACGTGGCTCCGGCAGGCCGGCACTAGCTAATCAATTGCATGCCTCCCTCAGTGGGTGGCTGATTCACTCAGCAAGGTGCGACAGATTGCGGATGATGATATTACATTAAGCAAAGGCTGGGGGGAGGGGTACTGGCAAAACGGCGGTTGAAATTCAGGCAGACACAAGAAAGGAGTACAGGAGGTTGCCGGGGCCAGCGACTGCTCTTGTTCAAGAAAGCCAGTGATGGGCCCAACACGCCGAGGAGGAGAACTGCAGCAGCTGCGTCCTTGTGTCTCTTCAGATGACGTTCAGCAATAGTGATTGTCAGAAGGCTGCGTGGGATTCGGCACTTCCCCTCTCGACCTGCATTAGCCACTCGACTGCTTGCAGGAGCTGGAGTGGGCTCTCGGCTGCCGCTGCCTGGGCTTCTCGGCTCTGTCATCTGGGCAGCAAATACAGAGTCCAGCCTCCACTCTCATGTAAGCGGCTCTGCCTTAGAAGCGCTACTACGCTTCTTTATGTGGCTATAATGTATAAACAGGCAGTCAATGTGACCTAAAAGAGGTTCCATCCTCCCCATCTGCGGCACCACCATGTCCCCCGTCGGGGTCACTCTATCAGGGCTCTGGAGAACACCCAGCTTGGCCACAAGCGCAAGCGCCAGAGGGAAAAAAAACATGAGACATGACAACACAGCACAGCTCTGACAGCAGATAGTAAGCAGTGCTGTTCCAAGACTTAAGTCAGGAGCAGCGTAAGAGTGCACTGAAGCTAGAAGAACTCAAACATATCCTAACACTGAAGCTTTGGACTGCTTCATTCCTGTAACACCAAATTCTATCCAAGAGCAAGTACACTGAATTTACTCAAAAATACTACATTCCTCATAAAAGCCAAAATAAATTCTGAGAACAAGTTTTCTTCAGCATTCATTTCCTTATAAACTGTGTAAAGATTAAGGAAACAAAATGCAAATAGATAAATGTCAGAATACACTGTTTTTTGCTGCTTCAATAGGGAAATAGCATTCAGCCTGTCAGGCAGCCTACATTGCAGAACAGGGACAATGCTGAGCTGCAGGCCTGAGCTGCTTCCTAGGTTTGCCGTGCAAACAAGACAAAGCACTGCTGTTCACAAGCATAAGCATTCATATATATCCACTACCATGCCTGCCCCCAAACTCAGCCAGCCGAGCACAGCAGTACCTCCAAAGTGAACTTTCTTCCTGGATTTAGGAGTCTCTTCCATTGGAGCCCTGATAGCCGCTTCTCTCCAGGTGTCTGCGGTTTCCCCGGAACCCCCGAAGCCAGGACACAAGCCCCTCTGTCACCGCTCAGAGTGAGGTGCCCGACCAAATGCGCCCACAAACTTTCAAGTATCCCAGACGCGGCATATGTGCGGCCATGATCGCCACTGTAGAAGACGGTAAGCGTGCTGTACTGAGAATGAATCCTATTTGGGCTCTGTTCTTAGTGCTGGGAGAGAGAGAGGAAAAAAAGTACAAAAAGAGGAAAAAAAAAACCTATATCATGCCAAGGCCCACTCCATAGCAACCGGGGTGTACCGTGTAGAGAAGGTTTCCATGGAGATGCATCAATCAGGAAGGTCCATGAGTGTTGCACTGAAGAGTTCCTGAGAGACTGAAGCGATTAGCCATGTTAGGATCAACCGAGAGGGAGGAGAAACGTATTCACTAAACAAAAATGTATATGGGCCTCTAGCCCCTAAAAAGAAAGGTCACCACCTATTTAAGTCCATTCTTTGTCAATGTGCTTCCTTTATAAAGGACACAGATTACACAGGATGCTTGAAAGAGCAGGGAAGAGGGCTCATGGGTACGATCACTGTAATACTTTCAAATATGAATAATAATGATGATGTTAAAATATTAGTAACTGTCTCAATAAAAATTTTGCCAAGCGTAAAGTAGTTGCGGTTATGTTAATAAAGGCTGTTATTAAGGTTAAGAAAAGCATAGCAAAAAGAAGTGCCACATTGCACATTTTATATTTTACAGTCCTGCCACAAATTATTTCTTGACCAGCGGGTGATAACAGATGAAGTGTGATATTTAAACACTTGGGGGGGGGGGGGGAGAGAAGAACTGAACAGAAAATGAAGCAACAATTAGGACCGCAGCCAGGGCAATTTTTAATGATTTAGAAAAAAAATTAAACATTATGCATTGCATATTAAAATGTCCACCCACCCGCCCTTAAATTATCAGCATCATCCTGGCCAGGGTTGCAGAGGTATGGAGCCTATCCTGGAAACAGTGGGTGCTACACTGTGCGTGTATGTATTATTGTGTAGAATCAATGTACAAGTAAAAGCAAACTGGCAAAAAATCTAAATTTAAGCGAATATTCTTCAAGGGATTAATGGTGATTTCTACCTCATTCAGATTCATTTTGTCAAATGAATTATTGCATGAAATTACTGAATGTACTCTGCAGCCGAGTGTTTTTTGTCATTGCCGCTTGCCATGTGAAAGCATGCTAGAAATAAGCCACAACTAAATGCCATACAGCAGTATCGACTTGACGTATTATTGTCTTCATTGAAAGAACTGTGGCTTTACGTGGTGCTTGTGGGATGGTAATGGCGTGGAGAAGGGGGTTTTGTGTGTGTGGCCTGTGAGTGCGCATGCCTGTGTGTGTGCAAACACAGGTCTGAATGTGCCTGACAGAAAGGTGGTAAGAAGGAAAAAAGAAAAAGGAGAGAAAGCAGAAAATAAAGGGAGGAGAGAAAAAGCAGGAGGAGCAGAACGAGAGGGAGAGAGAGAGCTGTGCTGCTCCGGTCTGTAGCAGGGCCACAGAGACAAGCTGTGAGTGGATGTCTCTCTGTGCCCATGCACATAGCTCAGCGTGCCAGCGTGCGCGCTTGCATTTCTGTACGGCACGCACATGCTGGGTGCGGACGCATGTAAGCCTCTGTGTGCAAGCATGTGTGTGTTTGCACATGCACCAGTGAGTGGGAGAGCAGGAGGAGCAGTAAGCTGGGAAATATTGACAAGGGCAAAGCCAACAAGCACTGTCATTGAGGGAAACTGTGTGAACATGTCAACATGTGCATGTGTGTGTCAGACAGTGTATACAGATGTATGTATCCATACACATATTTTCTCATACGAATGTGTGCATGTGCATAAATTGTGTGCATGTGTATTCTGGGCAGGGTGCTCTACTGCAAGTGTGGGCTGGGCTGCTTCTAGGTGGGTAGCAGAGTAAGCTGAGAGATGTACACAAGGGCAAAGCAGGCAACAGGCGCCAACAGGCACACTGTCACTGAGTGTGTACAAGTGTGTGTGTGTGTGCGCGCTTCCAACTGAAGCATATACTTTCAATTTCCCTCATACACAGGGCCTTTCTGTTAACACTCCCACAAAACAACGCAGATGACCCTCAGTCCTGTGGGCGTGCATGTCTACAAAGCGCAGGTGCACTATACACTCATGCTGTGATGCGCGAACCTTTGGAACGACATTTATTTGCGAATGTGTGTGCGCTGTGGACTTTGAGACCGAGGCTGATATTGACTGGAGGAGCTGCACACAGTAGCCACCCACTGGCAAGTTGAAGTAACAATGCAGGGGGTTCTGGGTAAAGTTTTGCTTCTCTAAAAAGGTCACTGTTCCTTGGGGATGGTGGCCATTGTACATCTAGGACAGCTACAGACACATTCGTACTCGACTATAAACCCTTAGACAGTAAAAGCACTTTGGATTTAGAGTAAAAATCAGCCGTTTTACCCTACATACTGTAATACTTTTCCATGTTGCTTTAATAATAAAGTTTTATGAGTCCTGTTTAGAGGTATTTTGGAAGGCAGCGTGGAAAAAAACAAATCTGATACCTGGAGGCACCACACAGGCCCAAAGCTCATCCTTTCACAGTGGTGGGGGCAAAAACCCTAGCAACCGGCCCCTGCAATTTTATTAGATTCCTTTTGCCCCCTGGTTCATTAAAACCCTGTTGTGTTTCTGGTGGACTTGCCAGTGGCTTTCTGTACTAGCTGTGTAGTTTTTTTTTGTTGTTGTTTTTTTTAAGATCACAGGTCAAGTACAAGAGGGATTTCTTGAAGCCCATGAAAGTGACCCTTGTCACATTTTCAGAGCACAATGTAGACACAGCAGTTTTGCCATGAGACAACTATTTGGCACTTAACAGGGTCTGCAAAATACATATTAATGCACTTATATCACATATTATGTAAAATTAAGCCGAAATGAAAAGGGTTTGTATGCTTAGCAGTATGGACTTTGACAGAAATAGCTTGTGAAGCAGAACCTGTTATATTCTCCCCACATGCAATCTCCATTAATGACTTTGATAGCTAGAGATTTGTGTGACTTAATTATGTGCACTTAACACACAAGTTTCTCCAAGACCCTCGAGCTACCATTGTAACCTGCTCCTGGAAAACTGCTAGTAAGTCAAAAATTCATATATCCAACAAATAAAGGCCTTTAACTTCAATGGCAATTATGTTTGAGCTCCAGCAACCCAGGAAATGAGATCATAAGAGCCCAAACTTTACTTCTACATGGTATGTCTGATACAGCAGCTTTCACTGAACTCCACCACAGGGCCACCTGTGATCCTCTCAGCCATGCTGAACACCATCAGGGCCCATACCTCTCCAGTAACTCCATACAACCGTTAAACAACTATTCACACACATTTTTGGATTGGAATAAGTTTAACACAGCACAAAAGCTGAATTAAAAGCTGTCCAACATGACAACTATAATCCCCTTTTATCACCTCTGTCTTTACCTAAAATTCTTTATTCAAAACCAATACAATAACTGCTATTAGAATAACTATTTATACACAGCTATGGCAGCAAGGCATGATGGGAAATCCACAGCTTGCAGTACTTGCTATGAATGACTGCGCTTCCCATAACCCCTAGGGTGGTGACACAGAGCTGTGCGTTGAGAAGTGAAAATACACGCGTTTTCATACACATTCTCCGAATCCTTTCATTGCAGTGCACTTTACTGCAACGATACCCTGCACGTCTGCCGTGCCAAAGCAATTCAACAAAGCTAAACAATCTCAAACACAAGAATCTTCTGCAAGAAACAAGCAGCAGCAAAAAAAAAAAAAAATTATATGATTTATATATGTATGTATATATGTATGTGTGTGTGTATATATATATAACTAAACTGACTAGAAATTTAGAAAACAACATAGCAGCAAGTGTGAGATTTATTTATGTGGGGGGGGAGCAATCACTCTTTATTTCATACAAAAATATAAACATTACACAGTGCCAGAACATTACAAGCTCCAACTGGGAAGGTGGACCCATCCCATTATCCTCTGCTGCTTACTGTATGTGTTGTTAGTTCTGTTTTTCAAGTTAATTATGGTTTAGTAACTCGAGTTGGTTATTGTATTGGTAATATTTGCCCACGCCCTGTATAGCTTATTCAGTGCCCTCCGTGCATCTGTGCGCTGCGTGAACCAAAGGCATGCATGAGTGTGGCTAAAACAAAAAGTTTGCGTTGGTTGTTTATTACTGTTGCGGGGAAACATTCACAAACTTAATGGGCAGAATTAACTGTTTGTTGTGGTGAGTGTTCTTATGTTAAATGTTTATAAAAATGAGGGATCAGTGTGTATAGGCCCAGAACATATGAACCCAACTGCTGGTGTTTCCCACTAAAGCTTGGCCCATGTTGCCTTTATTTTTACCATGTTTGCTATTTTTGCATTCTGTCCTTCTTATCCTAAACGAAATACAGAAACAAATAAATTTACTGCTCGACAGCCGGTTGGTTTCCACTGTTATCGGTCTTTCTGCCACAAACAAACTGTAACAGATCTCCCATGTAAAGGCAACGAGTTTAACAGCAATGGACGCTTGCTGTGAGCTTGGCCATTTCATCAAAACTCTTGTGCAGCATTTATTTTACTGTGGTGCCACTCTGTGTGAATAGGCCATGCACCCCTTATAATTGCAATGCACTTCCAATTTTCCAAAATGTCAGATCTAACATGGAACTTGCACATCTCTTCTGAAGGCAAGACAGGCACTCCATCCTTTCCTCTTCTTGTGCAGCATACAAATATCAATAACTGTCGAACGGGGGTTGTAGGAAAGGGTTCTGCAAACAATACGTACTCACTTTGGAAACAATTCCATCTGTATCCTCAGAGTTAGCAAGTTGAGTCTGTAATATTTCATCAACACATGGCTTGTGCCATCACTGTGGGTAAGGAGACACTGTGACAGTAATTATAAAGTGACCTTTACCCAGTGAAAGAGGTTTATTAAGGGAAGTAAAAAATAAGCTCATGAACCACACATGTGTTAACCTATTACATGCCTGGGCCAGTTAAACAGCAGAAATGGAACCCTAATTTAAACCTAGGATGGAAAATACCACTTTTGGCTCATCCCCCTGTCCTACAGGCCTAAGGAGACATCTGTCACTCTCCCTTGACTGACTGTGATCCCAGATCTTATATGAAATGGCTTCTGAAATGGAATATCTCTTCTCCCGGGGAAACGGAGCCTTGCTCTCTAGTCAACCACTCAAACAGGGCTACGCCAAGTAATTAAATGGGTAGAAGCAAAAGGCAAAGGCTGCATCATTGTTATATAAGCACACTGACATACAATCCAAATGAAATGGCTTGTGTACAATGTCAATCTCCCGAAGCGGTGCATTAAATGTGTGGTGGTCATGGAACACTTTTAAATATTTGCAGTGACACTGGAAAGAATCCATGTGATTTAATCACAACTGTCAGTCACTCAATTGTGCAAATTCTGTGCTGGACCCCATACTGATCTGTAACTAGCTGTAAATATTATGCCTTCAGTCATTAAGTCACTAGTTATTTTTAAGGTGGCATAAGAACCAGGAGACTGGATAAATAGTTTCAGCACATAAATTAAAAATCTCTTATAAGTTGCTGGACAGCAGTGACGTATTATTTATGAGTTTCTTGACAGTTTGGAGCGGTTTCAAAGTGGAAAAATGTATAACGGTTGCTTGACAACCAACCGAAGCTGTCAAACTAAAATGGGGAGGGGATGGAAGGGTTGGTTGGGTTGGTGGGAATGGTATGTTGGAGAGCCAGGGAAATAAATCTCTGGAGAAGCACAGCTGCCACACAGATTTGGAATGACACCGCTGCCCTTATATGTGTTCCACAGTGAACAGCAGGCGATTATAATCTCCTTTTAAACACGCCTGAATTATTTGAATTGTTGTGTAGTAACTGGATTCGACTACAGTCATACTAGCAATGTAATTATCCTCACTGTGGAGCAGACCCTTACATTTACAGCCCTGTATTTTTCTCTTTGGTATAAAATGAATGACTGACTGGCTGATTTTCACTTTTCATTCAATTTTTAACTTTCTCATTTTTAAAAAGGATTCACTGTATGTTTATGCACAAGTGAACACATTCCTCACAAATGGAGTTAATTTATTCTGTAAAATCATTAGGAAAACTCCCCTTATGAAGGGGAAAATAATACACGCAGTACAATGTGCAACCTAAACTTTAAATACCAAAAAGGTAATTAAGCATAACAATAACACCAGAATATTTTACTACATTAGGAAAAACTAATCACAAAAGTAGTATTTATATAGTTCTTTTAAATGTTACACATTATAAAATCACTTTTATTAATTTAAATCTTGCTGATGTCCAGAGTCTATCCAGGAAGCTTTACCTGTTAAATCTGTCAATATGATTTTAATGATTGAGTTAATAGATACACGTTTACAATTTATTTAACATTTTTTTTATATTAAGAAGCACCAAGTAGTGTACTGGGTAAGAGCCTTTACCACTCTTTACCTTTCCATAAATTTGCATTGGATTGTCCAGCTTCATCACTTCAGTGTTTCCTGTGTAACTCGGGTTCTATAGGCAGCTACTTGTGCAATGTGTGCCGGTGGAAGGTGGTGGTGGGGGGGGGTCAGATATTAGACTAACTGTGGTTCAAAGACTTCGCGTTGATGGAAAGTTTCTGCTAAATCAGTACATGTGAATATAAACTAAAGGGATGAATCCAAATTGCACCAGTATAAATAATGTACAGATGATCCCCAAGTTACGATAGTCTGACTTACGTTTTTTCGACTTTACGATGGTGCGATAGTAATGTGCATTCAGTAGAAACCGTACTTTGAATTTTAAATTTAGATTTTTTTTCCCCAGGCATGCGATATGCGGTACGATACTCTCATGATGCTGGGCAGCGGCAGCGATCCGCATCTCCCAGTCTGCCACTCGGTCGCTAGTGTATACAACTGATACTCTACAGTGTTCTATGCTGCCAGCATTTTTTTGGATTACCCCCCCCCCCGTATCTATATTCTGTTTTGTGCATCCATAATCTCTACGAAATGCCCATCTGTGTCTTCTGAAAGCGTCATGAAAGCGGCAAGCCTGTAATGAATTTTAAAGTAAGCTAGGCTATGATGTTTGGTAGGTGTTATGGCATGGGTTGGTGGAAGGTAATAAGTTTTAGTTCTATTAAACTCTTTACTGGGTGTTGTTTCCGACAAAGTGTTGCCGTTAGCCGAGAGCTAGCACTAAACATGAGCGATTGGCAGTAAACAAAAACGGAAAATGGCACAATTCAAAACAAACTAAATTCAAGGTCTCAGCAAGACAGTGGTTGCAGGAGAGTTCACGAGGGGCAGTGGAAACTGAGCACTGACAGGAAGTCTGGGTAGGAACTAAATTCTCTCCACACCTGGTTCCTATGCCAATGAATCAATCAGTCTGAAGATGGGGGCAGAGAGACTGCCTACATTCCACTGCTGAAGCAGCCACAGGCATGACAGTAGGTTAGGGGTATTAAATACATTTTCGACTTATCGGAACGTAACCCCATCATAAGACGGGGACCATCTGTATACATACGAAAGGGAAAATAACAGTAAGTAGCTAACAGTGCAGGATGCGTTCAAGAAACATGTCAGCTAAATTAATAAATAATAATAATACCAAATCTGCTATTTCGGTTTTGATCGACATTGATATTGACCTTAATCGGTGGTTGCATTTTACTGAAACTGTCTATAAGGCAGGAAGTACGTACAAAAATTTGTTTAGTTATAAAAGAAGATGAAGAAATGTGGTAACAACCTGTTTGAAGGAAATATTCAAATCTGTACAGCTTGTATATTAAAAGATACGATGCATTTTTCACCCTGCTTGTACCTCAATAATCATTCTTTCTAGGTTTAGGAAGAAAACAGCACACAGGCACACTTACAGGACAAAAACCTTTTGGGATTGACACACCAAGTACACAGTATGTCTCTCTAGTAGAATCTCTAATGCAAGCTGTTGTGCAGAATACCCGTTCTGAAGGTACAATATTTCATTTTAAATGTACAGGAACCTACAAATTCCTCTATTAACCTTAACCTCTGTGATTAAATGTTAAAGATTTATGTTCGCTTTAGCTTTAAAATAATTCATGATCAGCAGTTACCTACATGCTGGGGCCATGAGGCCAACATGATGGTAGCGTTGCTGTTCAGTGGCCGCATCAACTTCCCTGGCAATTAAATGCCAATCCAAATAAAAATGGTGAGTCTGTCTTAGTCTCCATTTTCTCGGACTTTAATCAACTTCCCTAATCACACATACAACTGATCACTTTACACCGACACCTCTGCACAGCCGACGTCTGCATAGTTCTCAAGTAGATGAGTACAAAGGCTAGAAGCCAGTAGGGCACGTGCAGGACAGAGGAACCCAGGCATGTGCGAGATTGTCCATAGGCTGTATTATATATGCTGTGGGTTGAGGTAAGAACCTATACCAGAGCACCTGGCTGGCACACCCAAAGGGAAATGCACCTGTCAACAGCAACTGTCGTGGAGACAAGCTGGGAACACCTATTGGACCCACCTAGGAACACCCTTCTGTCTGGTCAGAGACACCAAGGGACAGAGATGAAAAGGGGATGACGGAAAGAGAAGGAGAAGTGATGGAAAGCAAGTGTGAGAGGGGGACAGAAGTGCAGAGAGCTAGCAACATTGGTGCCTCTTAAGTAAGAGCGTGAAGGTGCAACTGAAAGCATGGGCAGTAAGGCCAAGGCACGTGTCTGCATCACACCCCCGCTGCACCTCTCACAGCCTTCCTGCTGACAGGCCATAGCCAGATGTTTGATAAACCTCACCGAATAAAAGCAAGTGAAGCAAGGAGGATGTCATGTGGATGCAGAAACTTCTGAAGTTACAACATCATGGAGGTCTCATCCTCTGTGGCTCATACAGGCCAAAGCTTTCAGACCAACTTCCCTGAGGGGTTCCACTTCTAAAAATGCTAAATATGCCAATGGGCTTCTCTCTGCCACACTGCAGCACACAACGGGGCCCCATATGGAACGCAGCTGACCTGAAGAGGTAGTGGAGAGAGAGGATGCTTTCCACTGGACCGGAGAGGAACAGATCAGCGCTCAGTTGCCCTCGGACCCAAACCCCCAAGGCACTGCCCTCACTTACGTGGCCTCTCCTCGCTGGGCTTGGCAGGAATCTCCTCCACGCACTCCGCCGGGAACCATCCCACATGGCCACGGGCACTGCCTTCCCAGAAGCCCCCTTCTCCAATGCTCAGGACTGGGAAGGTGGACATGGGAAGTAACACCTTAAAGAGTACTGTCACCTAAAGTGCATTTGCATGTACAACAATGTTTGACACTCATGTGAATGTATAGGACTACAGGGAGTACAGTACAAAGACCATCAAGGTCAGCAGTTATTATGCAATTCAGTACAATGCAACACTGTTCATCTTACTCAAAACAAATGTTGCATTTACATAATGCTTTCTTAATTCTCACTGAGTAATCTTAAGATATCACAATTCATGTGTGAATAAGACATGACAGACCCCCCCCCTGCATATTTATTACATAAAACTTTGAAGCAATCAGGACTTTGCATGTCGCTGGGAGGTATAATCTGCTGCCCATTGCCTTCACCATCTGGTGAGGCACAGCACACAGGCCTGATCGCGGTAAAGTCGCCCCGCTGCCGGGCACCAAGAGAAGCCGGGGTGGGGGGGGTGTGGGGCGCACACAGTCACACGAAATACACAGTATAACCACCTTCTGAATACACTTAATGGGGCATTTCAAGAGACAGGGGTTCCTCTGTGAGGGCAATCGGTCGACATTGACCTCATTTCTCGAATTTAAGGCTAGCAAAACACATTGGGACAGAAAGATATAAATTACATAAGATTCTGTCTAGGATAAAATGCTCTTGGACTTGCCTGCATAGGGAGGGTTTGAAATATCATGATGAATATGACAATGGAAATAGATAATGAAATATTCATGTCTTTTTATGCCGTTTTGAATGCTAAACGTACACTTGGCCAATTAACTCATTCCTCTGCTTAGAGGAGAGAGGTGTATATCGCCAGGACACTCCTGAGGACCCTCTGCCTGCATGCCGCTTCGAGGAGGAGGAAATTGAGCTCAGACCGACTCTGAGCTGGCGATCAGAAAGGATGCACCGTGGTGAAGGCAAACCAAGCGGCGGCAGACCTTCCGGCACCTGCTGAAAGGAGGGCCAGCTCTCCTCGCACTCTGCGCATGGGGTCCCGCCTGACCCAGATCAGATTAGAAACTGCTTGCTGTTCACTGTGGCAGATGGTGGACCACAACTCATCACACTTATTGTTAGGGACCCCCAGGGCTTCCATGTCCAACCTGCAACTGCGAGTCAGAGTCTGCAGAGATCAACGTCAACTTTATACCTCAAGCCCAGAGTAAAGTGTTTCTTTCCCTACTGTTTTGTAAGTTAATATTCTCTATACCAACATGGGTCAAGGGTTAATAATAAGTTGTTGTGTCGACATAGACCTCAGCAGAAGCCCAGCGATGCCCCTGTAAGTGGGGTTATATGGTTGTGTGGTACTGGAACAGGGTGCGGTGAGTGCTGCATGCGGGACACCCCACCTTTCACACGGTCATTCTTGTAGAGGGGAATCTCTCCTTCTGCTTGAGGCTGGTAGGACCGGACCACCACAAAGTGTCGACCAGGCACTGCGCTGTACAGCTTGCGCTTGGGTCCCTGGAACTCTGGGCCTGTGTGGCCCTCCCGGCTGGAGCTGGGGCTGCAGGGGGGATTGTGGGCTGAGTCAAAGTGGGAAACGATGTTCTAACCCAGTACCAGGCTACCTCAACCGTAATATCGCATTACTGTCTCATGCCTATTTCACCAATGTTTTTTTTTTTTTTTTTTTTAAATGTTTTTATTGTCCCATATGGTTAAAGTTCCAGCATAAATGATTTGTTCTGCCGCATCCAGTTTATTTTCACCTTGAGAAATTCATAAATTTGATTTATTATCATCCTATTCCAACAATCTAAGTGTTAAAAACAGACAGCAAATGATATAGGCCCTCATCTGGAGAAGAAATTTAGGAAATGTATGGATGGATGGGTAATAAATAAGAGCGCCATCTGCAACCTGGTGGAATGACAGAATATTGCATACGTCAGTGCAACACCCGCTGCCTAAACAGGAGCTTGGCCTCTGGCTGCCAGATGGAATCTAAATACACCTGTACAGGCAAGGCACTCTAAACAATGGGGCGAGACTCCCTGCAATATGAAACAGCCCTCAGAGTTACTGCACATAAATCAATACTCCATTTAAAAACACATAATCCAGTAGGACTGTGCAGCACTGTGTACAAAGCTGACATACGATATTAAATTAATTCTGGTAAAATAAAACCGCAAGCCGCTATTGAATGTTCCGACTTTGTGAAATAAAACAAGCATTCATAATGTGCAATCTAATAAGACTCCTTCCTCTGCAATATTGCTGACTTCCCAGTTCCTACTACTGTACAGAATATCGTCATTTCAATAGGCAAAATGACACGAGGGCTCCCTCTGCTGGACAGACCGAGCAATGCTCGTGACCTATTTCGCCAGGGGTCACGTGTCCCACACGACGTTACAGAATAAAAGCAAAAAAGTCGAATTCGTAAACGCAACCGCACACATTCATTTAAACGTTTTCCACTTCATTTACGACACAGTAATCCACAACACTACATTGCGGTACCTTTCCAACAGGTTGCATTCTTGCACAAGCTGACATACATCCAGAACAGCCACCGCATCATGTGCTGAGATTTAAAAAAAAAAAAAAATCCCACAGAAGGGAAACAAGTGCCAGTTAAAAAGATGATAAAGCAATGACACCATTAAAATCTTTTCTCTCAGTTTTCGGTCTTTGCAGCTCTTTCTCGTCTCAAAAGACTTATTTTACCTTCACAAATAAAAGAGAAAAGTACTGGCTTTGACATGCTACAGAAGAGATCCAAGTCGGAAAGCAAGGCTAATTTATCCAAGAGACTTCTCTTGAAAAAACAGTCGCTCTGTCAAAGTCAAGGACGTTCTCTCAGAAGCTTTTCGGTCCCCATACTTTGGCGCCGAAGCACGCTCGTGCGAACGTCGACATGAAAGGGGGCAGAACAATTTGAGCATCCCGGGCGATGCGCGAGTGTCTGAGCTGGGAGGCCTCAGTGCGGGAGTCCGGACCCTGCAGCCAGGCAGCAGGTGGCTGCGGGAAGATGTGCGCGCCGTTGCTCAAAAGCACTCCCTGAGCATAAAGGCTCATTCATGGCGCTCCTATCAATGACCGGTTCCATTTGGGGACACATAAGCGTTCCCAAACAGCTAACTGGCAGTTTCATTCCAATGACCATTCTTCTCAGAAATAAATTTACCATTTAATTTTAATGACACTCAAATTCAGCGACAGTTTGATCGTATCTGGTTGCTGAAGAGCACTGACACAGATGGCCTATGACTATAGCACAGCGTAGATAACAATACAGTGGTAATAACGCCGACAATGATGACAATGACGACGACGTTGCTGTGGTCTCCCACATGATGATGTTGTCTCAGTCAGCACAGACAAATCCGGACAGAAAACCAAGCAGGAACGGGGGCGTCGCCTGCTCGCTACCGTGTCAAACTGCTCAACAGTGGACCTGTGGCAAAGTTAAGACCACCCCAGTGATACATCTTGCTATTACTATGGTAACACCAGTAAAAACAGTATCACCAGGTTATCACTGAACTATGAAGTTCAGGAGATACCTTTATTGCCCAAGTGTGTGCGCACATACAAGGGACTCAGACATGCTGGATGCTATTTGAAACACGTGACATAACAGAACAACAAAAGAGAGGTAGGGTACCACAGAGTAACACACTAAAAAAAGAGAAGCGTACCATCGTTGACATGGCGAGATTCATGAGTAACACCAATGTAACCAGTACCACTGGACAGAGGACAGACCGAGGCCTATGCGACAAACCTGCTCCAAAAACCTGTTCTTTGGCCCCGAATTGTGCCTGGGCCTGAAGAACTCTCTTTTTAAAAAAAGCCAGGGCTGAGAGCTGGAACCGGCCACCCGACTACAACAGCACATGCCTCCTATTGTTATAGCAATGGGACATAAGCTGGGTGTGGGGTTTGGTGTGGGTGGAGGACAGGGGGCTGTGATGGCAGTAATTACCTCAGCTGTGTACTCCCGCACCAGGCCCATTAAAGGCCCACTGAGCTGACTGTATTCTACAGAGATCCATTACCTCAGCCAAGAGACAGCGGGGACATAAATCTGGCCCTTAATACACACAGCACAGCATTTCATTCACACTTTACCAGGACCACGGCACAAACCAAGGCCAATGCGATCATCGGGACACGGGCCAAACAACACACTTTACAATTTTCACAGAGGCACCGATCATTATGAGCGGCTTGCGGAGCACGGTTTCACCTCATGCAGACTTTCTGGCAATTACATAGTCAAAAAGTTCACTTGTGTATTGAATACATTACTGAAAATGATAAATGGGACTCCACATGTAAAAGTGTGTCAAACATACTGTACACATTAATTATAAATGCAACTAACCATGCTTATAAAAAGAATTTACAAAAAATAAATAAATAAATAACTGGAGCGGTCATCAAAAGTATTGCGACGTAAAATAAACACTGGAGTTATTTATATTTTTATTTTATTTTTCCAGAACAGAGTAGGAATGAGCAGCATTTCAGCCGAGCCAGCATCAGCCTGATAAAAACAAGTAATGGGTCAAAATTAGCGCTACTATTTAAAGTTTGACCCGTAACACAATTACAGAACAGAAAGAATGTCAGACAACCCATTTACGGTCTTTCTGCATTACTGAAGTGTGCTGTATGATAATGTATTTAAACACGTCCAACTTTACTGTTCTGACGGTGTGGTAAGAACTGCGCTTTTCACAGTAACATGTGCCAGCGCTCAGCTCTGGCCTTGTGCCCACGGTATAGTGTGTGCTGTTCTTCTGTGCCAAAGCACCGCGGTCTTGAGCCGCGGGCCAGCACCCCCCACCCTCCCCGAACGCCCCTCCTCTGAGCCAAACGGGACCGCAGTAGACCATGCCGTGCTGCGAAAGTGGGGCGGCAACGTGCTCTCTGGGCTCCGCATGCCGTGAGCCATGAGCCGACCTCTCAAGGTCAAAAGTAAGGGCACCTCGGAGAGCACGATTCTCTGCCACAGAACTGGGGCTTGCGTGTATGCATGTTCTCTCATCCTGCAGTGCTCACCTTTAATACACCTCACCCCCTGTATCCACACTGCAAAAGAGTAACAAATCATTGTAAATGATTCGCCTCAAACATTTTCCCTGAAACAGCAACCTTCACATCTTATAGGAGCCACGGCCGTGACAACATTTGCTTCCTAGTCCCACTTTCTCAATGAACACCGCACTCGCTTTTTTACTACTATAAAGGGTCTGAGGTCCAGAGGACCATGCTGGCCAGGAGGCTGCGAGTTCACATCTCGTAGAGAATTTCACTGACCAAATCAGCAATTCAATGGGGGAAAAAATGGGACACGGAGTGAGCACAATGTATAAGATGCACACAATGCATGATGAATAATGGATGAAAACACATGCCGATTAAATAAATGATCAAACATAGAGCAAGAGATGCTAACTCCTACAGAAAACTGTGTCACTTTCATGTTGCTGTCAACCAGGAAGCCACATGCTCATATCTAACCTAAAGACGAACACATAAGATCTGAAGGGGAACTGTGTTTATTCGTTTAAGTAAAATATGTGTTTCTGTTCGAGTATGAGCTTCCGTGCTTCCGAGACAACAAAAGCATTACATTTGGTTCAAGACAAAGCTTGAGCAGCAGCAGCATAAGGGTGGGAACGCGTCCAGGTGAGCAGCTCCGGGCCTGAAGGACATTTCCCAAAAATAAAACAGCAGCAGCATATTCACCCAGTTGCACTTCCACCAGTAATTTAAATACCGTGCCATTTGAGTTGTCAAGATTCAGCAGGTTCGCAAATATCTCCTCAACTGTCACGAGTGAAAATGTACTATTACCGTCCTGCCCAGACACTACGATGGATTACAGGAACCTCGGGATCGATGCTTTGCTGAAGGAGCATTCAGCCTTCGAGAGGCTCGGTGGCTGCTGAATGGGGGGGCGCAGTAGTCACCCAGATACACTTTTGCTCCCGCTACCTCCTGTATGAGTCAGGATCGTGTGGATTTAATTCCTTAATGGGCCCAATAACCACTCAACCACAGAAGTAGAATTCATGCTATTTGCAGTGCATTGCCGTAGTACTTAATCAAATGACAGCGACGGCAGCTCACAATTATCCAGTTAGGCCGGACACATAATAAAGCAAATTTGCTGAACCTGCTTTTCTGTTTTGTTTCCTCCCTCCCATGTGCAGTTGTGGGGCATTATCTAATACACCATGGAGTAACTGCTGAAACACACACCTCGGCGTGACAGCATACCATAGCAACCGCACCGGTATCTAGGGAAAGTGTCTCACTTTAGCACTATGATCCTGAAGCAGAAACATCAGTGGGATCATGGGCAGCCTGGTGCCTGGGTTGAAGCTGCTCATGCTTGACTGAAGGGGCAGCGTTTGTGCGTGCCCTTTGCCAGGTCGGGTGTGGACAAAATCAAACAACCAAGAACAAAAAGTTCCCAATGTCCTCATTTCCATGATGCAGAACGGAACTGTTGTGGTTCAGTCAAGGAGTCTGATCTTAAAAGAGGATCTTAATCACACCGCTATTTGATGACCTAAATGCATAGCCGAGTTCCTTCAGCAAAGCCACCATACCACAAATGTGTGCGCTCCCACTGGAGAGGAGTCTGACGTCCTGCTAAAGGACATCTCCATTAGCGGCACTGTGCTAGTTGCTCTCGTTGGCTTTTTTCAGCCCCACTTCAATGACAATGAGCAAGGCTGCAAAACACAGCACGAAATCCTTGCACTTGTGCTCCTTCTGCTTCTCTTGCGTGTACGACGTGGAGATCTAAGGACAAGCATGGTGGTGATGGGTGGAGGCAGGATGGGGGATGGGAGATGACAGCTTTGGTGGGCTGAGGACAGAGCCCAACAGTGAACGATGGGAAGATTGCGTAAGGGTATTTGCAGAAAGGGGATTAGTGAGCAAGGGCCGTGGCCACGTGGTGATGCCTCCCCTCTCGTCCCTACAAGCACCAACACCCTGCCCCATGCCAATTCCTGCACTGGAAATCTTACTCCTCGGAGCAGGGAGAAGAGGAAAATCAGCTCCAACAGTACATAGCAGCACGTTGTCGTAAGGCACAAGAACGACGGCACAGGGATCCAAAGGCCAGAAGGGCATCAGTCCCTGGACAAGAGCTACAGACATAGATGCGCTTTCCTTTACTTTACCACACAGGGTTTTGCAGATGTCAATACTGCAAAAAAAACAAGTCTGCTGAGATACGACTACAGCTTCAAACATAACACTGTTGCTGCTGTGAAATAAAGTAATTATTAACAGCAGTGACATTTTGCTTGCGTCTATGACATTTTTTCCTACAAAGTTTACACCGTTTGCCTCCTTCAAACAGGACGGTACTTTACTGGCGTGATTCAGTGTATGATTCCTTGTAAATAACGACACGGTAGGAGCAGGCCGCAGGATTTGAGCTAGTACGGTTCTGGTTCAAAATCCATGTTCTTACCCATTCCATGCCTCACTAACCAAACAGAAAGAGGTTAACATACCCGGCAATTACCAGGAATCACACCATGCTCCCCGCATAGCATCTCAACAGCTGTTTTCTGTGATACCAGGTGGGACCCTGCTGTCTGCTAATTTGTCTGAGACATGGGGCCCAGTGGTAAGCAGAGGTGTGAGCTCACCTGATCTGCCGCTGTAGGGGCTGCCTTCGGGCCTCTTCCCCCAGGCGGCTGAGGGAGGGCGAACGGCTGCGGCCCGCCCGGGACCCCCTGCCCATGGTCTTCACTGTGCCATTGGGGTTGCTCTGCATCTGCTGGAGCAGTTGGGGGGAGAGGCTGCGGTGGGAAGAGGCGGCTGAGGAGGCGGCGGCAGCGGCCGAAGGCGACCAGTCCGATGGCAGGTTGTTCACGTTCAGGTTGTTGTCACTGTTGGAGCGCAGCAGCACCCGGGGGGCAGCAAGCGTGCTCTGGGTGCCACGCCGCCGCTGGGAGTATGCTGGTGCCTCTCGGAAAGGCACTGTAGGAAGGGGGAGATGGAGGAGATACAGAGAGAGAGAAGACACCTCTGGTCACAGCTGTATGCTTCCTTTTCACAAATCGTGGTACCTCATCCACACTGTATACAAAGTCCTTTGAATCTAGCAATGAGGGTCAGTAATGATCATCAAGGATTCTGCCTAGTGACAGGGTTACTGGAGCTACTGGCCCAAAGGTCACCTGAGATCCTTATGATCCTCTCCAACCTCAGTCACTAAAAATTCAAACATGAGAAGAGAGGTTCTCTTGCTATTGTGGGTCCTGAAACTGGGTGTGATACTAAAGGACTGCCAGACCGGGAAACAGGTGGAAGGTCTCTGGATACAATTTGGTCCAATGAAACATTGCATTATACCTTCAAGTAGGAACCAGTCCTTTCCATGAGGGCCCATAATACGCAACAAACACCATGAAGCATACGAGATGAAATGAAATAAGCCCATCTCATGCAGCAAAACGTATGTTAACTGGTTGTACGACCCATGGAACGATAAGTGTGGTCAAAATACAGACAAAGAAAGATCAAAATGAAGGCCTAAAATCATGAAAAGAGTCTGGGGTCAGAAGCAGTTTAGATCTGTTTCCACAAGACCCTCATGTCATCCTAACATCCTTTTTTGTGTGTGTTTATTTCAGCTTCCCCTTATACAGCTTCAGGCAAACAATACCAATCAAGTGCTATAAATCATGTAGCTGAAGTCACAACTGTTTGTTTGAGTCATTGGTTTGGATCAACAAAAACAAGTACAGAGTCCCTCTCTAGAATGAGACTTCGTAAACAAGGACTGGGAAGCAAACGCTCCAGATGCTGGCAACTTCTTCAACTGTGTGGCCGTGCTCCCCTTGGGTTTGAAACGCTGCAGTGCGAACGTAAAGAACGAGGAAAGTCGCAGATTATTTGGTTTTCGGATTCATATGTCTGACTTTTCTCCCCACATTCGAGCGGCAGACTGTGTGCAACGCTTAAAAGAAGTTAAAAGGCATTTGATGCTAATTTTTTTCTACAGCTCCTCATCTTGCAGCTTTGTTAGAGGGTGAATGTGTTTCGAAGTCTGTCGATTGAATGATCACTCAAATCTCCTGGAGATGTTTGGGTAACTACCATTATTACTATTACGCCAATAAAATCTGCAGCACTTCCCGCAAATAAGTGAGGCATACAGCAATTAACCGTCATGTTTATGTCCCCACTGCCTCCTAAATGCCACCGAAGAAGAATAGGCTCATCTGGGCCACAACAGGAATTTTATACTCTCCCAGGATGAGGAGAGCCTTGACCTGAACCTCAGATGAGGTATTCGGACAGTCTGCAGTTCACCATCCCCTCAGTGCCCGTCTTTCCTAACGAATGAAATATTTTGCCAGCAGAATATCAATTCCAGGCATACTTTTTTGCACGTTGCCATACAAGGACTTAGGGTCCTTTTGTATTTCTCCCATGCATTGAAGCCCCTGTGTGAATGAAGATGGGCTGAGCAGCTAACAAGCTGTCAGCCTGTCACCCCATTAAAGACCAATGTGCTCAGAGCCATGGAGATGCAGGAGAGCTGGGGATACCCCTCTGGAAGCAAAAGAGGGGGTTTGTCCAGCCTTTGAAGCTCATGCCATAAACATAAAGCTGTACAGGAGACGGTAGGGGGGAAGTGCATTTGTGAAGTGCAAGCTGGAGACTCACAAAAGTGTGGTTACTGGAGAAGGGGTGGAAAAAGCACCCACAGCCGCTCCACACACCCATAAAAATCCTTGGTGACGGAACAGGTGACATCACATATGACCCAGACACACGTGTACGCACGTGCAGTCACACATTTGCTGGGCAGCGCATCGGTGGCTGGCACCTCAGAGCGCTCAGGTCCTTGTGAACGAAAAGGTACTGCTGAGGGTCAAGTTGTGTGGAGGCAATATCCAAACCATCACCCCCCAACCCCCTGCCCAAACAATGTCATACCACAAGCCGTGGAGAAAAAGAAGCAGCTGGAAACCAGCAAACAAAAGGAAGGGCCATCGGGTCAGTGGGTGAATCATAATGAATAGCTTAATCGCCCTGTAAAATGATTTCCTCTCTGATGTTGCGTTTCCTTGTTGTAAAGCTTGTGGTCTGAATCTCCTCAATCACAGAAAAGAGAAAGCAGCATGCACTTATGTAATAATGGAAAGCAGTCAATACAATCTATATCAATAATTCTGACTCCGATTTATTGCCTGTCGACGTGCTGGAGAGCAGAGTGTTTGTTTGTGTTACGTTGAACTGGTTTGCCATTGGCATGGCGACACCGACACGTCCCATCTCAGCAGACCAGCTACACAGCATATGAACGGAGAACGCAGACATCACCAACATGGCAATAGATTAATATCCTCTGAATCATAACTGTTTGTGGCAAGCCATCATTTAAAGAAAGGTGTTCTTATTTCCTACACCCGGCAAAGCGACATAATCGGTATCTTTTATATCCACTTCACACAGCGTAACAGGGCTGCAGGAAGAGGCATATTTCATCAAGCTGCAACTTATCATGTGCAAACTTAACTTTAAAAAAAACACATGGCTTTTCGGCTTTTCTGTCCACACAGAGAGGCAGCTGAAGGTTCCCGTCAGACTGAATTTGTGACACCGTCAATGCTTAACGTTAAATCGGGACGCAAAGAGCAAGCACAGAGAAACCAAGTCCAATTCATCCAGGAAACAGAACAGGACAGCAGAGTGCCTCACGAGTCACTGAGAGAACTAAAGTTTCCAACTGGATCACACATCCTTTCGAGAGTACAAAATACCAACTGCCATTCAGAAAAAAGCAACCCAAGATTTTTTTTTTTTTTTTATAGTAGTAAAAGTGCAGCTCAGTAAGAATGAAACTGAGTAGCAAAAAAGTAAGTTCAGATTAAACAACAGTTCCTTAAGCACAGCAAATATCAGTACATCCAAAGTGCATTTTCCAAAACAGAGAGCATCCTTCTTACCTTCCTTTTTGAAGGCATTCAGTAAAGACTTCATTGCTCCTTTTTTTCTGCAATTCCTTACTTTTTTAGTCCAACTCTCTCACGCCACTGTGGTGCCATGAAAGACAAAAGTGAAGGAGGCGACACGGATGCAAGCGGCAGCAGCGGGAGTCCGCCCGGCAGCTGCGGGTTCCCTGGGCAGTGAGCGTTGAACACGGCAAGCCTGACTGGGGGAGCGCCGGGCGGCGCTGCAGCAACAGAGCCCGCCCCACATGATCGCTGGGAAGAGAGCGACTGGGGGAGTGCGCGCGGGTGCCGGGGCTCAAGCAGGCTTCGCACGGCCCCTCACACACGCCGGCAGGTGTCATGTGAGCGCCCGTGCTGTGTACGGATTGAGCAGCGCCCCGACCCCCCCACCACGCTGCAGCCCCGCCTCGCTGAGCTCCGGGCGCAGGGTGGACCAGTAAGGCGGCCCAATGCTCAGCTGGAGTGGCCTTTGTCATTCCTGTAATTACCCCACAGGTACGCATTGTGCTCCATTCATGCATGTCACTGGCTGCTGTGAAGTTACTGAACTGGGCCTAATCCTCTTCCTTCAACACAGAAGCAACTTTAAAGTAATTATAATCATTTAAAGTGGAAGCCAAATCCCCTCTCTCAGCAAGAGACCCTCATCGAAAGTAACAGCACAGCATAAGGAAATTTCACAGCACACCTGTTCTACGCCTCTCATTTTAGAGAAAGAGAAAAAGAAAAGGTCCAAAAGTGACACTGCGCATATTATTTCCTAAAGAACCTCTTGGAGACTGGGTTTTAACCCTTTCTCCCCAAGAAGCAGCTGTGTCGGAAACAAGCCCTCAGTGTTGCTAGGCAACTCGAGAGGATGTCTAAATCCGTCAGAGCAAGATGCTTTGTGCAGGCATCAATGAAACGTTGTTGACTGTAGTATATAGGGAGGGGGGTTCTTCTGCATTAAATCAAAAGCAACATAGTTGGAAAAAGACGATTAAAAGTTTATTCGGTTAAAATAATATTCCTGTCCTGGAAATGTCAGACAGTTGAACAACAAGGAGTGGGAGATCCACAATGAATGGATTCTTTAAAATTGTCTGGGGTTTATATAGTTGCAAGGGGACGGCGCTTTTCCCGCCTGACTTTTTCTGAGAACACAACATGAACTTCAGTGAGCGCCACGCATGTTTCCACCTCCTCTGCTTTTGTGCATGTGAAAGTGTGCTTTGGCCGCATGGCGGGTGGGTGCATAACCTCCCCATGACACTGCGACGCTACGTTTCTCAGCAGCATAACTTCAATGTGACCGTTGGGGGAGGGGGGACGATACAAATTACAGACTCGTCCTTAAACTTACTGAAGCAAAATCTTGAAGAAATGGAGTGGAATAGACTAACAGCGCAGTCGCTTGAACCCGTTTATATGCGGTACACACACTGTAATCGCATCACAACAAATCTCTAATACGCAGCGCATGCGCCAACTGCTCACACATGCGTGGTGTGAAATTGTGCCCTAAAAAGCCAGACGAGTTTCAGCTGCCTTTTTTTAGCACTTCAGCATTGGAAAAAGAAACAGACAAACCCAGAAAGCTTCCTTCGTAAGGACTTAAGAGCCAAAGAAAGACAAAATTGACCAGGTTTAATAAGTGCTACCGCATAAGTGCAGCCTCTTTGTTGACAGTTGGGGATCCTTGTTCATGTAAAATCCCACATCAAAGTGCATCCCAAGTAGGACCCGCAGCATAAATTAGGCCAAACAAACCATAAGTGGGAGAACAGGGTGCAGAAGTCTGTGCTTTAGCACTGGCGAGAAATCACAACCTGCTCCTCGCTTCTTGTGAAACTGAATCCACGTCTTTCTGTAATGGAGCAGTCGGTAGAGATGATTACACCGTACCGTACGAGGGGATGGAAGCCCTAAGCTTGCCGGGATTGCGTTGAACCCAGCGCAAGCCGATTACGTCAACCAAGGCTCTCTCCATCTCGGGCAACTTGCAAACCAAGCCCGGCATACGGCCACTGCCGACAACGGAACAGAGAGGTCCAGCAGGAGTCTACCTACCCCAGGCTAAGTGATGGACTTTAAAACATTGAGCTGATACACACATGCTGTGGTGGGAGTCCCCTTCTCTCTATCTCCACGTAGTGAGAGCGCAGCGCCAGACTTAGAGGCTTGGTCCGGCACGGCTTATACGGTGGTGGAGAGCCCCTTATTTTCACCTAACTAAAGGGGCTGCATTCAACCAACGGAGCTGCCTCGGCCCTCAGAGGAACTGCTGCTCAGAGAGCTGAAAGCCAGTCCTCAATAAATCAATAATAGTCAGAAACGCGGTAAAACCATTTGAACTAAACTAAACGTGCATACTACCAGTTAGCCAATTCTTTACAATTTTACAAAGGTACAATTACAACACTATCATCTGCTCTACCAAAGTGCCTTTAATTCTGAAAACTTTCAAATTTACTAGCGTGGCAGTAATGTCTCAGCACTGTTTATTACATTATGAATGGCACTTCTTTCAAACAGTCATGATCAGAACACATAAACTTGTGATATTCTGGCATGCGCTTTCTGTAGGCCAAGAGTCTGTGAAACCTCTTTTTTTTTTAAATATGTATACATTTTATTTATTTATTTTTTAATTATTTTGGAAAATACGATATTTAGTTTTTTCCATTTAAATTGCACTGTATAGGCAGCACTAAAATTGCCTAGACTACGTATCACACCTTCCAGTTAACCACAGAGGAACAGGCGAGAAAACAGGCCTGTGTGGCAGCTGCTGGTGCGGTTCGCAGCACGTGTAAGCACTAGATATTGTGTAATTCATATTATGTTATGAAGTAGCAATGAGCCATTTTCTATAAAAGTGTGTTGACTGTAAAATTATCCATGTATAATTTTTTTTTTCTCCCAGGAGTAAATCATGACAAAAAGTAAAAATAAAATATCCATCCTTAACCCAAAGAGAGAAGAGAATAAAAATGTGTTAAAAATGTTATTATGTCAATATAAGGCAACTGAGTTCTTCCCTAAATTGTCATAAAAATGCCCAAATTGTGTCAATAATTGAGAAGTAACAGACAAGAGTACCATTAACATTACGGAGCTGGTTCACATAAGGCTACAGCTTGGACTCTGCCACTGTTGGATTTCAAAATTTTTAATTTTATGATGAGAGGAAGAAGTTTTTTTTTTTTTTTTTTAAGCATCTCTGTTTTTGTGCAAAAATGACACTAACGTTTGTCTTATAGTGGAAATACAGACACCTGATTAATCCTTCTTTTGCCGTTAAAAGAGGTCAGTGTGATGCAGACACTGCATTTCTGGAAGGTTCGAGTGAGACCCGTTCTGCTCTCCCTGGATATCCACCCTTGTTGGTAGCTTTCCAGGTCAACACAACAGAATGAGGCAACACTGTTTAGTTTTATTCACTAGGGATTATGCAAGACTCATGACATCTATTTTAAAAGGGACATGCCGGTCTTCCTAAAGTGCTTATAATGAGGGGGGTGCTGAGCGCGTTTAAATCACTCCTTTACACCTGCTGTTTCCCTGGTCCTATCAACCACCTTCATTGTCACGTCTAAATTCAAACACATCATCTTCCCTCCCATTTTTATCCACGTAAAATGCAGCGACGTATTAGGCACAGAAATGATCGGATTTTTTTTTCCCCAAGGGTTTTTAAAAAATAATTGTGCATACCAAAGACGAGCTGACAAACGAAGGCAAGGCACACCTAGCCGAGGAGGTGGGCTATGGAGGGGTTTCAAGTGATGTCGCAGAGAACTCCACCTGCCCAAACCTGTACACACACAGTCAATGCGTGAATGGGATCAGAGTCAAACTGCACAGGGCTGGGATGTTTTTCTCTTTAACCAAACTTTGTACAAGGGGATTATGGGAATGGTGTATGCAGCACAGAGGATTAGGCTAAGCTTTTGGACTTTAGGTTGACACCGCAGCTGTCTAGGGAGAACCTCATGAGGCCATGCAGTCGGGTCTGGCTCCTGGCAACTGGACTGTCCAGGCCACAGGCTGTTACACAACCCCAAAGTACTGAGAATATCTGGTAATCTATAACGCAACTCTGGAAAATGAGCTGAAGAAACAAGTGTGAGCGGAACTGTATGACAACTTTGTAGTACATTGCAGTCCAGGTGCCATTTAGCACCTTGCTGACACCAAGTCTCCTTCCCAAACCCATTTCTGTTGCCCTAGAGCTCCCCTCGACTTCTGAATCTAGTCCGAGTCTAACGTGGAGCTCCCCACTTTATGCAGAACAAAGCAAGGTACTTTCCACAGAATACATAATTGTGACCTCATGCAGAGAACAAAGCTGGAATTTTATGTGACTTTTCTACTTTACAGGTGCTGGCTGTGCATCAATGTTTGTAAAGCTTTATTTAAGCTGTCATAGATAAAATTCTATGAGGAAGAAAGAACCACTTCCTTCCCTTTGGATTTCCAGCCAGACACCAGTCAGATTTCGGATTCTTCCAACCAATTATCACATGGATCTGGGTGCCATGGTAACCACTGGGTGCAGCTAAAGGCAGCAGAGATTTACATACTTGACTAAGAAGCATGGTCTGTAGACCTAGAACAGTGACCTTGTACTGTAAACTTTGACAGTGATAAGGGGCACAATACCTCGATAGCAATACAATCGGAAAAACTAGAGTCTAATGATGACACTATTTCAGCAAGAGAAAAGGCAGCCATCATGTCCCTCTGCTTCTGGGATAGGCTCCGGACCGCGGGAACCCTGCCTTAGGGTAGACGGGTATTGAGGAGCGAGGGAGAGAGTGAGTTAAAGCCCCTTGTTCACAAAAGCACATCCTTTACACAACACCTTGAACTACTTTATTACTGAGGTGCAGCATTTATTCAGATATAGCAGCTGAAATGGCCACTGAGGTGGTCAAACACTCTGGTCCACAGAGGAACACCCCAGCTGCTGAGCTGTCGTAATAAAACATCATGCTGCAATTCTCTGTGTTGGTTTCACTTTGCTGCAATTTGTAGAAGAATTCTGACATCTGCAAGACTGCCAGCGCTCACAATACCGAGGACACATTTTACACCCCCTGGTCCATCGGGCCTGGTGTGAAGGGAACAGGAGACATCAAGAGACAGGATGAAACTGATAGAGAAAAATGATGACAGCAGCACTTTGAGAAGCCATTTTAAATCTTCTGAGCAATCTGGCTCCTTCTGTTGGCACCTTTCCTTTAAAATGCACAGGGATGAAACAGAACCTGTTCTGGTGTTCAACACCCTTCTCCATCCATTAGTTCTCAGTGTTTGGAAAGAAGTGATGTTTCACAGCAGTGTGAAACATGAAAATTGACCATGTTTCTCTTGTTTAAGGACAAGGCAGCTGAGGAGGGCTTGCTGCATCTGGACATCTCTAGATATAGTGTGTGTGTGTGTGTGTGTGTGTGTGTGTGTGTGTGTCCATGCGTGAGCATTTTATGATTTTCGAGCATGTATTCACACTTGTGCACGTGCCCACTGTGAATCGCTGGTCTTATGATGCTCATTATGGAGAGAATGTAGGTCAGCTTGAGCGCTTACTGCCAGGGTCGGGTGTAAATTTTCCAAATGTATGTTGGAGGCTCTCTATAGAGCAAGTACAAAACGAATAATGCCAGCATATCGGTTAACACTAAACAAAATCCCAGTGAATATGAATTTTATATATCATAATTCTCTATGCAGTTCACGTAAAAAGATGAGTCTTCAAACTAAAAAAAAAAGACGTAGAGTACACGGTACAGGAATTACTCAGTACCACAGAGACTGACATAATTAAAGCAATATCAGTTTGTATTATTTTGGCATACTTATTTAGACATGAAGTTTACCTTTTGGATTTAACAGATTGTGTTGAGAAACACAGTCATTTTCAGACCTGATTTAACTAAAAGAATGAGATTAAAATTACAACGGTCACTGTAGGCTAATGAAAGGAAAACTGTAAAAATCACAGATTTCAAGAAAACGCAAGGGGATATAATCTACTCCCCGTAAATCTGCCTAAATCCCATTAAATACTCCCCATTAAAACCAATTAACAAAATCTAATCAATTCCACCTAAAATGTATTCCAGAACTATATTTGAACTAGAGCGTTCAGCAGAAAATTATATTTGGCAACTATAATAATATTTCAACATGATTTGATGGAATGAACATGCAGTAAAATAATTGGAGCTTCTTCCTTGTGACAGTTAATGAGCATCGGCACTGGGGAAGACTTCACACCCCTGGCTAATGTTCTTACAGGAAACTCCAATTACAGCACACAAAGGATCCGATCGGGAACTGGAATCTCGGCACTGCACCCACTTTGCAAACACCCAACTTCCGGTGGCAACGTGAATGTCCCATGAGGCTGTATTTGTCCTTTGTGTAAGATATCTGGGACAGAATTGGCCTATTCCTGCCACGAAGCACGCATGACCCATAGCCGACAACTCGCTCGGGAGGGTGACCCGCCGCAGAAAAGGAAGCGTCAACTGAAGTGGTGGGGTGAGGAAAATGAAATGGTAGGATTATCCCCAAGGAGCCTGCTGGAGCTGGCAGGCCTCCACCGTGCGGCACGCCATTACTTTAGCCACCTTGGGCTGGCGAAGCGGCACGGCTGCCCCGGAGCTGGCGCGCTTCGCCCTGCCCCATTCCGTGGCATCCACGCTCGCTGACGATAAGCAGATGTTCGCTAATCCAGTAGCAATTTTCATTCGGTGCGGCACAGCTGCGGACTGCTGGGAAACAATCGTGGATTATATATTTTTTTTGCCTTTTTTAAAAAATTTTTTATTATGTGTCTGTCTGCTCTAATCCTTCCTGCTTAACCTTTTCACTCGTTTAATTAAAAACAATCGGTGGCTTGAACCAACGGTTGCAAATTTAGATTATTAGTCACAAAGCCCACATGAGCAAAGCACCGGCCGATTGTTTCCTCCAAAGCGGCAGACATTGCTTGCCATCTACCTCGGCCATCCCCCGCTAACGGATTGCGATCCAGGCTGAATTTTACCTGGAGGATTTTGGACTGACCTGGCGTAGGTCACACACACACTAAATCTCAGAGGATTGGTGCTGCGCACAGCGGCAGGCGGGGGGAATTAAATTAACGCTCTTGGTTTTAGAACGAGAGGAGAGAAGCTGACCTCGGGAAACACCACCTCGGGCTCAGCATTCATGCCAAACAAGAGTAAATCAGATGAGTGGCCTGAACTGTTCCCGCAGTGTTCAATGATGCTATTTATTACTCGTCTCATTACACACGAGATAAAAGATGCGCCGTACAGCAGATGAATAATGCTGGATCAAACCTGTTGTGACTGAAGACAGCAGACGCATGACTCCCACTTACCTATGTCCGTTTCTTTGTGGTTCTTAATCAGTTCAGCCAGCTCAAAGTTTCCTGCAATAATTGCCACCTACAAGAAAAAGATCAAGGCTGCAAATGAGACTTTGGACACACGTATATAGAGAATATGGCATTTACAGTATATGACACTGATTCCTTTCCACCATTTAGACCAGGCACTCAAACTTAATGATTCGGCAATGTGTGTAACATAAATACAATATAATGAGCTATCTTTGTTATTTCTCATTCAACATCTGCACAGGAAAGAAAATCTTTGAATAGTCACACATGCACGTACCCTGCCTACTTTTGTTTGCATAGAGTTGTTAAGAATTGCATTAATTCATTTACTGCAGTAAATAATTTCTGCATAACACCATCCAAACAAAATCGGAAAATGAACCAAGGCTGGGGACACACAATAAGGTCTGCCACTAAGGGCTTGCTATATTCTCATTTTGTCAGGCCAGATTTTTACTGAATTCTTCACACCATCTGAACACCATGGCTGCAGACAATAAATTCATAACTGCTGAAACACATGCAAAACAGCCTTGTTTATTTTTAAACTGCACTTCAGAAACACTGCCTGCCTTTGTGGTGAAGGCCCTCAAAGTGCTCTCATGCATCAGTCCACAGGGGGGCAACAGACAACATTTCATGCACCCTGGCTACAATCTATTGGACCTGGGGGTGACCGATACATCTCTCTGACAAGCAAATGGAGGCCTTGGTTTGACGGCGAGAAGGAAGGCGGCGGTGAGCCGAGCACGCGGAGGTCACTTTTTCTCAAACACGAGCCTGAGATGCAGGCTGCTCCACACTGTGTGTAATGGGAGCAAACTAGACTTCTAGACACTTCTTTAAATGAAAAAATGAATACAAAGAACCTGGGAGGTGTTCACTGAAATGACTACATATAGCCTTTCAAGCCAAAAAACAGTAAATTAATTGTAATGCTTGTAAATTATTACACACACTACTGATCCTTTTAAAACATTGTCTTTCTGAAGGAGGTTAAAAGCATCCTCTTGAACACAGACAATTCAGGCATTAAAATGCCTCTGTTTACCAGGTAAGTTTATAGTTTAGTTACAAAAATCAGTCTGATATTTGCATAAGGAAGCCAGTAAGCTCTCTCCAATTCACTGAAATCACAAATGTATAATTTTTACATGAATAGTGTGTTTTCAAATTATGTTTTGTATATTATACAAAAATATTACATCAATTAGATTACTTAGGAGATGAATAATAATCTGCATGCATAAAACTAGTATCTGAAATACTAATAGTGATGTTTTGTGATTCATGTAATATCTGTAGAGAAAAAAGCAAGTATATGGGAAAATGTTAAGTATTCACATGACAGCCGGTATACAAATAATTTTTCCTTGCTGATTAAGACACACAATGCAGCCTTATAACCTGAAGAACAGCATGGCATTGTTGAAGGTAAAAATACTGTAAAACAAAACATCACCATATTATGTTAGCACAAATTCAGAACTGATTTGCTACTGTGATCCAAGCTGGTTCTCCTCAAGGTATAGCTGAGAAGGGAGAAGATTCCCAGCATCCCTGGTGCACGTGCTTTTTCTCTCTCTCTCTCTCTCTCTAACGCTCTCACACACACACACTCACTGTATTTGTTACCATTGGTGTCAGGGGTCAGCATGTGTTTGGAATGTGTGATATTTCTCGATAATTTTGGGACACAACATGAATGTTTCTAAGAATGCTGCTGACTGTGGGAGGTGTCGCACAGCCTCTGCACGAGCCGCCAACCTGCTCTCACAGGCCGAAGCTGCAAACACGGCGGGCACTGGGTGCGGTTCCACACACATTGCCATTCTGGTGAGTAAGACCAATAGGTGTCGCTGGCTTAGTGCCGAACAACAATTTATACCCTGTCCCACTTGGACAGCAATGCTGTTACTTGGAGCTGTATGGGAACTGGCTCTGCCTGTGCAGAAGAGCTGCATTTGCCCACCCCAGGGTCAGCCTCCTGCAGTCCGCCCAAGGTGTATGGCAACACGCTGCCAAAGAAAGCCTCAGCAGGCCTCAGTACTGGACCCTATACAACAAGTGAAAAGTTTTAAATTAATACACTGCCCCAGTAGCAGATGCTATATGGCTTCTTAGTACTGACTCAACGGTAGGCGACCCCTGAAGTGCCACATCCCAGGGGACGTCATTTCAAGAGAACTGCTGAAATTGGCCTTTTTGTGTCTTTAAGTTTTACGGTGTTTCTATGGAAACCCATTTTTGTTTGCCGCTGAGGGGGAAGGTTGTGCCTGCAGCCATTTCTCAAAAAAAGATGGATTTTTAATTAAGACAGAAGTAGACTCTTAAAGAGACAGGATTATCAAAAGGCAGAGTTGTTGTCAAGAAGCTATCCCATCTGTGCTTGCTAACTGTCCCGATCAATTCAATTATTCGGGTGTGTGAAAAGATGACATTTGCTCGGGATAATCACTACTTAGCTTCTTTGGTTAAAGGCTGATAAACCCTCACTATGAAATTACAATGAGATGTTCCACAAAGAAAATCACTGCAACCGTACCACTCATTTTACTAACTGACAGAACTGGCAGATCAGCCTTGTGCTCATCAACACAGAATCCGCAGCCTTGCATTCTAAGGTTCCAGGTCCAACCTTCCTGGAGGAAGGTGCCTACCCTGAATTTGAAAAGTTTCCCAGCTATGCAAATGGGTAAAAAAAAATTGCAAGTATCTTGACGCAGTTAAGTCACTTTAGAGAAAAGTGCCGGCTATATTAATAAACGCAAACAGAACGCTGCACGGCTCTCAAAAGCAGAGTCGAGCTTTAAGTCGCTCCCCGTGAGAAACAGCACTCTGCCAGCATGCGCAGAAAGGGGTCGGAGAGTTCAGGAGTGGAGCTGAAGCTTGGGCACCGTGGGTGGTGGAGACCAGCCCTCCCAGCCACGCCGGAGTGGGTGACTCACCCACAACCAGCCAGGAGCAGGAACCGAGGAGAGAGGCCCACCTTTGCCGCTGTTACATAAGGCGCCTTGGTCCTCTCCACTAAAGGCACCGATACAGCTGTGCTCAGCTGACTAACGCATGGCGATGGCAGAAAGCTTTAAGTCTGGCCCAAAAAGGGAGGAAAATAAAAGCAGCCACATATCTTTCATGAATCTTGCGGGGACGTGATAGTGAAATACACCCCAAAGCCAAAGATGAGCCTCTCGCCGAAATTCATAAAATTAATTCAGAATGGACAGATGATGGAAGCAGATGACTGAGTAACTGGGATTCCTCAACAGACGGCACAAAAAAGTGACCGTCTGATGATCCATGATTAGAGACAGTGGGAGGGACCCTCCAACCCAGGGAATGGGTGACTTCAAAAGATGTACAGTGGCATGTTGTGTGAAACGGTGATGGCAAAAATGACATTCTGTCGAGTGGGTGGCTTCTGTCTCCTAGAAACCCCTCTCAAGTGAGATGGAACCCCTCATGTGCATGGCTGTCCTCCCAATCTGTGCTGTGAGAGAGTGTGAAGACCAGGTCCCAAGGGTGCCCTGTACCCTAGGAGAAACCAGATTCCACCGGCCCACAGGTGTGGCCGACGGTTGTTCTTCAGTGACAAGAACCCATCTTTTCATTCTAGGAAGCGGAAGTGTGCTCCTGTTTTATATTAGGGTAACAGAGAACGAGAATTTTCAATGGAACATGCGCGTTACTGTGGCGGTGTACACATGTGAGAGAGAGGGCAAGAGAGAGAGGGCGAGAGAGAGAGAAAATGCGAGGGAGGAAAAGAAGAGGGATCGAAAGGAAGGGGGGATGTGGACAGATGAAGAGGGAAAATATCTGAAAACATTAAAGTATGGTTTTATTCCCATAGTCCTGGAGTGGAGTGTGTGTGTATTGCAGATACATGGAGGTACAAACTAGTTTGAATTAACTGAGCTAACACATCAGAGGTTTTATTTTTAGAAACATGGGATAAATAATACAGGCTACTGGAAAAAGCACTGCTGCACTGGGAATAATGGGGGAAGAAGTCATTTCTGCAAGCATCTCACACACACGTGCGCACGGCCCCATTTGGAGTATGAGGAGCATGACGGTGACAATTTTGGCCCCCTTTTCAAGGCCATGTGTCAAACTCAAAATGCACAGATCTCTCAGTGCTGCACACCAGGAGAAAAGCTTCTCTTTAAACGTTATGCAAACCACCTCCACTCCCTAACACAACAGGAACCATAAATATATCATAGATCTTCAATACGCAGCCCTTAATGGTGTCTCATTTTTGTGCTACAGTACAACTTACACAATGACAATTTGTATGCTAAATATAACTATTGTGTTGCTTGCAGCCCTACATCTTCATCCTTTTTATTGTATGCTATATGCTAATCACGTTCTTGCATGAGATCATTCTTGACACATTTTTTCTGTGTTCACCGTGTTATAGGTTTTACAGTAGTACAAAATTGGTTTGTGCAGAATGCTGCCCAACTACTGGAATTCCACACGTAATGCAGTTTTATGTATGTGTGCATTTCATTTTCAAAGATCAAAATGATGTTGTGCAGTACAGCGTGTTGGTTTAATCCAATTCTCTCACAACCGCTCCTGGAAACCATTTCTATCAACACAGCAGCCAGCAAGCATAGCAGAGGACATGCAGTGGTCTGCTTTTATTCCAGTACACATTCTGTGTATCCCTTCACACTGTAAGGGGGGGGGGGGGTGACACCACCAGTCTGCGGTGTACTATGACCACAGTGTCTGGGGTTTGATATACGTATATTAATATTTAACTTAATACAGAATGGGATGTGAAAAATGTACCAATTTGTTCAATCTCACAGCAGAGTACTATGGATGACAGATAAATGTTTTCTCATCTTTGTTACTGACAACTTATTTTTTCATGATATGTCAAATTTAATTATACAGAAAATGTATGTTGTAACACTACTCCATGCTCTCTGTGCACTCCATGCACTGTGTACCTTGCGTTGCACCCTATGCTTTTGACCCACTAAAACCAGCAGTTGCAAAAAAAGAAAAGTGTGGATGAACAAAAGCTTTGTCATATACAGCACCAGTCAAAAGTTTGAGCACACTTAGGAAACCTATAAAGAGTTAAAACTAAACAAACCGTCAGTGTACTACATCTCCAGAAAATTCTGCAGAAGGCCTAGATGATTTCCTGGCCAAACTTGTTATCCGAGTGCCTTGAGAAAGAAACAGCAGGAGTGCTCAAACTTGACTGGTGCTGTATCTGATATAGACCTGCCACACCGTGGGTTCCTCATCCTTCCAAAAAGATCACAAGAGAGAGCAACAGAACCACTAAGCTATTGCTGCCAATGGAAGGCTGACTGTGAGGTCGATCATTTCCAATCAGTCTCATCTACCAGCTTGCTCACAGCCGGATTTGTCAGTTCAAATCCACACTGACGAATCCTCAAGCCACCTGGTCACCCACTTCTCACCTTGTTAACCAATTATCCAACCTCTCCTCATTCCCAATCACTCCCCAGCACTATCTAAACCTCACTCTTCCCCAGTTACTTCATGAAGCCTCATTGTTATGTCTGGCCCTTCCTGAGGACTTTTGTCATTGTCCTTTGCATATGAACTAACTGCCTTTCCTATTTAGTACTTGGCATCTTTTCTTCCTCTCTTGTGGCATTTTGTGTTTTGCTTGTGCTCCTTTCAACCAAACCCCTTTCCCTATTTATTTTGCTACTTTCTATTTTTCGCCCAACTAGGAAGTGACCGATTGCCCAGTATTGAAGTACCACGGTGCCAGGTTCCAGCTGAGGCCGGTCACTTCTGGTTCACTCCCATCATATCCCAGTTATCACCTGTGAATCCCCTGTTGATAACTCATTTTGGCGTGGACTTGGATCCACCTCTCTGTGTCTCCTTCACGCACGTGTGACACTGTCCTTCCTGTTTCTCCTCAAATCATGTGGACTACTTAATAGAGAAAACTGCTGCAAGCCTGCAGGTAGGAATCATTTGCACAGCAAAATGCCCAAAGTCTGTTCTCTGATGTAATTTTAGTTTTCTCTGACTGCTGTGGAGTTTGCGCAAATGAGTACTACACAGTAATCTGAGAGAGAAATATTAGTCATGCCACATGATTTCCCCCATCCAGTCGGCACTGACACGGAGCTAACCGGCGTGACAGCTTGAGCTAAATGTGGCTGGAAAGCAAAGGGAGGGTGAAGTTGAATAGCATGTACCGTACGTACTGTATGACACTCTGTGGAAGTGAGGTACGCGCCTGTCCAATGTTGTGACAGTTCGCTGAGAGAACTGGCCACAGTTTATACGTTTCTCCATTTTGGGGCCTGCAAAGCGCGCGGATGTGCCGCTTTAAGAGCTGGCTCTTTTATAGCTGCCTCTTTGCCAGACACACATAGGTGCACATTGCATAACCTCCACTCTAACATGATGGGAGCAGGAGAATAGGAGGAGCCCGGCTACAGAACACCTCCAAATTAAAAAAGGACCGTTTAACATTCATTGTTCCTATAGGAATGAGGCCACAAAGGCAGGCATGAGATCCACTTACACATTCACTGCTCTATAACCCTAAAAATAGCATTCAAGGACACACATGCATGCAGATACAAGACAAGGAAAAATGTACAATGGCCGCATACAGTATATTCTGTCTCATCCAGCTGTATGATCTAACAAAGACCTCAAAAAAGTAATTTAAAAAAGCGCGGCAGGGATAATTTTTACATGTAAATTGTCACACCTAAAATTTACAGTATAACTGCTTCCTCTTCCAGAACACTGTATCTCTAACAACCGAGGTTATAGCATTTAAGCACATTTTCTCATTATCAGCAAAACAAGTAGGTGAACAGAATTAGGTTTCTGCTCTTTAGGCGAGCCCTGCCCAAGGCCTAGGGGGGAAAAAAAGAGTGTCAGCGAGTCCTAGTATTTTTTCCTTGCAGCTTTAAGTGCTCTTCCATAAGTAATACATTCACAAACACACCCACACATTCTAAACATATCCAGTCACAAAACATTTCGATCCTCATATAAGCAATACATGTCATGAATATTGCATATATGGGGATCCAAGCTTCTTTGTGTCAAGCTGGCCCTTTGGTTGCTTCCTGTAACTTCACGGGTTTCTCCCACACCCAAATGCAAAGAAAGGGGGGCAGGTAGGCTTTAATAGTGACCAAGAACACCATATCGTGGAATGAACTTTGAGGTGACATGGTACTTCTAACGCGACCCTTCGGAGTGAATGTGCGACGCATCCACAATTCGTGCTTGCACAAATTCACGCAGTACTTTTGGCCACAGTGCACAGGCAAAATGTATGTCATATTAACCGTTGTACTAAATTCCTGTGCCATCTTTGCAAGGATTTACCAATTCACTGATGCATTAATGCCTTGTATTGCAATGGACTGGTTTCCCACCCAGGGACAATTTCATAGCCCAGCATCCTCTATATTCAGGATGGACTCCCGACTGCTGCGACCCTACTCAGGATAAGTGCTTAAGGAAACTGGATGGATGAATGTAATAAAGCCCTGGAAAAATAAATTTAACAAAACAAAATCAGATTCTAGTCTGGCGGAACCAATAAAGCTTTTGTATATCTCATTCCACAAGTCTTATTCCTCAGGTGGTCATGGCACTGCTGCACTTTAAGTCTGGCCAAATAAAGCATCTGTACTAAAAGGCATGGTCAAAGCCAACTGTGTGACTATTCATCTAAAACACTGAAGGGAAAGCAAAAATGTGAACATTACCCTCCAGGAAGAAGGGACTGTTGGGTATTTATACCTGCCTTAAATAAGGTCTAAGTCCCTAATTCGCAAAGGTACTCAGATTAAGCCAATAAACCAGTGATTACCGGCACAGGAGATCCTAATCAATACTTATATAATAATAATAATAATTATTTTTTTAAAAATAGTTAATATGCATCCTTTAGCTAAATGCATGATCCGCTTCTTCAGAAAATTAGTGGAAACTTTAAGCATGCAAGAATATTAAAATATATATTTCTAACTTATGCCAGATCACATAAGGGGTAAACAAGAACACTATACATTGCCTTGGTTGTGCAGCTTTGTGGTAATATGGCAGTAACAGTGTGGGGGGGGAAAAAAACACATTTGTGCTGATTAAACCATTAGGTAACCTGCATCCTGGAGCACTTCCAGTCCAGCAGCGCAACCTGTGGTGTTTCTGGATCTCAGCAGAGATGTACAATAAAGAGTCAAGTGTCCATACCTGGAAAGGAGTTTGGCTATTGAAGTTCTTCACCTCCTTGTTGGCTCCGCGAACCAGCAGTACTCTGGCGCAGTGGTCCTGGAGGGACAAAAAAAAAAAAAAAAAAATCTGAGCATCTCAGCGGACGTATGATGACAGCATAGCCTTGGCAATTCTAGGCACATTTGCAGAACGTTGCCCTCACTTCGAATAACCTCTGTACAAGGGCCCTCTTCCGAGGCACCTGCCAACTTAGCCGCTGCATTTGCACCGTAATTCACAGCATAAAAAAGTGGTTCTAGGTATGACAAAGTCCCCCCCACCCCCCATTAATCCCACATTCCCGCATCTGCAGGACTCACAAAGAGAGAATGCCTCCTTCACCTCCCTGGCACGAGTGTTCAGCCCCGGTTGGAGCACGGCGGAGATGTGAAAGTGAGATGCACCGGCTCAGCGCAGAGAAATAGGGTGAATGTCTTACTGGTACGGCTGCTAAGAGCCCACTTCGGGCTGCTGGATTTGCCTGCCCGCCCACGGTAAGCTGCACCGCGCACGCACACTGTACACGCGCACACGCACACACACACACACACAGGCGCACACTTAAACAGAGTAACATGTCAACTAAGACCCTGCGTTGTTACTATTGTGGCACCCTCTTCCTGTCTCCCAGTGAGCAACTGTCATTCTTCAACTCTGCACCACAGGTCTAAGTACTGGCACTTCACTAAGAAAAGACCACAGAACATTCAGTAGGGGTCTGATTTATAGCTGACAAATTCTATATGAATTACATAACTTGGGTGTACATTTTATTTTCTACTAATTGTGCATCTAAATCACCAACTGACCCATGTTAATTCACAACAGTCAAAGACCCTCATTTCCAAAAGGGAGAAAATTCCATTAAAAAAAGTGACTCGGCAGACTTGCGGATGTGGACAAGAAGCCTTCTGTCTGGATTGAGCCAATTAGGTGTTAGTAAGCCCTGCCACCAGGTTACAGGACAATTCAACGTGCAAAAGGATCACATCACGCCTCGCTGACATCAGCTGTTGCTGTTACCAAAAACGGACTGTGAATGATCAAAAAGTAGCGCTAATTTCATCGAACAAATGACTTTCTGCTGGAAACCTAAAGGAAATCCATCAAAAAGAGGGGAAAGCCATCAGCGTGTTGAATTTGCTTAATGAAGCGAGACTAACAAAAGAAATGGAGCCCAATGATCATAAAATGACACACAAATAGCATTTGATCGGTGACCTCTGCAATCCCCCATGGAGGTTATTTAGAATGATAATACACTAGCTGTGTGAAAATAAATGATGCGCATTTAAAAAGACAGGCAGTGCAGAGAGGTGCTTACTGAAGCTTTTTAATGTACTAGGACACTCCATCTATTCTGACTGGCCTTCAACTACATTGTGATGTAGTTGGGATTAAGAGAGGGAAGGATGGAGTAGGACAACACCAGTTAAGCGTTTCTTTTCCATTTTCAACCAAATGAGGTACAATTCCCTGGCTCTCAGGGAGTCTCAGGTGAAGATTGCAGTTTTATGGAGACACAGAGGATAATACACCGTAAACAAAGACTATGTCATGCACTGTATATTATTAATGAAGATATATGCATGTGCAGAAATAACTGTCCAGAAATATCCGTCCGCATAATATACTGTATAGTGAATTATTAGTTTTTAGTTTCATCAAATACACTTTCTGCAGACTGAAAATTAAGGAAATACAGCTATAGCATATTAAAACAGCACATTCACAATTACTCTGTAATTGTGTATAAGTAATAAATCCAAATACTAAAAACAAAGTCCCTAGACCATCAAGGGGTCTGGAAGTTCAAATATTCAAATATTTTAGTTGGCAATACTTGTTTCCTTAGCAAAAAGGTTCTTAACCATATTTGCAGAACAGCCACTGGAAAAGGATATCATGCTTGGTAAAGTAGAAAGTCAGCACAAAAGAGGAAGACCTGCAATGCAGTGGATGGACACGGTCACCACAGCCATGGATGCTTCTTTGTCAAGTCTTAGCAGACTTGCTGATGCTTTTCAGAACAGCTATCCATAGAGTCGCCATGAGTCAACGCTAATTCGACGGCACTTAACAACAACAACAACAACACTTTCAAACTACCGGCCACAACATCCAACTTGGTATTAAGGAGCTTGAACCCTGACCTGAGCACCATGGTAGTGACCATATGAATCCAAGAATGGGCTTCCTGTAACCTTTTCAGTTAACTTCAGTATCCTTGTGTTTTCCTATGAAACTCTTGACAACTCGCTCCAGTTCCTCAAAAATATTGAGGAATCAGTATACAAGATGTACTGTATATATTGGATGTACACTGTATATATACAGTATAAATAAATGAATAAAGCAAGCCATATTTTCTTAATCTATCAAATGATGAGAGATGTAGACTCAATCTCCTCAACAAAGAGGGTTCTTTCTTAGGTCAGAAACTTGATTCAGTGAAGACCGTGGCAAATACCAGGATGAAGAAAAGCCTAGTATCCATCATGGACAGTGGTTCACACATTCTATATGAAGTGCCTGCATGAGCTCCTTTTGCCACTGGATTACTGAACTGAGCAGCACCAAGTAGCACTTTTTAGGGTCCTTCCTACAGACATCCATCTGCCTCCACTATGCATTGCAAGCACTTGCTACCTGGTAGCTCCACTGTAGGTAAAAGATAAAAGTGTCTTATGAGCTCAAGGTCATTAAATACATTTATTTGCTTACCTAGGATTAGGGTTATTATTAATTTTCTTTTTTTGTTGTCTGGTTATTAATTTATTTGTTGGAATCTGCACCTTTTTGTCATGTATCTAGTGTTTAAAGTACTGCACATGTGAATTTTCCTGCATGGATTAGAAAAGTTCTGTCCTTCCCTACCCTGCACTGGACACCGTAAACCCAAGCTGAAGATCCAGAAAACTGCTTTCATAAAACGTGTGTGCTCACCCTCCTCTTATCATTTACCTATACTTTCTTTTTTATTTGGTTTATTCTGTTTTTAATTTTATTGTTGCAGATTTTAAATACGGATGTTTATTTAAATTTCTTTGTTTTAGAGTAGGAAACCATGTGTCTTTCTTCCTTACTGCAAAGTGCACTGAAATTTTTGAAAATTTAAAAAAAACACAATACACTTAAAAGCAACAAACTCAAGTCAAGCCTAGCTGTTATGCTTGTGTTTTTCTATTTTAATTTTTGTAACAGCAAAACAAAGATAAATTGGATCTCTAGAGCTCTCAGCTTCAGTAAGGTCTCTCGCAGTGTTCTTCATAGTGTCATGAACATTTTTTGCATCTTTTTCACACTTACATTAAAGTAACTTCCTAATTGCTGCAATCCATTACGAAGATGCAGAATTTCACAGGAACACAGCAGCATCAACCTGAGAAGAGAGGCCTAACCCTGAACAGGTACCTTAATGTATGCGACAATTATCTAACACAAACATTAGTTTCTTGCCTGGTGACACAGACATAAACAGGCTCCATTATGGACCTCTCTGCTAATGTCTTTTTAAATGCTAACAGCAGTTGAGGAGCAAAAACATGCTGTAATCCCCCCGCTCAACTAGTGCTGCTCCGTGCACCACAGCGTGTCACTTAGACAGATACAGCACGGGCACGCTGTAATGCCAGAGCTTGCAATTCATCAGTTCCATGCTGTCCCATGGCAGGAGAAAAATAAGCACAGTAAAAAAAGAGGATGGTGTAAATAAAGGCTGTCAGTCTGCAGATCATCAACTGCGGAGGCTTAACCAGATGGGTCTACTCATCACCTTTATGTACAGATAAGTAGGAGATCAGAGGTATCGTGTGCAATACATCTAGCAATACCTCAACATGTATGACTGTCACACAGAAACACAACAGACGACTAAAACTGCATGGACCAATAAGCCTTGCTGCACTGTAGGGTGCTGTACTCAAGGGGCCATGCAGTATCCTCCTCTGCACACTGGGCTGAGCTACAGTCAAACACACTTCTAGAGCCAAAAATGGATTCTAGAGCCATTTTTGTCTATTCTGTACACCAGCGTGAGAGTGGAATGTCAGTGTGGTATGAGAGTAATGCAAGACACTAACAAACACATGATTTTAGGCTCTGAAGAGTATCCTTAGATGCACTTTTCTGTAAAGTGAAATTGATGCTCTCAAACAAACGCAGCTGTGAAAACAAGGATGTAACAGAAAACAGGACATTTTTGTGATTGCGCACAAATGGGACGCAGTTTGAATCCTGGCGTTCATTCCCGAACGTGATATTTTCAAGCCTTTGCCTTGGAGCTCACAAATGCAAAACCTGCAGTTCTTCAAAACATACATATACTGCAGACCCTTTATTAAGCGATATAACTGCATGATACGCTCATCCTTACTGTCAAGCAGAGCTGTTTGCTGAGACCCATTGTTTTGCTCCTGAGCAGCCAAACCAGAAACTCTCAGTGTGACACAAAGCACATCCATAGAGTCAGCTGTCTAGACTGTGCCAGTCTTTACGACAGCTCGAACTGTTCACAGCAGCAACAATAAGGACTCAGCTAAAGTTTTTACACAAGTGGGTCAAGTTTTTACACTTAGTCGCAAATCAGCGAGAATTTCAAAGCTTGCTGTCTGCTCACTGTCTGTAACTGCCTGTCCTAAGTCAGCATTGTGTCCAAAGCGGTCCAGAGACTATACCAGAAGTGCTTGGCAGGATGCACCCTGGAAGGGAAGAGAGGTCATCACAGGGCATGCACACCTATGCAGAGTTGCTCACATGTTAACCATTGCCTGAAACACATATCTTGGGACTGTGGGAGGAAACCAGTGCACTCAGAGAAAAATGCATTAACACAGAGAGAACACAGAAACTCTGCACAGGCAGGAACCTTCATCCAGTCACCCTGCCCATACACTGTAAGGCACTTGTTCTACCTACTGCACCATCATATCACCTTAGCTTCAATGCTTCAGCAGATTATGGGATGAGACCATTAACGCAGTGGCTCAGAGGAACCACCTTGCATTCCCTGTCTGCTTGTTGTACATTAAAGGCCACTATTGTAAAATTTGTGAAGTCTCAATAAAAATAAATAATTACTCAATCTGCAATGGTGTTCCCAGGTCAGGACAGATTCGTGAAGCACAGGTCCAACAAGTAACTCAGTGCACTGTATTGTCTCCAGCGTGACCGTCTCCCATCATCCTGACAGGAACAATGAGGAGATGTACTATGAAACAGGAAAACCACAGCACGGCAGCTGTGTTTGGAACAGCTGGTCAGGGAAGACCTTGCCGTTTAACCTCAACACAGCATCACACGTGGCAACAATTGGCCCCGGGGGCGGTGTAGGGGGCTGAGCTGACACAAGCTCATTGAACAGCGCCTCCCCCGGGTTGCGGCAGTGCAGCAGCCCACGCACCCTTTAGACTGGAATTGCTTGTTGATCCGGAGCCACTCAAATCCAGATAACACACTGAACGTTTTTGGTGATCACTGGTGAGAAAACGCATGCTTGACTTCATGCGGGGATGGGGGAGTCCACAAGCACAAGAGAGCCTAAAGGGTTATCATAAGAAACCATGATGAATGACTGATTCTAGCAAGCAGAGCATGATGTAATACCTATTTCTCTGCACTGCTGTTCTTGTCTTTATGTTTCTGTCACCCAGCGTTGTTGTAACAAAAAAAACATTTTGAGTGACAAAAATCAGCAGGAGAGCAGAACAGATACAAAGGCACAGATGCATCCATAGAGGTAAATGCTATGCCTAACCTGATTGTAGAGTGCACAGATGTGAAGAGCGGTGTTGCCCGAAGCATTCTGCGCGCTCATGTCGGCTCCATAGAAGAGTAGATGCTCCAGGTGCTGGACGTGGCCGTGCCGGCAGGCCTGTGGATACGGACATGGAGAAGAACATCTGAGCCCAAATGACAAAACAGCCGTGGCAGTGCACATGTTTGCAAATTTGAAGCACCAACCATATAGAAAAATATCTTTCTTTATGAAGTAAAAATGAATTTTTCCGAAAAGAGGAAAATTTCAGTTTCTTTCTTAAATGTAATGGTATACAGAGTGGAACCCATAAGCCAACTCCACTATACCACTATTCAAAAACCAAAATGTGTATTTTATGGCCATTACACTGCTGACTTCAGTTAACAGTTAGTAATGCGTTGTAGCTCAGTCGTTCGTTGACAAAACTGTTTTTTTGCAAATTAAATCTGTACAAACAAGTGGTAAATAAATCATGAGGATTTAGGAAAATGTTCACCTTCTGTACACATAGCCTTGCACGCAGATGTCTGCTAACGCTTACCCTTTCAGATTAATAGTTGGGCAAATGCAGGTCAAGGACTGACAAGAAAGGCTGGATCAATAACAGTATTAATATCACACGTATGCAAGTGTGCTAACAGGTACTTGGATATTTTCTGTTCTGCATAGTTAGTATAGCCTCCCTACCATAGAGGCTTAATGTCAAATGACTGATCATTCTGTTATCTTACGCAGTTCAGAAAAACTGTCCTTTGCGTAGTGAGGCCGGATAATACAAATCATGAATACAGTGAGGCTGTGGTCACCGAGGTTACACAGAAATTGTACCAGCCAATGGAGTGTGTTAACTCAGGAAAGAAAATTCTGGCAATTACAACACCCCAATCCCAGTTCACGAGCAGTGCAACGTGAAATAAAACAACCGCGACTGCTGCCTTTCATTGCAAGACACTGGTTTCAAGTGACAAGAAAAATATTTTACAGAGACATGACTACAGTTTGCTAGCTTTTATGTGAGGGAGGCAAACACTGAACGTTTGCTATGTAAATGAACACCTGGACTGCTGGTCTTGTCCTCCTCAGGCCAAATTCGATGCAATGTCCACAAGTAGCCACTAGATGTCAGGATGCCTTCGCTGTGTTAAAATGAGGTCTTGTGTTCTGAATTTACCTGTTCAAGTTTCTTATTTGGAAAGTAAATAAAATGAATGAATGAATGAATGAATGAATGAAAAGATAGATAGCTAGACAGATAGACAGATAGACAGACAGACTGGAATATCCGTATATCTGACATGCTCATTAAAACTGAAAAGCCTATTATGCAGTCTGTCACGTCCCTTAAATGCAGGGATTACCATAGGCTTTTAGCCACCAGATTTTTCAGTTTACGTGCACTAAGAAGCACTTCTGGAGGATCCTTCTAACCAATAGTAAGAATATATTTAAAGTAATAATAATAAAGACCTGTCTTATTGTAAAAGCATCAATTTTTTAAATATTTTGTAGTGAGGGAAGAAAAACTGACATGAATTATGCTCTTTCTAACAAGTAAACAAAAAACTATTTGGGGGAAAATCGTAGCACAAACACACACGTAAACCTGTATCCAACATGCCGTGTACTATATCAATCTGAAAACGCATCAATGCAATGATTATGAATGAATTCATGCACATATAATAACCATTCAACAGGAAAAAGTACCCACTGACTACACAAACTTAGAATAAATTAAGCAAAAGAAGCTCAAAGGTAGCATTAATGATGTGAGATGCATCCATGTACCCTTAATATGCAAACAAATACCAACAGCACCCGTGAAACACGTAACTGACAATTGTGATGTTGTCTTTGTGACGCTTTCTGCAAGTGACACGGCACAAAAGGACTTTTTAACACCCTCTTTCAACAACTGTAGAGCACATTATTGCTCCGAAGGACTCAGTAAGCAGTCAGTTAGTCCTGCTCCCTAACAGCAGGTTTCCGGCATTTCGGGGTAGAACAAGATTTCACAACACAGGATGCGCCCTAGAAAACCATGAACCAAGCAGCTTGAAAGTGAGATCAGACAGACCCCTTAGCAGATGCTCCGCAAGAGAACTGTCCCAAACTTGAGGAAACAGCTTCTGTATGTTTACTGGAAGCAGACAACAAACTGAGGTATTTCCGAAATGGGCAGCAAGGATGATGGACGATGATAGGAAGGAGACACTCCTGTCTAATTGAGCCGATACCCATCGAGGAAGAGATAAGATGGTGGATTTGAAACTTCTGTAGGAGTGGGCACTTTTGCAAAGGGCTACTATGCAGGAAGGGGCCAGGATCACTCAGAATAAACCTCAAGACAGTTGCTCTTCTGGGCTTTTGCCTTGGCAGCACTTCACATGAGATGCCAATAAGAGCACTGCGAGATAAGGACAACAACAGGGCACCTTCTGACTCATGGAGTACGTCCACAGTTTCCTTATCTCACTATAGTGAACTTTGCAAATACTGGCAAGAGATTTTCAGTTAAGTGCCATTTTCATTAAACAGTGATGAAAGTCCAACTGAACAACTTAGTGCTTGACAAGTTTTTAGTAATAAGCCTCAGTTTTTAAATAAAAGGCAGCGGGCATGACAATGCAGCTGTTTGTCGGTTAGTGTGAACTCATAAGCTGTGAGTCAATATTAAGCTTAAACATTTCATAAACTGATTTGAACAAGTGGCTCAAAATATTGAAACAGCTTTTACTTAGTTTTACTCCTGTCGGCATACCTTTTTTTCTATTCCCTGTAACATAAATCCATACAAATAATTCCTTGAAAACTTATATAATGTAAGTTGTGACTTTTGAGGAAAATGGAATTGTGCTGAAGAGGCCAAGTGCCACACTGGCCCTGAGGCGGTACGCCTAGGAGTGCTTGCGGTACCAACAAACGTCACAAAATCAGTATGAAAAACGTCAGTTCCAGAGAGTATTGCCCATCTCTGTTTGCCAAGGAGAAGAAGAGACAAACAATGCTTTCTGGAACCTGAGTCATGCATTGTGGGACATGTAGTCTACGTATACATTCTCTTGGTAGCTGTTCACCTGGTGTATCTCATGCCAGCCATTCTCATCTTGGCAGCTGATGCTGGAGTGTTCATGGAGGAGCAGCTCGCAACAGTAAGGGTCTCCTCCCACCAGTGCTGTGTGGTAGAGAGGCGTCAAGCCTCGGCTGTCTTTATAGTCAGGGGAGGCACCCAGCTCCAACAGTGTCTGCAGAAAGGGAAGATAGGGTATAAATACTGCTTTGAGCTTTTCATGTATCATAATTTATCTGACATGGACTTTAATAAATTATATGACACTCATAATAATGCCTTTGGTTTTTTTGGGAAAGTATAACTATTTAGCAACCAGAACTAGGCCTAATGTTAGCTTTGGCTGTTTCTTGAAATTTAATTGCAGCCACCGTACAGGTTAAGCCAACAATGCTAAGACATTTTTTGATACCTACTATCAAATTATATCTATAATAGTGAGGTCCTGCCTATGGCAAAGCTCTCCACAAGGACAGGCAGAGGATGTCAAAGGAATCACTGTGAGTGGAAAAAATGGCAGTTACCTTAAGTGCAACGAGGTTGTTGGATTTTGCTGCTTTGTGGAGGGCAGTCATTCCATCCTTGGCTCTGAAGTCCAGGTGAGCCCCTCCGTTCTTCAGTGCCTTGATGGTCTCTACCACGTTGTCAAAGTGAGCGGCAAAGGTCAGGGGAGTTTCTGCAGCGGAGGAGCAAGAGGAACATGAGTATCAATCCTCAGGTCACTCATGCAGCTGAATTACAGAAGACCACAGAGTTGTGGCCAGCTGGGATACTATCAAATTATGAGGTCACAGAGGCATTTAACACAAGGATGAGTACAAGCACCTAACCATGAGTAGCTGATAATTTAATAATGGGTCACACTGCAAAAAGCAACAATGTGAGAAAACAGCAGGCTATGGTTCTTCAGAGCAATTCTCAGTGGAATCTCAAAGAGATGTAAATTTGAGGCTTAACAGGTGGCACTGAAGAGCCAGCATCTGTAGGAGAAAGCATGTGTTTATACTGACAGGTGATAGACCAGCTTAGCAGAAGGACAGCAGCACCAAGACTGCATGGCAGGAATAGAAAAGTGGGCACTGATGCAGGGGATGCGGGACCAGTGTACATGGGTTAAGCCTGTGGGACAAGCCATATTACTACACATGATGCCTATTGCATTAACATAAAGGTGAGACAGAAGGGTTATTTACAGGTGCTCAAAACCGTGTACAGTGAGACAGGAAATAGAAGTGGGCGCATAGCAAAACAGCTGCCCTGACAGAAGATCGCCAGAGGCTTTTGGGTTCCCCGGAAGAGTCTCACTTCCTCATGCTGGCTGTCAATCACACTCCTCAACCTAGATATGCTAATGCTACAGCCCACCATGACTGGAAGTGCTCTGCCACATGCTAGTTTCATCAGTATTAAACAGCTCACACTTTCAGTAGGTTACATTTAAGTGTCATTCTGTTTCCTTTGGAAGAAGGGGTAGGAAGTGAACATACATTTAAAAAGCTGTGGAAAAAGTATTTCCCCTCTTCCCAACTTGCTCTATTATTGTATATTTGTCACACTGAATGGTCTCAGACCTTTAGACAAATTGTAGTGTTCGACAAAGGGAACCTGAGTAAATACATAACACTCTTGTTAAGTGATTCAACATCCATAACAGCCATGCAAAAAGGAATTATCTCCCTAAAATGAGCAGCAGCATTGTACATTTCTATAATTTGGCTTCTACTTTTCTCCAAAGCATCTTCTAGCATTAAGCTACTGAACATAAAATGATTTTCACCTTTACGCAGTTGTGTGATTTTGACTGGCAAAATTCAGGGCAAGTGCCTTGCTCAAATGTACAACAGCAGGACGGGGGATTCAAACATAGCTTATTTGAGTGCAAGGCAGCAACTCTTCCTATACCAAATGCTACCCCAAAATGTGATATAAATACTGTGGATTCTTTGCTATGGTTTGACTTGGGTGATGTAACCTAATACTTTAAATAACATCGTCATTACAACATTGTGTGCAGAAATGTAATTTTTTCATTCTGCCTTACGGTTCACGTTGTTGATGGTGTTGATCTATGGCGACTCTATGCTAGTTCTAGTTGCCCTGAACTGTTTGGTCTTCAGCCAGATAGCCAATCTTCGACACAGAGGCATCCATAACTGCAGAATAAGCATGGTCAAAAGTGTAATAGACCGCAAACATTTCCCTCCTACAGGTAAGCCGAAAAAGAGGAAGTAATACAATTAATCTCTTGTAAACACTTCTATAGTTTAAACAACCTGGCAACAATTATCTTTCCCCAACTTCACTAATAAGGAGCCATGATTAAGACGCCAAATGAAAGCACGCAGTGCAAAGACAGGGCTCTCAATTTGAAAAGGGAGGGTATTTTCACAGCATTACATTACCATCTGCCAAAATTAGACCACAATTATCATCACCGCCTCGTCTATTATGAAATAGGAATTCTAAAATGATTAAGGTCCCCAAAGTTGCCCGCTGTGGAACTGAACAAGGTTTCATTAGAGCAGCCGTTTCTGCGGGTGCCAACAGCTGGCAATGAGCGGAAGGCCCCTTGTGCTACTGGGTGCACTTGACAACGGCCGACCGACACCAGCGGCATGAGGTTGCAGACTCTCACACTTTTGGGCCGTGAACTAACTTTTCAGACACTTGGAAAACCCAAAGTTTTTCTTTTTTTAAACGCTCAAATTCAAATATTAATATAGCAGCTAGACAATGCAAAACAAACCTGAGCAAGCAGTTCATGGACAAAATTTGGCAAATATTGAAACTCGGAATTTATATGCAGTTAAAGTTATTTACCTCATGCAACTGAAGCACAAATTTAAATACTGAAAACAAAATAATACTGCAAAGAAGATGAAAATGAAAGTCCCAGGTACCCTTGCGCATGTACAGCACAGGAGTGAGAACACGGTGGTCCCGGGTGCATGCAGATATTTCCATTTAACAAGTTATGCTGCAGTTTTTTTCTGCTTCAATACACAACAAGTCAAGGCTTGTCAGCAGGGCTGAAGCACACCCATTATAGTCTTATGGATCGAAGTATTCCTGCCTTGTTCCCTAGTATAATTGTGCTTTGGCTCAGCTCCGGAAGGATCCAGACATCAAGGAACATCACGTAAAGGCACACACTTGAGCACTGTATGTTTGGAAGCACATGCGAGGCACACGTGAGCCATTTTCAGCAAGGCTGAGTGGTACTATGGGTACAATTGTGGAGATTTCTGTCTTGGCTATGGAGTGTACTTCACACCCATAGGTTTGTCTCCGGTCTACCTGCATAGCAAAAGGATTCGCTCAGTGAGAAACACTGTTTCAGTGCTGAAGTAAAAATGGCCAAGAACACCGTACATTATTATTCCCACAGTTTAACTGGACTTTTAGCAATGGTATGAATCCACACGTAATACTTAATAACCATTCATTAACATTTTTAGCCTTGCACTGCAAAAGAATTTCATACTGATACGGCCACATAAGCATTATAAGGTTTTATCATAGAACTGTTAAAGTGATAAGTTTTGCAGTGAACAACTTGTTTTAAGCAAATCTATTTTACTATTCTCGGTAAAGTAAGGACAAATGCAAAATGTGCTAGACTCTAGAAGAAGTGAGAAGAATAGCAGTGACTTCTGAAGACGCTGGTGCTGGATGAATCATCCTAGGAATTATTAGTAACCCTATTAAACTATAACTTATTCCAGGATATTTAATTGAATTACTGTTGTTAATACAGAATTTATGTTAAAATCCCAAATCCTTTACCTTTTAGTCTGTCATTTAACCTTTCACAGAATTGGTCCTTCTAGAATATTACATCCTCACACTGATACATGCTAGGATAATTCAATGAAATAAGCCATGGCCTTCAGGTCACTAGTTTCTAGGATCTGGTATCCTTAGATCACAAAAAGGAAGCAGAGTCAGTGCACGCATACCGCCAGTCTCTGGATCGTGATAGTTGGGATCGAGGCCTCTCTCCAGCAGCTTGGTGACTTTCTCCACCTGGTGGTGTTGGATGTGGTCCATGAACTTCCTGAGGTTTGCCTGGAAAATGGGGGTGGAGGAAAAGAGTGAGGGGACAAGTGATGGATCCAGGTCCAGCCATCATGTTACTTTCTGCTCTGGCAGCTCTCGATACATTCCAGGGACAAACATTCCTTTTCCAGCTTTCCAGGCCAGTTAAAAATAGATAAGAGAGCAGGTCCCTGGGCCCTGGCGAGAGAGGAAGGGTGTCACATGGAACAATGCAGTCCCAAGGCCGGCACCTCATCCTGCTCCCACTGACGAGAAAGATGCAGACCAGCCTAGCCTTCCAGCCACGGGTAGACTATGCCTTCTGCATATCCTCACCAAATCCCACATCAGAAACACTGCATTTCACTCAGTTCTGTCTACGTTGCTTTACTGTATTTCATTATTACAGCTGCATGCCAATTATCTTCTTTTGTTGTCAAAAGCAGATTTAGCAAAATTGCTAAAAGTCCTTTTCAGAGTCAAATAGAGATGCATTAATATTCATTCATTAACACACAACAGATGGGAGGTAGGTAATGTCATAAACTTGCAATCTGAAAGTCCCAGGAGCACTGCCCTGGATCTCAACATACAATTGTGTAAAACAAGAGAATTACAGTCTATTAACAAATTAGACGATAAATATCTTTTTAGGGCCACTGGCTCCCTTAGAGTGCTTGGCTAAGCAGGAGGTTAAAAGGCCTCTCATAGAGAGAGAGCAAAGGAACCAGGGATTCTACCGTTTAATAATTCACACTGTAATTCGAGCTCAATGGCCGTGTCCGACTTGGAATCATCGATTTAGTTCTAACGACAAAGATGGCTTAATATGTTGTCAGGGTCCCTATAATTGATGGAAATGGCTGCCTTAGCTCCTTTGATGCAACGCATTCGGGTGACCTTAGGGGATAAAGTTGTCCCACTCAAAAGATCTGTCACTGCCACTTTTCTTCTCTTAAAACATGCTCATAGATGGTGAAGAATTTACAGGAAGTTGGAAAATGGTAATTCACACAAGCACTGATGTGACATTTAAAGTCTTCAAAAATCTGTCTTTGACAGTTTTAAAAAGCAGCAGGCCCTTAAATAGGGCACAGCAGCAGAGAGGAGAACTTCAGCTTCGGCTTGGGTGTTGCGACAAGAGCTTGTAACATTTTGGCAGGTGGAGGAGCTGCAAGAAGGTCACAGACTTGGTTGAGAAATGTGTGCTGCATGGAGATGCGTCCTCGGACCCAGTATGGCCATGACATCTGGTAGAAGGGGGTCGTTGAACACACCACTGATGTGCATCAGTGTGGATAATGTGTCCATTGTGGACAAATTCCACTTTTTCAGACATTTGTAATCAGGGAAGCATGATGTATTACCTTAATCATACATTTAAAATCTTTTTTTGAAGCTCTATTATTGGGGATAGGCAGCAGACAGAATTTGGGTAGGGAACTCACTGAAATGGTAACGCAAAATGACCCTGCAAAATATCCAGTTAAATATACTAAATGTTACATTTATGAAGAAAAAAAATACTGCGACAACCTTTAGCGTAACGTCGCCTTGGACAGGAACCTGGAGATCACTATAATATGCTAGAGCGTGAACTCAGCCAGGTCAAAGAGATGCCCTAGGGACAGAGGTCTGCAGGTGGTGGACCTGAAGCAAGAAAAAAGGACATTGCCTCACAAAAAGTGCCATTAGTGGGCCAATTTTAAACCCTGAGAGAGGGAGGTAGAACTGCCAATGGACGTGGTCTCCCTTCATACGGTCAGAAGGGTCGCATGGCTGCAACATTGCGAAAGAAGTGCGTTCAGCTACTGCTGCGCATCATCCTCTGCTAATAACAGGATTATGCACACAAACATGGCCTTTAACTCCTTGCCTGGGAGAGTTGTGCAAAGGCGAACCAAAATACGGTGTTGCTTTCTAAAGAGCGAACACTCAGAGCGGCCCACGGCAAAACCTCCACCGTGCAGAATGGCTTGTGTGACAAAGATGGTGTAGAAACTGTCTGGTTTCAATGGGAAAAAGTGACATATGGCCAGTGCTGCGTGCCCAATATCAGAAAAAAAGAGGGAAAAAAAATCTCTGGGAAATGGCCAGTTATTTTCCTCTCAGCTGGAACGGTAATGATCCAGCTGGTATTCAGCAAACGCTGTGATACGGTGTGCCTGTGGGCGCGTCTCTTCCTGTTGGCCCCCACACCTCTTCTCTGAATTCTAATGGTCAATCAGATGCAAGGCTGGAGCTCTGTCCCCAGCACGGTCGTCACGTGGGCCATCAGCAAGCTCCAGCACGTCCAGCTGGTCCAGAGGGAGGGACATGGGGGGTATGGGGAGCACTGTTGTTGATGCATATATTGCATTTGAACAGAGAAGACTTATTTTCAAAGACTGTTTCACATGGATTTGTTAGGGTTGGGGAAAAAAGCTCACCTTTGTGTGAAGTTTGGCAATCTGTTTTTCATCTATATTTGGTTGCTTGTAAACTCTACTCTTGTAGCGGAACTGCAAAGTGAAAACATGGACATACAACAGTCAGACGGTTACTGTTAAACTTTGCCAGCTCATAAAGTCTGTTGATTTAAGGTTTCTGCTCATTACCCCTACCCTCACCGTAAGCCTCATCCTTACCAGACTTAAGCCCGGGAACGCTGCAAAAATTTGCACAAAGGGTTCATAGTTCAAGACCCAGGCAGAGCTTTTGAGTAAGATGTTTAAATGATTAGTTACAATACTGTACGTACACATAGGATAAAAGCCACAAAGTAATATCAAATCCGGCAAAGGCCACACCTCTAGTGAAGGAACCCCCTTGCTGATGGGCTGGGGGTAGTCTCTGAGGAGCCGCTCTTCATCCAGGAACTTGCCGTCCCGACCATTGCTGGCAGGTTGGAAGAGACCATAGTTCAGGACATCTTTCAGGCTCTGATTGAGTGTGCACAGGATCCGTTGCTTGGCAACCCACACAGTAGCATCGGGGTTAAACCTCATGCATTTCTGTCCAAAGCAAAAGAGGAGGGTAACAGTCTCACTTTTGGGCAGAGGAGTGTCCACAGAAGCACACAAACAATACCCAGCATGCCAGCCAGCCTCACATTGCAAAAGGCTTTGTTTACAATAATATAACTGGCAGCTTGCTCATTCATGGCATGAATGCAAAACTATCATTTTAATTAAGACAAGCAATGTGGGTTCATATTGTTTGTCCACTGCTTTTCAGCAGAGCAGCAGATTATTGACGGACACACAAAAAAGCATTAGAAGACACGTCAGTAAATAGCACATTATGCTAACAGATCATCTTCTGTTCTTGTAATGGTGAGCATCTGCTGACAATACGTGTGCTGCACTGGTAAGTCCAATGAAAATGCTTTGTTAAACCTTTTACCTACTGCCACTCACAACTTCAATTTCTTCATAATACATTTATAGTCATAGAAGTTCTTTAAAAAAAACAATTGTACTATTATGTTGTATATCTTTGAATTCCGGACAAAGCCTAACTGCTCAAAATGAATGGGTTTTTGAAAAGGTTTTCCCTCTACCTGAGGATCCTCTGTAAATGCACAGATTGAAATGTGCAAACAGTAATTTAAAAACAGTAATTTCTTTACACCAGGGGAAAGAGATTGTTGGCCAAATTCAAGGCCTTTCTCAGACAAAGGGTAGATCTCCCTAAAGGCAGGAAAGGGCATCGGTAGCTTTGTTTGACACCGTCTTGTGCCCCTACACTGGGGGACATCTGAAAGACTCGTGCCCGACAGGCCACTGTCACAGAGAATACGTCTTCATGCATAATGCCCTTTCGGTGTCGAGCCAGCACACCCAGCTGTGCATATCGGCTGCAAACGTTGCTGCGCTCCCAGATGCGATGGGGGAAGAAAAAAAACAGCAACCCCACACAGTCTCTGCACAACTGTGTTTGCACCTCTCTACCCTCACACCCCCCCACAGAGCAACATTTATTCTCAATGTGACATCCTACCACGTAATCGAGCAGAATTCTCCCAGCATTTTCGCATGACATACCCAATAATGTATACCTGTAAAATTAGTGTCAACACAGCACAGGTGATGACATAGAATGAATTTTTGAACTAAAACAAAGGCAAACCTTGTCGAATCTGGAAGACATGTGTTCACTCATTTGTGGGAAACTTCTGAACACACCAAGAAAGATATAAATGATTGAAGTTGACCTCAAATATTTGGGCTGTTGTATAAATAATTCATACAGGTGTAGCAGAGATGAGCCTTCTATGCAGAGCAGAAAGATTTCCAGACTGTACTGTATTTCCAGGTCAGGTTTCCACAATGGGTGACAGCTGGTACCTTATCTTTTCCCCTAGTTACCTAAGGGATTGTTTTATGTGTGCATGCCATTTACTCCTAGTATACCCTTGCAGTGTAATGTCACTGACTTGTACTGATGAGCTCTGTGCCGAAACTGACAAATAAATCTTACTGCTTGTATATGTTTTTTTCATTCTAGAGCTATCAGTCTGTCTGGAAAAGGAACCTCCATGTGTCTCCCTATCAGCTCCTTCATACTGCATTAAAAACTGACAGTATGTCATTATGCTGCTTCTTGGAAATAAATGTTAATTTTTATTTCATTTTTTTTTATACGAGACTTGATTTTAAAAAGCATAATGAAAAATAAAAACAATGATATCAAATGAAAATAAAACCTTTTAAAATTAATACAGTACGGTGCTCGTGGCAAATTCAAATGCCGTGTGAGGATTCTTTCAGCCACCTTTCAATCTTTCTGGACAAAAAAAAATGCATGGTCCAACAGCCCTTGTGAGGTGTGAGGTGGAGGTTTGGGATTGGGGTAGATAGAGGGGGGCTGTGGCAGTTTGAGTGGCAGCTTGCGCCCAGCCAGGCAGCCTTGGCCAGGAGAAGATTACACGCAGGCTGGTGACGGCCAGCACCCTCTGCTCCGTCAATCAGACCCTGGTGTCCTTATGCAGCCTGTCAGGCCCCCATGCTGGCAAAAGGTAATTGAGCACCACACAGAGTTCGCACTCTAGTCTTAACATCCCCTAGTACTAAGGGGCTCCGAGGGTGGAGGGAAGGTGGCTTTGTCTCCTCCATCCTAGCAGTCATTGATCTGGCTGACCTGGATATGACCTGGATACCCTACAAAGCTGGACAGGAGTGGGTCTTGCCTATGTTCATTATACTCCCCCACACCCTGGTGTTTGGGTCCTCCTGTGCTCAGCTGCTAACGTGCCATGCTTTCCATGTCTATTTTTTGAGAACCGCGAGCACGGTGGTGCTGATGCTGGATCCTGCCACCTTGCTGAATTTACTGCCCTAGTTAACAAAGATAGAGTGCTTCACTGGGCTGCTGCTCCAGAAATGATTATGCATGCACCTGCCCCTCCTTTGTATCTCATATTGCTCAAGTAAATCATATAAAATAAAAAAATAAAAAAATCAATATTTGGATGCCCACCATAAAGTCTGTAAATATGGAAAACAATATCAGTGTAGTAGTCATCTTTCTGCACTGCAATGACAAGGTTACACTTGATCAAATAAAGACAGCAATCATAAAACACTGGTTCTCACACAGGGAACCAAATCCAGGATTTGTATTTTCTTTATACAGTAACAAAGGAGAATGGAGCACATTATTAACAACTGGATTTAGACTGCTATTCAGTTAACTTGTTGCATGGGTGAAGGAAAATCACAGTTGTTCTCCTGCAGCAATCTCTCTGCAGTTCAGGCCTTTCTGCTGTTCTGAAACCTAAGGGTTTTATTTGTTTTCCGATGTAAATAAACAACATGCTTAGCCAACAATTTAATTTGCCAACTTTAAAAAAAAACACCTTGCAGGCACAGACTTGCACAGATGGAAGATGCAAACAGCAAGTACAAAACTGAACATATGGCGCCAACATGAACCCCAAAAGTCCGCACACCTGCAGAAAACAAAATAAACTTCCTATGTATATAGATGATGGACCACAGTGAGCCTTTTGGACTGCTTCTGTACAATTTATTACTAACACTAACATGCCATGAGACAAACTCAGAGGCCTATTTCGGTCAATGAAAGAGTCTACAGGTCAGCCCCTTCACAATCTGATACATACACTAAGTCTTAGGTAGCCCTTCAACACAGTAAAGACATGGCGCAATCCCCCACTCACTGTCTGCTGAAGATCAGGGATGGCAATACGTATGACCAGCGAGTTGTCCTGGATGTCTTCCATCCTGCTCCGCGGTCGCTCGCCGGTGGCTTTTATGGTCTCATAGATGGTTTCCTCTTTGGAGCTGTCAGATTCGGATTCCATGGAGTAGTCTGAGAAACTCTGGGCCATTTCATCCTCACTGGAGGTTGGGCTCCGTGGCATGTTCAGCAGTCCGGCCAAATTCAGCTGCAGAATGAAAAAAATGGGTTATCAGAAGACTCTGTGGTAAACCAAAAGCTTAAGGGACTGGAACATCTAAGAAATATTTTTATGACATTGTAAATAGGCCGACGTTTGAAACTACTGTTTCATTACATCTTGACAGGGTGCATTCAGATTTTTCAGGGGCAGATTAAATGGGCGTGGCTTCATTACATTTACATTCGGCAAACCCATCCACAGTCCAATGACCTTCTGTTTCTGACAACGGAAGGAGTCTTTCGAGTGGTGTCCACAGAATTTAGGGAGAAAAGAGAACATACGCAAATATGCAATAGAAGGCACACAATATAAAGTATATTACCATGCAACCTAAACTCACTTGCTTTATCATTTAAATGATATCACACTCAAATGGAGTAACAATATATCCAAAAGAAATTGTCAGAGAAGGAAAGGTTCTACTTTGATAACATCTTCATTTAGAATTGCCTGAGGTGAATTGATCCAGATGATTTTATTTCAGAGAAACATTGTTTTCAAAAATGACTAGGCTGAGCGGTACTTTCCATATGTAGAAAAAAAAAAAATATTAGCTACTAAATTATCTCTGTGTATATGGTAATGGGGTACCTTCCCTATCACCCTCATCATCTTCACCATCTTTCATTGTCATGCAACTTGCATAAAACTTCAGCTGAATTTTTAAAACCAATTTTACCATAAGGTCACGAGTATTTCATTAAGATTGCACAAGAGGGAAAACATGGAAAGTGGACGTTTTAAATGACTAAGTAATGTGGGGACACTTTACTATCATGCACCTGGATTATAACAAGTTTAATAAGATTTCTACAAACATCACTGATATTTTCTACAGATGTATTAATTTCAGAGTACAAAGAAGAGGTGATTCAACATTAAAAGTAGGACATAAAGGTGGAATAAAGATAAATAACATTTTTAAATAAAAGCAAATTTTGTACAGAATATATTTTAGAAATTTTAGAAAGATTTCATGACTATTGATAAGTAGAATCCAGTACATTCACATAGTATATTTGTAGGTGGAAGAGGTCATGTGATCATGAGGATGTTCTGGGGTAGTTAAGGAATAGCTTGTAAAATCTGCTCAGGATAAATATACTTGTCATTTCTTTTTATCAAAATCTCATATTATATATCTGGAGAGCTCCTTTCGGAATTGCAGGGAGCCAATCACTACATGGAAGACAACTTTATTGGACCTTTAACGCAAAATATCACAATGATCAGTGCTTTAGTTGGCAATGTAAAGCACTTCAAAGGGACGTTAATCGTTTTCAGTTCCCCTTAAGCTGAACTTTTCAAGATGAGTCAAGTCTATTCAGCAGCAGAAGTGTCCCAAGAGGCTAAAAGTTTATGTAACAAATTATGCAATAAATAATTTGAGCCAAAAAAATTACATGAATGCAGGATTCTCAGAGAAAATCCTACAGTATCATAAAAAATAAACATTGTATTTATTTAAATTAACTGTAAGTGCCTCTTCATAGCTGACATGTCAGACTAAATTTAAATTAGAAATGGCACCCCATTATGATAAGCAAGTGCTGTTCAAATATAAAATTTTACAGTGTAGGAGTGGAAATGAATGAAATTTTTCACTTCAGTGAATTAGAATTGTCCCCCCCCCCAACATAACGAAAACAATTTTCAAAATAGTCATATCTAGTGGAAAAAAGATAATGTAAAAACAACATTTTTAACAACGATTACGTTTACATTGCAAACCAACTTTACTGTGACTGATCAAATGTTTTGAACTTTTTGTTGTATGGGTGGCATGATGGTGCAGTTGTTTGGGCATGTGTTTTAATCTGTCTCAATGTGTGGAGTGTGCATGTTCTCATGTCTGTGGGTTTCCTACAGGTGCTCCTAATCCCTTGCACAGTCCAAAGACATGTGTTTCAGGTTAATTTGTCAACCTAAAATGCTCACAGTGAGTGACTGTGTGTCTTGCCACCCTTTGACAGACTGGCATCCCTTTCAGGTTGCATTTTCATAGTCTTGCTCTCCATGGTTCTGAGGTAGGCTTTGGGCCACTGCAACACTGATCAAAACAAAATGGTTACTGATAACTAATGGATGGATTTTTTTTAATTGCAGCAAAATTAACAATATGTTAGACATGGAGCTTTCAGAGGGGATGATAAAGCAGCAAGCATCCCTTTGAAATGAAACAGTGTTGAATTCACTTCCATTCTATGATGCAGAAGAATCTCTAGCATCTACAGGTCTAACCTTTGCAGGTAAAGAGAACAGAGAATCTGACAAGTTTTAATACATGGTGTAAAAAATGTGCCAAATCCATCCTGCGCAATCAGGCTCAAAAGGCTGGAGCACTATGCTGGACCAAAATACAGACATTGATGCAGACCTTTACCGTAAAACAGGTCCCATATATTTAAGTAAGAAATTTATGTTTATAAAATGAGAAATCATATTATGTTTTCTTCCACTCACAAAACACAAGGGCAGGAAGGAGTCTCCGCACTTAGAAAAGCAACACAGGACCAGAAGAACCCCCTCTAGCTTTTGATAATATTGTGTCAAAAGGTTGATGCCTTTTTCTCAGCTTTTAAAACAACCCACCCATTTCAATAAAAACAACTCCTACATTATGAAAGATTTGATCATGTTAAAGAACTCCAGACCACCTTTTTCATGTTCACTTTCAGAGCCTTTACAGTGCAATGCTCTTTCTGGTATCATATGAACTTTCCAATTACTACTGTTGATATTTCCCTTGAAAGCCATCTTCTGGACGTCTGCTTCAGGAGTCATGTTTCAGACTCAACAGAAACTGTGGCTGATTCATGGCTGCACAGGTTTCACATTCACACACAGCGCAGTGCTTCAATGACAGAGGGCCGCTTACACAGCGGGCTTCCCCGTCTGAAAGGCAGCAGCTCCCTCAGAGCCTGCTGCCCGCTGCCTGCTGTGCGTTCGTCTGTCTGAGTATTAAAGCAAATCCTGAATGAGCCTGCCACACTTTGGGCAAGAGCTGGGCTGGCCAGGGCCAAAGACCCAGGGCACTGGCTGTTACAGCCATGGCACCCAGGGGAGCAATGTCAGTTTAGCAAATGCATTAGCTGTGAATAAGCCCTCCCAGATACACGTGGCTCCAAAAACGTAGCCTGAGATACACAGACACATATGCACACAGAACATTAGGGTAAAAAAAATCCAGAGAAAAGTACAGGTTTCGATATTGGGTCACAAGCCTCAGTATTAAGAGTTTTGGGTGGTCACTCTTAATGACTGTCCTTCTCTTGAACTCTGCTAAGAGGTCATCCACGTGGCAAATGCCATATTTCAAAGAATTTCTCCTTCGATGATATAATACTTCGAAAATGTTTGGCTTTGCCTACAGGAAACTGGAAAATTATAAAGAACATTCTTTATAGTGTTAACGTGATCATGGCTAAAGGTCACTTTTACACAAAATGGATAGGCTAGTGTTGCACAACTAATTTTTAAGATATTATGGGCATCTTTAGCAAAAAAAAAAAAAAAAAAAACTCCAAATAGTATATTTAAGCATTGCCTTTCTGCAGAAGAACAAACACAGACGGTTGTAGCAGTAGCTACAGAGGCAGCTAACAGTGACCAGAGTCATGCTATCCATCTACAGACAAGTTACAGACAATACTGTTTGGAGGGGGAAATCACTGCTTTTTAATCTTCTTATGCCACATACTTCACTTCAACCATTTCAATAAAATGTATTGCTAAAATATAGATAATGATGTCGATCACACCTATAATTGGAAATCAGAATGCCCTAAAGGGAAAAAAAAAGAATAGTAATGTGCCATTAACTATTTTTTTTCCTTTTCAGATTAATATAAATGTGTATATTCAAAACATACTAGCAAAAAAAAACCAATTATTCCAAGATTTCACTTCAGAAACAATATTATACATTTTTATACACACTTCAGACATTTTAACCACACAAAGAAGACTGTGTCAATGCACTCAGTATGACAGTTGGATAAGGACAGTAAGGAATATTTTATTCCATTTTGAAGTTTGCTAGCAGTATCCTAGAAGGGGACAATAAGTAGTGTAGACTCCTACAAACTGGTTTGTCCTCTACACATTACAGAAAGAAAAGGCGTGATTTAGGACACCGAAAAGGAGGGACGGGTTCCTGCATATGTTCATCTGTATGGGTAACATCCAGTGGGCATTCATGGCTACTGCGTTCAAGTACTAGAGCTACTGGAGCATTACAGACAGACCCAGCAGGTGCTGACAGTGAGGAAAAAATAGCTGGCAATTCCTGAGGGAGTCTTGGATTTGGCTGGGAGATAACAGATGAGCTTCTCTCTCATTATGCAAGCTGGGTGGAAAATGGAACTTAATAAGCCTCTTCCTTTCAAAAAAACTTATCTCTGATGTAGTAGATACTAGGGGCTAGAAGATAGCCAACCTAGAAAATGGGAAATGTCGGAGATATTTGTTGAGAGATCATTACTGCCTTTAGCTTGGTATCATCAGTGCTCCCAGACTCAAGCTACCCTTTTACTCTTTCCTGTAATCCTCCCTGTGTATGGGGAATATATGCACCGCCCCCTTGGGGGACATAAACCAACTCAAACGTATTGCTCATGGAAGCTCATCTGATATTTGTCCAATGTATTAACCCTAAAGCTTCATCCAGAAGTACCAAAAGCTTCAACTGTTTCTTGGCCCCATTTACAGAAACCAATACAGCTGACTGCTACCTGCTTACTCCTCCTCACTTTTCACTTCCTCCCAGGCTGATGAAGGCCCACAGAGCCTGACAGCTGACAGGCGCTCCGTTACGTGTGCCACGCTAGGTAATGCTGAGCAATGCCCAATTCCACACTACAATGGGGCTGACAAGGCAACGATTATTACGCCACTGAAAGAAAAAAAAAAAACCTTGGAAAATAAATGGTACATGTGTTGCATAATGGAATAAACATACGACCGAGTACACTTGGGCATTATTAAATAATTATATCTGACATAAAGTCAACATATATGCCAGCCAAAGATTACATAACATCACACAAGCATGGAAAGACTGATTAAGAACATAATGAACTTGAAAATGAGCCATCAATGGGAAAATATTAACATGAATGCTGAATCATGATGAATGTAAATTAATTTTATTGGAATCATATCTGATCGTCCTGAGCGAGCTCCTTGCTTCTAGAGGCTCTAAGCTGGAACAACCGAGGCGATCGGATTGTTCTTTTCATCTCGTTTGGGTAATTATGGGGTGTCTGGCACTCTAGTGCTACTAGATTTTCACATTGGTACAATAACTCAATGTTTCTGTTCAAAAAAGACCAGCCACCCTGAATCGGCCCTTCCTGACCAGTGCGATGAACTATGAATAATGTCATTCACCAGAGTACCCAGCACTGTACTTGTTTTTTTGGCAAGTGGTAAACCATATGACTGAAAAATGAATTTGGTGAAGAGCTGCACCATACAGTGTGCCATTCTCTGGAAGGGCTATTGATTCCACTTTGAGATACATCTGACTTTGGTGGCGAAGCACTCGTCATTCACAATCACTCATTCGCTAGACAACACTTGATCTCAAAGTCCTGTTATGGGAAGGAAAACAGATATTTCTATTGTTATATCGTATTTCAATCCAGTCAATGAATCCAACAAAATCCCTGACAAAACAATACAAAACAGCACCCATTGAGAGGGAACGATGAAATGTACACATCACTTGCCCCAATGTTTTCTGTGGGGGATATGATAGTGCAGTGGGATAAGCTCACAGCTCCTGGACTGTTTGGCTGATGTGGAGTTTAAGTCTAGTTCAGAGGTATGTGTGGAGTTTGTATGTTCTCCTCTGTATTTGCACCCCCTAAGGAAAAAATATGCCAGCAGAAGGCAATGGCAAACCACTTCTGTTTCTCCTTATCTTAAAAGCCTTGTCAATGGTTGCCCATGAGTCAGTAGTGACTTGATGGCACCTTCCAGTTCTAATGTCTTCTGGGTGATTAAATAATGCAAGAACAAGCAGCTGAGGTATTCCACTTGTTCCTAAAACTTCAAATGCATTTGCCTGTTCAACTGAATTGAACCTTCACAATGCCTGGCCTTTCTGCTCCCCTTTCATGACATTTGAAGTTAACATTACCTTGCCTTTAACCAGATAGCCTGAATGCTATGCTTATAGTGAGATGTAAAGCCAACAAATAGTTGAAATGCATCAAGATTCAAAGATGTGTTTTTTTTTTTTTTTTTTTACAGTGATGAGCTACCATAATACAGTGACAAACATACTGTATGCCTTCATGTACCAATTTAAGGAATTAACTTCACACTAATACTGAACATCAGCAAATCCAAAGGCGTGACTTGTATGCGGTTTAAACCCATATAGGACACTTGCTAACTGTCCTGTCCATACTAATAGGTCAGCATGTGGAGTATACAAATGTCTGTTATACCATTTGTGCATGCACTGAGCATTGAATAAACTCTGTAAAGTCCCAATGTAAAAGTGCTTCGCCTGCTGAAAGCAAGTAGCTAAAGTGTACATGCTGCACAAAATCATGAGGAAACACTCGCAATTTTAGGAGACGTTCTTGAGAATGTCTCTCAGGAAAACCGCCTTATATCTTTACACTAATCCTCTAACCTTAATCCAATGAACAACAGATATAACAGTGGTCATGACTGTTCCTTCTTCCTTCAAATTCCAAAGTAATTGTCCAGAGTGAAACCTTCAGTAGTAGCAACCCAGTATGACATACACTGCGCTGAAATTTATATAAATGCATACGCACGCACGTATACCACATGAGGGAGGGCAGTAAACCCACAAACACCGACGAACCCCAGAAGGTGCCTTTAAAACCCACATCACACCATCTCTGGCTACCGAGAAAGGCCTCATGGGCATTAAGGAAGGCTAGGGCTAACTGGTGCGTTGGTTAGCATCAATGTTTACTGTAATGAATAAAGCGGTGCGATTAGCTTGGCAGACAGCACGGAGGAAAGTGTGGCTTACAGGCAAGGGTTTAATGCACCGGTCAGTGTACAGTGGGCTGACTCTCAGCGATGCCGCTCCAGTGTTTGGTGTGGTACACATGGCAGAATTACACCATTCATTGCTGTTCTGTAGCAGAGGAAAGGGAGAGGGAGCAGCCATTGTTTCACATTAAAATAACACAAAGATTACAGTCATTATTCGAGTAATAGACTGCAGTTTCCTGACACCAATTTGCAAAAAGGACACAGCAGGGAAACTGGCGACACATTTTCAGGTGATGTGGTACTTGGTGTGATGCATTTCAGCATCAGGACACTGTGGTTCACCCTAGAGAACGCACCGTGTGTGCAGCGCCTCAACCACCCGACCCAGTCCTATCTCTTCTGCATTATTCAAGCTGGTCAGTAGCACTGTGTTAAGTGCTGAGTGAAAGGAGTATGCTGTTAAGTGCAGGCTTGTAGCAACACTGTCTGCAAGGTTGATGGGAGTCTCACCGGAGAATGTGCTTCTGTTTTTAAACACCCCATTTTCATTGTCAATTGATAAAACAAGGAGTGGCAGGGATTAAATACAGCCAAGTATAAAAAGGTTCACTCATGTATTAACAGTATTTTAGTACAGAAGTTAAAAAAAAATCAAAAGCCTACAAATTTCATTTTAAGTTAAGTTTAAGCACTGCTAGCATTACTTAGTGTTGAAATGGGCAAAATGAATGACCTTAGTGACTCTGAAAGTGGCATGATAGCTAGGACCATGCTGGTTACTGCATCTCCCAAACAGCTATTATCCTGGGCTTTCTAGACACACAATGGTTTCAAGGACTTCCTTAGAATCATTGAAAAGCAAAAAAGTACAAGTGATCGGCAATCTTGTGAACAGAAAACCGCTTGATCAGCGGAGGCATCAAAGGAAAGTACTGAGAATTTTGCAAGCAAAAAGACGTATGACCACAAATCACATCCAAATTCAACAGTAGTGTGCAGAATGTCACCTCATAAGACTCCACTTATTGAAGTTATTGAACAAAAAAGTGCTTCTCCACTGGGCATAGGAACATCAAAACTTGCAAATTGAAGGCTGGAAAAAAGTCACCTGCTTGGATGTATCCAGGTTCATTTTTCATAAGGTTGATAGATGGACAGAATTTGGAGCAAACACAGCACATGACTCCATGGAGTCATCCTGTTTGTTATCAACAATACAGGTCAGTGTCAGGATGTTCTTCTGGCATGGCACACCTGAACATTGTTGCTGACCAAGTTAATACCTTCATAGCTAGTTTATCCACACTTAGATGGAAATTTCCAGCATGATGAAGCACCATATCAGACCAAAGGAGGTACAACATGCTTCTAGACAGAGGTAGCTATAACTACTGGCAACTCAGTGTACATGACATGATTTTGCTTTAGAACATATTGTACAGTGAAACCTCAGCTAAAATAACACACATTTCCTCAAAAAATGATTCAACTTCAAAGCAAATAAATCACCAGCACAAAGAAAAAATATAAAAAATATATTAATGATGTAAATGCATTATTAATATATTTATATATAATTTAACAATGAAATAAATGAACTGATGAAAAAAAACAAGCCAAGGCCAGATTCATTTTCATTTCCTGAGAAGTCATACAGCTCATTCAGAATAGACACATTCTTTTTCTACCTGTGTACTGTTCAAATGCATTAACGGTCAAAATTGCAATGAGAAAAAACCAAATAGCACCTGTAGAAACATGCAGAAAAGACTCCGAAAATACCATTTTAAAGCAAGGCATTTGAAGTGTTTGTCAATTATACATCTACAAACACACAAAAAAGTGATAATACTTTGGAAAAAATGCACAAAAGGACTCAAAATTCAAAAGCAACTATATCACATTTATGAAGGCAGCTAATCAGATGAGTCACATTAAACACATCGCCAAAATGTGTGCCGCAAAATATAAGACTGACAATCAATAATTCAACACAAGTGTTTCTGTAGAAATATGAGACAATTGGAGAGAAACACGTGTAAGAGAAGCCAAAAGGTTTGCATTGCAGGTACAGTAATTCCCCACTTAACGGTGTCGCCCCATTTAGTTTCTTTATAGCAGTCATGCTGTAACTCTACAGCCCACATACATACAGTATAGCACTTTTGTCATCGCATGTCTCCTTTCTTTGTTTCCAATGGTGTCATTGTACTCAACAGGGTACAGAGTTCTCTCTACTTTTTTTTTTTTTTTATATATATTGTGCACCACTCTGAAATGCCCATTACACACAGTATGAGACATCCGGCTCGCATTCTCTAAACTGCATCTGTAGCACACAACTTGCACTTGCACACAAACTACACTTTTCCCTCTTACAGATGACTGGGAACACATTCCTACACTACCGTTTCACTCATTTTAAATTTGTATCGTACATTTTCTTTTAATCTCAAAAGTCTACAACAATTAAATATTTTATTATAATCTTTAGTCTATCTTATAATGTATATTTTTTTACTTTTACCTTTTACAATCAACTTTATGGTGATGAGCTGCCTAAAAATGTCACAAAGCTGAATCAATGACTGTGTCCCAGTATGCTGTGAAATTTACAGAGTCTATATGATAGGGCTGCCCTTCTAAAACCCTCTGCTCAAATACAGCATGGAAAAAACTACTGGAACTGGGAAGTGCTATTGAGCCATGTTGGACTCCTAGGTGACCACTGGCGTGGTTTTCAAGGCAAAGAGGAACAGAAGTGGCTTGCCATTCCCTTCTTTCGGCATATTTTTTCCCCTAATGGGGAGGGGGGGGGGCAAACACGGAAGAAAAACATTCAAACTCCACACACACCCCTTGAACTCAAGCAGCCCAGGAGCACCAGCTTGCCCTGCTGCATCATCACATAACCTGAGATAATGAATGTAATGCCTGGACCCATGACCAGTGGAGGGAAAAAAAGTGATGTGGTCTGAAAGACAAAGCGCACTTTCCCTGCGTCCAGCTGTTAAATGGGGTGGTAGAACTGTAATGATAAAGGTACCCATTACATGTGTGTGATACCTCAGCATAACAACAAAATAATAAGAAATCCCAAAAACCCCATACATATGGTCACAATATATGGATTTAATTCTGCTGATCTTCCCAGCGGCATGTTAACAGCACCAAACTTTGCAGGATGTTCTGGTGTATAGTGTATGAAGTAGGTCTCAACTTCTTTCATCCTTCAAACAACTACATTCTTTGAAGAATGAAATAGTGCCGCTGCATTCCAAGAACTAAAGCTGTTGTGAAGGCAGCCATCGTACAGGTTGATATTCAGATAGTTTTAACAGTTTTAAGCTCAGCTAAAAATATAAATCAAGCATACTGTGTGTAAAGATGGCTGCATGCTGTGTAATACAGGCAAAATACAGAAGAAACCTCTGTACTTGAGGGCAAAATATGACCATTTCTAATCAGCACTGCCAGAATACCAGAAGACCAGAGGTCTCAAGTGGTTTAGTACATGCACCATAAAATTTACACTGAAGGCAACATACTGTAAATGTATTGGAAATCATAAAATGGTCCATACAAACCTTGGACCCAAAAAGCTCACTTTTGACACTTCAAGTTAAAATATCAAAGGAGGACTTTTACAATAAACAATTAACCTTAACGTTACTTTACCTGTCATATCAGTAATCGCATTTCAGGTGAAAAAGCTGTTTCTCTCTCTCTCTCACACACACACACACACACACACACACTCACCAGCTCTTTACATTTTCTAGTTTTTATTACATTCTTACAAAATGTAGAGACAATTCAGACAAAGTAAAGGGATTTGGTCTATCTTAACAGTGACATTTACATGTAAGATGTAAGATTCTTAGTGGAGACAAATAACACTTTTGAGCTCTGACTGAAAGGGAAGCAATTTGTGCAACAAAGATTAATTTCTGATTTGAATGTCACAGGAATCTTGAACAACATGAAAAAACGAAAGGCACCAATTAGACTGCTGCAGGACAGGCAGGCTCCTCAATGTCCTCTTGTCTGTGACCCTGTCACACATACAGTATGTGCTCAGATCTCCATCATCTGGCCTTTGGCTTTAATTTTCACTGCACACAGACATGACCAAAAGTATTAGTACCCCAACACTATGTTTAAATAAAATTTAAAAAAATCAAAAATAAATAAGTTGAAACTGACAACCCTAACTCTACATTCTTGATATCTGGCATTTTTTATTCCACACTTCATAGAAAAGAAGCTTTGCTTTTCATTTATGACTATTTTAATAAAACAAATGGAAAATGGCATAGACAAAAATATTGAGACCTTATACTTCATAGCACAGCCTTTGGAGACAATAACTGCAATCAAGTGCGTTCTGCAGCTCTGTAGAATTTTTGCCCACTTGTAGTTTGGCCCACTCTTTCTTGAGCAAACTGCACCAGTTGTCTCAGGTTTGTTGGATGCCTTCTCCCAACTGCTACTTTCAGCTCTTTTTAAAAGATGTTCTATGGGATTCAGCTCAAAACTCATAGCAGGCCACATCAGAATGGTCCAATGTTTCTTCTTATTCATACTTATTTGCTTGTTGAGGTTTGGTTTGGGTTATCATCCTGCTGGAGGACCCATGACATGTAACCAAGACAAAGCTTTATCATACTGGGCTCTACATTTTGCTCCAAAAGGCCTTGATAAGCTATTGATTTCATTGCGTCCTGCACAGATTCAATACCCCCAGTGCCAGAGGAAGCAAAACAACCCCAAACATCACTGATCCTCCTCCATGTTTCATAGTGGAGATAGTGTTCTTTTCTTTGAAACCCTTGTTTTGTTTTCTGTGACTTTGTATAATTTACCAAAAAGCTGTAATTTGTTCTGTCTGCCCAAAGGAAATTCTCCCAAGAGGACTGAAGCTTGTCAATATGTATTTTGACAAATTCCAGTCAGGTTTTTTTGTGAAGTAGGGTCTTCTACCATGGAGCCCATTTTCAGTCAGCCAATGATGGATGGTGCACATTGAGTATGAAGGGCAGCTTGGGTCTGTTTTGATGTTTCCCTTGATTTTTGTCCACCATATGAATAATCTTTCACTTCAATTTTGGCTCAGTCTTCCTCTTGCAGCCACACCTAGGAATGTTAACTAGACTTGCATGGGGCTTAAACTTCTTGATGATACTGGCAACAATAGTCACAGGAATATTAAGCTCTTCGGTGGTCTTGTGGCTTTTACGTCGACCATGCTTGGCTATTACTTCTTCATACAAATCTCTGAATTTCCTTGTCTTTACGGCGTTTAATGTGATACACACTGTAACAAAAAACAGCAAAGTGAGGACTTTTTGCCATTTAAATTGGCTGAATGAGTAATTATGATTGAAGACGTGTCACAAATTTAAGGAGAATAGTCTGCTCAAAGTAATCCTACAATGCAAGTATTTCTTATTTATAAAGGGTATCAGTAATATTGTTCATGCTATTTAAAAAGTAGAATAAGCAAGAACTCAGTCATTTTCACATTTTTTGTTGCACTGCAAAACAAAGAAATGCATATAGAAGACAAAAGTTCTTTTAATCTCAATATGTTTCAAGAAGAATGGTGCATTATTTGAATAAAATGCGATGGTAGCAATGTGTTCGGCCACATCTGCACATACTGTATAATGGAATCTGAAAAGGGTTCCCTCATACTAGCATAAAATTTCCCCAGCTAAAAGTACAAAACTTCTTGATTTCTTAATAAAAATTTTTTAACCTTAAAGTGTTCAATCAGACAAATAAAAGGCTACCAAAATGGAACACAATATCTCTCAAAAATCTAAATCTAAAGAGCATACTATAGATTTAAATCACTCTTTTGGTAGTGGGTCTGATGTACACCAATGAGCCACAAAATTAAAACCACTGAGAGGTGAAGTGAATAACATTGATGATCTTGTTACAGTGGCACCTGTCAAGGGGTGGGGGGTATATTAGGAAGCAAGTGAACAGTCAGTTCTTGAAGTTGATGTGTTGCAAGCAGGAAAAATGGGCAAGCGTAAGGATCTGAGCAACTTTGACAAGGGCCAGATTGTAACGGCTACACGACTGGGTCAGAGCATCTACAAAACGGCAGGTCTTGTGGGGTATTCCCGGTATGCAGTGTTTAGTACCTACAGTACCCAAAGCGGTCCAAGGAAGGACCACTGATGAAATGGCAACGGGGTTACAGGCACCCGAGGCTCATTGATGCACATGGGGAGCAAAGGTTAGCCCGTCTAGTCCGATCCCAGAGAAGAGCTACTGTAGCACAAATTGCTGAAAACCTTAATGCTGGCCATGATAAAAAGGTGTCAGAACACACAGCACATTGCAGCTGCTGCATATGGGGCTGCGTTGTCACAGACCGGTCAGAGTGCCCATGCTGACCACTGTCCGCCAACAAAAGCGCCTAAAATGGGCATGTGAACATCCGAATCGGACCATGAAGCAATGGAAGAAGGTGGCCTGGTCTGACAAATCAGGTATTCTTTGAGATCTTGTGGATGGCTGGGTGCATGTATGTCGTTTACCTGGGGAAAAGATGGTAGCAGGATGCACTATGGGAAAAAGGCAGTGTGATGCTCTGGGCAATGTTCTGCTGGGAAACTTTTGGTCCTGGGATTCATATGGATGTTACTTTGACACATACCACCCACCTAGACATTGTCTTGGTCTCCAAATTCCCCAGATCTCTCAGATCTGTGAGAAGTGCTGGAAAAACAAGTCTCATCTATGGAGGCCCCACTTTGCAACTTACAGGACTTAGAGGATCTACTACTAATTTCTTGGTACCAGATACCACAGGACACTGTCTGGAGGCACCAGTTACTAATGTGCATGTTATACTTGCCAAAAACCCACAATTTTTTTGAGAAGTACCAGTTTGCAAAATTTTGTTTGTGGCCTGAAAAAAAAAATAAAGCTCATTGTCATTGTGGGAACCTTAAAGTATAGACTAAAAAAAGAGTGAATATTGCGTCACCATTAGTAAATACGGTACATAAGTGCAAATAGTTCTAATAAAGTCTCCAACATGTTCAGTGAAAATGCAAATATAAACGTATAATAAACAATGTTTGAAAGGTGAGAATGCGTGCGTGATTCACAAATATGTAAATATAAACCAAAACAAATGGTGTTAAAGGCAAGTTTCAATTTTATGGCGTAATGATTGAAGAAAGGACTGAGGAAACACAACAGAGGTTGGACACTAGAAACAGTGAAGCTGAACAATGACCAAAGGACATCAGGAATGTCAGAGAGCAGACAGTTGCATATACTTGCCAGACACCATGCTAAATATAGCAACATCTGCAGGACATAGATTGAAAGATGGAATAATTGAGAGGAAAAATCCATTTAAATTCATTTATATAAATATGTGATTACCCAAGAAGTAGATTCCTCAGGGGGTCTGCACATTATGCAAGCTGATTGCTTTGGCTTGGAAAATGCAGAATGCAAAACATGGAGGACACCATTCTCAATAAGCACAGATAATTCTATTGATTACCACACCAGAGCGATGGACAAGACCAGAAAATAGAGTGAATACTGGCAAGTGGAGATTGATGGCCTGTGGTGAAAAACACTTAATCGATTCAGAAAAACACAGACTTCTCTTTGAGAAACAAACACATACTGCCCATGATCTTTCCCAAATAAAAAACTAAACACAAACTGAGGACAGGGATGGGAAAATGCAATTCCCATAAAGAGAAAATAGACACCCCAAAGTAAATAACAGTGCTTCAAACCCTCACCATTAATGTGCATATCTGTTGCCTTGGGAAATAAACCTAATCTGAATAATTTAGTAGCCATATTAGAGTGATCCAGTCTAACCTGTGCTATGTACTAAGTCAAGCTGTACACTGCTTTATTGCTATATAAAAAAGTCTTTGCTTAGAACAGCGGAGCTTTGACATCATGAAGCATCAACGATATAAACTAAGCCCGAGAGTTGGTAGGTTTAGGCTACAAAATCTTTTAAGAGTAATAACACAGCAATAGAACTTCATTTATTAATCTGTATTGCTGTTTACAAGTAAAAGTTTAAAAATGCCTTTCCCTAAAGCAGCTAGACATGATGCCTGGAACTTGTAACTCTGCTGTGGTAAAGGATCTTACAATTTATTATTAATATTCAAATAACGAAATTAAGGAGGGGGGAATTTCCACTTTCCATTTCACGCTGGTCCGCTGCTGTATTTTGAAGATTATTTTCTCGCAACTATATCGATCACACCACTGAGACTTGAGCTACAATTAACATAAATCATCGCATTGGAACTTGAAACTTTTGGCATTAAAAAATCCTAAGCATACTTCTGTGCATTTCAAATAGAAAGCCCTGATATGTTTGAACAAATTGCTCTTTGGGTTCATGTTCAGCCTCTTTTAAATGGCATACAGGCTTCACAAAATAATGGCCAGTGACTGCCATGGCAGTGTGTCCCAATTAAATCAACATCAATTTGATATAACTGGAGTTATAACATTTCAAAATGGTGCTTGTTTGCCTTTGCAATAGTGAGTTTTTTAATTCTAAAACAGGCCCCTGAAAAAGGTTTCCTGACCTTTTATTCAACTGCAGCTGTAATCCTGCAAGCCACTGACAGTAAGGCCATTTTCTATAATCTGTGCTAAATCAGGAGAGTGCCTTTCTTCTTATAAGAACCATCTTTCAATCAGTTGGCAAGTTGACAGGTGCTTTACAGTCAGAATTCACATAACCCATTTCCAAAGTACAGTGCTCTCACATTTGCCTTCCTTTATTTTTTTGTTCAATAATTCACATACATTATAGATAGAGGATGAAACACTTTGCTTGCTGAAATATTGATCAGCAGTGAGAGGCAAAAAAAAGACACTGTACAGGCCTTCCAATTAAACCCCGCAGATGAGCTGACCATAGCACCCATGTTGCTCGGCACAAGCTTTCCGGCAGGATATTCACTAGGGCTCCTTTTCTACAGGCAATTTGAAAGTGGAACACCCAACCTCAAATATGCTCCATGTGGATAAAGGTATCAGAGGTCATATTTATATTTCTCCTCCATTTCATTCCTGTTCACAATACCTACCAACACAATATCAGATTTGCAGGCGGTCCTCTTCAGAGGTCAGAAGCTTAAATGCAATATATTTACATCCCAGCTATCACTTTACGTGTGCCATTACAGAAAAAACAACTGTCCTCCTCTTAGTGGAAAAATGGCTGCAAATCAGGTGCTAACTGCAGATTAATTTTCGTACATATTTATGTCTTTGGAGAAGTATAGCACATGTTGTTATTCTTCTGTAAATTGGAAGGGGAAAAAAAAAAAAAAAAAAAAAAGTATAGATATGCCCTGATAACCACGTAATGTTGAACAAAGGAACAAAAGGTGTCTGTTAAAGAAGGCATTTTTGAACATGTCCTGCTAGGAAAAGACACCGAGAATATGAAGCTTTAGGTACTCATTTGCTGATCCAGAAAGACAAATTTACACATTTATAACTAATAACTCAAAGTTGAAATCCCTTTTTGATTCAAATGCCTTCAACTCTTAACTACCAAATCACAAAAAGGGAAAGGCGACCATATAAAAAATTGACTGGATATTTTATGGCCCAACAAGTAACAGGGAAAGACATTCTGTGATCAAGATCTTTTTGAGCAGGGGGAGCACAACCAGTTCCCAAACATGCTGCTCACCCTGTCTGAAAGGCAGGGACCATTATGCAACCCATACATGAAATAAAGTTCAAGAAAAGTGGCTGCTCCACAGGATCACCCTTCACACTAGGGCCAGATAATAATTTCAGAATACATGAATGAAAGACAACACCCTAGTACCTAAGCGGGCCATCTGTATCATGAAAAAGATTAATTTTTACTTAAGACCATTTAAGTAGTCTACTGTGACATAACTCGATTTATCACAAGGTCAGTTCTAATATTCCTTCCAATTTCTCATTCCTTTTTATTCTTATTTATTAATCCTAGTCATGTATCAGTGATGCAGTTGCTCTATAACTCCAAATACACTACTCGGCCAAAAAAAAAAAAAAAAAAAGTCACCACCTGGATTTAACTTAGTGTTATGATCTGGGGTTGCTTCAGTTGGTCAGGTCTAGATTCAGCAACATTATGTGCCCAAAAGATGAGGTGAGTTTACTACCCGAATATACTGAATGACCAGGTTTTTCCCTCAATGGTTTTTTCTTCCCTGATGGCACGGGCATATTGGAAGATGACAATGCTAGGATTCATTGGGCTCAAATTGTGAAAGAATGCTTCAGGGAGCACGAGACATCATTTTAACACATGGATTGGCCACCACAGAGTCCAGACCTTAACCCTATTCAGAATCTTTTGGATGTGCTGGAAAAGACTTTATGCAGCAGTCCGACTCTCCCATCATCAATACAAGATCTTGGCGAAAAATAAATGCAACTCTGGATGGAAACAAATGTTGTAACATTGCATAACCTTATCGAAGTGATGCAACGGCGATAATCAAAGCTAAAGGCAGTCCAATGAAATATTAGCGTGTCACTTTTTTTTGGCCAGGCAGTGTATATGTACAAGTATTGCAACTGCGGTCTGATTTTAAAAATGGATACAAAATTCATAAATATATTATCCATTCAGTTTTAGATTGTGAGACAAAAAGCATCAGAAAACAAATACTGAGAGTGCTTCTATGTGGAAGAACAGAATCACATATAGAAAGTAGAAAAATCAGCAGGAAGCCCACAGCCCTCCTTCTCCTGGTGAAGCCACCACGTGACAGCGGCACAATCAGACACAGCTGCACCCCCTACAGTGCCTGATTTCACTCATCAACCACAGAGTGCCTTGATCAACCCTAACAGCCTACTGTCATGGACTTATCAACCAGAAGGCTCTTGAAGGATAGAGGAAACCTCTCATGTGGGCTGCATCCTAAAAGTTGCAAATTGCATGCTTTCCTCAACTGCGACATCTCAGCACCTTGCGCGACCTGGGATGACAACACTGGCTGGCATTATAACTGCTACAATGACAAAGCAAGACATTTTCCTTGACGGCTTCCTGGAGCATAGGATGCACACTCCTCATGAAGGGAAGTTTCTCCAATGTTCTCACCCACCTGTAGGATTATTTTCACACCCTTTAAACACTTTTGCGAAATATTATTAGGAGTTCGGCAACACATTTAGTGTTTGTCAGAGCACTTTTTACAGTTCATACACGCAGTAAAATACAGGCCACATACAGTACTTAAATTTTAATCCACACAACAGGACAGAGAGCTGTCAGAACAACATTCAATTTAGAATAATTTTCATATAATCTAATATTGTGCATCTGTTTTACATCTGACATTTAATTGAGCTCAACTCTGCTAGGCAATTTATGGAAAAAAAAAATACATCATCATGTATTTATTTGCCTTCACATTCATCAAAGTTACCATTTCAGTGGTAAGTACACCTGGGTGCTACATAGGAAATCCAGGCAACCACAGAAACTTTTCAAAATGCACATGCAAAAAGTTGCAAGATATCATGGAAATATATACAACTCTTTCAGAGAAGTGTATTAGTCAGTACAACAGCATATGTGCTTGGTTATTTTACTTGTGTAACAGGCATTTTATTCACTACCACCTTCCATATTTTTCAGGCTGCAAAGCATGACACCATGCTTCTTCCCAAAACCAATTATCACAGATTATCTACTTCCTAAAAGCAATTCCTAACAACAATAATATTTATCTACTTCCCATCAGATTGAAAATATCATTAGATACCAGTCATAAGCACCAATAAAGGTAAATTCAGTTAACAGAAACATTTTTCCAAAATGATGTACAATGATGTTACAATAACTTTTCCCCTTCATAGAGCTTTATATTTTTTAACTGGAGCAATTCAGAACAAGTACCATTCTCATTCAGCAACAATGGGGATTCAAACATTCATTAGTAAGGCTACACAGCATTGTGTCTACACACAGTGACCTTTATTTCTTTTTATTGTGAGTTGGTGGGTGGTGACTCCTGAACAGGGGAAGGGTAGGACCATGATGGACAGCTTAAAGCCTTATCAGCAGGCTCTTATTAAGGCAGCTAGTTGGAAGACAACTTCTGAGGAAGTCTATCAGGGAGACAAACCAGTCCAGGTTTCCCATTATGCTGGCCGTTTCTGTTGCTTCTTTTTAGACTGTTCCATTTACTCGTTTTAGTTTGTGTGCATTTGTTTTTTTTTTTTTCCCCTGCTTCAGAGGGGCCACATTCCTGTTTTGTGATCAAAACCTCCAGTTGCTTTCTGGCACCACCATCCTTCCCACGCTGTCACCTCCACCCCACAAATAGCCAGAGTATCATATATATATATCCATGTGCAAAATTATCAAATTTTAGTCCAGTGTGTACTCTGGCTCACACCGTATGCTTTCCAAATAGATATCAGACCACACAGACCTGCACTGGACAAGGGGTTACTAAAATGAATAAATGGAAATATTAAATGAAAAGACAGAGTAGAAATAACTGTGGTAAATATAACATATTGCCCTATATAAATATACTATTTTGGTGTACTAATTTGGGGTGTGAAAGTTTTTATCCAGGAACTGGTCTCCCTCCCATAAGAAATAATGGTAAAACTTGGCCCCCCCATAGCAGAAATTTGCTCAACGGCATGAGTTTACAGAGCAAATTATCCAGATTAAATGACAAATGTGTGCACCTTGATGCCCAGCATTGGAGGAAGGCATGGAATGTGCTCATCATGGGGAAAAAGGTGCAAAGGAAACAGCATAGTATGCGGCAAAGGACATCTACAAGTAGCCTGTTTCACTTCTACATCTTCTCTCCTAGTTATTTTGACAGTTCAAAATGGAGAAACTGAGGAAGAACAGGAAAAGAGGCAAAGACTAATCAAGTTTTGGAAACTGGCCATGGTTTTAATCAGTCTGAACTCCAACTTACCGAGCCACAAAAATGAAGTAGTGCAATAGTTTGTATTTCTTCATAGTAAAGCCAAACAGTGGTGTGTTAAGGAAAGGCAAACAGTGTCATTTTTAGCGAGTGAATGGCTCCAATTGCACCATATAAATAAAAAAGGCTGCTTTGACGTCTTTATCCCCTGGGCCTCAGCACAACCAGCATGTACAGTTTCAGGAAAGCCCATATTGTGCAAAGCATTGATAAGAACACAATAATCCCTTAGACCCTTTCAATTTACTCTTTTAATCAGCCACGCAAACTGCCAAGAACTCAGCAAACTGCGCTCACTAACAGTCTGCCAGCTCCTTCATGTAAACAGAAAAAAAAATGCATGACCAAGATCAACAAGGAAAAGGGCACTGTTTGTTATGACCATACTGTACCTGGCTCGCCCATTAGTGATAATCCTGGGACCTTTTGTTCAGAATGGTTTTTCTGCTTCATACAATGTACGAAGTTCTTTTTGTGCAACAGGTGGCATAGGACAATGAAAAAGAACAGAAGAAAAAGCAGAGAAATTTAAAGGAAAGCATAGAAAGAATATATTAGAAGGATAAATACCAATGTTGTGTTTGATTCTGAACTGAGGACACAACACAAAAGTATGTAAAAATCTCCACCTTCATAACTGGATGAACTCATAAGGAGGGCCAGTACCATTATTTCTTTTTTCAAACTACCAAGCAAAACTATAATATCTTCTGCCTGAATTAATGCAAAGTAACTAGCTTTGCTCCATCGGTCATGTGAGTGTCACAATGGAAGATTCACAGTATAGAGCGCTATGGTAGCATTGTGTCATTCACCGTGACTGGGCAGCCTCACCATTCATCACAGGTGTCAGGAACACTTCACAGCAGGTCTTCAAACCAGCCATAAAACTGGAGCAAGCAGAGAAATGCCACCTTCTGCTTAAAGGAGTTCTCCCATTACGAGGGCTTTCTAATGGACTTCCTCAAGTGCCACTGGGAGTAAATACTACGTGCATTGGTGAAACCCTTACCTTTTTTTATACTGTCATTTTCTGTTTTGACTTGTGTGATGCAGTTTTTTTGCCCAGCAGGGAAAATTTTTGTGATGTTGGTGTAAACTCCCAGACAAAACACAAGGCTCAAATCTGCCAGCTGAGACCCAGTTTATGAGTCAAAGTTCACTGACAGGTTACAAACATCTTTCATTGATACTACAAAATGGTCCTTTCCTTATAAAAGCAACTGTCAGTGTGCTTAACAGCATCTGCCTCCGAAAAACGAGTTTTTAGACCTCACAGTATAACCATATCTCAGAGGGGCACACAACAGATAATGGTTTGTACCTTAGGATTAGAAGTATTGAACATGCAAACTGACCAAGTCATAGACAAATCTCCTTAATGGTGGAAGGAAAAACAAAAATAAAAATCAGGTGAGGCCATTACATTCAGCACTACTGTTAAACTTTGTTGACTGCACTTGCTGAACTGGCCATAAAAAGACTGCTGAGCTTTAGACACAGATTAGTGTGCCAGCCCAATATTAGCAGCCATTGGAAGAGAAATGAACGACTGAAATCCTCCTTGATGAGGAGACAGAATGAGCCACCACTCCAACCATGGAGATTGAACTTGCACACATAGCAGGCACCACTTTGCACACAGCTTCCTGATTGAACTCATTTGTTTGGTTTTTCAGCCTGCTGAGATGAAGGGCATAATTGCCACTTCTGTGAGGTAGCTCCAGAGAACAGCCCCCAGGAGGCCATGCCAAGTTAGCAATGCTGCTGGAAGTTACTTATCCATCATACTGCACAAAACAGCACCCCATCCTTCCTTACCAAACACATCTTGTCCCTCCCAATCAAAATGCATTGAGACTTTAAGTGTCACCAATAAAAGGCTATCAATGTCTGCTTTACAATATTTACAGTGCTTCAGAGGCATTCACAAATGTACTACCGTGTCAAAAAAAGATCTTTAATCCATCACAAAGGTAGCCAAGGCAACCCAGGTTGTGATGCATGTATTAATGTGCATTGCAAGAAACTATTCTCAGGCTCTTTTGCCCATCTCCTAATTAATTCACTCATTTTGTTCACATTGACCCTTTCATGGCATACATTCTCATATAATGATAGAGCATGCAAAAAGTTTGCTTAAAACATAGTTGAGAACACCTCAGAGAGGTCGTGCTGCACCAAAAGTGAATGTCCCGTATCATTTTATGGTGGCCAACAGCTGAATCTCTAATGAACACATGTAAAACTGCTACCTAGTGCTGTATAATGGGCTATTTTGTTAAAAAATGGCAAACAACTCTTCTGAGGACTAATAAATGTACATGAATAATACAATAATGTACATAAGCAATACTTCACAAGATTACAAGACTGCATGTAAGTGATTCAACTAAACAATTATTAAAATCTACACATCACTATGGCTGTGTGGCACCCATATGTTTGACCTTTTCCTGGGACTATGTACGTGCCATAAACAGGTACCGCAGTAGCAGGTGCTTGAAGTAAAGATCCAAACAGATGAGAAAGGGGGAGGGGTGATCTGGAGACAGTTGTTTTAGAGATGGAAAAACACCACCACCATCATCATCATGCTGAGCAGTGCCAGGAGCTGTAATATGCGCAGCAACAAAAATAATTTGTGGAATGGTGATAAATATATTACTTCTTTTTTTCATTTCCAATTTTTCACTTTATGACTGGCAAGGAGTGGTCTATGCCTGTTCAACAGAACTAGCAGTATACATGCACTAAATGTATCCAGTTTAAGGGTAATACAGTTTGGTGATGTAAAATGTATTATTACTTTTTAGCTTTCCATTTTCTCACCTGGGCTACTGGGGATAACTCAGCCAGTAATGAAAAAGTTGGACAGAATTAAAGCTATCATTAAGTGACTTCAGATGCCAATGTGTCTCTGCACCAGAGCAGGGAACTTCAGAGTTGGTGGAGACTCTGGAGCCGATTTCAAAACACACGTGGTGATGAAAGACTATGCAAGAAGAAGTACACGCTTTTTAATAGACTTTGGCCTTAAAATGCAAATGTCATGGAATTTTTTGCTTTGTGGATGAATGTAGTGGGCAGTGGGGAGACAAAAATAAAGTTAACCACACATACATTATTATCTTCACTTTCGGAGCATACTGATTATTCTGCATGTTGTGCATTCTCACCCGAGATCTAAATTCGCAAGTTCCACTCAAGCTTAATATATTCCTTAATTATGCATTTCTACCCTAGTTATGGAACATTTGTGGGTTGACTACACATTCATAAACTACTTTAGCGGGGCGGGGGGGGGGGCATCAATTTACTTCAAAGATGAAAGCACTAGTCTGACAAAGTCTGACTATACATTCATAAACGCACAGTACAGAAATCCATGATACAATGATGACCTCCTTTGACTTGGACCGAGGCTGTGAGATAAAACTCCATGCACCGAGAGAATACAAGATCCTATTTTCTGTTAAGATTAATCTCTTGTTTGTGCAAACTTGGTACCTCCTCCCAAGATGCCCTGTGATTAGAATGTTGCGGAAGGAAACTCCAGCAGAGGTTAAAAAAAATTAAAGGGGGTGGAAGGGGGGGGGGATGAATAAAGGGCTGGAAACAGTTAAACATGTAGTATTGAGCAACCCCTTCAACAAATGGCTGTTTATTTACCTTAGTTAAATGTAAGTACAGCCAGAAATGAGTCATCCTCATGACAATTTTAGCATTAGCAAACTGTAATTAGCACAGTCGATGAAATCATTTCCCACGACAACCAGGACTCGACACAGTCAGGGTTCGGCTGATTAACAGTTTGTGCTAAAGTTATTGCTGGGAATGTGGAAGGACAAAGGTAAGATAAAAACCACAAAGGCAGGCGCTTCAAAGGGATGTTGGGCATGTCGTAATCTGGGGACGTCTGAAGAGCGCTCCAGCTGTACGTGGAGGGGGGCAAGCACGGCACCATGAGCCGCGCTAATGGCTCGCTCGCAGCCTCTCACCGGTGTTCCCAATATTTAACAGAGGCGTCTGTTCCATTTACAAACCGACTCCCCTGCGATCCAGAGTGCACTTACTGCGTCCTAATGGTGCAGACAAAGGAGGCAACGGAGTGATGGGCGATTCGCGTATATAAGAGAAACCTCTCATAAAAGACCGAGGACAATCACACTTGGATAACAGCCGCCACGCAATCCACTTCAGCGGTGTTTCTACTCAAAAACTACTAAATGATTCCAAAGCATACTACATGTTACAACCGAGAGCAACAGAGTACATAAAAAACTATTTGACAATATCAATATATAATCAAACACACTGTGCATAATACTACATGCATAACTGGACTGACTGGTACTGACATTGTTTCACAAGATAGTTTTAAACGTTCAACTACAAATGAAAAGAGTCATATTGAACACCAGATGCAGCAATTTAAGTGAATACCTTAACTGTAAATGACTAATACTTTACTAACTGGAAAATGTGAAAACAAAATTTGAGAAGTACTTTACAGAGACATGTTTGCATGAACCTATCAATCTTGGACTATAGAAGCACAGCAAACCTACACTGCTGCATTTCTCATCCTACCACCATTCCATCTCATTCTTCCCCTTTTTTGTTGTGTCCCCCAAAAGGAGACTCAACACCTTTGCTTGGAAACAGGTGTGAGCCCTCCAGCAGACTAAATCCAGATGATCAGCACCAACCCTAATGCTCACAAAAAAGCCAATGCCTGGGTAATAAAAAAGGTGTAGTGGTGAAAACTTAAAAAGTAGCAATAACACATTATTTAATCGCTGAACTGTTTTACCATTAAAGTGGTTGCATTTAGTATACAAGTATTGTTAATGCTGTGACACAGGTACCACAGTGATGTGTGTGCTGGTCATAGTAAAGTGGAAAGGTTTAATAAAATTTTTAAAAATTATTTATTTATTTATTTATTTTTTAAAGTATTTTTGCCAAACTTTATTACCCTTATATCACTAATGTCTGCAACACTGTCATGTATAATTCCTTTTCACTTTTAACAGCCCCTCTGATGAAACAAATGGCACTGATAGCAACACATGCTTCTACGTGAAAGTACACCTGTGTGTAAGAAAATCCACAACTTATTTAACTATGCTCTGAGTGCGACATCCCTAATTATTCTTGTACATGTCTTGTAGAAACAGAATTTTAAATTTTCAAAATAAGGAAGTATCAATGTTTGCTAGTGTGTTAGTGGCTTTTCGCAGGCAGACACTCGGCTCTAATCTCAGACTTCACCAGTTGTAGTGTCCATGCATCTGTGGCATTAGGGACAGTCCTAATTCTCCTAGTGTGCTTGTTAGGTTGTGACAGAGCTGACTGAGGTGCTGGACAGCTACATGTGCCAGATGTAAGAAAGGCTTGGCAGTTTTTACTCTTTCCAGCTGATGCACATACATGATGCATGTCATACAGCCAAATCTCTTCATTTAGGGGCATCAGGAACAGTCCAAAGCTGAATCCTGATTGGCCAGGTGGCAATTGTGTTTTTTCTTATTTCCATACTTACAGGATGCATTTCCCAGTCATTGGCTAAAAGAAAGATTGAGGGCAACAGCAGGATGAAGAGAATGAAAGGATTAAAATCAAAATGCACTGGAGAAAGATGTATTAACGTGCTCCAAAAGAGCTTATATTTGCAGAGTTAAAGATGAGTGAGACACAGAAGGTGCACAGTATAAAATATTAAGGCAACTTCAACTGACCTTGCTGATTATGCTGTTGCAACAATATGGTAGCCCATAGTCAATTTTATAAATGTTGCTGGAAGTCATCTATCCAATATACTGATGTATTGCTTTTGTGGGTTTAAAAAAATATGAATTGCCATTTTAAGAAATAGTGGCATGGTGACGCATAAGTAATGCTGGTGCCTCACAGCTTGTATATAGAGTTCAAATGTTCTCTGCATGTTTGCAAAGACATACAATATGATGGTAAAGCACTGCCATACTTTTTCTTACAAAAAAAAGTGAGCTGACACGGAGTTAAATTCTGCTGGATAGCACTGAATCCGGGCCTTTAAAGTCCAGTTTTCGACAGATTCAGCCCATTGATTTAGATATGGCAGTGGAAAATAAATTAATACATCAGAGGTATTATTATATTGGTACACATTTACCTGAAAGCTAGAATAATATGTAATACCATTTTGTTATACAGCGAATGCAGGAAATGATAGGACAACTTCAGCTATTCACAGTGCTATTACAAGTGCAAGTGGAAATGTGCAATAATAAGTTTAGCCATTTCATCGTTTCAAAAGAGAACAGCAGTCAGTTATTCTAAAATGTGTTCTACCTACATTTGGATTGAGTAGATATATGCTTACTCTATTTCTACAACAGAATAAAGAGGCCTCTCACCCAGCAATCATGTTCAGGTCGACAGGGACACAGACGCATGTGTCTTTGGATATGAATAAGGTGACAAAGTGGTAGAGTCCAATGTGCTACTAAGGTGAATGCTTTGTTTTAACGTGGTAAAGGTTGTCCTGAAAAATGACAAACTCAGGGTGTACCCCACAAGTAATTTCAGGTAAACTTCAAGGATTAAAAGGATTCATAAGTGATTTTCATTTGTTTTCCTCTCATGCATAATTGCATAGTTTGTCACACACAACAGCTTGTTTGTTTTTTTTATGGTGGTGTAACAACTACATGATGTTGCTTTAAAAAAGTAAGCAATAAAACAGTGTTGGTCTATATACACATTTGTTTGATACTGAGCAGCAAAGAACAAAATAAGGAAAAAAGGAAATGACTGAAATGGTACAAAACTAAAAAGTTGCAAATGACAGTTATTGAAACCCTTTTGAAAAATTCAAATCTGATAAGAGCTAGATATTGTATGAAATTATGAAACTATGAGCAATTGCATGGCATTTATTAATAAATGATCACACAATGAATGATTGGTTCAATGGTTAAAAAAAAAAAAAAAAAAAAAAAAAGTAATTTTCACTTCCTGCTACTTTTTTGCCAAAGGTGCCCATCAGAAAAACATATCACCAAGCATAAAAATTCAAAGGGTTACATCTCCAGAGACCTTATTCTCCATTTCCCCAGTTCACAATGCTATTAAAAAGTTTGCTGCCCATGGGACTGTTGAGAACCTCCCAGGACATATTGGGAAGAAAAAAAATTATCAAAGAACAGCTGCTATGAACTGTTGAAAAACACTACTTTAAAGTGTCCAAGCATAAAAAGGCATGACTGATCTTTACCCAACTTACCTAGAGAAACCAATATACTTCTGGGAAAATGTTCTCTGAATTGATGAAACCAAAATAGAGCTCTTTGGTAATGCAGACCAGTGATTTGTTTATAGGGGACTAAATGAAGCTTATACAGAAAAGAAAACCCTTCCTACAAATAAATATGGTGAACATTCCATAATGTTGTGGGTTTGTTTTGCAGCTTCCGTTATTGGAGACCAGTGTATTAAGGGTATAACAAAAACCAAGGATTACCAAGGCATTTTAGAGCAAAATATGCTACTCTGTGTCAAAAAACTAGGTATGGGTTCAAGATCATGGGTCCTCCAGCAGGACAATGAACCAAAACACGGATACAAAAACACAAAAGAATGTTTAAAAAGGGCAGGACTGTGTTAAACTGATCACAAACTGATTGTGAAGTGAGTTCAGATATAATTGAAAACTTTTGGAAAGAACTGAAATCTGCTATTAATAAAAGGAACCTTGCAAACATTCAAAGCTTGAACTGCAACTACCAGCAGAAAGGTGCAAGAAGCTTATAGACAGCTACAAGAAATATCTGGAGGCTGTTACCATTGGCAAGTATTAAGGAAGGGTGTCTTAAATACTTTGCAGGTCATATTTTCTTTTTCTTCTGTGAAAAAACTACAGGTAAATTTAACTGACATTGCTTTTTGTATAAGTTTTGACATCCTATCAAAATATTCTAATGATCAAGAGTTTGTAAATCTAAACTTATTTCTGAAGATATTGTACATGACATGCCCAAAATGTAAGGGTGCCAATAATGTTGGCCAGAACAGTATAGCGCTTCATTTTTCAGTTCAGAGTACTACCAAGGCCTGGTTTGCAGCATGTAACTCCTGGGCTGAAAGGGGTCCACTGCAGCCTGGATCTGTGATGTTGGCAAAGCCAGACTGCAAAGTCTCAAAGTGCAGGGGCTGGGGTAGAAAAGGACAAACAGAACCCCATGTTTCCCCATTAAACCCAGAAATGACTAAAGGATGTCCTACAGCACCTGACAAAACATCCATTGTTTGGAATCACAGACCTCTTGATTATCATCATCACCACCATCAATAAAAATAACAGCCTCACTTGGTCCCAGTGAAACAAAGCATCTCTGGGAGATATTGTGTGATGCTTAGTGCTCTAACACAAGCCAGGATACACTTTTTCCTTAAAAAAAAAAAAAGTGCATCTTTTTATACCTTCAATGAGGACAAGAAAGTACAATGCTTCGAAAAATAAATAAATAAATAATCAGCAAGCTCCTGAAGGAGAGAAGAAGCTGACAAGGAGCTTGTGCTGAGGGATCTTCTCAGAGCCCTTAAAAATTTTAACAATGCAGTCCAGCTTTGCACACACTTCCCTGGCATTAATCAGCTACATCCAGCCATGTTTCTTGCCTCTTCATTTAAAAACTGACTTAATGGATGGAGGGGGGAAAAATGTAATTTGTCAGGCCATTTCCTCCAATAATAATCTATAATCAGCATAATACATAAGTAGAAACCAAAGCATTGAAATAAGTTTCTTTTTTGAATCAGGTTATGTTTGCATTTTTTAAGTTTACATCTATTTTATTGCCCAACTTTTTTGGTTAATAGGATAATGCCTAAAGCTTCATTCAAGTGTACAAGAAAGTGCTGAAAGCCACAGAGGCACCACAGGAACCTGGTTCATGCCAGTGTCTTGGCAAAACCCTGCTGAACTGACCACACAAGTCACTGCCTAGCCCACCAAAGTCCTTAAATTTGCAAATGTATCGTTGTACACCCAAAATCACATAGCTTATCCTATTTACTATGACGTAGAACCACAAACCTCAGGTAACGCAGAGTAGGCAGCCTGCAGATCCAGCCGAAGCATTAAATTAACTTCTTGAATCTCATCACTGGGAAATCTAGGACGCTCAGAAATGTAGGACGCTTCAGCACTGCATGCACTGGGTTGAAACCAAACTATTTGATTAAGTAATGGATCCAAATCATATGCAATCAGGCACAGAGGAACATACTTCTACAGTGAATCTGATACATTAAATACCCTGTTAAAGGTGAACAGGAAGCAAGCCAGACATTTTGTAGGCTGTTCAGGGTTCGCTTATGAAATGGTTACCAACCTGACCAACCAAAGGAGAACCTCCAGCTTAGCTCACCTAGTTAAGGTAGCCTTTCCAAATGGAGTCCAACAGCTCTGAGCATGTCTTCAGTTCAGCTGGTGCCATTACCCCAAATGTGACCTTGAGTTTAGCAGCAGTGGAACAAACCCGCCATCAAGGGGTAGGGGCATTGATGTCAAGGAAGATGCTGCTCAGCTGGCCACTGTTTAAGTACCTCCTGCAGACATGCTGAGTGTCAGCAGGTTGCCAGTTACTCGCAGTGGGAGATGCACTGTTTCTCCAATCGTGTGACCTGTGAAAAGGGAACTGACTTGGCAGGCAGAGTATCTGCAGAGCACACCCCTGCCTACTAGGTATCCAGAGATTAAAGAGGAGGAAAGCTTCCAGAATTGGAAATCAGAACAAACTGCAGAAAACACTACTTGGTTGCAGTATCAGAATAAATCAAAAGTATAGAAACAACAGTTACACAACTAAATCAACACAGTATTGAGTCTATTTGAAGCAAAATAAATTTCTCAAGAAAATTCTACATGAAACTCTTAGAAATGAATAAAATTCCACCATAATTTATAAGGCAAAAAATACAAAAAGTTATTCTAAAGGTCAACGAAGACAGCATATATGAGATGTAATCATAAAGGTCTAAGCTGTATTTATTTCACATAATAGTGTGCCCATATTTTTATGTGCATCCCCTTTAAGCTAATCTTTCTACTTTCGGAAACAATGCAATGTGATCAAGTTCTGCCTTCGCATTATGAGAGATGCTCTGGTTTATTACCGAATCTGATTCCTATCACCTTCACTTTGACCTTTCAGAAGAGAAAAACACCAGCACACACACACGCACGCACGCACGCATGCAGACACACATACACACCCTGCTGTCTCCATTCAGCAGTTTTTGCCAAAATATTTAACTCCAAAATTCCTTTCAAATTGCAAGGAATGAGATTTGACGATATTCCAGACATCTATGGTAATATGTAGTTAGAACCTGTATCAAATATTCACAATTACAATGGACTACATGTTTCAAATACCATTCAAATGACAATCTCCAGTTCCACCAATTACATGAAATAATACGTATTAACTTACATCCAGCTTTGCACTCAGTCCTCCAAAGGTCTCAAAACACTGATGTGTTGAGTGGAATAACACATAAATTGGGTAATTTTGTTCCAAACACATATGAAGGCAGCATGAGCACTACTTACTGGAAGATGTCACACACAAGATGTTTTTACTGAAGTGGAAACTTCCCTAGGCAGCATCAGATCAGACAATGTGTGTCAGATATTCTGCTGTTTATCACCCATATGCCCTAAACACCTAAAGTCAAAAACCTGTATCACCAACTGTGATTTGTTTCTCTGATGAATCTCATGAACGTACAGCTTTGCAACATTCTTTCAACCAAGCCAAAATGTTTTGGGTACCCACTTTGGCTAAGTGCTTTTTAATAACTTTTTCTACTTCACACATAGCTGTCAAGACAGCTATTTAAAATACATTTGGAATCGTTGGCACTGATGCACCTGCACAAAAATGAGACCCTATTCAAATGAACTGAAGTCCCACCTGGCTGCTCAGCTGACTTGTAATTCTGCACAATGTTTTTAAACAGCACGTACAGCAACCGTTAAGAAGAGACTTCACAATTTTAGGGTTTAATGAGAGTCAGTTATGTACATTATGTCTCCAGATCTACTACAGTACAGTTCTATACAACAAATAAGTTACTTTTATTTTAAAATGCATTTCTCCTGAACTAATAATTACATTGATGGAGGCAGTTTTTTTATTGTGCTTTCAACAAAAAGACAATCATAGCCCATTATATATAAAGCTGGATAAACAAACAGACCAAGCTCTTATTTCATTTTTGGATGCAATTATTATTTCAGTTTCCTGTTTGAAACCCAGTTTTACAGAAATTCCCCAGAACAACTGGTTCATTTTTACTGAAACTCAACTGAAACCATTTCTCTAAAAGAAAGAACAAACTTAAAGGAAAAAAGTTGAGGTTGGAGTTCTACATCTTTGATCCTGGGGGGACAGGTAACAGTGTGATGGTGACTTCACAGCAGTAAATTATCACTTGTATAATAGACATTGCACAGACCACTCTGGTGTGGTTCGCAGTATTCTGCCAAGCAGAGTAAGGTAATTTGAGTCACCAGGAATAAGGGATGTATTTCAGAACTATTCTCTTGCTTAGAATGCCATACTTAAAAGCCCTAATAAGGTAAAAGCTCAGCACCTCCCAACTGTACCAATAAAATGGCTGCAGCTCTCTACATTATGGCACATCTGCACAATGAAGCCAACAGAGGAGCAGATACAGCATGTGGCTGGGAGACTGAGATCCTGGTAGACTGAGAGGCCATGTGCGTGCAAACAAACCAGCTCAGCATGACATATGGGACATCAGCATTAAGAGGAAGATTGCTATGTGCTTTGAGCAATGTGTTCCGGTGAGCTCCCTTTTGTTAGACCTGATTTATGTCTAAAAGGCACTATCAACATATTGAGCCATGTTGTGACTGAACAACACTCTACACACATTATCTGCACTGGAAGCTTGTCAGACAGGCATAATTATCTTTTCAATTTCTCTTTTTTTTTTGTATTCAAATATTTATCTGAATCATTTCTTTGGGAAGCTCATGACTTTGTTGCCCTTAATAAAAGCTGTTAAAAAGGTATATGTGGACAAAAAAAATGTGAAACCAGTTCAATAGCTACAGCACAATGCTGAATGAAAAAAGATTGTTTATTTTTTTTTTTTTTTTATTTCCACCTCTTCAAATATCAAGCTTTAAATGCTTCGCAATGATAATGAATACAAGAAATGAGGAAGAAAAATGAATTTTGGTTGATTCTTAGTTGTTTGCAGCTCATTACAGGCAAAGCACAAGTTCATTCACTCTATAAAAAAAAAAAAAAAAAAAAAAAGAAAAAAGCCCACCAGAGAAACTCACTGGGTTGGCTTTCAATATCTGCTGTGCCTGCTACTCTCACTCCTGTTAACTATTTTTACAGTCAGACAGAAACAGGTCCACAGAAGTTCTACAGTCTTAGCACAACTTTTATAGTTACAGACAGCACATAAATGTATAAAGGCTGTCACAACACTGTTTACAGCTATGTTTACTTTGCTCTGAAAAATTGACACCTATCTGTACTCTGTTTAAGTAAATGGTACCATCTCATACAGCAATCAGCCATAACATTAGAACCACCTGCCTAATATTGAGTAGGTCCCCATCATGCCACCAAAACAGCTCTGACCCATTAACGCATGGACTACACAAGACCTCTAAAGGTGTCCCATGGTATCTAGAACTAAGATGTTAGCAACAGATCTTTTAAGTCCTGTAAGTTGGACTTCCGTGGATTGGACTTGTTTTTCCAGTGCATCCCACAGATGCGCCATCAGATTGAGATCTGGGGAATTTGGAGGCCAAAACAGCACGTTGTACTCTTTGTGATGTTCCTCAAACCATTCCTAAACTATTTTTGCAGTGTGGTAGGGCCACTGCCATAAGTGAATACCGTTGCCATGAAGTGGTGAATGTGGTCGGCAACAATTTTTAGGTAGGTGGTACGGGTCAAAGTAACATCCACATGAATGCCAGGACCCAAAGTTTCCCAGCAGAATATTGCCTTCTTCCCATATTGCATCCTGCTGCCATCTCTTACCCAGGTAAACGACGCATATGCACCTGACTATCCACAAGACCTAAAAGAAAATGTGATTTGTCAGACCAGGCCACCTTCTTTCTCTGTACCAGTTCTGATGCTCATGTGGGCACTTTCAGCGGTGGACAGGGGTCAGCATGAGTACTCTGACTGGTCTGCAGCGACGCAGCCCCATACGCAGCAAATTGCTATGCACTGTGTATTGACACCTTTCTATCATGGCCAGCATTAAGGTTTTCAGCAGTTTGTGCTACAGTAGCTCTTGTGTAGGATCGTACCAGACGGGCTAGCCTTGGCTCTCCCACGGGCATCAATGAGCCTTGGGCGCTCATGACCCTATGGCCATTTCACCGGTTGTCCTTCCTTGGATCGCTTTGGGTACTGTAGGTACTAACCACTGCATACTGGGAACACCCCACATTTTGTAGATGCTCTGATCCAGTCATCTAGCCATCACAATTTGACCCTGGTCGAAGTCGCTCAGATCGTTACGCTTGCCCACTTTTCCTGCTTCCATCACATCAACTTCAACAACTCACTGTTTATTTGCCCCCTAATATTTCCCCCCACCCCTTGACAGATGCCACTGTAACAAGATTATCAATGTTATCCACTTCACTTGTCAGTGATTTTAAGGTTGTGGCTGATCAGTGTAGCTCTGTTGGCTCACAGTGTTCAATAATTGTTAATGACATTTTTATCCTTATATATTCATCCCTTTGATAATATATTAAAAAAAATTTTTAAAAATCAAGAGCATCCCTCAATGTGCTTTAATATTTTTATAGTCTAATGTCATTTTCAAAAAAAGACATTTGAGTCATGACAGCTGGCAAGACAGCTGTGAACTAGCAGAGCAGTATAATTCACGTAAATTATTATTAATAGCATTAACTTCTGAAAGTACATATAGCAACCTAGCAATTATTTCGAAAGTTAACATTTTGAGGACTTTTTGTACTAAGGTTTGTGCTTGCTTTTTCACTGGTGCCTTACTTCTAAGCCAAAGTAGATGGAGGAACGGCCTTATGTATGCATGATTAATATTCTCCATCCACTGACACTTTACACAATCTGCGGCAAACACAATCTTGGTTTTGCACCGTATCCTAGTTAAGCCTTACCTCTCTCATTAGGACAGCACTGCTGCCATTGCAGATAAACAGGCAGCCAAGTTTTGTTGTCTGTAGGCATCATTCCTCTGGTGCCATTTTTACTAACATTATTTATTACTTGCTTAACTGATGCATATGTCCAAGACAACTTGTGGCTAATGGACCATGACTTCCAATATGTTTGGATGCCTACATTTCTCAGTGTAAATGAATTTTGAACTATGCTATTTATAAAAGCTCAATTGTGACAGGTGAAGCTAAAAGGAAAAAATAAGGACTATGAATGTTCCAAAAAAAAACATACATTTTTGTTTTTGACAACCACAGATTTTTAGGTTGAATATCTAAACTTCTCACAAGTATGAAAGCCTAAATCTAAAGCTTGTAACTGGAGATTTTGAAATTATTAAAGTTTAAATAAAATCTTGATGTGCTATGCTGCATGAATCATACCAGACTGTTCATACTTTTAAGCACCTGCTTCATTTTCTTATTGAAAATTATTTGTTTTTAGGTGCATAGTCATATTGCAAATACATACCAGTAGAATGAAACAAAATGTTTTCAGCATTGTTGCCTAATTTATAAATTAAACTGTTTATACCTTTACTACCATTTTATCACAACTGAACAATTATTCATTTGGCCCAAGTTGCCAAACCTAGCATTCTGGCACTAGTAAAACATCTAATTTCAATCAGGACAATGCAATTTAGTCTTCTCAATAAACAAGTCATTCAAACTAAGGTAGTAACAGCAATTTTCTCACACTATGTCAGGGCAGTTCTTCCTTTATTCTAATTACCCCAGGTATTATTCTCCTTTGATGTTTATTTGTTTCTTTTTACTTAGATATCAGCATAGTTGAGCTTTTCCCATGGTTAATGAACTATATTGCATTCCTAACAATACAGCAGAAGCCTTCATGCGTAATGCTTGATATCGGAAGCTCACCACTAAAACCAACAACGATGTGGCTTCAAGAAAGGAGGCAGTATTCAAGGTTAATGCATTGCAAGAATGTCTGCTGGCCATATGCAGCACCAGAACAGGAACACCTTTACAACTGCAATCAGTATGTACACTCCTTCAAACAAGTAAAGGACCGTTTAGGATAACATAAAAAGTAGTTAGAACATTTTCCCCCGCTAAATGGAAAGAAAATTGACACTCATTACTACAAATAAGATATATAAGTTTAGACATCAAGCCTACAACTCTTTTTAATCTTATTATTATTAGCCCATATGGTATTTAAAACTATGATGTATTGTGTGTAAAAAAATATTAAAATCTGATGCAAAAATTGCTCTAACAAAGGTGTTTAATTTGAACTCCATTCTTATAATATTTAGTGGAAGAGACAATGACATCAATTTACTAACAATATTTATAACAGGAAAAAAGTAAAATATTTTGATTTGACATTTGCCTCATTGGAAGCGCAATGTTTTTGTTTCACATCAGTTAAAACCATATATGCCTTTCACAAATGCGATTATGGAAGATCTTAAGACAGAGAGCCGAGATTGAAAGAGCAGTGAAATACTTTCCTTTTACCCAACGGCATGAATAACACAGGCTCATTATGTGTAATTGGGTTTTTAAAAAAAGCCTTGTGGCTTGTTACACTGACACATTTGATTTCTGAAGCATTTCTTGCTCAAGATGAACAAACTGACCCTTCAAGCACAGTCATGAGTCTCATTTCCAATCAACACATCTGGCTCTCACCTCACTGCTAACAGCAAATAGGATAAGAAAACTAGGTGGCAGATGAGAACAGAAAACTTGAAATAAGAGACTGCTACTGTACAACTAGCCAAAGTACAGCATATAAAGCTAATGATTGCTTTCTTTGACTTTTTTTAAGGTCAGGGATGCAAAAAAGTACTATTGTACTTTGTTCAGTTCCACCTTTTTGTACATTTAAAGAAACTGAACTGATTAATTATGCCGCATCTCTCCTGCCATGCAGAGTTCACCCCAAGTCTTTTCTTCTAACAAAATGAGAGCGAGTACAGCAACATGGCCACTGCTGGCTTATCCCCATACTTGCATCAGGATAGTTCAATAGTTCAAAAGTCACCTCAAGCAGTTACAACTAAACTTGTCCCTTTTATACCAGTTGGATGTGGACCTGGGTCCTCTCAAAGTGTTTATCTGAGAATATGTTCACGTTTCTTCTGCCATGAAGGAGGATTTTAAATTGGAAAGGAAACAGCCATGATCAGCTTCACACCGTATAAGCTCAAGAACATTCACTAATCCATCCATTTGCTTTTCACCAGGAAAACAACATAGCTGTTAGAGATTGCTACCTCAAAAATGATTCCGCAAGGAAGCCACCCATTCTGCAAAACATGAGACCTTTTATTCTAACCTGCTGTGGATGAATTATGATTCTACAAAAAGCAAGAATGGTCTGCTGTATGCTCCATGTGCGTGATCTTTTCTCAGAGACACAGAAAAGCTCTTTGGAAGTCAACACTGGCAAGTCTTCCCTCAAGGGGAACTCTGCTTGCTTGACCATAGAATTTACATCCTAGTGCTTACCATACTAAAATGTCAATTGCAGAATACAAATGCCACACCATCACACTTTACAAGAAACTTCAGTATCTATCCATCTATTTATTTATTTATTGATGACTCTGGCAGGATCCGTGTCTGCAAATCCTAGATGAAAATGAGCATCACCTTCACTGGTGTTGTAATACATTCGGTCTTGACAGAGGGATGCTAGAAAAAGTGGATTACTCTATCAGCTGTGAATTTCTAATCCAATTACTCGGTATTAGGAGGCATATTTCCTTTCTGAGAAAAAAAAAAACCTGACAGTTCTTGGTCACAATTGGGCAAGTTGAGCAACAGACGTGTGAAGAGCTTTGACTCAGACATACCATGGGTGCATTTGGGGAAACCTGCAGGGAAGATGCCTGTGTTTGCCCTAGCTGGGTGACAAATCCACTTCCTGCCTCTCGTGGACTGGGTAAGCCCTGCCAAACAGATCCTGCTGTCATGCTTTGGAGGTTGATGTCTTTAATTTCTTAGCTACCATCTGGTCAAAAGGGACCAATCATTACTGCTACTGAATCTGAATTCAACATCTGGGGAAGCACAGACATGATAATCATTCTATAGTTAAAAAAAAGCATATTTTATATATATATATATATATATATATATCCCCTCTCATCTTCCCTTAACTGGGGGGGGGTGTGTGCCTTCCTTAACCTCAGGTCCTCTACCAGAGGCCTGGGAGTTTGAGGGTTCTACACAATATCTTAGCTATTCCTAGAACTGCACTCTTCTGGACAGAGGCCTCAGTTGTTGTACCTGGAATCTGTTGGAGCCACTCTCCAAGTTTGGGAGTCACAGCCCAAAGTGCTCCTATTACCACGGGAACCACTTTGGCCTTCGCCTTCCACATTTGTTCCAGTTGTTCCTTCAGGCCTTGATACTTCTCAGTCTTCTCATGCTCCTTCTTCCTGATGTGATTGCCACATCTATCACTACTGCTGTTTTCTGCTCCTTATCAACCACCACTATGTCTGGTTGATTGGGCAGCAGCTGCCTGTCTGTCTGGAACTTGAAGTCCCACAGGATCTTATATATACAGTATATATAAATGACAAAGTAAGGCAAAAGGACAGTATATAAGAAAAAACGTATTGTATTCATATAAATTAACCCGTTCAAGGCTTTCAAGAGGGAGAAAGAAATACAAGTTGAGAATCCCTTCCTCACTCATCCTAACTGCAACAACATTAAACATAAAACACCCACCACTTAGGATTATTGCCCCTTAGGACAGATGAAAGCCATGGAATAACAAATCACCATGTTACTGGGCCCTGATGTTTACCAAGAATCTTAACCACTAAAATATCACTCCTTTTTAGACCAGACAGTCTACAGCAAACATCTTCTCACTCATGAAGAGATGATGTGAAAAAAGCACTTGATTTCTTCCACAGTCAACAGTAGTGTCACCTAATCGAGAACATATTTAATATTGCCCTTCTAACAAAATCAAATGTGTTACCAAGTGTGCCAAGTGTGTCTCACAGTTGGTATGTATAGGACTGGTTATTACATTTCATTTAAAATGCTTATTCACAGCATCAAAGCAAACATAATAGGCGAGCATTCAAAGGAACTACTCAGGACTAAAGTAACTCCTATATGTAAAATTTGCTTTAAAGTAGGGCACACTTATGAGCGAGCCTCAGCATGGCTAACATAACTAATTACTTCATTCTGTCGGTATTATTATTCTTCTAATTATGACTATATTTTTAGCAGATGAAATGCTTCCACTGTGCTATTTAACAGGAACTCTTAAAAGCCCTGCGAAAGGTAAGTCTTTGCTTGAGCAAAGGATTCTTATTCAGCTTTGATGGATCACTTTGTTTTTGCATTAATATTATAACCAACAACCAACAAGCTGTTACAGGGATGGAAACCAAATAAAGCTGCTACACCCTGGATAAAGGGGCCCATGTGCGCACTCAACAGAAATAGGTCCTAGACTAAGCCTCTTTGGAGGCTGGCAACACTAATCAAATGGGGTCTTATTAGGTGAAAGCACAAATCTTAATTGAATCAATTTAAAACAGGGCTGCAAAATCTGTGGGATTCTGTGGTGGTCTACAGCTTATTTGACAAATTTACCAGTGTTTGGATAAAAAGAACCACTTGGGCATTGCAGGTGTGACATATTTACTAACTGACCTAACTGTCAGTGTTTCATTTTTACCTGCCTTCAACAGGCAAGATGGGTGACTTCTAATTTGTGAGTGTGAAAAGAAAGGAGTTTGTGCACCAGTTGTGATTTACCGAAGGACACCTTCACAACACCTCAATGCACTTTTGCAAAATCAACACCGCAGCCAATAAATCCGACCACAAATATCTACAAATATTTGCAAATATCAACCCACTCAATTGCAAACCTAATTCTATATTTTGTGTTTACTTTCTTCTTACTCATCCATGCATTTTAGTATGTAAATGTGAGAAATGAACAGCACCAAGGGAAGGTCACTCGGTGTTGAATCAGATGGCCAAAAGTCTTTAATGAAACCTGTGATCAAATGTGGCACTTTAGTATCCAAAAGATGTTGGCGGATATAATAAAGCCCAGTTAACTGATAGCTGGTCAGAGAAATGGCATTAAGATAATGAACAAGTGGGTAAAAGGCGAGGGGTAGTTTATGACTGGTACATGAAAGCAGCATGAAACTGTATGACTACATGTAGAAGTTGGGGTGAGAGACAGGAGGAGTTCCCAAATAAAATACAAGCATCCAAGAGGAATAAGTGGGTGAGACAACAGGAAAAGATGCAGCCAGATATGCAGATGGCAAAGAAAGCAAAAAAATGAGGCAAACACTGAGCCAAAGACCTGCAGAGATCAGGCTCAAGTTATACTGCTGCGATGTTTTGGATGGAAAGGGGATGAAAGAGACAGTGAAGCTAGGTAACCGCAATCTTTGTTTTAGCCTAAAAACCTTGTATGTCATGTAATTCTAAAGAAAAACAAAATCAATTCAGCAACCCCCAACTGCTTATAAACTGACCATGCTCAGTAAATCTGGCCTTCAATCCAAAAACCAATATTCAAGACCACCGTATTTATCAATTCCAAACAATAAATATTTTATGCGAGCAAATATCATGCAAATGTAGAAATGTCAAAATATTTCCTTGCATCTACAAACACACCACAAAACAAGAAAATGAATCCTGGTATGCTAGAAATAGTCTGTAAAATCTCAGATTACCTGCAGAGAACATTACTGAACATCTAATCAAATATGCCAGCCTACAAATTAGAACACACCACAATTTAAAGTTCTTGTTTTAGCTATAATTCTGTGTACACCGAAATCAACAGTTAGACTTTTTCTTACATGTGCTAAAAATACATACTGATTTACTATCAAACCGGCTTCAAACTCAATTACAGATCATTCAAATTGATTTGCTTATAATTTTTCCACTGCTAATAGGCAATTTACCATGGACTCCAAAGCATAAAATTATTTTACAGAGAGCAACCTTCTCTGACATTTTAGAATCAAACATGGACCCAGGTGCATAGCATTTTGATATAATCTTACAAATTAAATTAAAAATCCTTTTAAGGGCTACAAATAAGATGCCTGAAACTAAACAGATAGCAGACTGGGGAGATGACAGCTGCAGCTTTTATAAATCTTACAAAATAAACTCACAATTATTACTGATTTTTGTAACTAGATGTGTTGGTTGTTTAGAACTTTTGAACTTTAAGAGAATATGTGCATCAAATTTATTCAGCCCTTTAATCGTCCGATAGTTCTCCCTAGTGGAAGACTCCTAGGTGGCCAAATGTACAAAAACAAATTTACCATACAGCAGCTTGTGTAAAACTATCATGTAAAGGGAAATCATGTGGAAAAAAGAAAAGGACAAAAGAGTACATTCAGTACATTTATACATTGTTTGAGCTACTTAAGACTACATTTTGATATGTAGACTATAATTGTAATGTGCTCAGAAATGTTCTGGTGGAACAGAATAAAAATGTGTCTCAATAAATGTTATCACTGCTTGCTGCATTCTGCGTTTTTTTTTTTAATTTTGTGAACGTGGATGAATGGTGGAAATAAGGAACTGCAGACAAGACCCAGGCTGCACAGTTTATACCTTACTGGTACTGCAACTGTCTCTAAGACAGTCAGCACTGACATTAGGTAAAAATGCACAGTCTTGCACTGAAGACACAAAAAGCAATAAAGCACTAGTTTCAGGTTTAAAAAAAAAAAAAATATATATATATATATATATATATATATATATATATATTTTTTTTTTTTTTTTCCCCCATATATGAAATTGCAAATATTTCAAACACATTACCTGGAAAAAAAATACTAACACTGAATTGCATGTTCTGTCACTGTGGCTATTATAATGTCAAACTTCCACTCATACTTGAGAAACAAGTTATTTCTTTGCAAATGCAAATGAGCTTAGCTGTCAGTCTAGCCACACAACTTCATGAGCACTTTTTGCAAAGTCCAGTGCTTTTTTGCCTAGTGTAAGACATATTGACTATCCTGTATGATGTAAAAATTATAAGACATTTATTTTAGCAGCAGCAAGCCCAACATATTTTTAAAAGTTTATTTCTGGACCTATTAATTTCTTACTATTATACCAATTTAATTTTTCCACAGGTCAAGGTGAATTTTTGTCTGCACACAGGCTGCAGAAAGCCTAGGTGGCTGGACCATCAATGTCTTTCCTGGAAATAAATGTTTGACTAATCTGCAGTATTGATGGCTTTCATACAGGATTCATAAAAATATCATCAGTGTGCAAAGTCTAACATTTCAAAAAGCCTTTGTGTGGAAAAAGCCCAGGATAAAACATTACTGTTGCTTAAGTTTCTTCTCCACATATTTAATTTTGACATAATCTTGTTGAACACGACACCAATTTGTTATACATGGCAATTGGCTATATTTACAAGTGTACCAGTCCGTATTAGGCACAGTTGCCACACATACAGCACTCAAGGTTTTATAATTGTTAACAGCGGTGCAGTAAGCAGCTGTGCTGTTATGGTCCAAGTTCAAACCCAGTTCAGTCTGTGTGAAATTTACATGTTTTCCCCATGTCTGTATGGATTTCCTCCTACAATTCAATGATATTTTTTTTTAGGTTTAAAGGTTAATATAAACCGCCCATCATGTGACTGTATGCACGTGTTGGCTACCGGGCAATAAATTAGTATCCCATCCACAGCATTGATTCATGTCAAAGAACACAATAATTCCAGGATAGGACCCACACTCCCACAAACCTGACCAGGATGAAGAGGTTAAGGATGGATAGATATTCATAATTTAAGCCGGACTATTTCATTTCAATTAAATGCAACATAATTAACACCTAATACACAGTTTGAAAATACAAGTCTTGAGGGTGAGAGAGGATTAGTAGATTTTTTTCCACCATGAAAATCCCTTTCAATAACCTAGACACAGTAGATGTCCATACACAGCTTACATGTCCTACAATGAAGGGCCTATACATGATATCCAAACAGACCTTGCTACTGGATACCAAGCCCCAGATGACCTACAGTAATAAGCATGAACATCTGTACTGCTACAACAATCCAATCCTACGAGCCCACTGGGCATTGTGGCCCATTTGTGGTGGTTTGCTTTGTGGATCTGTTTGCAGGGGGACAGCAACATCAGCCCCTGCAGTCAGCGATAAGAGCATGATTAGTTCTGCGCAAAAGAGCTGTTCTTGTTTTTTGCGGCAAGCTGAAGCGTCTGCCACCAGGAGCGGCAGCCTGTGTTGGACTGCACAACAGTAGTTCATTCTGATGAGGAAAAAGGTTCCATCGCCACCTGTGTCTGTTAACTGTTACATGCAGACAGATGTCCTCAAGCTGACCGGTGCCAGTGGGTATAGAGGAGGAGGAGGAGGGGAAGTTCAATTCAGACAGCACATATTCCATTAAGCAGAATGAGGTTTGGCAGATTGACCCCCGTCCTTGTCAAGATGCTTGCCGTACGCCACATCTTCAAGGGGTGGCACACAAAAACACTACCCATGAGACTGCACTGACGTCAGGCTCCACAGCGGCTATCCGTTAACTGCGATTGAGAAAACAAGATGCAACTCAACACGCTAGGTTTGCGAAGAGAAGGAGACACCGCTCTGGATCGCGCAGAATAACCAAGGCTGATACAGGACTGCCAGCCACTAATACAGCCCTAATTTTCAGTATCATAATCAATATCTGTGTACGTCGGCGAGCAAAAACTGCCAGCGCTGTTATATCTATACTCATTTCGTGTTTTTCGTTCCCCACCAAGTCAAAAATATAGCACAGGTGTCCACAAGTACAAGGACCACTCAGTGAATCGCTAAACTGCCTATTATTTACCCACCTGTTTTCGCCTGCCACTGGGTACACACTTCACTCTAGAGTTGCGGCGGCACACACAGCACACTGCACACACGCAGCCACACAGACTCAGGCATCGGCAGGTTTCCCATGTCCATGGAACGCATCCCAGTACCTCATTGTCAGGATCACAGCTCTGTTAGCATCTTGTGGCCACTGCAGTTATATTCCACCTACTGTTTTGAGGAAGAAAAACACACTGCATGACCACATGCGGAAAATAATCTTCCTCAATAAGGAATTCACCGCCAGTGTGGTCTGGCTGCTCTTTTTTTTTTTTGTAGAACAAGTCACAAATCCAATATACACGACTGTAGGTGCGTTGAAGTAAAGCGGACTTGGTGTGAGGACTTCCCCCCAGGTCTTACTCATAATGGAGACCCTCCTCACATCTTCAAACACCCCCAAAATATATGAACAATTCTACTGATCGCTATTGATGATCATTTTTAGCCCCCCTCCCCCCAAACCCTGCGAAGTCGTTACATCTTTGTAATATTACAATACCAAGGGGTTGTAGTATTCTTCCAAGAACAAATTCTTTAGTACAAGTAAGTGTTTGCTTTGCTTCACTTTGTGGTGACTTTGCCTTCACCAGGCTGCAGCTGCCACACAAGGCGTTGAGATGGACCCAACTACTCGTCCTGAAAGTGGCGGTCCCGCACTTCGGAGCGAAGTTAAAGGCAGGCGGTTGAAGGAGGCGAACTTCACCGTTCGGAGTTAAGCAGCCCAAAGTTCGCAGGCTTACGCGCGTCGATGTGCGTTCTTATTGCAGACACGCAGTTGCCTCACGCTGGACCCACAGGTGTGAAGTCCGGCGCACCGTCAAAGTTGCGGCTACGGATTCTAACCCCAGGCGGTCGTGGCCATTTTCACGCATTTACACGAAACGGCGGTTCAACTTGCTTCTCCGGCACTCACCTCGGGGTGCTGCCGAAGGGCAGGCGTCGCCCGCACGCCCGCTTGGGACAGACGGACAGACACAAACAGAGAAAGCCAGAGGCTCACCTTGACAGGTAGGGCGCTCTCGCGTCTCAAAGCGAAGCCTTCATGGCGCCACCAAATCCTCGGGAAGCCGCGCGTCAACGACCGAAAGCCCGCGAGCGCGGCGCGCGCGCTCGGCTACTCCCTGCCTCGCGAGGACACGGGCAACCCGGTGCGCGAGCGCGGAATCAGACTGTGCGCGCGCGGCGCTCGCTCTCGAGCGCCGGCTGACAGGAGGGGGAGGGGGAGGGGGGGGGCGATACGAGCGCGCGGAGTTTGACGTGGAAACGCGCACCTGACAACGGGGCTCGAGGTGGGAGGAGCTTGAAATGCGCACCTGGCCGTCGCGTCGCACAGGTGATCGCCTTGCGTGGAAGCCTCGCTGCGGCATCTGCTCACCGCGGCGGCTGTCACGGCCCGGCGAAGACGTTGTGAAGAGCCTAATTATTCTGAATGAATTCCGAAAAACAGCCACGCCGGGGTATTTGTTTCAGTGCTCACCTGTGCAGGTTGCCTCCGCCTTTTTAAAGCTGTTGAGTTATACCCACTCGTACTAAAGTACCCCAACCTCAAAAGTAAAAAAAAAAAAGTACTCAAGTGCCCCCTGAACTAATGCAGTAATGAAGGTTGAATGAATGGGTGGTTATTATTATTATTATTATTATTATTATTATTATTGCACATATAATAATAATAATAATAATAATAATAATATGTTTCTGTAATGTCTTCATTTTGGTTACAGACTATGACTGGACAGACCTAAATTATTTAAACAGAACAGAAGTTACAATATCTCAGGATGTCTTGCATACTTGTCCTTCTTTTTTTCGTAAACTCTGTGAACATCTGTCTTTGTAATGCTTTACTATTTCATTTAGTTCCATTTTTTGACAATGAAAATGAATGAAATGCTATGAGACGGTGGGGGCGAGCAGAGCTGAAATTTGCTGTTATTTCTCCTTTTTGTTACTGTGACCGATGTTATTGATTCTTAATTTGCTAAACTGGTGCCATAATAAAATAAGTTTAAGAAATTGTGCACGCCTGCCTAAAATAGCAGCATGTAAAGGGGGCCGTACCAGAGAACTTCTGCTCTCGCCAGGATGAACCCAGGAGCTGTGCGCAAATGCAGCCAGTGGCCATTTATTCTCCCACGTCATACGGAATGGCCATGGACCCAGGCCCTGAGGTTGTGTGTCATGGCCTCACCTCGCACAGCACCGTATTAATGTTGTCTCATAAGATCCGTCCAGAGAGGAGGCGGGTCTGGTCAGAACTGGAGCTGCTCTCTAGCAGTCCCCATCTGCTTCTCCTCCTGAGGGATGTCAGAACATTCTGGAATCTTCCATCTCATATGCTGTGTGTGGGGAGATCTGGAACAGAACCTTTCTCCACAGTCATGGGTTTATTCATGGCATCTGACTGGCTTCAAACCACATTGGTTCCAAGGTTAGAATTAAATATCTGTTTTTAAACAGTATGTGCATTTTAACTGCGCCACTGTGCATTTACAGATTTGTATGAAACAAAATAAATGACGAGATAGAGAAGAATCTACAAGTATGGGATATCCTAATGGAAGCCATTTTAGATGATACTGAGAGCCCCTGCCTGGAAAAGAGCCCATTTAAAGTCACACTCAAAGCTTAACTCCCCACTTAAATATATATAAAAGATGCACATTATTCATACTTTTATACGTGTTTTTATATCCAAATAAACAAGATGGTTTCTGATGGCATATGGCTGGCCTGCCACCCAACAAGACTGTTTGGCACTGGAAACCTAGGTAGTAACTTGTTCCTAATGAATGGGCTTGCCATGGCAACAGTCTTTACTCCTTGATAAAATTAACGTTTAGCATAGGAACGGCAAAATTCTCGCAGAGTTGATCCCCTGCCAGGCCATATGTAATATTTACAACCCAGCTGAGACAGACAAGTTCTAGTGCAAGCGAACGAATGACAAATGGACCCCTTCCATTCACCCAACCTCATAGCCATGCTGCGTTTCCTCAGAGACCAGATGCACTGATGGAATTTTTTTGTTCTGTCCTCATTTCCACTGCCTTTTCAGATTAGTGTTCCTGTGTCCATATATCACTTTTTTGCACTCTACATGTTTATTGTTGTGAAAATTATAGTTGTGCGTATTACCATTGCTTTGAGTCTAAAAATATGTTGCTGTTAACTGCTTAATGTTTCTGTTTCTACTGTAAATTTAATGTCCATTTAGTCATTTTACATCAATCACATGAAAAAATGTGAATGATTAGGTAAGAACCCAGTTAACCTGTGGTGAATTTTTATTTTTGTAAAGAAAATATCTTTTGAGTAACTATGACTATTTATTTATATAATTTGATCTAGTCTGGCTAATTGGGAGGGTAGATCTAAGTATTAATTTTTATAATGCAGTACAAAATAGTCAAGTACCACTAAGGTTTTGGAATAGGATATGTATAAACTGAAAAAAGTAATTAAAAAAAAAGTTTATGCTTCCTAAACAGAGTAAATGGCCATTGCTAGATAATTTTAAAGGTTTGGTGTATACGCTTTGTAAAGGAAAATATCAATGATAGATTATAAATAATGCAAATTAAGCTTTTCATACTCTGAAAAAAGATTTGTCTTTGTTAACAGAGAAACATACATGTATACGTAGATTTTCCCACTGCTGTTCCACAAATAAAATGAATGTGAAATGTTGCCAAGATTGGAATTTACAGCAATCAGCCATAACATTAGAACCACCTGCCTAGTATTGTGTAGGCCCCCATCATGCCACCAAAACACATCTGACCCATCCGAGCATGGACTCCCCAAGACCTCTGAAGGTATCCTGTGGTATCTGGCACCCAGATGTTAACAGAAGATCCTTTAAGTCCTGTAAGTTGTGAATTGGGGCCTCCATGGATCGGATTTGTTTTTCCAGCACATCCCATAGATGCTCCATCAGATTGAGATCTGGGGAATTTTAAGGTCAAAACAACACCTTGAACTCTTTGTCTTGCTCCTCAATCCTTTCCTGAACAGTTTTTGCAGTGTGGCACTGCCACTGCCATTATGTAATACCGTTGCCATGAAGTGGTGAATGTGGTCGGCAACAATTTTTAGGTAGGTGGTACGGGTCAAAGTAACATCCACATGAATGCCAGGACCCAAAGTTTCCCAGCAGAAAATTACCTTCTTCCCATATTGCATCCTGCTGCCATCTCTTACCCAGGTAAACGACGCACATACACCTGGCTATCCACAAGACCTAAAAGAAAATGTGATTTGTCAGACCAGGCCACCTTCTTTCTCTGTACCAGTTCTGATGCTCATGTGGGCACTTTCAGCGGTGGACAGGGGTCAGCATGAGTACTCTGACTGGTCTGCAGCGACGCAGCCCCATGCGCAACAAACTGCTATGCACTGTGTATTGACACCTTTCTATCATGGCCAGCATTAAGGTTTTCAGCAATTTGTGCTACAGTAGCTCTTTTCTGGGATCGGAGCAGACGGGCTAGCCTTGGCTCCCCACGGGAATCAATGAGCCTTGGGCGCTCGTGACTCTGTGGCCATTTCACCGTTTGTCCTTCCTTGGATCGCTTTGGGTACTGTAGGTACTAACCACTGCATACCAGGAACTCCCCAGAAGACCTGCCATTTTGTAGATGCTCTGACCCAGTCATCTAGCCATCACAATCTGGCCCTTGTCAAAGTCGCTCAGATTCTTACGCTTGCCCATTTTTCCTGCTTCCAACACATCAACTTCAAGAACTGACTGTTCACTTGCTTCCTAATACACCCCCCACCCCTTGACAGGTGCCACTGTAACAAGATGATCGATGTCATTCACTTCACCTGTCAGTGCTTTTAATTTTGTGGCTGATCGGTGTGTGCGCGTTTCTTAATTTAAAAGTTACGTTTTCAAATGAAAATTCAAGATTTTGGATGTCTCTTTTGCTGTGTATTCCCGGAGTAACTGAGACAATATGTATAACTGCAATGTTAAATATAGCCGACCAAATAAATCTGACTTTAGTCATCGTAATTTAAGTTTTCCTTAGATAAACTCTTGTTTTGTCTGGTAATGCAATGCACTGAAAAATCAATTCCAGTGAGAAATCTATACAAAGCAAACGTGATACAATAACCCCGTCCCAGTACCGTGCACATTGCGGACATCATGCTTCATGAAACACACACACACACACACACACAAACATAGAAGAAGAAGTAAGACAGAGAAATCATATGACAGCCGAGTACGGCACAATCACGTGTTCTGCGCTATGAACAAACTGTGTAGGAGCTGCCTCCAGAAACATATGAGATAATCATGTTAGAGGTCAAGGTAAAAGAAAGTAGCAGAACAGCTGAACATTGGTTATTTTTACATTCACTTTTGGCTTCAAGAGTGAAGCTGTGGTACCATAAGCATGTGGGCTGATTTTTTGTGCGGAAAAATGTAGTCTTTTCCCCAGTTTGGCCAAACATGCACAAGACAAAAGGCTCAAGCATCACCCTGATAACATAATGTCTGATTCATTATCAAACTGTGTCTATAAAAGCAAACCAGAAATTTAACCCAAGGCATGGAGCTGCTGTATTCTTCATACAGAGATTTTCCATGTCCCGGTAAGTCACCAGCACTTCCCCATCAAAACTTCAGCACACAACTTGTAGCAGATGTGCGCCCGGCCTGCCAGTTAAGTCAGCATCCCAGTGTTCAGCTGTCGGCCATCACTGTCGGTTTGTTTTGCAGGTGACTCACTTTGTTCCGCCATTTCCGAATCACAATTGCCAAAGTGATGCTGAGTCGCAATAACACTGATTGAGGTCATGACATGGCATAAGGGGACCATTGGCTTGTTTACAGGAGAAGGAAGCACACAGTGTTCTATGTAAAGCACAGACAAATGGCGCTTCTAATCTCCACTGGTCTTACTTACTCGCTGGTCAGGGTGTGAGAAATCGTAATAACGTTAAAAAGAATCCCCAGTGCCATTTGTTGGATGAACATTTCTTATTAATAAAATGTGACTTTCAGCGAAATGTTCATTAACAGCACAAAACATCTTTTTGCAAAACCGATGGTCACATTTGGTGTGAAAAAAAATGGTACCTTTTCCCACACACATATAAGTATAGATTTTTCAAGTAAAACCAGACTTCCAGCTTCGAGTTTTGAGGTTATTTTTTGTTCCTCGTGGGCTTAGAAGAACCTTTCCAGTGAAGTTGATAACACTGCCCAGTGGCTGCTGTCCAAACTTGGGTCTGGATATATGTTTTCGCTGTCTGGGCTCATGGTGTTCCTGCTGTGAGAATACTGTAGGAATACATGCTGTACAGATCCCTTGCATCTGCTGAAAGAGTGAATGAGCTGGGAGGACTGGGGTTGCCATGGTAACCCATGGAACATTGTCCAGAGCATACACGGAGAGTCAGGTGTTTGGACTGGTGTCTCTCCGCGGAGTCGGTGGGCTGAATCGCACATGGGATCTCCTGGGGGAATCCTCGCCTGACAGGGTTAATCCGATTTCGTAACAGCAGGAACCCTTGCATGAAAGAAATGACGTGCCTCCTAAAAGTACTCAAGAGTGCTGTTAACAACCTATAGCATTAAGCAATTCATAAAGGACAGGAGAAATTAGTTTGAAATGCTGACATTTAGATACTTGCAAAAATATGCTGTTTTTATTTGGCATAATTCAGTTTATCAACACACCGTGAAGTCCATTTCTGCCTTTTTGCTCGTATTTTGTGTTGGAAAAAGACAGGATATTCGGATATCCTGTTATGAAAGCCGGTTGTACTTTGTTTTTAAAAACACTGTGCGTGAGGGAAAACGAAAATGACTGTATTTCACCGAGAAAGGTTTTTGGCAGTGAATTGGAATTAATAGATAAGGCTTGAGACCTTGCGTTGTATGAAGGGTAAATGCGTAATCTTTAAAAGTTCAGACGTAGCCATTTTTGCTCAAAAACGATCAATAGCAGTTACATTCAAACCATCCCGAACAGTGCAATTTGCTGGCGCATGCAAGAGATCCAGCGATTCACTTGTGGCAGTTCCTTACCCAGGGTTAGCACAGCATGGGTTTCTCATTGTTTTATCGCTGTAATCATGCTGAATGTCTCAGTGCTTTTGTGAAAGGGGACAGGATTTATTATGTACTGATACATACGTTCATTTGACTCATATGAGACCAATATGTGAGCCCAATAAAGGGTTCTGGTGCATTTCAGAGTGTACACAGAGCAGAGCAGGAGGTTATGCTGACTATGAGATTTACAGGGGGAAAAAATAGGGACCCTGGGAACCAAGCAACGCAAAAAGTATTGTCTTCCTTGGGTGTTTCAGCTGTGCTGTTTCGGTACAGGCTGACCTGAGTGTATTTCATTGAGAAAGGTTTTGGCAGTAGATTGGAATTAATAGATAAGGCTTGAAATCTTGCACTGTATGAAGGACAAAAATTGAATATGGAAAAAAAAATGAGGCCTACAAATATGATGGTTTCACAGGTTGGTTGGACATATTGATATTAAAAGCACGTTTTTTAAGGATAAGTGCTTGCAACAAGTTTTCAGAAAAACACTCGTGGAGCAAACAGTTTCACTCAGAGTCCAGGTAGGATATGCTTGAACTTAACTGTCCCTTTCTTCACCCGGGGAATGCTCAAGAGGTGCTTCAGAATCACTCGCTGTCTGTCTGTTCCAGCACCACCGGAAGAGCTGCCACTGTGATGGGAAAAAGTGCAGCAATCCGCTCAGATCTGATTAGGAGGAGGACATCCGTGTTGGAGAAGAGCTGTGCGGGACAGCCCAGTTGTTCGCCATAGTGCGGCTCCACCAAATAGGCAGTTTGTCTTGTCTTGTTCCTCAGCGAGCGTAGTGTTGCAAGAAAGGGTGTGGGCCCCACAGGTTTGTTCAATAGCAAAGTCATAGATGCAGGAAACCAGGGCAAGTGCAAGCTTTAATGCTCCATTGAAGTCCACAGAACTAATTTACAGGTTGACACATTAAATCCAAGATATACAGCATGGGGCACAAAAGCTGTACAACTAGAAGCCTTCACACAAAGTTTCATAGCTTCCATTTCTGTCTTCAGAGACTCCTTATTAAGTCTGAAGCTTTGCCCCTTGTAGATACCACAGTTATACCACTGTTACCATGGCCGTGCTTGAACATGGAACTTTTAAACACAGAATACATGTATATCAATACAATCAATTGACACATCAAATTCATAGCCGGGGTATATTTGGGCAAATAGTTTGAAACAGTTTGGAAAGCAGAGTCACTGGAGCAAACTGCTAAGCAATCTGATTTCATAAATGATAAAATGAACAGGATTCCTGCTTTACTCCTCCATTATTTTATTATAGCGAGGCAGAGATTCAACCATAGACTATGAAAGCTGCTATTTTAAAATAAAAGACAATGTGTAGGTTATAGCCAAAAGGAAGCCATGCACAGCTTCAATAGGCGTTGAAGCTGAAGTTTAAGTCAGCAAGAACAGCTGTGATGGTTTTGAACTTGAGTAGAAAATAGTTATTTGCAAATGGTCTCTAACCTGCACCGATAGAAAGAAAAGCATTGATATTTTGGAACGCAGGATTTCATCTAGCACAGCACTTAAAGGTAATGGCAAAGTCCTTCCTAAAACAGTATGTTTTATAAGAACGTAATGCAAATCTGTTCTCCAAAAGTTTGTTTTGGACAGGTTGTGGGAAATATTAATATGCGACGTGTTCGGCCATGTTGCAAATACGGATCTGCTTTCCTTGACAGTAAATTGTGGAAGCACTTTGAGAGGTCTGCGAGGAAATAAAAGAAATCCCTTACAGAGAATAAGAGCGCAGCAAATGGAGAGATGTGCTTCGTATGAAATACTCTGTACGGATTTGTCGCATTTCCATAATGGCCCTCATGATGCCACTTAATCAAAAGCCTTTTTATTATAATCTGGGGAATTTGCAAAATGTCCCCAGAACTGAGATGATTTACAACCGAAACATTGCCGCCCTCCATTTGTCCTTGCAGGGATAAAATCAAGATGGTTCTGTTGGATGTAATATGCGTCGAGACCTGTGACACAGGCTCGGTTTGGCTGTTATTGTGCACGTTAACTGCATTTCAGCCATGTTTACACAGGAACTACCCTAGGCGTGTGTCCCGGTCACCTCCCCTTAAGAAGTGGCACAGAACAGCAGAAACCCATCAGGAGTTATTGTTCAAGCAGGGTGGGGGCTCAACACGCGGGGCCACCACTACGTCGCTGTGAAAATACTAGGAAGGAATCCCGGGTTGCCTTGAAAGTACACGGCGAGCGCACGTCAAATGACCGGTGAGCTCCGGCATCGCTGTCCAGCAGCGTCAAAAAAAAAGAAAAAAGATGAAGAAATACAAGATGACAGCAAAGCAGAGTTGCTGACAGATACATCCAATGGGACAAGTCTTTGCTGAAAGTCAATTTTGGAGGTGAGAAAAAGGATGGCACCGCTTGAAAACAACGGCAATTTATTTTCCTTGGGTCTGCGGTGACATAGAAAAGTGCATTAATGGGGGGCCGAGTCAATACCGAATGGAAATGAAGCGGCCGAGTCTGTGCCCTGTGTGAAGGACCTGCAGATTTTTTTTTTCCTTTGTGCACGTGGCTTTAGCTGCATTAGAAGTGAGAGTGCGGTACATGCCGGCACACTCCTCCCCGCTTCTGCATTAAACACGGACCCAATTACAAAGTGGGACAGTATATAGGACGCTGAGAAAAAAGTGAGTCAGTGAGGACATGCACACAGGGGCTTGGAGTCAGTGAAAGATGCAGGAGAACAGTCCAAACACTCTGCAGCGCTCAGGGATTCCTGCTCTTTTATGTCGGCTTTCACCCCACAAATCTTATTGCGCAGATGAAGATGGAAGCCGTCACGACGCGGCCGCCACTTAGGCCCATCGCCGTGTTTTTTTTGCACGCGCGCGCTATTAGGGCTGCCTGTCAGTCCAGTGACTCTCCGCTTCCCACATGGACATCATGGCCTTATTCCATCATGGACGTTGGTTCACATCCCCAGATCAGCTTAATCACCGTGAGATCTTTTAGCCTGCAGGTTCTTCCAAATTGGTGCGGATAGAAGCGCTTCTGGCTTCCTTGCTATGGGCAGCCACACGTCTCCGTGATGCCGCACGACGACATGTCAGCTGCTCCCTCTTCTACGCTGAAAGAGTCTTATCACCTCAGAGTTGTTAAACTTCTCTGTCTCACTGTAAATGGTATTTGTTTTCTGTCATTTTTTAATTCATTGGTGTATTTGCTTAGCAACTTATGTCTTTTCTGCTCTCCATCTTGTGTTTAAGCTGCTGTATGGTTGAATTTTTCTGTAAGAATTAATAAAATTGTATTTTGTCCTGTCCTGCCCTGTCCTATCCTATTCTACTCTGTCTTTTCCTGTCTTGTTCTATTCTGTCCTGTCCAATTCCATTCTGTCCAGTCCAGTCCTGTCCTGTCCTATCCTATGAAAAATATTGTAGCTGCCTGTCAGCCCAGTATGTACACAGCACCTATGGGTACAAAGCAGTGCTTCCACTCATCGCAAAGGGAGACACACTAATATCTTATGTGCACCTTCTTAAAAAGTGTGATCTGTAAAGCTACACTACAGTTTTGTTTAATATTATAGGAAACTGTTTTGCGCTGTCATTCAAAGTAAAAAGTCGTAAAAAGCCAGTACCGGAGATCACTAAGCCTGAAATGGGCTTTTTTATCTACATTTAATTTTACCTTAATCTTAATACCTTTATATCACCAATATTCAAGTCAGGCCGGACGGAAAACGTAAGCGCTATCTTAAAGCTTTTTCGGTGACCTTGACGTTAGGCGCGGTTGTGCTATAGCTTTCTGCTGAGCATCTCCAGGAATAAGAAGCTGTGCAGTCAGTGTTTTAGAGATCCGGTTCATAATGAGGCCACAGCAATACAAAGAGTCTCGCTCGCACGGGTGCTGGTGGGAGAACCAACATTTAGCATCATCAGAAATGGGACGTAACACATACAACTAATATAAAAGTTGCATGAGCGCCCTGAGTGGTTTTCGGCTTAGCGCTGGAAAATATGCAAGTCCTCTCGGACCACGGGAATTTTACTTCAGGGCTGAGATGCGTTTTTCCGTGCCTGCCAAGTGCTTTTTTCCTTTCTGCGATCTGCAAATCAGTTACTTGTTAAATAACTTTGAAATGCGTCATAAAAAAATCCTGCGGTGAGTTGTCCAAATCTGGCACTTGGTTTGAATGAACGGCTGTCCCAGTTAGAGTCTTCATTTTCCCTTTTCTCCCCCGATTTTCCTCCCCTTCTCAAAGTGCATTTCCTTGGAAGAGGTGGCAGGAGGAAGGCAATTAATCACAACACCGCCCCTGATGTTTTCACCTTCATTCGTCTTCAGCTCCTCTGCGAGTCTTAAGTGGGTCACCAGCAGTGGCAGGGCTAAGTTTGGCATCGTACCCTTGAAGTATGTTCAGCGCAGGCATGGGGCCTGCAGTCGCAGGGCCACACAGCTATTAATGGAGGTGCGGGCGGAGATGGGTGCGCCCATCACCCGTGCGACATGCAGGACGCCCCCCACGCCACCAAAGTAGGTTAAGAACAGGCGAGGTACGTTCTGTCTTACTTCTGTCTTTGGAAAAGTACCGCACTGTGGGTAATGGGCGGGCATCTGGGCTGATGATGGAGTCAACGCTGCTGATGGAAAAATGTGAGCGTCCGCTCTCATTGCAAAGCAAAGCATTATGATTTAAAAAAAAAAAAAAAAAACCCATGGAGTGACGCGAATCCCTGCTGAGCGTTTCAACGTCATCCGCGTTGCACCCGACTGGCGGCGTATGTCATAAAATAAGCTCCACGCAGATTAATGATAAAGTTACTGGGTGGCCAGGGCGATGCGATCAATAATATCCGGAGGAGGGTCTTTCATGCAGATGAGAGCTTTAGTTAGTAAGTACAGTGGCTGTACAAGATGCCAGGAGCTCAGGCCTGCGCTGAGAAGGAGTGCCAGTGCTAAAATAGCCGATGCTCCCCGCTGGATCTGGGTGCGAGGAGCCGCGGATTTCTGCCGCAGCAAGCGGCGGCGATGCGGGATTGCCGTTTTTGCATCATATTTTTCGAAGATGTAATTGTTCGCGTGAGCGCATGCATTTTTTACTCCCTTTTGGAAAAAAAATAAAAATTGTCTGTTGATATTTAACAAGTTCATCTGTTCGGTCTCTGCAGGACGCCCAAAATAACACGTCTGATCTATACTTGTTTGTCTTCCAAGGAATAAATTAAATCATCTCAAACTTTATTCGGTGGAGCAACAAAATTCCCGCAAAGCGCTGTGCGGAGAGCAGCAAACAAGCTAAGGGGTGATGATTGATAGACTGGCAAAGCTCCTGAATACTTTCATCCCCCCTCGCTCTCTTCATTCGTCTTGTCACATAAACTGTGTTCCACGCTTGTTAGCCTCCCACCACAGTCTATAGATCTCGTTCTGAGAAAGGACAAACGTATTATTCATCTCCATTTAGGGTTCTTGCTATGAGTTGTGTTTGTGATGAGCTTGAAACAGACACTTCTTTATATCTATATCATCCATCAAGATATTTTCTACCGTAGGTGTCAGGAACTTGATTCATACGATAGAATTAAAAAGGCCTTCTTGTTTCTATTTAAAGGGTACTACCATATATTTTTTGAGGAAATGACAGCAGGAATTGCAGCTTTTTTCCCCCGTTGTGGAGTCCACCTGTACGTGCATGCGATTTTCTGCTGCGCCACCTTCACTGCCTTTGACCGATATGTAAATATGCACAAAAACAAGGGACCCCTACAGCCCTGTACCCCCCTCCTCCCTCCTGTGAGAGTAAACAGCCCTCCAACATTACACGTCCATGCAAATAAGCTTCCAAAAATGTTCTCATTAGCCATTCAGCAAATTCCTCATTTTGTCGTGGCCGTTTTACTTTTACACGCTTCCCACCGGGATAGACCTTCTGCAACACGCAGAGGACGTGTTGCAAAAATCACAGAAAGCAGCACCTGTGCAGTTCAGACGCTACTACGGTAAAAGGTGTACGCATCTCTCTGGTGCTACAGAGCCGCGCTGACATTTTGTCACCCCTGCAATGAGAAAAGAAGAATGGCCCCCAAGTCCCAGCGGAGGCCGTCATAACACCTCCGCAGCAGCTCATTTCAGAAATTAATTGCAGCCCCACTGGGAGCGTCTTAGGTAACCCCCCAGGTAGAAAGCGTGATTGATGCAAACCAACAGCAAGTTGCTGTTCATTCTGTTGGGTTGTTGGGTTATCAGGACATTTGATAGGACAGCAGAAACAGGGACAGGTAATCGATCCCCAGCAAAGGTCCTCCAGAAAGTGTGAGAACTTCCATCCGTCCGTCCGTCCGTCCGTCCATCCATCCATCCTTTGCCTTTAACCATTGTATCCTGGTCAGGGTCGCAGAATCCCAGAAGCACAAGGCTATGAAATAACGCATTGGTTGGGACACCAGTTCTTCTCAGGGCAGCCACACAGGAATCCATTCATACAAAGGCACTCACGATGGATTATTTAGAGTGACAAATTAACTTGAAACACAAGTGTTTGGATTTTGGGAGGAAAACAGAGCACCAGAGGTACAGGGAAAACACGCGAGCTCCACACAGACTGAGCCGGATTCAAACCCGCACTCAAAAGGCGCAGGTGCTGCAGGGCAGCAGTGCTACTCTGTGCCAAGGTGCTGCTCTGTGAGAACTAACGGCACAAACGGATTCTTTCGACACCTGGATTGTGCATCCTGCATGGCTCAGAATTTCAAAAAGGAAGGTGGATGCGGTCAAGATTTTTGAAGATGATTTCCTGAAACGATTTGTGGTGGTAGCGAGAAACATTTGAAACGTCCCTGACTGTGCGGTCACGAGAAAGTCGATCCTATTCATTCGGCCTGTCAACCGTGTTTGCCGTGCAACAGCGACACAGCAAGCAATGCTGCCACCTTACAGCAGGTGAGCTGACTGGTCGTGGGTTTGAATCAAGCTCAGTCTGTGTAGGGGTTCCTCCAGGTACTCTGTTTTCCTCCCACAGTCTAAAGCCAAATTTTTCAGATTAAACGGTCACTCTAAACTGGTCACATCTCACTGTGCGTGTGGCCACCTTGCGATTGCCCGGCATCCTATTCAGGGTGCAGTTTCAAGTGTTCAGTTATCACAGGATGCACTGCCGCCCGGGATAAAGCGGTTAATGATGACGGATAGATGGATCACTGTGTGAGTTGAGAGATGTTTGTGCGCGGTGCCATGGCAATAGATGCTATTCTGTTCCTTCTGCGGCACAGAACCGTTTTCGTCACGAGAGCAACGCTGGCAGCAGTTCAGCAGCCATGATCAAGGTGAAGTGTCAGTACTTCAGCTCAGAGTCCCAGATGGAGAACCTGACCTCTTTCCTCGCAGAGGTCATTGGCAAGAATCTCCCCGTAATGTCATGAGACAAATATCAAAGCAGCCGTAACCATGTTAGGAGAACCGTTTAACATTTTATTAGATGCTTTCTGGTTCGCCATCACAAGCTTGTTTCGCAATTGCAAACTGCATGCATTTTTGAGATGGCTGTGTGAAAAAGAATGAATGACTGTGGAAATAATGCAGCACCCAAAGGATGTTAACCACACTTTGTCTGGTTATTGCTAAATGATAGAAACCAATAAAACTGGACTGGATCTTACGCTCATGAGATCCGGGGCATGTACTTCTGTTTAGTACAATCAGTATTTCCTTACCAAAAATATGAGCGAATAGGTCATTAATATATATACTGTGACATTTATATAGATGTGCCCTGTTCACCACGAGATGTTTCCTCAGAAGCTTAACCTGAGCTGCTGCCGACCGAACAACGCGTGCAAGTTCATGTCCGATTAGGCATTTTGGCAGCACGTGTGGGAAAATCAGTGCAAATAATCTGAATGAACTGTCAAAACTGGAAGCCTGGAAACTAAAACAGGTCAGGTAAAGAGCTCGATGAAGGCCAGCCTTGGAGTCCGTGATAAATCAGGGTGATGTACTTTATTCCAAGTCTCTGGAGTCTCACAGGATACATAATTTAGCAGAGTCCCCAAAGTGCATGCGCTTACCAATTCTGTTAGTTAACATGAAACCGATGAAAGCATAAAAATGTGTAAATTAAATGTAAATGTAAATTCAAGATTCTGCAGGGCTTTTCCCCCCCTTTATTCTATTGTTTCTTTCTTTGGAAAGTCATGTGCTCACAATTTTGATGCATAAAGTATTCTTTTTACAATGCAAATACATATATATTCTCCAGTGACTTGAGATTGATTTGTTGCTCCACTTAGAGCAAGTAGGCTTCATGTTGCTATGGAGAAATCCTGCCACCTAGTGGTTGCTTTGGTACTTTGCCTAACGAAGGTAGCAATTGAGTTTATTAAGCTCAACAGTCATGCTGTCACAGTGAATATCTCAAAGGTGTGATGTAGTGTGCAACGACAGAGTTAGAAATTGCTAAAAAATATAGTTATTGTGGGGTTTTATGACATCAAGAATGGCAGCACTGAACAACATTTCTACTGGACTGGCGTGGATGTGGCAATGGTGGCCCGAGATTATGGACCAGGATGTCATTGTGGTGTAACACATACAGGCATGTGTGTGTCTGTGTGTGTGTGTGTGTGTGTGTGTGTGTGTGTGTGTGTGTGTGTGTGTGTGTACTGGGGTTTGGAGAATAGCTGGTGAGAGCTGCTAAGCAGAGGGTTCAGCTCATTGCTGCCAGCCCCTGCGAGTGCCTGGTGTGAACACACAGCCATTAACTTTCTTGATAAAAATAACCACAGATTACTGTTATTTGTCAAATACATGTACTTGTATGAAAATGACAGTTTCAATATATACACTGAAGCAATTTACATAAGTGCAAAAACATCAAAGCCAACCTTTCAAACAGAATACCTGAAGAAAATATAAAAATATTCTAAGTTCCTGTCCAATTTACATGTACGCATCTAGCAGATACCTTTCCAAAGTGATATATGATGATTATTAACCCTTATTTAGCTGACACCTTTGTTCAGGGCAGCTTACAATGTTAAATACACTTCAATGTTACACACATTACACTCCATATAATCATCATATAATCTATTTATACAGCACAATAATAAAATGTACTGTACTTATATTTATCTGTTCATTTTCCTACTGCTTTTCGGGAGCATGGTTGGGGTTGCCTGGAGTCTATCTTGGAAGCAGAGGGCACTGGGCTGTCAATGGGACACCGATCCTTTGCAGGGTGACCACACACATTCATATTTACACAGGCAATTTACAGAAACCTGATACGTGGTTTTGAACAATGGGAGGAAACCCATGAAAAGCCACTGACCTAGATTCAAACTCACACCCAACCAGCTCTGGTGCTGTGAGCCACTGTGCCACTCCTACATGCAAACATAAGGAGTGTATTTCACATGAATTGGAGTCAGTTTAGAGTCTCCAATTCATGTGAAATACTTGTCTTTTTCAGTGTGGGAGGAACCTTCAAGTTCCAGAAGGAAACTAGTATAAACACAGGGAGAACATGCAAGTTCCAGGTGCTGTGAGGCCCCAGGGCTTCCATCCATTATTCCATCTCTTGTCCTGAAAAATAATCTTCAGTTTCAGTAGTGAACTGTGATGTCCTAAGGGGGGTGGGAGGTATAAGGAGCTCTGGTTGAGTTTACACCACAGTCTCCTTGGTCATGGTGGGCTCTGGAGTGTTGCAGTGGTCCAGGCAAATTATGGCCACTGTTGGTGAGGGAAGATCATACACGGCTTATATTAGTGAGGAAAATGGCTGTAGCTGAGGTCTGTTTGTCACAATAATGTTTTCACTAAATACACCAATTGTTATCAACAGTAACTCATCCCCTTTTTTGGCAGTTTAGCTGATATCTAATGTAGTAAAGTATTGTACACTGTTGGAAGCTCTTGGTATACTGACAGCTAACTGGTACGTGAATCAGTTCAACTTTAGACAGATTGAGTCACAGAAAGGGGGAGCATCCAGTCCAAAATAGCGGAGTGGCAAACAGAAATGTGTGAGGAGCCATGTGAGTCAACAGAAGCAAAAAGGGAGAAAGAACTGAGTATCGTCCAAAATGAAGTGATAGGAGAAGCTTTTAACAAAGATTACAGAGCCAAGTTATTCAGCACACAGAAGGAATTAGAAGACATCGCAGATGAGAGGCCTGCGGGATGCATGTAATGAAGATAGAATGGGCCACAGAGGAGCTCTCCAAGCTGACCTGCTACAAGTAATGCACTATGTGGCCAAAAGTATGTAGACCCCCTTCTAATGACTGGGCTGAGCTGTTTCAGTCACACCCACGCAGCAAACAAACACATTCTAGACGATTGTGTAATTCCAGCTTTGTGGCCACGGTTTGGTGAAGAAGCTCCTTTCCTGTTCCAGCATCACTGTGCACAAAGCGAGCTCCATAAACACATAGTTTGCCCAGGCTGGTGTGGAAGAACTTCAGTGGCTGCACACAACCCTGACCTCAACCCCTCTGAACAACTTTGAGATGAACTGGGACACTGGAACGCCGCCTTTTCGCCTGAACTTACTGATGCTGTTGAGGCTGAATGGGCACAAATTCCCAAAATGTGGTGGAAAGTCTTCCCAGACGAGTGGATGCCATTATAGCAGCAAAGGGGGGAACAGCTCCATATTAATGTCAATGGGTTTGGAATGGGATGTTTAACAAGCACATATGGGTGCAATGCTCAGGTGTCCACACACGTTTGGCCGTATAATATATGTGATCTGGATGGAAGGAAATAAGCCATTCTTTAAAAAAAAAAAGTCATTGAAGGCCCTGTCATTCGTATCGTCTCTTTCTAAGTTTGGTATATTTGCTTTAGCTGTAATACACTTGTTAAACAAAGTGAATTTGCGGATAGGAGAGCTGGTGGGCTGCCGATGGATCAGCGGATACAGGATGTTTAATCTGGACAAAGGTGGCTAAATATTACTTAGCAATAACTGTACATTGCTTTGGAGAAAAATATCCACTGAATGAATAAATAGAAATGTTCATATTCAATCTCCCGCCGGTTCAGGAAAAAGGGATGTGGCTGATGAGAGTCTGCCGGATTGACAAAACTGATCACGTAGCTGCATCTCTGACCAAGTAGTCTGATGGAAAAAAAAAATTCACTTCTAAGATTGCCATTAACCCCACAACATTGGATATTTTTATAGATCTGAAGAGATCGATAAAAGCATTGACGTTCTGGTTTGTTTTATGGATTGCACTCTTTTGAGCCAGGAGCAGAACACTGTAGTCACAGCTCAGGTTTACTTCCTAACCTGCACACAAGGCTCATTGTGATTTTTCTTTCCGGGTTCAGATGATGAATGCTTTAAAACATCTCCCATGCTGTTTATAAAAGGCAAAGTGCAGTTTCATCATGTGTACCCTCATTTGATGACCTGTTATTTCCCCTCAGGGCTCCCAAAACATTATAGCACCAAACTGTATAGCCTGCAGGTTTCCTGTAACAATTTTCACGGCGAATTCAACAATGCACAGCACAGAAAGAGCTCAGCCCCTCCTTTCTTCTTCAGCAGCATCTCAACCGGAGCCGAAAAGTAGAACAGGAATAATACGATGATTTAAAAAGGCTTCTTTTGCTTTGAGAGGTTTAAAAGAACAATTCATGAAGAGAATCAGCAAGAGAAATTTATTGTTCTATTTATGAAAGTGCTTGTATAAATGAAAGGCACAAGTTGTACAGAAGCTAAAACAAAAGAAGAATTCACGAAATAAGTAATACGCTTTTGCGGGTCAGACGGCGATGTTTCATAAATTCGGTGTCGTCCGTGTCATGTAAGTAAGCGTTATGGTTATTTATTGCCCCCATACATCTCATTTGAGGTTGCAGCTCAGATGACTATAAATCACTGTTTCAGCCAGTATGTCATTCACTTAAAACGGAGGTAAACTCATAGTGAAATTGTTACTGCAAACTAGCAAAAACGGATACCTGCATGGCCCCTTCAGTTGAACACTGAATTTGGATATGAAACAAATGAGCAGCCACATTTTTAATTTTTGTTATGCACATCTTTGTGTAAAGGCAGTTTTGTATTTTCAGGTGTCAGTGAGGATCCCATTTATTTCACCTTGCGCTTGTTTCCTAATCCAGAGCTGGACTAACATGGGAACCAGTGAGGCACTCTGAACATCCAGGCCTCACTGTGCTCAGTATTGCAGAATAAGTAAAGCTGTAGCTGAAGCACCCTGGGATCATCATGTCATACCAATGATCTGCATCAGTTTTGTAGGTGACAGCTTACAAATCTCAGAGTCCTCTGTGGTACCCCAGCTGGGGAAACCAACATCAGTGCCCCCTACCAGACATCTTCATACCGAGATAAGTACGGGTGACATGCGATGCACGTAAACACCTACACGCATTCTGGTGGCTTTCTTTGAGTGGCTGAAACTGACTCACTGGCAACTTTGATCGTGCATATTTCTAACTTGAAGTGCGGCTAAGATTCCCGTTTAAGTTAAAATGCCTTTGCCGAGTTTTACAAATAGGTTGGTTCTCCTTTGATTGGCCTGCCTGAAGAAATTTTTCTTCAACCAGTGTGGACAGCACCCTGGAGAGTATTCTGAAAAGCTGGTAAGGTGAATGACCAGCTGGCTGGCCTTTTTCAAAGAAAATATTATGAGGTTACAGACTCTGCAACGAGTGCTCTTGCCACAAGAAAGCTTGCAGAAGGGCAGAGATCTACAGTCTTTGACTTATTAAGACCTGGAGGTTTGGTAGGGTACGGTAAGTGCTATTGAGACAGACTCTATTCACAGTTTTCATTGTAAGCAAGAGTATGAAACGTCCTTCCCATGGTCAAGAGTTACTAAAAGCCCAGCAGATGATGAGCAACTAAGGACGATGTTCCATCACTTTGATTCAGCCGCGTGTATCGAACACAAAACCTTCACACCTACACGTCTCTCCGGTGTGAAGTGCTGGGAATGATGTTTCAGCAAAGCGGGTTAAATAAATCTTCTTTGACCTTAATATCAAACAAAAACCTATTTACAGTTTCAACACTCATTGCAGCTCAATAAAAAAAAATCCGATACGACAGTCGATACCAGAGACAGCGACGATGGAGAGACCACTGCTCTCCTATTTATCACCCCCACAATCAATAACATGGGAAGAAAGAATACTGTAATAAGAAACCTAGCTATGGTTTTAATAAAAATGTGGTTTCTGATAACCATGTGCTCTGAATAACCGATATTGCACAAATAGCATAGTCATCCATGGCACAAAACTTTGTTTTTACATTTGCATTTATATGTGAAGCATTTGTATATGACTTAGTGTTTGATATTGATTCAACACTGGAGTTCTCCTTGCCCTTCGCCCATAAAACACATCTCAGTTTAGGGTGTAGCCTACGGAATGGGTAGAAACCATAAGTCCAGATCGCTCCTGGTCAGCTTTAAGCTCTTTGGATGTTTTACCTGGCGCTTTTTAAACAGATTGCTCCAACCTTCAGAGGCTTTGCTCAATTTTCCTCTACTCACCACATCCTGGGAGGTCCTTGGCAGTTCCGTGAGCAGCAGACTTGGAACACCGGAAACAGTGATGACCTTGTGCTGTACCTTTTTGAATTTTTATGTTTTCTGACAATAGTGTTTCTGAAACATTCTTGTCTTGACATTTGTCAGAAAGGAGCAGGAATTGAAAGGGACAACAATATTCGGGTTATATCGGATAGTGTGGAATTATACTTCATGATATGGAAAATAGCATTTTGCAGGAATTGGGTGCCATTGTCATTTCTGATTCATGCTTGTTTCATTGAAAAAGAATCTGTCGGGAGAGGACATCTTCCGGAAAGACCCACAAATACTGAAGTGTGAAAAGCGCCATGCTAGTAAATGCCACCAACATACAGTACACTGCATAGGAGTCTGAAGAATAAACATTTATTTCAATTATGGTGTGGCATACCAGCTTAGGAATCTTTAGACCATATTGTGGAACCAACTGCTTCCTAGGATTCAAGACCAACAGACCATAAGTTTAGAGGCTCATCCAAATACTCCCAGTCCTCTCTTATGCCTTTTGGTGTAGCGAAACTGGAAGTGACAAACTGTGCAACCCAAGATTGGACCCAAGGTCATGGAACCTTTTTTTATTAATGCCCTTCAGTGGAGAATGAGATTTCAAAAGGCTCTGCGTCTTCGATTCATATCAGAATATGTGCCAAACACAGGGCCCTGCAACAATTTTTGTCATAGCAGCAACCCCAAGAGGTGTAGATTTCTTTATTCCTATTTAAAACTTTATTTTATTTATACTTTTCCGGTGCAGCATACAAAATAATCACCCATTTATCCCTTTGCCTTAACCACATGTCCTGGTCAGGGTCCTGGGGGTCTAGGCTAAGGGACTATGCCTTGGATGAGACAATGTACAAATATGCTTTCAAAAATTGTATCTATGTGTGGCCTAAAGCTCTCGCAGCCTTTATCGAAGGAAGACAGATGAGATGCAAAAACACAGATTTGTGCTGGAAATTTATTGCGCTGGCTGCATACAACATAATTTGAGAACCTGGGAATAAGAAATGTGGACAAATTATCCATGACGGGCAGTTGGCAGTCACCCACAGAGCTTGTAGCAGTGTGACAGATGGTGAAAACCATGGAGCTTTAGAAGCACTTCCGGTGGACAATAGAGGGCCCAGCCTCCTCGTACTCGTCCTTGCTGATCCACATCTGCTGGAAGGTGGACAGGGAGGCCAAGATGGAGCCTCCGATCCAGACAGAGTACTTGCGCTCAGGAGGGGCAATCATCTACAAGCAGAAAAACCACTGAATGTTAGTAGGATATCTTCATAGACACCTTTTCTCAGGAATTAAATGTATGGCTGACACGAATGTGCAAGAATCGCTGTTTTCAAAATGAGAACATCCCACCCCACTGCATTCAACCCGAGGCACATCTAGATATATAGATATTTCACTTGACAGAGTCCTACCTTGATTTTCATAGTGCTAGGAGCAAGAGCAGTGATCTCCTTCTGCATGCGGTCACCAATACCAGGGTACATGGTGGTACCACCGGACAACACATTGTTGGCATACAGGTCCTTACGAATATCGATGTCACACTTCATGATGCCATTGTATGTGGTCTCGTGAATACCAGCAGACTCCATGCCTGGTTTGGTGTGGGCAAAACCATTAGTAAAACACATGGTCAGTATATACTGCACGGTCACATATATTTATATACACTGTACATGCAGGAGCACGTGGTGCAGTGGTTCTGAAGGGTTTCAGTGGGAATCCAACTCCTGCTACAGGACCCTTGAGGAAAGGACTAGAATGCATTATTTTTGTAACGCTACACCGTTGCATAAACACATAAAATAATCCTATTAAGAAATTTCGGACAGAATCTAAAAGACAAATCATTTTAATGCGGAGGGGTACAAACAGGAATTAGTTTACGGCAAGAGTCTGGTAAGGTAAGGGATATTTAGATCGGAAGTGATCATAAAATAGTGTCTAATGTGTAAGTGGCCACGTATTGGAGTAAAGATGTTGTTGTCATTTAAAGTTTTATTCGGTTACAGGCTAAAATAGTAAAATCAGTAAATAAGGGGATTTGCTATGGTCTACACGATGGCTAAAACTGGAAACATCATGCAGACAAGGGCTCGGCAGAGGAAATGTATGAAATGGATGATAACTGATCCGCTCGGTGACGTTTCCTGCTGAGCCAACAGCAGCGGATCTACTGACCGCCAGCTGACCTCAGACACACACTGGGATCTGGCTGCAGCATACATGACACGCAAGGCGCCTTAATGGAGGGCCATGGGACGTGACTTCCTGCAAAGTCACGGATGGTATGCAGTTCTTGTGATTCCACACAAATGGCACCCTTTTCTCCTTCTGGGGATATTCTTGTACTGGGGGCACTGAAACACTACTGCTCTGGCCCGGAGAAACCTGATACTGCACCCCAGAAATAATAAAGGGAGCCATATTGGCTCCTCGATGACACGTGGACGTCTTCCTTGACTGTCAAGGTCTAACCATCTGGTGCTGCAAACATCTGAGCGCCATCTGTAAACATTTGAACTGTAGTATGTTAATTACTGAATTTTTCTGTCAATGAATCTGAACTGGAAGCTGAAATTTACATTGGATTTGATGAGAAAATGAAAACTATGCCAACAGTGGGATGCGATGACCATCATGAGGCTCCTCGGGCCACGGGCGTGAACTGACCGATGAAGGACGGCTGGAAGAGGGTCTCAGGGCAGCGGAACCTCTCATTGCCGATGGTGATGACCTGGCCATCAGGCAGCTCGTAGCTCTTCTCCAGGGAGGATGAAGAAGCAGCGGTGGCCATTTCATTTTCAAAGTCCAGAGCCACATAGCACAGCTTCTCCTTGATGTCGCGAACAATCTCACGCTCGGCTGCAAGGCAGAAAAGGCAGAGTCACTTTGGCTCGCCAGTGTCTCTCCCTTAGACATCTGCGTTCAGAAGATACGGCCACAAACTTCTGGCCTTGGAAGAGCCACAGCGAGCGTCTACCTTAGCCATGTGAGCAAAGCAAAAGTTTTCTGGGTGAGCTGCAGCAGAACTGTGCCAATATGGTACACCAATAAACTGATATATTTATGAAGGTTGCTCTTATATGGAGAGAAAGACGCAGCAGTAAGGAGAAAAGCACAATAATTGTCTATAAAGTGCTGCTGCTGCAATATATATGGTAGTAAATTAAACATAACAAATATTGCCTCCCCCAAAAAAGTCATACACTTGTGGAAATACGGGAGGTATTGTTTGTATAATATTAAAAGGTTGGCAAGGGAGTCGTGGGAGGGTTTTAGATAAGAAGAAATTTGCTGTCAGCTGTAAAAGAAACGGCATTATAAAGGCATTAAAACAGCCTGCGCTTCTTAAAAAGGTAAGCGGTAGAAGTTGTACATTTTAAAATTATGGGAAAATTATTATTAAACTTTTGAAAATTGTACATTATCTGTTAGAGCCGAAACAACTCGAGATTCTGTTTTTTCTGAAATCAAATGACCGTGTTCATCTGTTGACTGCCATTCATTTTTTTTCCACACTAAAACAAAATAAACGTTGCATTCTAGTACTTTCTCTGGCCTGGTAGGCTAGTAACGTCCTTCTCATTCAGACCACGTGCAGTTACACGACTTCCCCAACAGGGTACGTCCTTCACCCACAGTTACCCGCAGTCGTCCGCCGAGACGCAAACGCTGAGCTCAAAGCCTCGACCGCTTCCCTTCTTTCCGAAACAAGCTGGGAATAAATAAACTTTGTTTTATTTCGAACAGGGGTCAAAATGCAGCCGCACGGCACAGCGGCGAGCGGCCTCCTGGTTCTGCAACATCTGCTCTTAGAGCCATGCGCCGAGCTGCGCCAGAAACGGCTCTCTTGCCGCACCTTGGCTATAAGTGGCCGAGTCTTGTGGGTAACTGATTGATTGATCCCGTCCGTGCGATGGGTGGGACACCGGCGTGCTTCCAGTGCCACGGATGCCACCCCTCCAAGTCACAAGACCCTGCACCCTGCCAGCTGTTAAACCTTTGCATGAGTCCCCCCCCCGCCTGCTGCCCATCTGTTAAGCGTTGAAAACTCCTTCTATTTTAGTTGTACATATATTTAAACACTTGCAGCAGGTCACACACTTCATTGTTTTCTAAGAAAGCCTCTTTCTTTCAACAGTTAATGTTCCGGCGCAGACAAAAGCTCATTCGCGGATAGCGGAATGCTATAATCTAAAGAACAAAACCAGTTTTTAATCATACTGTTTTTCTTTAGCGGTCACGCAGATATTAAAATCTGAAAAAAATATATGTTTATGATTTGCTTTATTAGGATGTGTTGGCTGTCATTGGGAAAAGAGGAAATAATGTTGTTTGAAACACAGTTAACATAAGATGATGCGGCTGCGTTTTCTTATTCCCGTGTACAGTGTGACCAGTCCATGTGACAGAGGTCTCACCAGTGGTGACAAATGAGTAGCCTCTCTCGGTCAGGATCTTCATGAGGTAGTCAGTCAGGTCTCTGCCAGCCAGATCCAGCCTCATGATAGCGTGGGGTAGGGCATAACCCTCGTATACAGGAACATTGTGGGTCACACCATCCCCGGCATCCAGCACAATGCCTGCAAGGTTTAAGAGACGCAAACACCACACAGTTGGCTAATGTGACCCTAACCTGTCACATATGATAAGCAGACTACTCAGCCTCTTTGGTTCAAAGATCTGAAAGGTCAGGCTGACTAACCCCAACGTTCAAACCTAGTAGCACAGTCCTACCCAAGAGGTCGCAACATATTTACCGGTGGTACGGCCAGAAGCATACAAGGAGAGAACAGCCTGGATTGCCACGTACATAGCGGGTACATTGAAGGTCTCAAACATGATCTGCAGAAACACGGGACAAACATGTTGCCGTTAAAGAAGAAAAATGTGTTTGCCTGCAGATGGATGCTGGACACCTGGTGTTGCAAGTGCGAGGCATGGTTGGAGTCACCACGTACAGGATGGTAAGTGTAAACTGCGTTAATGTCAACCTTAGAAACGCTGGATACATCCCATCACACGCCAAATACTGAAAGAAATTTTGCACTTAGTTACCACGGCATACATAAAAAATGTGGACAGCTAATGAGTGAACCGCTGAAGATAGTGATGCTCCTCGTGGTAATTTCCAGCAAGGAAGTGGGACAAGAGTGGGACACACCTGGGTCATCTTCTCCCTGTTGGCCTTGGGGTTGAGCGGGGCCTCGGTCAGCAGGACGGGGTGCTCCTCTGGGGCCACACGCAGCTCGTTGTAGAAGGTGTGGTGCCAGATCTGAGACAGAGGCACAGATTGTGGGGGAGGTGTGGTGTGTGGGGAGTGGGGGGTTCGCACTGCAGGGGGCATCATGTTTTAGGGAGCTTCTTGCCATGCTAATGTTATCCTGGAACATTCGCGCATCATTTGGTGCAAATAAAAGTAAGAAAAGTGAACAAGAAACATTATACATGCAGTTCTACACAGGTGCCAACAGGAACCTTGATAGAATGAACAGTGTTGACAGTTTGAATGAAACTGCTAGACATTTTGAAAGATCTCCAAAGCCAACAAGCATGTATTTAATAGATTTAAAATTAAGATGCACCATGCTTTATTTAGCAAGCAAAATGATACGCTTGCGTTCATTGACATGATATTAACTTATAAATGAAATGTTCTACACACCTTCTCCATGTCATCCCAGTTGGTGATGATGCCATGCTCGATAGGGTACTTAAGTGTGAGGATGCCCCTTTTGCTCTGGGCCTCATCACCTACATAGCTGTCTTTCTGGCCCATGCCCACCATCACACCCTGCAAGATGGAAACATGGCAGCTATTTTGTCATAGCTCTAAAACACAACATTTGTTTTAATATCAGGAGAACAAATGCCGGCAGGTTGTGACCTGCTCATTTTATGAGATACAGCTAGGATACTGACATTGCAAACCGTCTCAAGTGGACAGACTGGTTCAAGTTCAGCAAAAATCTCTGATGATGCTGGGAAGCCAAGTGCCAACGCATGCCTCTATGGATGGTGACCCTCTGACGTTGGAATTAGGCACCACCTGTTTGTTCCTCACTAATATTAGCTGCTGGAGAGCTTAGGCCCGTAGCGGCATCACCGCTAATATGACTACAAGAGCATTAGGTTAATTCACTCTCAGGAGTCAGTGTCAGACATGTCTGGCTTCTGCTTTTTCTTATTCTGCTCATCTAGCTCAAGACACTAAGTTAAAAAGGATTAGAAACTGTAGCCCAGATGTCATCACACCAGGGGCATTGCGGTAATGCTCTCACCATTGGTCCCTCTTCATTAACGGATAATGTGATGCTTACAGAAGAGTTGTGTGCAAAATAGGGCCAATTTGTGCACGGTACTGCGATTCACCTCATGATCTTGCAGTTTGCGAAGTGGAATGAGATGTGGCGGAATATAAAGAGTGGAGTCGGTGATGCAGCGTGTATGTGCTTGTGGTCCTCAGAGGAAACTACAGATACTGGCTGTCATCTGAGTTCAGCAGAGACCGGACCTGATCTTTAATCTGATGGTTAAACGATGAGATATGTTATATATTAAAAGGGAAGCCGGTGTCACAGGACCCGGACAACAATGCCGTCTGGGAGAAGGCTTTTACCTGGTGACGAGGTCGACCCACGATGGAAGGGAACACAGCCCTGGGGGCGTCATCTCCGGCGAAGCCTGCCTTGACCAGACCAGAACCGTTGTCACACACCAAGGCTGTGGTTTCCTCTTCGTCACACATCTTTATTCAGTGCGTTGCACACCTTCACGCCAGCATTTCAGAAACACGAACATGGGCCAACCTCATTAGGGCACCGGTACAGAAGACACAGCCGAGATCACTAGAAATTATAGTTTATCCATTATGAAGGCCTTCCAGAAAATAACAGAACATTTTGCTGCGATGCCCTCTGAGACTACATTGAGGTTAAAAAATTGTGAACACAACAAGTAGGAGAAAACAAAATAAGAAATGACTGAATTTTTATGCAATGATCATTAATCCACAGTTGCCCCCAAAGTCAGAAAGTGTTTAACTCTATTGTCTCAAAATGGTGGAGGAAAATTTTTTTTGTTTCAACCTTGAAGATAGTGTGGAGGGCTCACAACAATTTACTGAGCAGAATAAACTAAAGCACACTGGACAATAAGTTGGTGAACAAAATGTACAACTTAACCCTTAACAAAATAAATGCAGGATTCATTCCAAACTCAAACCAATCTGCAAGGTTACTGGCTGTTAACTGCCCAGGTGATAAACCACTCCTACTGAGCAGCTTTAAAATGCATCTCTGCATTGTTTTTCCTTTTGGAAAACAGCTTTTCCTTCTGAAGAGTAAAGGATCTTCAGAGATCACCTTTGTGACATCTAATATCAGTGCACAACACCATCCCAGGTTAAGTTCACCAGCACGACGGTGGAGCTGTAGAAGCGCAAGACAGTGGAAGAAGAAACGAGGCTGAGTTCATGTGGACAACACTCACCTAGGAGAGCTGGAGAGGAGACCTGCGAGCTGCCACTCCCTTGAGAGAGTAAGCCAGGCTTCACCTGGTCCAGGCATTTATACAGGAATCCCTGTGGCCTTGCCACCGAATACCTTCAAACTGTCAGCCCTTTTTAGGAGACACTGCCATGCTAACAAGTGGACTCACAGTCCAAAGGCACGTTGCACCCCATAAAAAAGGGCACAATCACCAGCCAAAGTTGAAACCCATCCCACGGAATAGATTGTTTGCAGTCTTTGAAGAAGTTTAATATTAGATGGCAACTTATTGGATGAGGATGGGTGGGTGGACGGGGGGTGCGTGGCCTATTGTGGGAAGAAAGGACAATTGTACGTCCACAGAGGAAGATATTTTGGAATCCTGTAGCATTGCACACTATAAATAAGATCTTGTGCACAAGCTGTAATGGCGGTCTGGCCTTTTGTCTGTCAGTCCGCTGGGGCATTCCATAAAGAGCGCTAGAGCAGAGCCCCGAGCGCCAAAATTCCTTCAAAGGACATGTCAAAACCACCAGGGTGTTTAGGCAACACCTCCGCTTAATGAAAAGTATGTGTCCAGCTTGTAATATACGTCAACACCTGTTGTCAATCGCAAAAAAAGGTAAAACCAAACTAATTTGGCTTCAGAAATATAAGCACTAACATAACATTTGAAATTAACTTTGTTTCCTGCATGTAAATGGAAAAACACAGAAACAAAACGTATGCAAGTTTATTAAAATAACTTTCAAGAAATCAGATTTGTTCCTCAACCTTAATGAAAACTGAAAGTGAGAATTAAAAAAAAAGAAAATTCTAGAATATCTCCGAGTACCTAAGAACTGTCCGCATACTCTAGGCATGTATATAAAAACCGGCTGAGGACAAAGTAATGCATAAAACATTACTTTTGCCAACAAGGTGCATGTTTAAGCACTTTAAAACTTTCAAATTTAAATACCTAATACTTTTAAGCACTTTTGCAAATTACACTGTCAGGAGGGTAACTATCTGAAAGTGGGTAAATTCAGGCTAAAGTAACAAAAATGTATTGATGAAGTGTACTAAAAACAGATTTTATGAACAAATTGCTTAAGAATTATCAACAGAATGGGGGGAAAAAAAAAATCAGTTTTACATCAGTTTTAGGTCAAGAAGCAAAAGAAGCAAAGGTTTTTTTTCCCCAAAAGCTTTATTGATGTCTGATGCGAAAGCAACAGAAGGTCAGGGCACCCTCCAGTGTATTGCACATGTTTACTCATCGGTGAACTCCAGTGGCAGGGGAACATTCATGTGGGGTGGAAGATGCAACTGGCCACCCACACCTTTTAAAAAATAGAGCCTATATAGAAATTATCATAGATGCACTCAATAGCAGTAACATACATTGTGTTTTCAATTACACAATATATACAGCTCAGTAGGAACTTAATAGACCTTTAGAGAAATATACAGTATAATTACGTATTCATATAATGATCTGTAAACAGTGTGAACAAAATGTACAAAACAGACTGTGACACAAGCCAATATACCTGGTACACATAAATCCTAAACAAAATAATCTTCAGGAAAGCCCAGTGGGACTGCTTTTAAATGAATTAGGCTGCAGTAAAAATGGAGTGCATAGCTCAATCAGCAGCTAAAAACAAAGGAGACTTTTCTACTGCAGTACCGTCAGTGTCACTGTGAATTAAAGTGTAGCTGGTACCGTTTCAGACAAAGCTATTGGGGCAGATCTGCTTCAGCGCAGATGGAAATGAAACAACACTGAAGCAGCAGAAGCTGAGAAATAACCGACTTCATTCAGTGTTAGACTTTGCTTAATGCCGTTAAAGGCTTCCAGCTTTTTTCAGTGCAGTTCATTAACCGCAATTTAAGGAGCAGGGCCCTGAGGGCGACTGTGCTCCTCCAATACAGCACATTCTCTCTGTGACTCTTCACAAGCCCTTGTAGTACAGCTGTGGCCCTGTTTTGGCCACTGGAAGTGTTTTCAAAGGGCACCGGCGAGGCACATGAACACAATGACATGCAAAGCCAACAGGTATGTGAGGAAAAGGTAGCGTGACTTGGCCCTGGACGTCAGCAGCTTTGAGCAATACAGACTCCGCCCACGCAGCCATCGCTTGCAGGAGAGGACTCCGCTTTTCATCTGGTGGAGGAAGATATCCAGAGATTGGTCAATTGATAAGTCCTAAGCAAGAACCTCAGGAAACTAGTCCATGTTCTGCATATTTTACACTTAACACAAAAAACTCAAACATGACACGAACCCACAGAAAATGCCGTTTGGCTGTACTTCATGAAGGAGGCATCAAGGAAAAGTTTAGATGTTACTGACCTTGCGTGAGATGATATTTTCAGTTGGGTCAATAATAAGTGCCTCCCGTTCCTCATCTGACTCCAGCTGAATAACAAAGTCTCTCACATTTGTTCTGGAAACACTGGCATCCAAACTGAAACACAAAAAATAAATCCCAACGCTTAAAATGTATACTTCTGATTACTTTTTAAACATCTTACACATCTTAAAATTTAACCAGGGTCTCTCTACCAAGAAATTAGGTCAGGTGTACAGATTTCCAGGAGCAGCCAGAGCTTTGATACAGGACCGGGAAGATGGAGTGCATGAGCTGATGGATTTAGGCTGCACACATATACCTTTTAACTCTGTCCTCAGCTAATCTCAGTGCCTCTTCAGCTGCTTCTCTTCTGGCCCGTTCCTCTGCCAGGCTTTCGGTTAGGCGAGTCAGATCATGCTGGGTGGAGTCTAGCTGCTGCTCTGCCTCAAACAGTCTGTAAGTAACAAGAAAATAGGAAAGAGCGACAGGGAGAGGAAAGGGGAGACAGTCAAGAGGCAAAAACTCAAAATGCATGCAAAAAATAAAATACTACCCTTTTCAATACTTTTGATAAAGTCACCTAATTTTCAGCTCTCTAGTTGGCTGCCGCTCAAAGTCCTCTACAGTATCATTCCGCTCTTGAGGTGCCCCAGGTGGGACCTCTACTGCACCCTAGTGGCAAAGAAACAATCAGGGCAGCAGAGACAATGTTTTGGCAATTGTATATCCTCAACATGAACATCAAGACACCATGGTTAGAGACAAGTGAACTAAGAAAGTTCTCACAGGAGTATGGATCTGGAAAGCCTGTCCAGGAACAATCTGGCTCTCCAGCCAGTAGCAGCGATTTTGAAGCGTGCCCAGGTTCTGCTGTGTATCCCTCAGAGTTTGAGAAACTGTCTTCAATTGGGAGGACAACGCCATCTTCTCCTCCACAGTCTGCAAGAGCTTGTTAAGAATATGGAGAAGATGTTAAAACAAAGAATTACAAAGTTAAACTGTCATATGGCATGTCCAGTGTGCTAAGACTACATCACTTTGAATGAATGTGATTCAAAGCCTGAAGCTGCTTTTGTGTACCTTGGCATTGAGCTGCTGGAGACGCAAATCTCGCTGGTGGATTTCCTGCAGGCAATTCTGGAGGTCACTCTGAAGCTGCTTCCAATCTACTAGAAGCTGCTCAGTAGAAGGCTCCTTGCCCAGCAAAGCCACACATTCCTGAAAACACAAAATAACACCTCAGCAAAGGTGGACAGTAACAAATTATATGTACTCCACTACTTTGATAGAAGTAAATTTCCAGAAAAATTCTTTAGTTTTTGGCATTGACACTTTCTGCCCTTAACTGCCGTAAAACAGACACCCAGGATGCCGACCAGCTGAGAACTCTAATCTTACCCTATTTTTACCCTAACATAAATTAATTTCAAAATATCCAGAACATTTGTCAACATCAGATTAAGGGAACAGGAGCCAATCACGTCATGTACAAATTTGTCTTATTTCAGGGTGTATTATCACAGGGTTTAGTGTACAATGTTATAATGAGCCCATTTAGCACTGTTTTGGTTAAATCTCCACCTTACAGGAACGTATTCTGACCTCTAACTGGCGTGTTATTGTACTGTTACATTTCTGTCATTCTCTTCTTGTCACTTCTGAAATGTAATGTTCTTGCTTTCTCTCTACACAAACAATCAAGTCATTTTTACTGTGAAAGACTACTAACTCTCAACTGACTTCTGTGGATTTCATCTGCTCTTGAAGGAGTTGCTGAGCAGCTCAGTTTAGGGTGAAATCTATGGCCTCAAATTCAGTATGAATAAATGACCAGATAAATAATTTATTATTTAATTTAGCTGAAACCTAAGCAACGTACACCTGCTTATCTACTAAAACAATAATTGCTATAAAACATTTCTATCTGAAGGTTTCCCATTGTAAAAAAAAATCTAAATACGAATAAATCTGCAAATAAGTGGGGTGGTGGGAAATCAACAAATAAATACTGCAGTGTACTGCAATAAAAAAAACTATGTAATGTAATAAACTGTATTCTACACTGTTACAAATTTGTTTATTTTAGCCTGTACTGGTTCCTATTAGCTGTTTCTGGTTGTTTACATGAGTGTCATACGCTTTCTTTTTCTGAACGTGTCTGTGCAGGATCATCACTTTTACTGTGATACTCTGCATAATTCAGCTTGATGCCCATTGCTCCTCAGAGCAAGAAAAGAAAAGGAAGGATTTTCTTGGGACTGAAAATCCTTACCTCGCCGGACAAGAAATCTTAAAACAAGTTTCATGGTATTTAAACAAAGGTGTGAATGCAGTGGGTTACTTAGATATGTTTTCCCTTTATTCGAGATCTCATAACACCCCATGCATATGCTCTCTTAATGCCAGTGCATAATGTAGCAACACCAGTGGCAACACTAATTTGTAACACATTCTGTACTGTACATACTGTACCATGCATTATGAACATAAAAATTCATAACAGCATTGTTTTCTAACATGGTTACTGATGTTAAGAGTGTTTTATCATGCTAAGTCATCAGTTGTTAATATATAATATATATAAGTGTTAATATATATAATGTTTTTAGATGGGCTGGGAACACATAATCCCCCCCCCCCCCAAAAAAAAAAATGGGAAATAGGTATTTGGTACCTTAAATATGGATATCAAACATATTTTCAAGGACAAATTAGATTTAGATACTGAGGGATAAAAATGTTTTTACATATTGGTAAAACTGAATTTTGTTATTTTGTCTTAATTGCTCATGAACTGAGATTCTAATTTATTTAATCATACGAGCTACACTAACAAAATTAAATTTGAGCAAATAATGTGTGACGGTCAGTGGCTGTACACAAATATTGTGTACTTTAGAGATTAACTTTTGTTTCATTTGGTGAATTATCTACATTCCTTTAGTAAAAAAAGTACACAACTGAAAATGTTCACCTAAGATAATTTGAGTACTAATTGTGTAATATTTGCCATTTATTATAATTCAGTGCTGAATGGAAGTTTTGAATACTATTAATACATTCTCCCAATTTAATAGAATGGAACCGTCAACGGTGGCTCTTTGCCTTTTGTGTAGCTAGCTTGCTAATAATTGATAACATTAAAAAAGAGGGCTAAGTAAAACAAGTGTTAAAATTAGAAATGGGAGTATTATTTAGATGACATAGTTACACAACATTTAGGTACCTGATATAAACCATCTATACAACCAGATTTTGAGTCAATGCTAGCAGTTACTAAATATCGATTAATTAACCACTGCCTAGTAAAAGATGTCAAATATCAAGTAGACTAACTTTGTAAAGCAAGTTTATAGATTTCAACTAAGCAGCTATTTAACTGGTGGACTGGTATTTTACGGCTTTAGCATTTATTGGATTAGTCTCATTGCGCAAATCTAATTTTTGAAATTTGCGGACTTATTATTATTTCTTTTTACATTTACCTGTATTTACATTTTTTTTTTTGTAATTTTAAAACACAGTGGAAATTCCTGGAAAATAAACCTGTACATTTAAAGTTTCTGCATTGTTAACATTTTAGAATGTTAAAAGTTCTATTTGAATCAATTTTAGTACTTTACTAGTTTTTTGACCTGGCACTCTTATTCAAGTAGGCAAGTGTTTTTCCCATTCTTTTTCAAGTAACAACTTTATTTGCTTACTATTAGTTTAATACACTACCCACCTCTGCATGTCACAGCTCCTTTTAATTTATACCATGTTATTATAATTAAGAGTGTGCTTAGTGAATTGCATAAGTTATTTCTCAATAAAAATACCTTTATAGGATAAACAAGCTGGGGGCCCATACTACTGCTCAGCCTCTGTAGTTCATCCACCTGTCGTTCCTTCTCTGCAACTGTAGCCATATTCTGCTCTGTCAGCAGCTGGTTCCTCTCCGTCCTGAAAAAGCATGAGACAGCGCCTGTCAGTGTTAACAGGATGAACTACAAACAGAAATTCTAGCTCTTCAGAGGTGCCAGCTCTTCTCAGAAATTTGGTTACACTGGACATGTGGCCACTTCTCTGGGAGCTGGAGCCAGAGATTCATGCCTGGCATTCCAATGCAAGATTGTCCCCATCCTTTTACTAGTGTTCACTAAACATAGCAATGGCTGTTTCCTTGACGCAGAAAAAATTTGTCCCTCAACGGATGGTTTGAAGAAGACAACAAAGGGGGCAATCCAAAGTATGTGGACCTCAACAAGCACAGAGATGGCTCTGTCAGAAAAGGAGCAATGACTGAACTGGAAAGGCTTTAACATAACAGCATAACTTATGTTCCACTTGACGGCAAAGGGTCAGTCATACCGGACAACAAATAAACCAGAAGATGTCGGAGGACTCATCAAGTTGTCAACAGGCATTACTGATTTAAAAGAAGCTTTTCTGAAGGTCTTCTGCAGCTGTATTAATAATGTCTAAATAAAGAAACTTGCATGTGACAGGACAGGGCGTGTCTGGTTTTGGGAGTAACTAGCCATAGGGTGATAGTGGCTCAACTTTTCAAATGTTTCATAATGAGTCTTCATAGCTATCATTTCACACAACCAAAACTCTTTGTGTTTCAATCAACAATAACTAAAAACATTAAAAAAGCAAAACAAAAAAGAATTTCCCAAGTTAAATACTTAAAAACTAAATCATACTCTCAAGACGTCATTCACACGTAAGCACAATCTCTTCCCCTTTTGGCTTCCCAGCCCTGCTGAGATTATCAGCTTAATGTATAATATCAGTTAAATAAAATATCAGTTAAATTTGGTCAATTGGTTGACTAAGTAACTTAAGCAGAGCAATTACTTTTTAACATGGATGATTATGGGTGCTGGAAAACTTTGTTTCTTAAACAAATGAACAAATAAAAAAAATGTGTCTTATTTACTCAGTGTCCCTTTAATATTATATTTTGTCTAAAGATCTGAAACAATTCAGTGTGACAAATATGCATCAACAGGAAATCAGGAAGGGGGCAACTACTTTTTCATAGCACTCTGTACTGTTAAGTTGACCCTTTATAAAAAAAAAAAAAAATATATATATATATATATATATATATATATATTTTTTTTTTAACTGAATTAAAATGTATTTATTTATTTACTTACTTTGTGTATGGGTTTGTGGATATGGGAGGGGAGTAATATGGAAGAAAAAAGAACCATGATTGTAGAGGTAGACATTTCAGCCTGCTCTAGTTATTCATTTTACACAAAGTTTTGTTTGTATTGCTATTATTATGCTTCTATGTTCTGAATACAAACGCTTGTGTAACTGACATTCAGCTGCCTTTTATAATGTGCCGTGTATTCGATAAATAAAATAAAAATATTGGAGAAAAAAGTTGAAAAGTGGCTGAAATCAAATGTGTGTTTGTCTCCCACATAAGTTGTCTTCAGTCGTCAGGTTCAGGAATGGGTGTGTATGCTAGGTCTGGCATGCCATAAAGTTCAATTTTAAAAAGAATGAGCTTAATTTTCACTTTTGTCATATAAAACCTGAGTCTAAAGCAAATTTGCAGGTTTAAACACCACACATCTTTGTTCAAAAACACTTATGTCAGATTTTTAAATAACTATAATGATTTGCATAATATAAATGGGTACTTACTTTAAGATATCAATTCAAAGACAAGTACCTTGAAAACATCACCTTGACCAGTATTTCATCTGGGAACCTTCAGATCACATGCCCTAACTCTTACTTTCTGAACAAAACAGTTACCATTTCAATGGCTACACAAGATAATGATTTCTAGGCTTTTTGCAACTTTTTTATTTTAAGTATTTTAACAATTTTGCTGAAAGCCTGCAAAAAAATTTTAATAATAATTCACTGAGTAATCCAATTACTTGGCCACTGCAAGATCAGGATGGCCCACAGTCTGTCCTGGAACAGAGGGTCTGAACCAGGGTACACCCTATTTGCAACGCCAGACCATTGCTGGGCAATCACATTTTTGGAACAGACTGATCATAAGAATGAAGAACTGACTTACTCTAGCCTGGCAAGCTCTGTCTGATGTGAATGTGCATCCATTTCGGTGCACTGCTTGTATACTTGTGTCTGTGGCAAAGCCGTCTGGAGCTTTATATTTTCAGATTGCAGGGCTTCAACTTCTTTTTCCTGAGAGAGAAAAATCATGTATTTTCCAATTACTTCAAGAAAAAAACAACATACTACAGGATGAATTTACAGACGATACTTATATAAATCAGGGATGAAAAAGATAACAAATGATAGTTGCATGCTGCCCATAAGTTCACAGACAAGACAAATGGTTCTAAATGAATCTTTACACAATGATGTAGACTTACCAGCCTATCTCTCTCAGTCTGAAGAATTTCCAAACTGCTCCTAAGGCTAATAATTTCCTCACTACTGACAGGTGTAGCTGCAGCAGGACTTGTCCCTTGCCTTGACTCATACCCTCTCTTAGCTTTTGCCAGTTCCTGAATAAGTCGGTCTCTGTCATCCTGTAGACTGGCCATTGAACCAGAGAAAGCAGCCATCTGCTTGCTGTACATGTCATTCTCCTGTAACAGTCTGTTGACCTCTGTTTCTTTGTCAGAGATTATGCTGTAGAGCTCATCTATTTGCTTTGTTAGTTGGTTGTGTGGGTTGTCACTTTCAAAGGCAGAGAGCTTCTGGATGAGAATGTATCGCTCTTTAGTGATACCGTTGAGTTCAGAAGTGACATTATTAAGTTGCCTTTCAACCTTATTCACAGTTGCTGTTGCATGCCTGAGTTCGTCGTCGTATTTGTTACGTAAAACTTTAAAATCTGCAATGAGCTGGTCTCTGTCATCTTGTAAGGCAGCCATGGCTTTACCTAAGGACTTGTTTTGAGATTCTAAACTCGTGGTCCGGCTCTTGGCTTCAGAGAGCAGCTGCTCGGTCTGCATTAAATCTCTAGCCAGCTCTGCCACCCTGTTCTCTGCAGTCTCTCGCTCATTTCTCATGAGGTCCACTTCACGTTCAAAGGCACTGAGCTCAGAGTTGTATTTATCTTTGGCCTCTGCTAGGTTCTTTTCATATGCGGTCTCCAACTTCTGCATGTCATTCCTAAGGTCATCAGCGGCCATTTTTTGTGCAAGCAGTTTTTGCTGAAGGTCATTACATTCTGCAGATTTGGCAGCAACAGCCTCCTGTAAATCAGCAATGACTCTGTTTTCATTCATTTCTGCCTTCTCTTTTTTCAAAGTCAAGATATTAGCCTCGAGCAGCTGAACCTGAGAACAAAGTTTCGAGTTCTCAGCTTGAATTGAATCAGATTCCTCTTTTGCTTTCTGGAGGTTTTGTAGGGCATCACGGAGCTGATTTTCAACACAATTCTTTTGATTTGCAATGTTTTTAATTGAATCCTGTTGTTTCTTAAGGAGTTCTTTTAACTGGTTGTCCTTCAGGGACAATACCTGATTGAGGTCTTCCCTGTAGCGGATCAGTTGTGCTTTGAGCATGGCATTCTCTGAGTTTAAGTCATCCATCTGGTGAAGGAGAGCCTTGATATTATGCTTTAAGCCCTTGCTTTCATTCAGGTCCTCAGAGAAACTTTCTTTGTCTCTTAGTACACTCTTATACTGCACTGTGAGCATTTTATGCTCAGACAACAAATGTTCCTTCTCAGTTTGCAAGGATGTCATGGAGTTCTTAAAGGTCTCAAGTTTTGCAGTCAGCTGTTCTTTCTCCTCCAGAGAACATTCAATTTTAACTTGCATAGTTTTGAGCTTACTCTCTAATTGTCTGTATGCCAAGTCTATTTTTTCCTTCTCATCATAAAGGACATGTAACCTGTCTTCATAACCTGCAACCTGTGCCTGGTGATGCTTCTGCAGCTGCTCTAAATATTCTGACATTTTTCCATCCCTGGACGAAAGCAATAAGGAAATCTCAGAGTCTTTTTTATAAATGAGTGATTTAAGCTGCAGCGAAATGGCTTCTTGTTTTTCAAGATCAGTCTTTAGTTTGTCATTTTGAGTTTGTACCAACAGAAGCTGGGATGTAGAATCTGCCAACATCTTTTCAAGCTTTGTCAGACTTGACTGCATTTGAGAAGCTGAATCTCCTCTGTCAATGAGCTGAGTGTTCAACAAACCTTTATCATGCTCTAACTTTTCAATCAGAGTCCTTTGTTCATTTACTTGCCTATTTAAGCACTCTACATTTTGACCAAGTTCTGTGTTGCTTGCACCCAACACAAAGAGCTGCCTTTGCTGAGCTGTAGCTGCTACTGTATATTCATTCAATGACCGCTCTAGCCTTGAACTTGTCATCTGCAGGTCATTTATCAGTTTGTCCTTCCCATGAATGTCTTCAAGAAGTCTCATTATTACATATCCCTGCTCTAGAAGCTGCTTGTCTTTCTCCTGAAGAGTCTTTTGGAATATATTTTCCCACTCCCTCTTAAGGACATCGTTATGTGGGTTGAGAGAAAGAGCAGTTAACTTAGCCAAATTGGTTTCTGCTTCTCCTTTAACAGTTCTCATCTGCAAATCCTGAGACGCTATTTGTCTCTTAAGTTCAGTTATTTCTTCAGTGCTCCTTTCTTTCAAACTCTGGAGTTCATTAATTTGATTCTGGAACTCCAACATCTTCACTTTAAGGAGAGCTTTTTGTTGTTCTATTACACTTTCTAGAGCTTTCTCCTTTTCTGTTAATTGACACTGAAACTCCAAGTCTTTCCTTTTCATTTCATCTTTTAACTGATGCTTTTCAGAGTTAATTTTTTCAATTTCTTCCTTAGCTTCCTTTAACTGGTTCTCACATGATGTAACTTCTGCTTGAAGATAATTTGTCCTTTCTTTATAAGAAAACATCTTCTCATTCACTCCTTTCAGGTCTTTCTCCAGCATTTGGACTTCTGAATGAGATGACTTCAGTGATTTTTCCAAGTTGAGAATTAGCTCTTGATATTTAATACAGTCATGCTGAAGCTGTTTGATTTCCTGGTGCTTCTCCTTCAAGAGTTCTTGCAGTTCCATCTTCATGCTTTTTGAACCTTCACTACCCCTCTGAAGGACCCTCATTTTTCCCTCAAATTCTTTAACTAGTTTTAATTGCTGTTCTTCTTTCACTCTGCAACAATTGATATTTTCTTCTCTGCTTTTACTTAACTGATCCGAAAGCTTTGTGTTCTGAGTTTGCAGCATGCTAACATTTTCTGTCAACTCATCAATTCTTTCTGCATTTTTCAGGAGCAAAGTTTCCAAATACTCATTTTCATTTTTTACCTTCTCAGAAGCCTCTTGAACATTCTCAAGCTCTTCTTGCAAGAGGGACTTGTCATCTTCCAAAATCCGGACTTTTTCATTCAAACTGCTAATTTCTTGGACATTTTTATTAATCGCTTCTTGAAGTTTTGCTGCCACATTGTCCTTTTCACCCAGGTCAACTTCATGGTCTTTCTGCATTTGTAATACCTTTTCTGAAATGTTACATTTCTCCTTCTGTAGGAATTCTATCATTTCATTCTTACTTGCAAGGTCAACCTTTTGTGCCTCAATCTTAGAAGTTAGAATGTAATTTAAATTCATGGCTTCTTCTAGTTTTACTTGCATATCAAGTTCATTAATTTTTGATTCATTGTGCAATTTTTCCAAATTAGTACTTGATACTTTTAATTCTTCAGCTAAGTTATGATTACCACTTTGGAGTTCATTCAATTGATCTTTAAGTTCCAATGACGATGCTCTCAAGAGATTAATTTCTGCTTCAAGTTCGATGTTCTTAACAGTCAGGTCTTCTGCAGCTGATTTATGCTTATGCTCAAATTCCTGCAGCTCCTGTTTGATCTTATTCTCTTCTTCCATCTCTGGAATTTGTTGTTGTTTTGATTCAGTCTGTATTTTCTCATTTTCATCTTTCAGTTGACTGACTTGATTCTCTAGTCTTGTCTTCTCTGATTCAATCTCTACCAATTTTAAGATAACCTCTTGCTTTTCCTTACGAGCCAGCTCAAGGAGCTGACGCATCTTGTCCATTTCATTGCCAACATTCTCATAAGCTTGTAAAAGAGATTCATATTCTTGTTTAAGTTCTGTGTGTTTCGATTTCCACTCTGATAATTCTACAGTTTGGGAATCTTTCAAGGACTCTAACTGGCATGAAAAGGCCCGCTTTTGTTGAGTGATACTCTCTATTGTTAATTTAAGGCTATCACAAGCAGCTGAGAGGTTGTGGTTGTCACTCAAAATCTGATCAACTTCCGAAATAAGTTTCTCCTTGTCTTCACTCAGAGAAAACACAGAGCTCTGCAACTGTTCTTTCTGTTGTTTCAAGTCTACAACAGATTCCTCAAGACCTGACGAGGAATTCCGAAGATCTTCATTTTCAGACAACAAAGTCTGCAGCTGTTCTTTCAGTAAGCGGTTTTCTTTCAAGGCTTCTTTTCGGGAAATCAAGGCCGCTTGAAGTTTCTTGGCCATCTGTTCATTTGATCTTGTTTCATCAGTGTGAGACCCAGTTTTTTTTGTGTCAAGCACATCTTTAGATTTTTGCTGCAGTTCACTGACCATGGTTTTCATTTGTTCCATTGCAACCTCATGTTGGTGACCTTCCTTTTGAAGCTGTTGTTCAAGAGACACAATGAGCTTTTCTTTTTCCAGTATGATCTCTTGAGAAGAGAAAAAAGTACTGTCCCTTTCCTTCAGACTTGCTTCAAGTTCCTTAATATAGGAGAGGAGTTCTTTACCTGAATGCAATTCAAGATCCGCCTTTTCTTTCTGTTCATTTAATTTCTGAAGCAGCTCTTCATTTAATTTTTCTGAAATGCCGAGTTTTGATTCAAGCATAGCCACCTCACTTCTGCAAGTTTGCAGACAAGTCATTACATTGTTTTTTTCTTTCTGTAATGTTTCTATATGCAGTTTATTATTTTCCCTCTCAAGCTGCAGCTCTGCTGCTCTGGCCTCAATTTTTTCCAGTTTTGTTTTCAACTGTTCCTGTTCATTACAAAACTGAAGGTGAATTTCTGCTAAAGAGCTCTCAGTAGCTTGAAGCTGAAATGTCTTTTTTGCAAGTATGGAATGAGCTTCGTCAAGTTCCTTTTTGATCTCAGAATTAGTTACAAGTGTTTTAAAATCCTCTGACTGCTGAACCTTCTCTGCTATTGCAGACCTAAGACCTTCAAGTTCAGCTTGGAATTTATTAAATTGGAACTGAATGTCAACGTACTTCTCAGTAATATCAAGTGTGTCCCGCTTGTGCTGTTCCTGTGGCATAGTAATTTCTTCTAGTTGTCTCTTCAGTACCTCTGTCTTCTCCAGCACCACAACACGTGTGTTTTTCAGTTCAGACCTTGTTTGTTCTAGCTGCACTTTAAGGTTCTTTGAACACTCGAATGATGCTGCTAGCAGTGCATCTTTACTTGCCATTTCAGATGCCATGTCTTCTATTTTTTTACTAAGGCTTTCTAATTGTTCTTGATTCGGTGAGGAATTTTCTCCTTGCTTCTTTCCTTCTACCAAGGATAAATTGAGACTTTGGAGGATTTGTTCCTTTTCAGAAATGAGATTCCTTGCAGCATCTAATTCCTCCATTAAGAGAGGAACAGAATTTTGTATACTCTCTAATTCTTTTAGCTTTTCACTGTACTTGATCTCTGTAGCCTTCAGCTTGCTATTTTGTTCAGAATGTTGGTCCAAAAGCTTGTTTAACTTTTCTTTTAAGTCAGTAAGTTCTTGAGCATATTTTCTTTCAGTCTCTTGAAGCTTCTTTATGGTTTCCTTCCTTGCTATCAGAGCAGCTTGAGCCTTCTTTTGGAGAACTGCTTTTTCCTGATTTACTGTGACAAGTTCATTTTTTGATTCTAGACTTGCTTGTAGGGATGCTTCCATTTCAACTTTGAAGCTGTCTTCCCTCTTTGTCATCTCCTCTTTCAAACTATTAATCTGAATCATCTTCTCGCAGCGTTCACGTTCAACGATTTCTTCTTTCTCAGCAATGTTGACTTGGAGGTTATTAATGACTTCAGATTTCTCATCAATCAGCTTAAGGGCATTAGTCAAGTTTGCCTCCTTTTCATTTAACTTGAGGTGTAAACACTGAATTTCATTACTCAGTTTTTCAAGAAGGACATCCTTTCCAGAAATTACTTGCGCAAATTCACTGATTTCTTCTTCTTTTTGCTGTATTTGTTGTTCTAATAAATTATTCTGAGACTCAAGTTTATTGGTTTTCTGTGCTACCAATGATAATTCCTGCAGCTTATCCTGCAAAACTGAAAGCTGCATGGATTTATTCTCATCCTCCATTCTCTGTTGTTCATACTCATCAATTTTCTTCAATAGGTCTTTTCTCACTACAAGGGCAGCTTGAAGTTTTTTTCTCATCATTTCCTTTTCTTTGGACAATTTAACATTTTCCATTTGAAGTTGATCCTTTTCCTTAAGTAACTCCTTATTTTCTAAATCCTTTGCTTGTATTTGCCCCTGATACAAACATAGCTGTCCTTTGCTTTCCTCTAGTTGTTTGCACACACTGTCAAGTTCTTTAACAGAATGATTGTGTGCATTCTCCAGGCTTTCCAGCTGTGATAAAAGTTGATTTTTTTCCTCAGTGTACTTCACCATTTCATTTGAGGCGGATACCATTACCTGGGTGACTGAAACATCTTTTTCTTTCAGCTGTTGGCTAAATGCAGCCAGCAGTTCCTTCTGTTGGCTCAACTGGATGTTCAAACAACTAATCGTATTTTCTTTTCTTTCGATTTCAACAAGAAGACTAGACTGAGTATTACATGCATCTGTAAACTGTTTACTGCAAACTTTAAGTTCTCCTTGGAGGTGATTCACTTGCTCTTGCAGTACATAAAGCTGCTGGTCTTTAGATGCTGATGCTTTCTCTGACAGCTCAAGCTGCTTTTGCTGCAATGATTGTGTTACTTCTTCTAGCTGCTTCGTCAAAGTATTTATTTCTGACTGATGATGAGCCTGCAGTTTTTTAATAGTTGTTTTTAAGGAATTTTTTTCTTCTTCTACAGCAATTAACTTATTTGATGTGCTTGCTGATAATTCTTTAAAATCTTCATCACACGACTGTTTGGTTAATTCTAAAATCTTTAACTCCTTTTCTTTGTCTTTAAGGGTCTGAGTCAACATAAAAATTTCATTTTCTTTTTGATTAACAGCAGAAAATATTTCCTCTAAATGTTTTCGGCTTTCAGAAACCTGCTCACTAAGTTCTGCAACTTCTAAGTCTTTCTTTTTCAGTTGTTCTGAACTTATTTGAAGTGCTGCCATGACTTCTGCACATTTCACCTGCAAATTATCCAAGTCTTGCTGTAATGCCTGAACCTCAACATCTTTTGAATTAATCTCATGTTCAACACTCATCAGTTTTTCACTGAACAGATTTTTTTCTTTGATTTCCCTATCAAGGACAGACAACCATTCTTTCTCAGACTCTTGTAGCGTTTGTGTCATTTTCTGAAGGTCTAATTTTAATTTGGTTGTTTCTTCAATATGGGCACTAACCTGTACCTGTAGATGGTCCTTCTCAGCGGTCATTTTCTCCATGGCCTCCATCATGTTACCAAAATCTTGCTGATGGTTGAATTGCAACTCTTCTTTCAGGATTTGTAGTTGGTTACTGTAACTCTTGACAAGTTCTTCTTTTTCTGAAACACTTTTTTCAATTTCTCGTCGCAGATACTCATTTTCATTTATGGCCACATCTAATTTCTCCTGCATATATTTTGTTGACTGACTAATCTCCTCCCTTAATGTCTTATTCTGGTTCTCTAGTTTCTCGATTTCTGAAACAAGGTGTTCTTCTTGTTTAACTTTGGCTGCGTACTGACTGTTGATCGCGTGCAAGGCCAGCTCTCTCTGCTCTAGATTCTCAGTGAGGACATTTACTTGTGTAGCAACATGCAAGTGTTGTTCCTTTAAGCATTCAATCTCTACTGTTAAAGCAGTAGCATTTGTTTGTTGAACACAAAGTGCATCTTCCTTCTGCTTTGAAAGGTCTGCAAGAGATGCTTGGGTGTCCTGAAGTTCCTGTCTGAGCAGTGTATTCTCATTTTGGAGCATATACACAGTGTTTTCTGCATCTTTAACTGCATTACTATGCTCTGTGAGGAGTTTGTTAAGATTTGAGACCTCTTCATTTTTCTGTGAGAGCATTTTTTTAATTTCATTTAAGTCATTTGCATAGGCAGTACATTTCTCTTGAAGACTTAAAATGGTACCCTGTTTCTCTCCCACCAATTCATTGAGTCGTTTGCAGTCCAATGAGAGCTCCTTTATTTGTCTCTGGAGTTTTGATACCAATTCTGTACTCTCCATCAGCTGAGTTTTGAAAAGAACTGCCTCATCTGCCCTTTTCTGAAGATCCTGCAGAACTTTCATTTGCTCCAGTGCTTCAACTTCTTTCACTGCATGCACATCTCTAATGTCTGCAATTTCAGATGAACAAGCATCCAGATTCTCCTGGAGTTTAGAAATGGATTCTTGCATTGCAGAGACTTGTTCTTTTAAGCTTTCACATTCAATGTCTTTTGCTTTAAAATTCCTTTCCAACATTTCACTGCGTGCAAAGGAGGTATTCTGAACTTCAACAAGTATCTGTTCTTTTTCATTCAGAGTTTCTTTTACTTTTGTGGATTCAAGTGTTAATGCATCCATTTTATTTCTAAGCTGTGAAGCCATGTCCTCCAACTCTGTACACTGCACCCTTAAATTCAGGTTTTCATCTACTTTCTGTTTCAACTGAGCCTCTTTTTCTGCAATTTCATTATTTAGATTGGCAATCTTTTCTAACATGCTTCTCATTTCAATTTGGAGACGGTTGATAGTCTCCATATCTGTATTTATTTGGGTTTTTAATAGTTCTGATTCAGCTACTGCACTGTCTTTAAGCTGTATAAGCTCTTTCTCTTTTGAGGAGATCTCTTTATCTTGCAGTGATTTTTGCAAGACATGTATTTGGGATTGTAGCTCAGTGATCATTTCCATTTTTTGACCCATTTGACTTTCCACCTCTATGGAATGGGCTTGTAATTGCTTCACAAATGTTTCTTGTTGATTCAAAGACTCTGTTTTCTGGTCTAATGACATTTGTAAGCATTCTCGCTCTGACTGCAGAGCCTTAAGAGTCTCTGTCAGTGAAAGCATGTCATTTTCTTTGTTCAACAGCTCTGACTGGAGAACCACAATCTCTTGAGATTTTCTCAAAACTTCTGATGCTGCATTCTGATGCTCAATCTTGATTTGACTGTTTGTCTCATTTAAAATCTGCATGTGATTCTGAAGTTCTTGCAATTCAGTGTGCTTCTGAGACAAATCTTCTCTTAGCTTATTGTTTTCAGCAGTATGTTTTTCAGTGACACTACTCATATCCTTCTGCAGTTGACTACAAAATTCCTTTTGCTGCTGATTTTCATTTAGTAAAGAACTGAACTCCGCTTGTTTCTGTTCTATCAGCTTATCTTTTGCCATAAGCTCTGCCTTTAAAATTGTACTTTGCTCCTGCAGCAAACCCAAAGTTTGATGAAGTTGTTCTAGCTGACTTTGTTGTGTTAAGCCATGCGCATTTTGATCTAAAATTGTTTTTTCTTTCTCAGCCAAAATAACTTTGAGCTTTTCTACCTGATCTTGTAAATGTGCTACACTGTCCTTATTCTCACTGAGTAACTTAGTAAGATGAGCACATTCATTTGTTTTTTCCAACAAACTCTCTGATACTGAATTTCTATTTTTCTCAGACATCTGACGAACCTCTTCAATACTTGCAGTCAGCTCTTCTTTTTCTTTCAGGAGAGTCTGGATTATTCTTCTGTTTTCAGCATTTTGCTCTAGATTCATTTCATTTCTGTCAGTTAGTTCAATGACTAACTTCTTCTGTTCATCAAGATCCTTCTCTTTCTTTTCGACAGCCACCTGAAGCTTCTGGTTTTCCTCATTTAAGGTCTTTACATGATTTTGAAGCCCTTCTATTTCAGTCTGGAAATCAGTGATTTGCTGCTGAAGCTTTTTGTTATCAGCAACTTTGTTTTCAAGTTTAACTTTCACATCCATGTGGCCAGATTCCAGCATGAAGGTAGTCCGATTAACTTCATCTAACTGCCTATGGAGTGAAACCATTGAATCTTTTGCAATATTAAGTTCATCCAGATACTTGTGGCATTCCTGAGTTTTAATGCTGAGTGTTGCTTCTTTTTCTCTCAAACTTTCATTTAGCTGTGAACATTCCTTTCTGAGAGAATCACTGTCAATCTGCAGATTCTTGTAAACCTCTTCCAGATGTACAAATTCATTTTGTAAAGAACTGAATTCGACCACTCTCTGCTGCAACAAAGAGTCTTTCTCCATAAGCCCCGCCTTTAAAGCAACACCTTGCTCTTGCAGCAAAGATAAAGTCTCTTGAAGTTGAATTATCTGGCTCTGAAGCATCTCATTGTGCATACTCTGCTCTTTAATCATTTTATCTTTCTCTGTAACACAAACTTTAAGCTCATCAACCTGAGAGTTCAAAACAAAAACCTGATGATTTAAATGTGCGATGCTTTCTTTACTTTCATTGAGTAATTCTGTGATATAATTACATTCATTAGTTTTCTCCAGCAAACTCTCAGAAACAGAATTTTTGTTCTGCTCAAGGATTTTATTGAGCTCATCTGCCCTGGAAGTGAGTGTTTCTTTATCTTTCAGTAACTCTTTGATAATTTTTTGGTTTTCTGAATGCTTGAGCTCAAAATCAGATATTTTACTTTGTAGTGCTTTCCACTCCTCAGTTAACTCGAAATTAGCTTTATCCTTACATGTAATTTCATTATGCAGTTTCTCATTTTCCCCTGTAAGGATGGCAACTTGAGACTGTATGCTGGCATTTTTCTCAAGAATTACAGATTCCTTTTCATTTAATTCATTTACCAGACTCTTGAGTTCTTGTTCTTTCTTTTCAATAACAGCCTTAAGTTGCTCATTTGCACTGTCAAGATTTGTCACATGCATTTCCATTTTTGTTATGATTTCAGATTTACCAAAAAGTTCTTCTCCTAACCTTTTATTTTCAGAATCTCTTGCCTTCAACTCTTGACTGAGTTTTACTTTTTCAGATTCAGCTTCTTCTGCGGTGAGCTTTAGCTTTTGTTCCAACAAGGATATTGTTTCCAGTTTTTCAGATATTGCCATTCTAATCTGTTTCTCATCCTTTTCATGCTCCTCCAGTTGCTTTTTCAATGCATCCCGCTCTCCAGTGTTTTTAGCAGCTTCAGCTATAAGATTATTGCATTCCTCCTTGAGGGTTTTCAGTTCTTTTTCATACATTTGCTCTTTGTCCTGCAGCATGTCTTTTAACTTCTCATTTGAAGCATTTCTTTCCATCAACTGGGAATATAATTGTTCTGATTCCTGTAATTTCTGAGAGGACACTGCCACCTGTTCCTTCAGGGAGGATATTTGAGATTCACACTCCAAAAGGTGACTACGATGGCTCAGAGTTAGTTTCTGAATTTCCCCGCGGAGGTTTTGGATAATGTGGTTATCCTCCTGAACTTGTATTATCAAGGCCTCAGCTTCCTTCATCTTCAAGTCTCTTTGTTCCTTTGCTTTACTTAGCTCACTCTCTGTGATTTGAAGCTGCTCTGTCATCTCTGTGATCTTGGTGTTCAAGGTTTGCTGGTCAGAGGACTGGTGGTCTCGGATGATCTGAGCTTCCAACTCAGTTTTTGCCAAGGCTGCTTCTACACGCAAAAGATTCTCCTCTTCATGCTTTATCTCCCGTTTGAGCTCAAGAATTTGCTCAAGATACTCAGTCATATTGTTGGAAAGAGCAGCAATCTCTTTGTCTTTGTCAACCAGAACATCCTTAAGGCTGTCGATCTCTCTTTCACAGCTCTGAAGGTCATGAATTAACTGAGCCCTTTCTTCCAAATGGGTAGAATTTAACTTGTCAAGCTCGTCATTGGTTTGCTCTAGGTCACTCTGCAGCGAGGCTATCATGGCCTCTTGTTTCAGTGTCTACAGGTTTGTAGGAAGAAGAAAGCAATATATGATCATTAATGTCTGTAAACAATTAACAATTATACTCATGAAAAATGTAAATCATATTTCTTGATTTGTTTTAATGTTTAAAAAGTCTGTTTTAGGTTTGTACAAATCTTTAAACTTTTACTAAAAAGAGTTTACCTTCTCTTTCAGTAGATTTAACTTCTGTGTGACATCTGTGAGTGACTTTTTTAATTCAGAACATTGACATTCATAGGCACTGCACTTCTTTGTAACTTCAGACAGCTGAAATCAAAAGTTAAGCACAAAGTGATGTTTAGCTTGCTGTAATTTTACACAAAAAAATAAATATAATAAATATATCACCATCAATTATTTCTTACATTGTGCTCTGCTTGAAGCAGTTTCTCAGCAACCTCCTTGTGATGAGCCTCCTTTTCTTTTAAAGACTCCCTGAGATTATCGATGAGCTCCAGTTTCTCTGAAGTTTTTGCTAATGTCTGTTCCTTCTCAGTGAGTGAAGTTTCTAGGCATTCTCGTGTTTCACTCAAACTGGATGTTATCAAGAACAAATAATTTTAAAACATTAAGCCCCATTCAAAATATAATTCACATGAAAAGACAAATCATTAGCAAAAAATGATAGCTACAAAACTTTTGTTGTGGTGGGTCTGAGACTGAAGACTAGTCTTTCTTTCACATAAGTGACAGCGTGACCATATAAAACTTTTTATACCTCTAGCATGGCTGTATTTAGGGGTATGAAAACACGATTAACAAAAAATTTGCACTTTGGAAGCTTAATGGGGTAACCTCTGAGAAATGGTGAGCCGTGCACCCACAATCAATTTCAGAATTCATCACACAACAACATCTCTGGATTCATGGCTGGCAGCCAACTTACCCCTTCAGTTGCTCATTGAGGCTGGTGATCTGCAACTGGTGCTTCTCTGCTTCCCGGCTTTGCTGGACGCGAAGAGTGGACAACTGTGCTTGCAGTCGCTCAGTCTCTGTCTGGAAGGAAAACAAGAATACAACTCTCATCTACTATAAGCACCACAATCATGATAGCATATGAGTTGCTAAAGTGAACTCAACTGCAGAAAAAAAACACACGTACCAACTGCCTTCCTTGTGATCATTTGATCTTTCTTATTTCAAAAACAGGCCATGCATCATAAAAGGAACCTTACACTACACTTCTCAAATATTTCATTTTCTAAGCTCTTTTTGCAGTGTGTACTAGCTACAGAGGCTAATTTCACCAAGCAGTGATTGCTCCTTTTATGTTAGCAAACAGATAAGTAGTACAACAGCACACAATGGTAAGGTGGCAAGAAAAAAAGTTCAACCGGTTATTATATGGTCACCCATAAGCAGCACATCCATACATATGTAAACATGAGACAGTGTGTGACAAACGGCAAAAGTCAGTGGTCACCTCTGAACAATGTTTACTGGCGCACACACCAACACAAACACACCTGAGAAACCCAAAATGGCTGCCCCTCTTCATCTAGATCAAACGTCACCTGTGTTAGAAGGGTTTGTTACAAAATCCAGGATAGCCAAATTTTTCATGCGATAACTATGTCTTATTTCTTAAAAAAAGATGAAATAAGTAAAAATTAGAACAAGAACATATTAAAATAATATTACATGCTGGGCCACTCCAGTATATTATCCGTGCTGAAGAGATTGAGTGCCATTTACTAGTAGTGGAGAGCAGCTAGTGAAAAGGTTAGAAGTGTAAAAGCATGAATACCTGCAGGGACTCTATGCGAGCTTGCAACTGCAGCCGGTCCTCCAGGTCCTGACATCGCTCCTCCAGGCCAAGGATTTGCTCCTGCAGCTGGTTTCTCTCCAACTCCAGTTGTTCTACCACTGACCGCAGCCCTAGAACAGGGAAGGAAGCCCAAGCAGGAGGACAGACATGTTTATAACTACAACACTGAATGATGAAAGGCACTGGGCAAACTGGTCTTACAAAAAAAAAAAAAAACCTGCACTTTAATATTTCTTTATGAATGGACAATATTTTTCTTATGAATGTACAAGTTGGCAAAAAGTCATGTGGAAAGTACCTGGAATTTATTTACAAACACACACACAGCTTTGACACTATCAAAAAAGTGGACTAATTTATAGTATACATACTAAATTTTTTTATGTACTATTTACCTTGAGTATGCTAGGTTAAGGGCTTGCACATTTCTGAACAGAGAAAAGGCTGATGTACCTTCTTTTTACACAGACACACAAAAGGGTTGATAAAAAACTCTTTCAGAACAGATGTATTTTTTTTTTAACACCCCTCATACATGTATGTATTGCACGTACATTATAATAGTATATCTACACAGCATATGACTGGATAGATTTCAGTTTTAGCTCAGATTAGTTGTCTGTGTTGATCTGTCCAACTGTCTATCAAGTCTTCCAAGTTCTTTTTGTTATTTTTTTTTTCAGAAATATTAGCACTCTTAACCTTTCTTACACACTGAATTTGACAAGTAGAGAACATCATCAACAGTGGCAAAAAAATGCACTTACCAATGATGCAGCATATCTCTCCACATCTGATTTACACAGGGGACTGACAGAGTTTAATATATTCAACATGGACTATGCTCTATAGAACCAAAACTAGGCAGTTCATCCAGCACGCACATGCTTAAAAACCTCTAGAGAAATAAAAGCAAACAAATAATGGGTAAACCAAATGTCAACTGCACACTGTTTTGAACAAGGTTAGGTAAAAATCCACATAAAAAAGGGGGTTATGTCAATGGAACAGAACAACAAATGGTAATCAAAGTACAAATGAAGTGAACAATGTGCATGCTATAATAAACTGTCTAGTAGGTTTCACACCTGTGTCAGGGGTACTGTACTCTGGCCACCAACCTCCCATGTTCTCTCCCTCTGTGGAAGTAGTGTTTTCTAAAGTGCTTTTGGGCTGGCCATATGACTGCTTCCCATCAAATTCAAAATCCTCCTGAAAAACAATTTAAGGCTGAATTAGCACTCAATTCTTAAAGATAATTAAAACAGAGTACACAAAAAAACATCAAAAGTATGTAGGTGTACATTTTTTACTATTGCTCTGTAGACTTGACATGACCAAGATAATGCTCAGCTTCCATTTGTCACTCTGCAATCCTTCAAAGATGATGAATATACGTTAGACTTTGTTTCATTGATCAAAAAAATGTTCTGCATACCTAAATCAAAAATCCTCTTGCTACAGCTGCATCCGTATTTAAATTATAGTACTTCAGACTAAGTAGTTTGCTCAGAAAGGGTACAGCAATGCCCATCCTGAGACTTGAATCAGCAGCCTTTACAAGTTTTTTTTATTTTTTCCCTTTAATGGCCCATGTCAATATCAAGCAAAGATGAGACACCTTTTCTGTTCAGACACACTCCAATCCTGTCTCAACCACACTACCTGCAGGCTGCGGGCAGTGGTGCCCCCTGGCTTCTTGCCCTTCTGTTGCCGGAGCCCTCGGGCCTGCACCAGCTCCTCCTCCAACTCCTGCTGCTGACTGGCCAGCGCTGGATCGGAGCAGCCGGGAAAGAACCAGTCATCCTCAATCAGTTTTGTGCCGCAAGAGAGTTCATTGTTTAGTTTTCACACACAAAGGGTAAAGCGACAGGGGAGTAGCAGGTGTGGACGCACATGCACATATTTGTGTACAGGCTACAATCAGACACTGGCAAGCACACATGCTACACACAGATATGCTATATTTGGAGAGAGAAGCTGAAGACACGTATGACACACATGACAAGTGAGCCTTCCCCAAAGGGGACTTAGCTCAGTGTTTTCTTAAAATACAGAAAAATAGCCAGAGAACTTGTTTCTGAGAGAGACAGAGTGCCTTTGAAATAAATGGATGTGAGCACACACTGCAATCCAAAAGAGACTCCTGTCTCTCTCACTCACTCTTGCTCAGGTTCTGCTTGGAAGTCACAGTGTTGGAAGATTTTGTATTTGTCAGATTTTACAATTCTGACAGCAGAGGTATTATGTAACACAAAACAGGGATCCTAATTCTGTGTGGAATAATGTTAGCTGCATTATATTCAAATGAAGATTTTTAGTCTGCTGACTCCTTGTGCTATGGTCCAGTCACAAATTTTCAAACATACGGACATTTTGTTTTAATTGGTTGTGGGAGTGTGCACACATTAATTCAACTCCATTTAACAGTGTTAACTCAAATCACTTCCGAGTGCTTGGTGTTCCTGTCTCATTTTCTTAAGTGTTGGTGATAAGCTGTGTACATTTATGGAATAAATTGGTCAATGATTTTGGAGTTATTAGAAAAATAAATGACAGTGACCCAGTTACATGAAAAGTATGCAGGGACAAATGCATTTTGACTACTGCATCTAAACGATCCAGCATCTGAGAGGTGAGAAGCAGTGAACTTCAGAGACTAGGTACTGCACCCCGAATACATGCGGGAGTTATTACTATATTTGAAAAATTAGGCTTAGTTGGAAGTCGTGTAAATGAACAAAATGATGAAAACTGAGAGCAGATACACGTGTCCAACTGTAAGTTTCATTATGTTTGCTGCTCCACACATTTCTAGGATCCCTGCTCACTGGTCATTAAACAAACTGTGTAATCACATTTAAATACCAATAAGTATAACTGAAATGAAAAAATGAAACCTATTCCCATCTGTTTTGTGAAATTAAAAAGATACTGTCAGAAATCATAATTGACTGTACAAATAAACAGAAGGAATAAGAGCTGATGAAAAAAGTGAATAAGAATGTAAATATAAACATAGGCAAAAAAGCACCATTCAATTATGACAGAAGAAAATGAAATGTAATATTTTAAATGAAGGTAATGTACTGAATGGATCTAGAGAATAGTGAACATTAGGTTAGGAGGAGGTAGAACCTGTTTATACTAACAACAAATGATAGTGAGGAAAAATGAAGATGGAAATCAGGAAATTACTTGTGTAGTGAAAAAGTAATGAAGCCTCCTGTGTACACCAAGCCACCAAGAAGTTGAGGTCCAGAGTTTCATCTGTTGTTTAAACCCTTTCACAAGCTGAAACCTTAAGGTATTGGCACTACTAACCCATACAAAGATATTTAACTTTGTGACAATTTGTTATTAAGAAAAAACTATAAAATTATAATTCTGTGGTTCAAACAAATGAGTCATTTGATTTAGAGTCTTCTGGTTGCCAAAGGCCCTGAAAGCAAAGCTGTTAATGGGGAGTGGAAATCATTCTTGAGGTTAAAACAAGCAAACAATGGACCATACCACTTCCCATGAACAGGGAGGAAAACTCACATAGCCTTTTGCTTCAATATAGTGTGTTCAGTCATTCAGACAAGATTAATTACTTAGCAGCAATAACTAGTCCATCCTTGATTTTCAAAACCCAATGAGGGTAAGGTGTCCAGATTTGACAAAAGTTGGGAAAATTGAAAGCATAAATTTAAATGTAGTATTTATTTTACTATGAGGCTGTATGTATATTACACTGCAACACAGTAACATGTTTGTAACATAATGTTATGTGTAATGAACATATAATTTGTGCTGTAAAATTAAATAAAGCAAACACTGTAATTAAAATACATAAATACAGTGCAGTGAATTATATGCCAAGAGCAGAGAATAAGGTGAATGAAATGGCTTGATCAAAAAACTGCTACAGGGGACTAGGAGGCATGTCACCACATTCAGAGAACTAATGGTGGAGACAGCTGGATGGTTCTTATTTGAGATACAGTACAGAAATAGTTGAAAATATTATTTTAATGATCAATGAAATTATTTTTTCAAAAAAAATTAATTTCTACATACTATATACATCATACACATTATATATTCACATATTCTTAAAACAGATATGTTCATATTTCTGTGGAATATTTTTGTAACACTCTAAAATATGAAATCCATTAAAAAAAAGTTGCTAAACTGAGGATGGACTATATTAACTCTGAATTTGCATATTAAAAAATTACATGCAAAAACATTTCTGATATTGTTAAGTTATGGACAGCCAATTAAAGGAAAGGGCACTGTGAGTTATTTGCTGAGCACAAGAAGAAAACAGAACCATAAATGGGGAACATTAAAGCACCATCCAGTACTGTACTGCCAGGAGTTTACCCGCTGTACCAAAGAGTGCTGGGAAACAGCAGTCAGTACAGCACAAGCTGGCACCAGGACCTGCATGCACAAAACTGATGGGAAACTGTTCTCTGTGGCTGCCCAATCACAGTGAGGAGAAGGAGTGGAGGGACTGAGGCATGGAGCGAGTGCTCGTCGGGAAGGTGTGGAGAAGAAAATAAATAGTAAAACATGTTGTGCAACCAGAAAGTAGCAAAGATTACAGTTCAAAAATAAAATGACAACTTCATTCAACAATACTATTTTCATATTTAGCTGATACATCTGTTAAAGGGGATTGTGCAACGTTACATACATTTTACGCAAGTATCCACTATCCATGTAACAGAGCAATGTAACACAGTGGGTTACAAATACACACACTATGGGCAATTTAGAGTTACCAATTCACCTGAAACTCGTGTCTTTGGACTGGGAGGAAACGATCACTTGGCGAAATCTCATACAAACGGGGAAAAACATGGAATTTTCATACACGCGGAGCAGAATTTATACCTGTGTCTGAACTCGCAGCCCAGGGGCTTTGCAGAACCAAAAAAAATCATCCTCTCAATTTTACTGAGATGAACACATGCTATTAAGAACCCAAGGTTTTTAGAAATTTTGACAAAACAATTAATTTTAAGGTGGTGAAATTACACATATGTAAACATAACACCCATAGGAACAGTCCTCTCTTGTTTATAGTAGCACTGATTTAATCCACAACAACCTAACTCAAAATTTAGAATATGCAGCAGGGTGTCCTTAAGCAGAAGGCAGCCCAGCAAGACAGGAGGTTGCAGTGCCACTGGAAGCACTGCCAACAACCCTTTACCTTCCCGCTCCTCCTCTATGTGGCTCATCCTCAGTGCCATTGCTGCTTTTTCCTCACGGACCTGGTCACGTGCTCCCTCTGCCTCCAGCAGCATTTCTTGCCACTCAAGCACCTGGCTCTGCAGATCATCTGCACTGCCAGACTCACTTGTCTGCAAACAGACAACATTGGCAACACTTAAATAGGGATGTTGCTATTGACGGGTTTCAAGACCAACTAAGATCACAGTTTCCAAACTGTGAGAAGTCACGATAAAATTCTGGATTAGAAGCCTTGGATTCCATTTTGTCCGAAAAACTCCTCTCATGTGTATGTTGTGTGCCTGATTTAACTCAACTGGCTGGTCCAAAAACACTTAGCCTACAGAAAGCAGGCGTGCTGTGAGGATATTGCGATACAACGTGACTTCTTTACAACTAGCAATAAAACATTAAATTAATGGTGGAGGAGCATTTTAGATAAAATAATTCAAGGATGGTAAAAGATTAAGGATTTCCAATATGCAAAATGTACTGAAAACCAGCAGCTGCCAAAAGTCAAAATATGTCTTATATGCTTCACCACCTTCATGATCATCTTCCATTCCGCTATACATACATCAAGGTAAATCATAAACTAGATAATGATACATTAGTTGTCTTAAGTTAGGGCTCATGCTGCCTAGAATAGTTCACAGTGGAGCAGCTTAAACATTACCTTTCACCAGAGTTTATTTTGCAAAGATAATTCATTCACTTATAAAAATTCTAAACTTTTTTTTCAAATGCTAAAATGAATAAATAAAATGACGGGATAGCTCATGATGAAAATAATTTGATTAATTTTGATACACTAAAAATATTCTAAAATCATATCTGCTATACAGTTTTTGATATGGATTAGCCAATATACTTGTCAATTCATTTTTCACCTAAAACTACCTCTAATACTGCTGTAAATGCAGGTTAAACTGTTGACTAATTTAGCCAATAGGTAAATATAGATTTTTATTTTAGCATATTTTTATTTAATTTATTTAAGTAGAGTATGTATGAAACTAAGCATGACCAAGCATAAATAATCCAAAATATAACATATCAACAGCATAGGAATAAGCAATCTTGAACAAACTAACCTGCGAAGCAGCTCGTTTGGCAACCTGCTCCAAGTCAGCTTGCATCTTACGTTGTTGCTCTTCATAGACCTCAAGCTTTGCTATTAGCTGATCTGTACACAAAACAAAAAATTACACCAAGACAAATCCATTAACAAATTCTCCAGCCTTTAAAAAAAAAAAAAAAAAAAAACAAATACACATTTTATGTCAACAATATTCATGCTGAGGCTGACCATTTTTGTCCTTAAGCTCTTCATACTGGTCCAGTTTAACTAATAACTCCTGACGCTCTTCCTCCAGATCGGTGATGTGACTCTGCAACACAATCACGTCGGGGCCAGTACTTCCAGACTTGTAAAACACACAAATTGTTGCAATGCAGAGGAAGAAAAGAAAGGAAAGAACTTTAGCTGATTAGTCCTGAAACCAAAATTAACTGTTAATGGAAGAAGACTGTGATGTAAAAAATTATTCTTATCTATAAAGCTGAATCTCTGTTTGCCTCTGTTTGTAAGCCACAGACTTAAAATTTGGTACAGTGGTATTTCTCAACCCAGGGTATGTTTCTGCATAGTCAAACACATACACTAGTGAAGTATGCCTCCAGTGAGTATCCAGCTGATTTGTGAAGATGAAGACAAATGGACCATTTAACATACTAAAACACACACTTTTTTTTCTTCCATTACATTTGAGTAGGACTGTACTAAATACAACCATTTTAAGGGTAAAACAGTTTTGTGATTACAAAATGTGTGTTTTTTTTTTTTAAACCTTTCTACAGCTACACCTTTTTGCCGTGGGCAGCACTAAGTAATTGAGGTAGTAATACAAGAGCTTGAACATCTACAGACAACTTTGGTTTCTGAGAAAAAGGACAATTCTAAGAGTAATTGCGTTCTATCTGTATTGTGTAAAAATAAATGTGTCTTTCTGTTTCTCCTACTTGAAATTTCTTCAGCTCATCCTCTAGTTGCCTGATGCGAGATTTGGACCATGCTTTCATCTTTAGAAATTTGGCTTCAGACTTGCTGGCTTCTTCAGTTTTGTGCTTCATTTGTGCTAGAAGAAAATTAAACACAGGTAAAATAGCTAACACTATTGCAGAGGCTTTTTGTACACAGATCAAGAAAATACTGTTTCTACATATCTAACCTACCATGATGTAAAAATTTGCTTTTTGCCGCACTTATATAATTTTTTTTTCTACAAGCATGACACTGAACGACTCCTATACGGCATTAATTTACAAAAGCACCTTCCAGTTCTAGCAGCTTCTGTGCAGTTTCTGTGTGCAAAGGTAGATCTGCAGGTACTGCCACAAGCTGCCCTGGTGCTTGCGAGGTTATCAGGCTTCTCTGGAGTTCTCCCAGCTGTTGGCCGTGGGACTTCTCCCTCTCTGACAGCTCATTCTTATGCTTCTCAGCTGCCTGCTGCAACTCTGCCTCATGTTTCTGCATCAGGTCTCGCAGCTGGGCCCGCATCACATGTTTCTCAGCATCAAGCTTTGACTGCATGTTGTCCTTCTCACTCTGCAAGCGCTTCAGCATCTCTGTTAGTTCCTACAGATCAAAACAGAGATAGGAATGGGGGACTGATGTGCAGTTCTAATGACAATTTCTCCCAGGTGGCATATCATTTATACACACACACATAAAGCACTTCACATATGTATATATTTCTCATTTTCACTAGCAATAGTTAAGCCTCTGCATTTAAAAGGTGCTTATGAAAGTGCGTTACATTAATGAGGAAAGATGTAGGGCTTACTACTTAAAAGAAGTTTACAATAAAAATCAGTACTTTAAAATAAAACAAAATTAAAAACAATAGCGTTTAAGAATATCAGAAGACTAGCAAGTTCCATTCATTATTAATAACCATAGGTCAGTGCAGAGTTATGGTGGCCCAAAGCCTAATCAAAAAGAGTAGAAGTGCACTACGGATTGAATGTCAGTCCACAGCAGGTCTCCACCACCTACATGTGTGCACACATACTCAATCACTCACATATAAGACGACTGTGGGCATTCTGGGGTCACCAATTCACCTAAGCATGTCTTTGGACTGTGGGAAGAAACTGGAGTACTCGGAGGAAATGGACACGAACATGGGGAAAACATGAACTTCAGAGATGGATTTAAATCCATGTTTGAAAGAACAGACCTGTGAGGCATATTCACCAGTTCTAAAGTGGGACTGATCGCTACCTCTTGCTTTAGACTACATACTTTGCTTTAGTACCGCTCCATATGACAAGCTAAAAGTCTTACCTTTATCTGCGCATCTCTGCCATCCACCTCTTTCTGTAGAACATCTATAACCTGAGTTTTTCCTAGCAACACCTCCTCCTTCTCATGCAGCTTCTGTTTTAGGGCTTTCAACAGCTAGAAAAATACAATCATTGTTTCCATTAAACATTTGTATATTTAGTTAAATGAGCATAGGGACAATGTATTATTTACATAAAATACACTCAGTTACCTGTTCTAAATCAGCACTGGCATCAGACTTAGCAGCCAATCTGAAGAGCTCCTGTTCATGCATCTGGTTTATTTCAATAACTTTGTTGTCCTTTTGTAGAATTATATCTTTAAATGTTTGGATCTGAAATGTAAAACAACTTCAAGTTACCCTATAAAGCAGAAAGGAAAAATATTTTCTGATTAAATATGAATGGTTAAGGACACCCACATTTTGTTTGTACATATTCTCCTTCTCCTCAAATTGAGCTTTCTCCTTCATTAGAAGCTCCTTGAGGCTCTTTGTCTGTTCTACTAGAAGACTGTACTTCTCTTCACTTTCCCCTACTTTTTTGGTGAGATTCTGTACCAGTAACTGAAGCTCTTGCACACAACTGCTTTCAACTTCTGGTTGTACCTAGGGAAAAAGAGAAAAGATGTAAATACAAATAACAGTATGTAACATTCCGTGGATTAAAACAAGATTTTGAAAGGAAACACTCTGCATATACTGCTTAAATAAGACCAATTTAAGACCTCAGGTATTTATGACCTTAGGCTGTAAAACCTGTTGGGGGAGTGTGTGTATGTGTGTGTGTGTGTGGGGGGGGGGTGTTTACCAAGTGGTGGTTGTCTTTCATAAAGCACAAGCTAAAATTTACTTGTGTAAGCCTGCACACAAATGACTTCATAATAACTTTTATAATATAAATCAGTGGTGTAACATAAAAATGGGCGTGGACGTTAAACTGGAAGTTATATTCTAAACTGGGCAATTTGCATGTTAAAATAAAATCTTTGCAAGAACACATTTGTAATATTTATAAGTGCTGCTAGAACTTCATATATAATTTAAGTTCTAAGCTACAATTCAAGCACAAATGAAAAATAAAAGAAATGTTTCCAATTTAATTCTACAATAAAACAGTACAATTTTGTAAATGCCTTTTGTTCTATTACTGGTTGTTGGTGGACTGGGGAGGAGGTGTCCCCTGCCATTGACATCTGAAGGTCTACAATGTATGCTTCCTTTTCTGCCAGCTTCCTGTTCTTCTCTGCCAGCATTGCATCCATTTCCACACCCCGCTGGTGCTGAGCTTCCAGTTCCTGGGTCTGAAAAATTAAGTACAAGTCTACAATAAATTCTAACCTTTTAGCTCTTATAGAATAATAATATATCGCACTGCTGGTGATGTGTAACTGATAGGTAAAATAATCACATTTAATACATTTAATAATTAATGGAGTAGTAACCTATCTGTGCCCAGTTTCCTGGCATTTATGGATCACCACAATCACAATGCAGTTACTGATAACTGAAAAAAGGTGAATAAACAATTTTGTACACACTACATATAGAGTCATCACCTCATTTATGCTTACTTGCACAATGTATTTGCTGGAACAAAATTTGAATTTAATACCATAACTTGATTTACACACTGATCTGCTTGATACAATGGGTCAAAAAGAAAAAAAAAAAACTATCAATTTCATGCAAGGATGTAAAAATGTGTAAAACCATAAATTACACACAGATCTCTGTGTACTGTACTGTGGGTATGTGTGTTGTTACATATGTAACGGTATCACATACAAGAGAGTAGTGCATGGTATGAGGGGTGTGTCAACCTTACACAAAGAAGTGTGTTGAGCAGTGGGGGGGGGGGGGGGGTAAATTAGTTGATTTTTCAGCAGTGCATACCTTGGACAAAGAACACACCTCTGATGTCGTTACAATAATCTGACCATGACCAGCAAATCCTGACCTTAAGTTATTCTCTCACCCTCATAGAATTGGTAAACTTTAATGTGGGAATTACCCTGGAGTGATAACTCCAGCCCTGAAGTTTCAATGTGGATTTGCGGCCAGTCTAAAGAACACCATGAATTATAACTTGCTGTGCATATGTGGGCGCTGCACAGTGCAATCCCTGTGTTTGTGTGTCAGTGCGCTGCCCAGCACAAACCCTGCACATGTGTGCTGTGCAGATGGATTCCTGAACGCATGCATCTGGTTTTTGTGCCGTGCAGTGATCCACTGTGTGCTGTGCTGTACTATGTGTGCAAAGTGTTTTACAGTGTTTAAGTGATACTCTGATAAGTTGGTTTGGGGGTTGTTGGATGGGCTGACAAGGATCATTGTTTTTCACATAAGAAAAAATGGAAATGGCAATTCTGATTTATGTTTTTTTGCACAACTTGGCTTTTTCAGAAACAATTTACTGGTTGAAATATTTAACAAGCATCCGGTTCATTCACCCAAAGGAATGTGTTCATAGAGAACCAGCATCCCGAATTTCAACTATCAGCGTAGTGAAATGGACCAGAAAGGGGGTCTCACCTTGACAGCAAACTCTGCCTCCCTCTGCAAAAGTTGCTGCTCCAGTTCCTCCACCTTCTTCCTCAGGAGTAGGATTTTCCCCCGGCTTGCAGCTGCCTGCTCTTGATCACCCTCACTGCTGCCCTGAGGGCATATGCACACATATCAAAATATGTATGAACACTGCACCTCACTAACTTCCTGCTTTTTACCCCTTAACACAATTTTTTGCATTTTTAATAAAATGTTTATGTATTCAGCAATTTTTTAAAACAAATACATTGTCAAAAATATGGCCAAGATCCACTACCTTAAGGTCTTTACAGGACAGTTACTACCATTAAGCATTGCAAAGATAATTACACACATACGTAGTTTGTTTCATCTGAATATTTATACCCATAACTACTAAATCCACTAGTAATTGAATTAATATTAACTACATTTACTATACAACCCATATTCCTTAAAATCCAAAAATAGTTGCGCTTCTACACAGAAAAAAGGCTATTCTCCCTCTGCGTACCTTTTTAATTTCTGACTTGGTGGTTTGACCCTCAGCCACATTGAGCTGTTTCTTCAGATCTTCCACAGTTGAGTTCAAGGCAGTAACCTTTGCTCGGTGTTGGAGCCTTATTTTGGACAATTTGGCTTCATAGGAGTCTTTTTCTGCCTAATGATTGAAGCAAAATATTCACATATACATATTACAAATATTTTTTCTTGCATTACTTATTAATTGAAATAAGTATCTAAAAAGGCTTAGAACTACTGTGTGACAGTAAGGAACACATGTATAGTATGGTCTCAATACATATACTTCATACAATCTTACCTTTTGATGCTGTCTGCATCTGTCTAACATAAATTTTTGTTGCGAGGCAAGGCTGGAAACTTAACAGGGATATACCAGTATGATGCAAGACAGAAAATCCATAACTTGAACAGCAGCGTATATGCAGTTGTGTATGTCTGTGAGTAAAATGTTTCCAACTAAACACCAGCTAACAATCACTAAACAATTGTGAAACTTCTTGCTGTGTTTTTAAAGGGTTCTTTGTGTACACAGACATGCATAATGTTGATGTCTCTCAATGAAAACAGCTTCAGTTTGCCTAACATTTTACTGCCAAATTGTAAGAAAGGAGACAGCCCTTACAACTGCACTTAAGTCTATGGACAAGATACAACGCAAGTGAAGACTTCAGCTACAGTAGCACATTGAGGAGAGTCATAAGATTGTTAGCATGATATTAGAGACCACTGTTACCTGGGAGTTGCGGCATAATGGGACAGAATTACAAAGTTGGGGGCGAAGTGCAAGGCTGATGGCTTTTCAGGAAAAATAGCATGGTGGGAAATCTGTTCTACCATGTAATGAAATGTGAAAATGGCAAGCTGATTGTGTCTTGGTTTTCAATAGGTCATGGATGGGAAGGAGTTTACAACATCAATAAAGAGTTGAGTTGGTATCTGGAACAATACATTTTCCCCATTTCTTTAGTATTGAAGCTCATCCCACATGTGCAATCAACACATCTCCTGAAGAAATCTATCACTCAAAGAGTTGTTTCAGCTTTGTAATAAAGATATAATATCTGGTGCAGATAATGCTAGAAATCAGCCCAAACCCTGAAATTTACCAGCTTCTCTGTCTATTCCATACCTTAAGCTGCTCATCTTTGGCTTGCACAATGTTGTCTTTCTCCCGGATGAGTTCTTTCAGCTGTGCAACAAGCTGCTGTGTCTGTGCCAGCTGATCAGTGATCTCAGCCATGGATTGGCTGCTGGAGCCTTCCTGAGGCACCAGAGCCTGGGGGAGAAGAGATTAGTAAGGACAGGATCACAGGAAGCAACTGTTATCCGCATGTGCAAAACCGCCTGCTCGGCAGTCTTCCTAAATCTCTGTGTTCATCTGCCCATGCACAGGACTGCTAGCTATCAATCACAAAAAACAGGCTTTTGTTCGTAAGGATAGGTGTCCTGGCAAACAGTCTTACATCTTGTTGTGCTTAACACAAAGACAGATAACAGAACTGCAGCAGAGGGTGTGGACACAGTTATATAATAAGAATAAGTGGAATAAGTTAATCAGTTATTCACCAAATATTTATTATACTTACCCCTTGATTTGGGCCAGATTCATCATTTGAGAACCACTTCAGCATGTTTTATAGTGGTTTCTGTAAAAAAAAAAAAAAAAAAGTATGAATTACTTTCCTTTACAAATTTAGGAAACAGACCTTGCAATCTAATTTTGAAAATGGCAGGCAAATTACACTTTTAGACTACATGTCTAGGTTTTCAAAGGATGTTCAGGTGAGACAGTACATAGTTGTGTGGTCAGTGCTTCAATAGGAATTTTATGACTGACTTTTCAAAAGACATTAAGTTATCATACCTGACAAATTTCAACATGAAAACATTAAATACAAATCATAAAAACGGCCGCATAATATATCAGTATTAGGTTATGTTGAAGGCATCAAACATATTGTGCTTGAATTCAACAGCTGTAAAAAATGATAGTACAGTCAGCGCATTAAAATAAAGACTGTCCTTAACTTATTATGTATTCGCACTTATGATGTTAATAATACATTATAGAAATAATAAAAGTTTAAAAATTGAAATGAACAAAAATTATTTTTTAAAAATTGTGATTTCCAGGAATTATGGTGACTGAGCATGTTATAAGTAATTGAAACATGTATACACAAGCATATTTTAATGTACATTATACAATACCTGTACATTATGTATACTATGATGTCATAGCATAATGATAGTATCAGCTAACAGACATGTGAAAATATAGTATACTGTGACACAACTGAGCTCATATAGCTTGTACTGTAGATGATAAATGTTATGAAAATGGACTAAAATATTGCACAGGCATACCTGCATTGTATCCATCTATGACACTAGTGTAACAACTGCGTAATGTGAATATGGGACAGTATTGTGTCATGACACGATGACAGCGCCCATGCACACACAGGAACTTCTCATGTCTCACATAGTTTCAGTTGTTCTTGTGAACAGTAAGGACCTCTCCTTTGCCATATGTCTGCATGTACCGCTAGCTGTTTTATGACACTGTCGTGTTGGGTTAGCATGGGATGGTGTGGCATGGGAGACGAGAGGTGTGTTCGTGAGAGGTTTTCAGTGTAAGGTAATTTCTGTGAGATGCACAATAAAGAGAAAATGTGTACGAAATTAACTTGCTGAATCCGCATCTTTATGTTATTTAACGCTCAAAACTGCCAACTTTAAACCAGTCGCACCACTGACTAATGTCTGAGCATCAACAAGCTCAGTAGGTTTATAGACAGAACAGTTGCAAGAGATCAAATTGCTTGCACTTTCTATATTATAGGCGTATGATGTCATATAGCACACATTACTCAGGCATTTTAAAAATGTTATGAACATTACACCTTTTAAAAAGAAACTGTTAAAAAATAAACTGAATTAAGTTAATACCGCTGAATTAATTAATAATGGTATAAATAATATACTGTATCATGGTCAGAAATTAAACAAAATAGGTGAAAGGCACCAAAATGTTTGAGAAGTGAAAATATAATAGACTGCACACTTAACAATAATCACTGTCAGGAATATGATCAAACTTATGACTGATGCAACTTACAACCTGGCCATTGGTCCCTAATCCAGATGTAAATTGAAAACAATGCAAAGTTTGCATTTACCATAAAATTCTGGCCTGGTTTCAGTAAAAACCAGTGGCTGTGAATAACATAATCAGCAGTTTAGCATAAACATCATGCGTTTCTGCTTATTTTATGTCTTCAACTTTATAAAAAAAATTTAACACCAAGTCTAATTTTGAAGCAAACTATTCTGGTAAAGAAACAAAACACTAATCATTTTACAATAGTGAGTTAAATAGCAGGCATTAGGCCAACTCACCCTAATGGTCATCACTTGATACCATGTTCAGCCTAGAATTTTATCTCACATTTAAACAGATATTATATAACTTAATATCTCATTTTAACAATATTTCAGGGCAGAAGTCAGTCTAGTGGATTCCGGTTTGAAAATCCCTCCTGCTAAGCAAGATACAGGAACTGACCCAGCAAGTATACTCTGCTGCATAAATGAGTAAACTGTACTGTTCAATCCAACATGTAATGAGAATTAAAATTAAAAGCCACCTTGGGCAAAGGTAATGTGTAGCACCAGTATGCTTCAAAGGATCGCATTTGACCTGGTTACTTATTACTTACTGTTTATCTTTCCCGTGCCCTATTTAACATTTACATGGGTATCATAAGAGTTTAACAGAAGACAACTGAGAGAAAACCTTGCAGCCAGTTTTTTTTTTTTTTTTTTTTTTTAATCGGGGCATGGGGATTACTTTAGTTTAAAAAAAAAATAGTACACATGCAAATTTATATATATTGGAATGTCTAAACTTGATATCTCAGCAGACAAAAGCCACTATGACTGGCTAAACTCGCTGCACTTGTGTGTGCGTCCGTATCCAGTTACACAGGTTCTCCCGTTCCTATACGTGGCTCCGCGATTGGCTGAGCCCGTGACAAGCTTGGCTAATCGGGATTCGGCCACGCAGGTTTTCCCGTTCCTCAGCGCCGCCGAAACAGCAGAAAAACCCACTCCGACAGAAAGGAGCACATCGATTGGCTGAAGATGTGACAGAAAAAAATTCCCACCAATCCGGATTCGGCAGTCAGGTTTTCCCTGCCTGAACTTTGCCGATATGTGCAAGGGAAGTCATTCCAAAATCCAGCAAAAATATATATTTTTAATTTCACTAATCAATTTAACAGAAGTCAATTCAAACGTGCTTTTAATTCATACACTCAAATATCCACTCTCCAAAAGCATTGATTTCGCTATCGTAACGTTTTCTTAATTAGTAGAGTAATATAAAAGATTTGATAATCGCAGCATTGCATATAGGTGTGAGACAGCAATGTGGAAGATGTGGAAATAATACATTTGTGTATAGGAATGACAAGTCGATTTGAACAGCTACTTGTGTATAGCAGGCATGGTCACAACGGTATGAACCGAAGACAATAAACCTTCTAAGTTTCTTTCAAACAATTATTTTAGATAAAGTCATACTGAAAATACTACGTGTTAACGTCTTAAAGGCAGCTAACATCGCTCCTGGTTTCTAACTCGCATTAAGATCTTCAATTATGTTGTACGTCACGTCGAAAACCAGACGCAGCCAATCTTACCTGTTAAAAAGAATCATGAATGCGACGTTTTACTTCTGTTACAAAACTGATAATACTGTGTATATACTTGAAAAGTACTTTCACATTTTTTTTAAAACAACGACTACCTGGCACAAACACTATAAACATTCATCCTCCGGCAGCCATCTTTGTCAGGTGAGCGAACAGCTGAAGAAAAGACGTGCTGACGCCACACGCATCGTACGTGTACGTCAGTGTACGTGTACGTCAGACGCGCGCGTAATCCCAAATACTGTGCTGAAGTAATTCAAAACTAGAAACAGTGCTGAAGTTGAATTGGATTAAGAATTTCTGCATTTGTGTTTGAGTTAAAAAAAGCAGGTTTTCGTGCAGGTGTGTATTTTTCCGAATTGCATTTGTTTGGTAAGGATAAATATATTTTCATTTAATTTTGTTTATATAGCATGCATTTTTAAGCAGTTTATAGTATCAGTGAAAAGTTTATACATTTGCTGAAAGCAAGTTTAATTTTTATATTAGCCCATATATTTTCTCAGCTCTTCTACAACAGCTTGTAAGACGTTTGCGCGTGTCTTTACTTCCACTCTTCTGTCCACTTTGTTTCGTACAGATATTACGCAGACCGACCATAC